>CAXIVR010000001.1:226799054-227498429 GCA_964035755.1 Teleogryllus oceanicus | reverse complement strand
CCGTATTTCAAAATCTTTCTTTAAGGAAGAGATTCCATGAAGGGAAAAAATCTGTATCATAATTGCAGTTGTAGGAAGACGCCGGAAAAAGTTGAACTTTTGCATTTTTCGAAAGATCAGGGTTTTCAACGAACATGAGTCTTGCACTTGCCGTTCTCTTAAACGGTCTTGACACTATCGAACAACAAAATGTAATAAAAAACGATGGAGCCATTGCTTTGTAAAAATTAAAAATGTCCCAGGGGGTTCGTGTAAAGTATCCCCCAAAATTAAAATATTGGTTTCAAATTGAAGGAGCCGCGACATCGCCAGATCGATTAAGGAATATCGGTTTTCAAGATAATTGGCTGAACGGTTTAACCGCTAGGGTTGTTTACTGTTGTTGTTCTTCTTGAACATGAGCCGGCAGTAAGAGTTTTTCTGCTGAAAATTCGTTGTTTTTTCCCCGCAGAATTACATAACTTTTTCTCTACTGCGTAAGCGGTAGAAGGTAAAAATATGTTGTAGCTTGTGAAAGAGAACCTGTAAAAACCGGGAAAAAACCTTGAATTCGAAAAAGGCAGATCGCTGGTCACCCTGTTAAGTTAATATTGTAATAATACGTAAGTTACAAATAATACGAGAAAGTTTTGCGATTGTGGCACCACTTACTTTCTCGCTACGAAGTAGAAAATTATGTAATGCTGCGCAAAAGAACTGCGAATTTTCGGCCGATTACAGGGTCCTGTTAAAGAAAACGTGGATAAATCCATTTGCGAAATTTAGAAAAAATATTATCTAACACGTGATGTAGCCAGAATCCATGTTTTGTGGGTCCTTGATAGCGAAAACACGATTGACGGCAAAACGTCTGCCAGTCTGTCTGTCTATCCGTCTGTGAACAACGCTAGCGACTAAACCGTTCAGCCGATTTTCTCCAAAATAGATATTCCTAAATCGATATGGCTGGCGTCGCGGTCCCTTGAATTTGAAACCGATATTTTAATTTTCGGGGGTACTTTACATGAAGCCCCTGGGACATTTTCCAAATTAAAAAAAATGGCTCCAAATTGTTTGATTAAATTTTGTTATTTGGAAGTGTGAAGAACGTTTAAGAGAATGGTGCAGGTCTCATGTTCGTTGAAAACACTAATTGCAAAATTTCAAAATTTCCTTGCAAAGTCTTCCTACAACTAAAATAATAAATATCAAGATTTTTCCCCTATAATGAAATCGGTTCCTTTAAGATAGATTTTGAAATAAGGTCTTGAAAATACGGGCGAGAAAGTATGTGCTGTTTTAGCACCATTAGTTTTTTTTTCTTGTTTACAAACATTTTTATATCTTCTTTTCCTGATTGCTCCTTTGAAATTTTGTTCCATGTAAAAGTACAACTGAATTGGTATTGGAATAAATTTGTTTACTTGATACCCATGCTAATGAAATAGCTTGGAAGTTACTCATGCGCAAAACGTCAGCTGCGCAAATGCGGATGTGCAGTATCAACATGCGCAAAATGTCAGTTGCGCTACTGTCAATTTGCGCAAATGCTCTCTTTGAAGTTCATTTGTTTGTTAGTAGGTTACGGACGATTCGTACATTTGCCGAATGGAAAGTAATTATCTCCTTTTCTTGAGGGTAATCGAATAACACGAAATACAATGCTTTCTTCTCCTTGCTGCCTTAACGGCCGTGTTCAGTGTTGTACATGTGTGTTCGTATTTGGGTATTTCGCTCGCCCCAGTACTGCTCTGACACAACTTGACAGCAGGACAAATCCTGCTGCCAGAAGCTCTATAAAACGCTTTTTAATGTCACTTATCTCCTAGCTGAGGTGTAGACCAAGCCGCTGCGTAGTCTGGTATCTTCTGTCATAGCACCCCTATTAATGAATTAGTTTGTCATTGCCTTCCACGCCGCAGTCCGTAGTGATAACTTTCATACCTTACGTGCGACTCAAAGCCACTTCTCCGTCGTGGAACGATGTCTCCCTTCCCGCCGTCCAGATCAACATTTCAATGCAGGTATATAAATCTGTTCAAATTAAGAGACTCGCAATAACAAAATATTGAAGTTCTGATTTTTTGTGTAATTCCAGACTTCTGGAGCGCTGAAAACCATTTTTAAGTAATAATCTGCCATCCAATACGAACATAATTTTTCTGAAATGAAAGAGACACTTATATACAATAGGTGGCTGTAATATCACATTTTTCTGCAAATGGAAACGGAGTGGTATAGCATAGGTGTTGTTTTGCTTGTGACAACACTCGATATTGTGACGCTTTTTTTAAAAAAGTATGACATCAACTTTGAATGTTATGATCAGGGAACGGACTTATACAGACTAAAAAATATATGAAATATGTAAATATATATTTATTTTTATCAAAATATGGAGTTAAATATGGACTCACTGTGATAAAAAATGACTATGGTAAAATAATATTTTACTGTCAATTGATAAACCTTCATCTTTAAATTTTGAAATGTAACTTGTATCACTGTCTGATTGTGCTACTTTTGACATTTCACACTGGGTTAATAGAGAAATTATTAGAACTGGACCAACACAGTATTCTGATTGATTGTAACTGACAATGGGGAGCAGTATAAGTTGAATTCTGATGTCCATGTCGTGGGATTTTCGGGTGGCAGCCTCCGAGGGAAAGAGAAGGGGTAGTGTGGATACTGAAACGAGGTGCGTTTCCCGCAGATCGTATAAGTCTCAAGGTCATATGTCAAACAAATCCAATAGTTCGTTTATCGCCTCATACCACCCCCGCCCCTCACCTCGCGGGACAGGCAGACCCCTCAGCCAGGGCCTCAGAGCCGGAGAGTGAATCTATTCTTCATATAAATTAAAACATTAACAGTTTCTTAAGCCTTAAGCTAAATCCATTAAAATATCAATTATAATTAGCTCCTGTCGGTCGCGCAAAGCACTTCAAAACCTAAATATTCCTTAAATCATACTTAACAACACTTTTCTTCCTTTCCGCTCTGAAACTAAAAATCTAGATCTGACCATCGATAAATTCCAAAATTGGGAACCCCATACTCGGGACATTTGCCGTAAAGTGTATGCCTCAATGTACTTCCTCAAATGTGCTTCCAAATGCCTTCCATCCAAAACCAAAGATCTTCTAGTAAAATTCTTCTTGCTCCCCGTCTTGATCACGGTAATATTGTATACAGCATGGTTAAGAAATCAACGCCGATTCAAAGAGCTCAGAATGTGTGTGTTAAGTTTCAATATAATATCAGAAAGTATGATCACATATCGGGACACTACGAAGCAAGCCACACATCAAATTTGATTGGTCGGCACCTGTTTCATAGTTTGTGTCTTTTCTACAAAGTATTAAATAAGGGTGTACCTACTTACTTCTCTCATAAGGTTTCTTATCTTAAAACAAGAAGATTCCAGAAATCCTTGCTATGCAAGATTCCTAAAAGCAACACTCATTTTTAGAATAAATCTTACCTAGAAATAACGACCAGAGCGTGGAATAATCTTCTAGTGAATATTAGGAAATGTAAAACATTGCTATCATTGAAAAAGAACATTTAAATATTCTTTTTCTGAGCTAAAATGTACTACAAATTTCAAAGTTGTTGGTAAATGTTACATTTTATATCGCATTTTTCGAACAGTTTCTATTTCTAATATTTCTTAAGTTTGCTCTTAGTTTAATTAAGAATAGTTTTAATTTATTATAAATTAGTTTAAATTAAGTATATTACAAATTACAATGGTGTTTGTATTACCTAATTTTTAAATCATTACTGTTTTACTTGTCTTGTCTCTGACTGAAGGCGTCTTTTCCCTTGGAACATGACGTAAATTAAAATCGGCCCTAAACCGCCGTCGAAGTTTTGAGTTACTATATGATACTTACATATGCTCCATATAACCAACAGGAATGGAAGGAAACTGATTACCGTTATAGGGTAAAACAGCTTTGAGGCTTAATTTAAAAGCGGCAATAAAGTCTCCATTCTTCAGATACGTGTGTCAAATTCATAACTTTGAATAAGACAGACACGTCGTTGAAAAACACAAATGATTCCATTGAGAAACATTTCTCGAACGGCTTCTGGCTGTCGCGTATAAATGCCACTTTCATATCTTCTGCGAAATATGGAGATCCAATCTTGGAACCTAGAGGTTAACAACTTTGCCTTGAATTTTGGAAGCTCTAAATCTCTTACCAGATTATTTATTTCATTATGGCTGATCTTTTGTTGTTCAGATTTAACGTTTGAAATAAATTCAAGATCGTTTTTGTAGATGATTGAGGACCACAAGCTTCGTTATCTCAGTCTAAGGAATATGATTCAGGAGGAGTAGGGAGGAAATTGATCATTGTGGGTCAATGGGCGTGAAGCAGATGGTAAGTCAAGATGGTACGACATGATTGCTCGACATGTTCTCCATTGGTGATATCATGCGAAATTACCTGTCATTTGAATGATTGTTAGACTCCTGCCGTACGAATATCACAGGAATGGCAAATGGAATTGATCTCCTGTGAATCAATTAAAAAGTCCAGTTTAACAAATTTTGAAGCAGAAATGGTGCCCAATTTTTATCTGGATTTCTTAATATGCATACTTTTACAAAATATTATTATTATTATTATTATTATTATTATTATTATTATTATTATTATGATTAGGATTATATTTCTTCGTTGGCTAGCGAGCAATCTTGACCACAAATATAACAGAAACTGTTTGGACTGTTAACATATCTATGAGACATTATTAATTACTGTCAATAGATTCCACAGGCTTCGCATAAAACACTTCTTCCCCTTATTAGTACAACTTGCGCGAGACTAAAAAGTAACGATTATACAAATTGCACTGGAGTTGCAGTATGTTACTGGATACCTAGCACATGGCAGTCTTTTGGAAAAGTCGTTTGACTGATTGCCCCAAAGACGATATTAATTCCCCTTCATGTATCGCAAGCAACACTCCATAACATCGTACTAACGTGCCGCAGCAACCTAATTTGTGTGTTTACTATCGCAGTAATGTAAATTTTCGGCTCCACTACGCTCCGCCTCGATTTTTAACGTTTGGCCTCGGCAGTAATAACTCTCATAACATTTCTAGGTATGAGAATAGCTATTACTTCCTACTTTCAGGTTAGAAGGTTTATAATACAAAGATTCAAGTCTGTTAGGAGCTGTCCGCCCATAAGCGAGAATTGTTAACTTATAGGGACCTGTTAATTTATTTCACATCATTACTTTATACAACAAATAACTTATTGATTTAATATAACACAACAGAAAATGAAAACAAGGGAATTATTTGCAATTTAAATATATTTCTGCCCCTTGGCGAATTTTTTTATACAAGGTAGAATTTAAAAGGAAAATAAACATGGAATAAAGTATATAGTAAACAATTCAAATCTGAGTTACTTGCTAGAAAACATCCAGCAAACATGTTTTCGTGATGTTTCGAGCGCACTTTGTCCTTAGCTTGCCCATTACAACTTGCACATGTGCACCCCTCTCTGGATTTGGAGGGGAAATCAGAGGGGGAGTCAGGGAAGTTGCCCGTGCACACAGGAGCGCCGGACTTCCCAGGCGCGGTTTGACATGCCTGGAAAGTGCAATGTAGGAAATAACATTGTGTTGGTAAATCAAGGTATTCTTGCATTTCGTCATCCTTCATGCTTGCAGGTGGCATGCTCTGGAATACTTTAGCAAAATGATGTGCGAAAACTTCAAGTTTATCCTTTAGGCTTGTTGCCCATTTCATATTTTTGTCATTGATTTTAAGTACATGTATGCATGGCTGATTTAGTGTTCTCGTGCCTTTAAATAGTGAACTCATCTGGGGCTTTGCTGGTGAGAGGCTAGGAAGTAGTGTGGTCGAATATACTTTATGGTAACTACTGAGAACCCGTCAAAATTTGATCTGAGATAAATGTAAAATACTGTGCCCAGACTAATGTTCACAATATGTTGCATTGTTTGAATCTTCAGGGTGTAACGAAGATATTCTGTGATGTGGAGTTCCAAACATTTTGAACACGTGTGGCCCATGACCAGGTGGCAATGTAATATTGGCAACAGATTACACAAAAGAAAGAGCACTATTATACTGACGGTTATTATTTCTAAAGTTTTTTGATGTGTCATCATCTCCTATAAGCAACTGTTTGATTTCTTCAGGCATATTGCTCGAAGGTAAACTTATTTTCCCATTTAAGCAACACAGAGTAAACTCGTTTACAGAATTTCTCTCACATGGTAGGTACAAAATTGAACAAAACTGACATTTCATAGACAATGACCCAACAGAAAACGAAATGACCTCACTATCACGACACACGCTGACGTTATCTTTCCCTGCTCCCAGTCAGTATACCACGTTTGCGTCTTTTGGGGCACGTGGGCAAAGATTCGGAATTCGACATAACCTGTGAACAACTTCACTACTTCAGTACAACCGAACAAAACCCACTGTCCGAATGTTCTCCACAAAATGCACCACAAAAGGAAATACATGCAAACTGTCAACACCACAATGCAATTATTACACTGAAACAAAACCTTGACGAATTGTGAACAAATCTCAACAATCAAAACAAAACATCAAGCAGGGCCACCATGAAGCAGCGGGGACTCACATTTACGTATATCAATTTTAAAACAGCCACCCTTTGGAAGAAAACAATTGACTATTGATAAGCGTAAAGAATTATTTAATTAACTAATTTACACCGTAAATGTTGGTGAATCAACACAAACATTATCTGATAACACATCTAGGGATCACATTCTTTCATTTAAAGGAAAAAAATACTACAATCGGGTCAGTTGAAGCTCTAAACGAAGCCATGTCAGAATACCTTATTTTTTTAAATATATAGATAAGTTAATCCGTGTACCTTCGTACTAAAATTAGATCAAATTGAATCTAACCTTTCGTCGATTCTATTCAAGTGTAAAGAATAAAACGCCCTTGGTCATGGAATGGTCGCTTTTTTCGAAGCACATAAACATTTTTTATTTTGTGAAAGTAGAGCGAATTTCACCGACACATAGAGGATGCAAATTCTAGAGCCAGTTCTTTACATGCGAGTGTTTCATTCTGATTAGGAGGGGGCATGCGAACTTAATGAAGTAATGTGCTTCAAAAGGGATATGAGTTAAAGGGCTTTGTCAAGAAGAGTGCATTGTGTCGACGGGTCGCAGGAAGGCGGAGTGTTATTTTGACCTTGAGCCTTCCGAGAGGAAAAATCTAGTTTCTTTTATACGTTGCGTTCACCAATGCGCTGCAAAAGCGAAAACTGGTGTTATTTTTGTTACTATCATTTGTTTTCGTGCTTACTTATCCATTATTTTTCAACAGTTTTTAAAGTTGAATTGTAATACACGCGAAAGAATTTCCCTCTTTTATTTAAGAATGTAACATGAAGTTTCACGTAAGACTAAGACAGGCTCAATAATTAGTGCTAAACAATTCGTAACAGTGCAATTGATATGAAAGATTAAGGTTGCGTATATCTCGCTTCATATATGAGGAGCAAACATTTAAGAGGCGACATGTCCATTTGGCAAAACTTGAGTTCTTCTGTTGTTTTTATCTAGAATTTTATTTCCAGAAAAAACGACATGTCTTACAATACTTTAAGTAGTACTCTATTTGTGAGTTCAACCCTGTGTTGAAAAGTGCAATATTTATGCTTTATTTTTAATTTGTATTGTAAAAGAGTGAAGTAGACATGTCACATTTTTCACCCCTCATATTTACGTAGACGTTATTTTTGTTATGAGAATAACGCAATGTTTTCTTTAGAAAAACTTTCTTTCGTTTCATTCCTTGGCACTTTAGATATGAAGTTGTTCGATGCTTAAGTATCAAACGAGGAACAGGTATGGATAATGCTTGTTTCGTGAACTTGTTTTATCTCCTAGGTTACAGTTTGTAATATCTATTAGAGTTCAATATATTCTTTGTGACCCTCTGGTTAGAAATATCGTAGTTTTGTACAGAAATTTGTTTTGAAGGTCAATATTTATAAAGATTAACAATGATACAAATGTGCTGAGTTTTGTTTTCTTTATTCTTAATGTAATGTAATGAGTTCCCTCATCTTCATGAGGTATGTAACGTTACATTACATTTTTTCTTATTAACAAGGCATTGTATAATAAATTCATAAAATTTCATGAATTAAAATTTTTCTATATTAAGAACTATATTAAGTACAAGTTTTCTTGAATTCTTGTACTAATAAAGAAAAATTTTAACTCCTGGAGTTGTATGTATTCATTGTACAATGGCGTGTTAATAACTGTAAAAAAAGTAATATAACTTTGTAGATCTCCTAAAGATGAGGGAACTCACGCTCGGGACGTTATGAATAAAGAAAACATAAAACTCAACACACATGTATAAATGTTAATCTTTATAAACATTGACCTTCATGAAATCAATTACTGGACAAAATTATACGATCTATCTATTAGAGTTCCCCAAATGACTTTGAATGTTACAGTAAATACTTCATAATAACATTGATTTTGTAATCTAGAAGACTATATAAAATAAAATACAAATGGAGAAATGGAAAATCAGGAATAACGTTTTTGACACCTCTTATTCTTGCCAGTAATGACTAAACTACATAGTTCCTCTCTCCGGAGGGGTCATAACTTGGTCTAGTAATATGTTTCAAGAGGGACCAGTGTTAAATGACTCGCATCAAGGGGACTGCATTAAGTGCGAAGGGGTCGCGAAGAGTTGGAGTGTATTATTTGAACAGTGACTCATCTCCCATCTTCCCGGGGCGCGAGCGTCTCATTTCATGCGTAGGGAAATTGCAATCTGTGTGATGATTGTGGAGGCGCCTTGAATCATATAATTATTTTGTTAAATTATTATACTAAAAAATGGTTTTTGATATATTTATCGAAAAAACAAGTTGTCTTGTTCGACGTGCGAGAGAAAGAAATTACATTTTCTATAGAACCTGGTAATTGGTGATAGAGACCATATGGTGTTCTGCAAGGTGCATGTTTTTATATGTTGTGCACCGGAAAATGGTAACTAATTGGTCATACACAGACACATAATGTACTCTTGTTAGGTTGTAGGTACTCTATGTAAGCTTTTTGTAAGGGATTTCAAAGTCATTTTTTTTATGGAACCGTGCATTAAAGCAAGCTAAAACATGTGTATTTGTTTTAACTTACTTTAATGGCCGTAAAATATCCTTTCGAGTTGTAAACATTTTTATGTAATTCAAAATAGCATTGAATGTGTTTCGTGTTACATTAGAATTGGACGTGTTACGGCCATGTCAATGGATTAAAACTATAGGAACGGTTCCAATTAAATAAGGAAGTTTGACGTTACATCAGAAAATATAGCACTGAAAAGTATACAATACGTATTTCTAATAACCCTTTTATCTCGTGCGTTTATGTTTTAAATTGCATTGCAAATCTCTAACCTTTTAAAAATAGAAAGATTCTTAAATTATTATGTTAATGACCGTGTATATTCGTAGAGTTCGCATGAGCTATCTGTGCCCTGGAAGATCGTGTAAGTCCGGGCAAACGCTCGTAACTTAAACAGTTTTCAAGTGCGTGGATATCTCGTGCGAACTTTAATCATGCCGCCAATTTTGGTAATAGTTGCTATGTAGCGGCTCGTGAAAAAATTGTCGGAATACGCAAAAAGAGATACAAAAGGATAGAGGATCCAGGCAGGCACGGGAGTGATGACTCCCTGATTCCAGTTGTGTGTGTGTGTGTTGTTGTTGTTGTTGTTATTGTTTTTGTTTAAAATTGTCTTGCAAATCTCTAACCGTTTAAAGAAAGCAAGATGCAAAAAATAATAGTTTTTAATTTGAGTCAATTTCTTCAAAACGATTATCACATAATGATCGCTTCACATCCATAAGGAGTTCCCATTAAGCCCGGACATGCATTTCAAGAAGAAATTTACATTCTAGAAGCTGGATCAGCTTCTGATTCAAAGACACCCAACTCGATTGGGGTTTCCTCCAGTTTCTCTGATCTATTGAGCGAGTGCTGATAAGGCCCCTTGTTTTGCTTCTCGGCGTAAATGCAGTTTCACTATTCGCACATTTTGTTGAGCTCTCCGTTTGTTAGTTGTGGTAAGAGTAGAACCGGGAGTTTAGGTTGCTTTATAAGGCTATTTTATTAGAAATGCTAAAATCTCAAATCTGTAGTTCGTTTGCTGTTGCAAATAAGTTTCCTATAACACGAGAGCGAAAATGTCTATTTTCAAATGTTACTGACCTCGCTTTGTTGGTACGCTTATTCCTCCACTATTTATGGTTAAAAGGCGGCGAATTTCTTGCGCTCAAGAAAACGTTCGCAGATTGTACTTCTCCATATGTCGCGTACAGTTTTTACTGTTCTTTGACGAAATAAATCACATAAAGTATAATTTTTGTGGAAGAAATTAATGGGGAACCCGAACTGTATATGCGTCTCTCCTGAAATATTTCTTGGATCCGCTCGTGTCACAGAATAATCTTTGTATATTTTCCTTTCCAGCACGATGTTCAGTCGTGGTCATTGTTTAGGAGTAGGTCAGCGATTACCCAAAATGTTTAAGACGAGAAAACTGTGTGCGTAGTAGATCACTCCCTTTGTCATAAGCAATAATTGTCATGAATTCTCTGTAAACGAACGCAATGGGGAAAAATGAGTGTGTGGACATAACCTGCAGTTGTCAGGAATGGCCAAGCAGTAGCTGTCAAATCGGTCCCGTCCTATATACTTGGGATTTTTTCTTATGTCGCATTTGACGTAAATCAGCTGTTAGGGTGTCATCCAATCGAGAACTAAAACGTCCTCGCGGTGACGTCACTATGGTGTCGTTTAAGCTCCGAATTGGACGAAACCGCAGAGCGAAACCGATGGCACGTAAGAAAAGCCAAGTATAGTGATGTCTCTAATCCGGGCATTGGCAGCGCTGACTGGGCGTGGTGGCGTGTTGCAGATGTGGCGCAGGAGCAGGCGCTGGTGTCGCGCCTCGCGGAGCTCCAAGCGCGCTTGCAGCACCTGGACGCCCTGCACCGGGCCCGGCGCGAGGAGGTGGCGGTGCTGGCCGGGCAGCTGGGCTCGCTGCTGGCCGGCGCCAACGCGGTGGCCATGGCGAGCGCTGGCGGCGGGGGCGGGGCCGGGGCCGGGGTGGAGCGGCGGCGGCAGCGGCGGCGGCCGCCCTGGGCGTCAACGCGTCGGGCGCTCCAGGGGGCCCCAACGCGCCCTTCGCCGTGCCGCCGCTCGAGCTCAGCCCCGAGGCCCGCCTGCTGCTGCGCAACCTCACCGGCCTGGAGATGGGGCCCGGCCGCAGCCTGCCTTCGCTCCGCCTTCCGTCAGTCTACCATTTTCTTCCGCACCTGCTCGACAGCCCTTCCAGTCTACGCCCGGCCTATTGCTTGTCTCGAGGACGTAGCGGAGGTGCGTCCCGACACGCTGTCTGCTTCCTACTTTCATGTTTTCAGTTCGGATGGGATGGATTTTGCCCCAACACTAATGGTTTCCTTCTTCGTGGCATATGCGAACGAAACTATCTCCTTCCCAACATAGATTACATTGCTGGAAGTTTTGATTTCTTAAGTACTGGGTTTTCCATCATTACCAATTAATTTCTAATCACATTCGCGTTCCCCTCCCTCCCAAAACTTTCACATTAACACATCCAATCTTTTCAATCTTTATACATTTCTTGTTATAGACTACTTTTGTAGTAGTTAATTGTGTCTAGAAAACATGGGATCTGATCACAATCATTGGAGAGTGTAATTATGTCAGATGATATCGTAGGCAATTATGTCAGATATTTACCCAAGGTTCTTCACTTCTGTATGTTTGACATTTGAATGCTGCCACAACTGAATTTTCTATCCTTCAAAAATGTACTTGCTGCAGCACGGAGAGAAGCTTTTTCCAGGAGGTTGTCAGTAAGCTATGTGTCCTCCTGCCATGAGAGGACAAGTCCGAAGATGCTATTTGTTAAATGAAGTCATTGACAAATCAAATACTAAATACACTGAAGGACTTCATTATGTACAGCATACCATCCTGAAGGTGTCCTTCATTGTGATGAAAAGCACCAGCACCTTTGAGAAATGGTGTTAAGTGTCGGTTCTGTTACAAGCTTTCGTAACATTGTGATAACATTGTGCTCCGTTTGCCAGTCTTGAGAAAATCCTAGTGGTTTGAGATTGGGATCAACCTTAGGATAGTGTATCCTCATAAAAATGTATAAATTAGTTAAAATGTAATTCTTTTTCAATTGTATAATTTTTTTCATTGTTTCCTTTTATCACTTATTTCAGAATTTGAGATAATCACTTTGAATTTAATTACTTTTGCATTTACTGATCAGAAATCTCCTTTCAGAAGTTTCTTTTCAAATACTTCTACTTTTATGGAAGTTGTTTACAAATAGTAGACAAACTATCTTAAAAAATTGACATTTGTAAAGCAAATGTTGATATGTGTCACAAAGCTGATTGTAGTTCATGTTGATAAAGAGAATTAATATGAAACAGGAGAGTATTTAATTAACAGATAAGTCTTATTGATGATCATTCATTAGGCAAAAGCCTTAGTCACTATTTGCTAATGCATTTTTTATAAAGCCCTCTTAGGTTTCTGTTTCAATCAGTGTCACAATGATGAACCAAGCTATCATGTTTTATGACCATAAAATCATGTTTTTGTCTCTCTGCAGTGTCAGTGGTGCTAGGTATTCCAACTGTTAAGCGTGAGGTGCAAAGTTATTTGATGGCTACACTTCAGAATCTCATTGACAGTATGACGCCAGAAGAAGCAGCAGACACTCTCATAGTTGTGTTTGTTGCAGAAGTAAGTGTCATTATTGATACTAACTTGTAATATGAAATAATTATTATGATTAAAGTTAATAGATTACATTGTGCAAATGGTAGTGAATTTTTGTTGTAATATTTTATTCTTTCCAATTAGCATGCAAATTAAATCAAAAAAATAGAAAGATCATTGTCTTTATTAACAACAGACATTGGCTGGATAGGCTGGCTAAGTCAGTTCTAGCATAATGCAATGTAATAGAAATTGTATGATCCAATCTACCCAATGTGTGTGGAAATGTTTTTAGAGTGAAGTTGAAATATTATCTTTCCTTCAGATGCATTGCAAAGGGTCTATTCCATTACAGAGCACTAAGTAAGAACCCATTGAGAGCTGTGATAGGAACACTTAGTCACTGAACATACAATAGAAGGCAGTCCTAGAACAATGAGATTGCCTTGTACATTTGCATTGGGAGGTAGGTTGGAAGTATGAGGATGTCATCAATAGAATCCCTTGAATCATTGAGAAAATCTTATGAGTTGTTACACAAATCTGAAGAACTGGTGGAGAAGAAACATGTAAAATTCATGAAAATTAGGTAATCTTATGGAAAGTTATAAACTTTTATTATTTTGTGGTGATATGAAGAATTTGGATCACTTCTCATTTTGAAGTAAACACATTTCACTTTTGAGGTATCTTCTATTCAGTTTCTGGTGTATAATTTCTATGCTAATAAAGGTGTTTGAAATGAAAGGAAAATGTGAAAAGATAATTTTCTACTTATAGACTTCTTTTGTATTTGTGTTCGGTGAATAATTTTAACAAATTGCATTAAATATTTATTGTCAATAAGAAATGAGGTGCCAAAGTTGAGCCATGTTCATGATGGGGTAGGCAAAAGCACATAGATATCATTAAAAACAAAGTGATATTTTCCTGTAACGGGGTATTACAACAGAAGAGTGAATAGTGTTTTGAAAACTAAAACATATACTTAGTGAAAGATATAGGAATTCAAAATTAGTACCAAACAAGATTAACTCAATATCAGTATCCAATAACAACAAATGAAAACAGACCAAGAATGGAACAATATTAAATATCGTTAAGAAAAAAGTTGTTCAAGAGGCTTAAGATACAAAGAAGAGGAGATGAAAGAAAGGGTGACCAAGAATGTGGAATTAAGTCCAGACTATCTTTAAAATTTGATGGAATGTATTCTTCTTTTCTTTTTTTCCCTTGTGCATCTTCCAAATATTAAGAGAAGGTTATATTATAATATAAATGAGGATGCTAGATGAAAGTGCTCGTATCACCTGAATTGTTGTATAAAAATATCAAAACCTTTCTCAGAACGGAAGAGTGAAATAGACAGTAGAAAAGCATGATTTTGACTGATTGTTGTGAAATTCATTTCCAGTAGTAAAACCTTGAATTACAAAAATGAAAAAAAGGGGGGTTAAATTCCAAAAAAAAAGAGGGGGAAAAAAGAAAAGAAAAAGGATCAAACAATTGGACAAGTATTGTTTAGGATGCAAGATAATGAATCATCAGAACTTTGGTGTAAGTATAGGAAAAACTCTCCAACTTTCAATCTGTTTCTGTGATAAATAAATAATTTAAAAAAACATTGAGAAAGAAATCACAAATGAAACGTTCTAACTCATTGTACTAAATAGTGTTACCAACACTTCTACTTGGGCTCTAAAACCCAAGTAACAGCATCTAGAGAAGCCAAAAGAATAAACACGAAAGTGAAATTTGTGGTGTCTTTTAATGTCGATGAATTAAATTAAAATTGAAGCAATAAGAAAATTATTGATTTAATAGAAATATGCAACATAAATACATAAAGGAGATTTGGGATTAGCAGTCTTGTGTGTGTAAACTGAAGTGGATAGAAGACCTACAAAGCATAAACAATGAGAGATTATCCCTACAGACTAGAAGTTGCAGAAAACGAGAAGTAGGAAGAGATTAATAAAGGAAATAGGAGTGGGAGATTGCCCTTGCTAAGCAACTTTGCTTGATCAGAGCAGATTAGCTTACACTCCATGCTGTTGATGAAAGTAGTGATGAGGAGGGTGATGAAATTATTTGTAGGCCCTGGATTAAATTACATTAATTGTACCCTAAAGTTGAACTTGTTTCCACTTATAATAATCTTCATGTTCTTGATACTAACTACTGTGTACATGGGCATCTCTGGTGCATGCATGTGGGGAAGTCATAAGAAGGGATTTAAATGCTGGCACCTATGTGGAAGTTTACATTTTGAGACAGAATTTTTTAAACTGATTTACTGAAGTTAAGAAGGTAGATGGTAAGATATAAAAAAAAAAAGGGATAAGTTATGTTGCAACTTTTCATGAAAGAATAAATGAGTGAATTCAATAATATGCCCAAAAATTAACAGAAAATTTTTCAAAATGAAAAAGAAGGCACATATGTATTGACATATGCAATACTGAGTTTTCTGAAACTTATATTACATACCACTGATTTTCTAATACTGATTGGACCAAAGATTGCTCTGCGACAGTCCCTAGCTGAGAAATAGCCCTAGCTTATAAATCTGAGTTCTAACTCGTCTAAGTTAAGAAGGTTAAGCAAATCTTGATGCATGTGGCAGATGATAACATTGAATTGTTTCTGTGGCATTCTGTTTCTTAACGGCATTTTCAGTCTTTGAAGAGAGAGCATTCATATTGGTGGCACCGTTATGCATCTGCTTAATGCATACTGATTTTAGTCTAATTAAAACAATGTTTATGTCAATAGTAAAAATGTGACATTCTAATAAAATTACTGAATGTACTTGAAAAAAATTAGGGAGAGGACATGTCCCCCTTGTTCTCTTTGCCAGTGTTGCTCATGATTGTGTGAGGGACAGAACAACTTCTTTCATTCAGAAAAATAAATGTTGCTTGTTATCATGTAAAGAATTTCTCTATATTTTGCTGTTAAGACTTCAGAGATTAAGTTCTTTTTAAGAGCATTTTGTGAAATTTCATAGTTCTATAGATTTTTATACAATCTAGTAATCACAGCTCTTCTCTTAAATTTTATTTTCCTCATAGTTTATCCTTGTTCATTTATTTTTCTTTGCTTGAATATTTTTTTCAAACCAATATCAAAATCCATTTTGTTTATACCACATCAGTTTGCAATTTCTGTACTTGTAGCTGTCATTGATTGTATTAAGGAAATCTTATTTGTTTCAGACTGACCAGGAATATGTGTTGCAAGTCTCGAAGCAGCTGGAGGGACAGTCAGTCGATTTTTATATTATATCCTGTTATTACTATTATAAGTCTCATTTACTAAAATATGGTTTTATTACAGGTTTGCCGAACAAGTAGAGTCCGGACTATTAGAAGTTGTCTCTCCACCTGCTGCATATTACCCACATATGCATTCTCTCCGGCCTACTTTGGGAGACCCTCCTGAACGAGTGCGATGGAGATCTAAACAGAATCTTGATTTTGCTTTCTTAATGATGTATGCACAACCCAAAGGAACATTTTATGTCCAATTAGAGGATGACATTCTAGCAAAAAAAAATTTCATTTCTACCATGAAAAATTATGCTTTACAAAAAATATCTGAGAAAGCGCCTTGGTTTGTGCTGGAGTTTTGCCAATTGGGCTTCATTGGTGAGCTTATGTTAAATCTCTTTCACATTTTTGTTATTATTCCATATTTTATGTTGTGCAGTAGTAATCAGTTCAGGGTAGAAATTAACATGGTTCACTGTAAGGAAAATTGTGTTTGTAACATATTGGACACGATAAGTGTGCATTTTCTGGGATCCTTTTTGTTTTCTTTAAAAATACTAGATTCTAATTTTTTTTTATGTAAATATTCTGTACATCTTTTCCAGGTAAAATGTTTAAGTGTGTTGAGCTGCCATGGCTTATCCAATTCTTTCTTATGTTTTACAATGATAAGCCTGTTGATTGGCTTTTGGATCACCTTATTTCCACGAAAATCTGCAACTTGGATAAGGACGGTGTAAGTTTTTCTTTAGTACTCTCTCAATGTAGATATTTTATTTAATGTTTCTTTTAAAGATTCTGTGTCAGTTGAATCCTATAATTCCTGGGTTCAGGTTTGTTGGTATGAGGCATGAGAAAAATAATTTTAGTTGCGTGCTTATGCTAGTTTTCAAATAGAATTAAGACTCGGTAATTTTAGAGAAGTAGTCAATTTTTAAAATTTTGGATTCTTTTTTTTTATAGACAATCAAAAGGCTATGGAGGAACTTTACTCATAATATATTTGGTCACTTGTAGGAAGCGCAACAGTTTGTGTATTTGTGTTATGGGTACTGTATAAGGAGCTCACATATTTTCAAAATTTTCTCAAAAAATTCTGCTAATTTTTTACTTCAAATTTCTTGTGAAGTGCTCTTATGAGTATCTAATATTCAGTGGAACATTAATTTTCCACAATGTTCCCTTTTTTAACTTCTTATTAGTGAAGCTAGATAGTCATTTTTGAGGCTAGGGATTTTTACTTTCTCACTACTGTTTATGCAGTAGACAGAAAGTTATGTAAATGTTGCATGAAAAAATGGTGAATTTTTGGCAGAAAAAGTATTATTACATTTATTTATTTATTTATATTTATTGAGTCACATATACAATTTCAATAGTGTATGACGAGTCATATATGATGTATGCAGGCGTACATGTCTTCCTGAGCTCCAGATTTTAACTTTCTCTTACTACAGACTATTATGAATGAAGGTAAAAAGCAGCATTTTAATATAAGAATATCAGAAATGTTCACCTCGATGTGAAAGAACAGGAAGCAACATTAAGTTTTGATTTTGAATACTCTGCTAACAATTATTAACCCTCCACTCCTATCATGTCTAGCAAAAGGGAGCTCATGAAGACTTGGGCAGACTGAAGTTACATTTACTGTGCAGAAATCAAAGCAAGGGGGCCATTTCAGCATTTGCTAAGGATTGAGGGAAACTGGACAAAAACCCTGATCGAGTTGGTGTCATTGATCTTACAGCTGAATTACAATACTTGTTACAAATGGTAGTAATAATATTAATAACAACAATAATAATAATAATAATATAATTATGATAATGATGATAATAATGATAAAGATATATTATGATGATAATGATGATGATAATGATAAAAATAATAATAATAAAAATGGTATTCATTGAGAAATGATTTGAAAATATTATTGTTAATAATGCCTATTGCATCGAGCAAATTCAGGGTGAAGGAAATAGAATGTTGGTCTGGCATTCTCCTTTTACGTCAGTCCAACTGCAATTTAACACAGGCAGGACAGGATATGCCAGTTCTTTTTGCTTTGCTTCAGCTCGAACAGTCAACATGAAACAAAAAGTCAAATGGGATAAGAATTTTTTTTTATTTATGATTTTTTAAGGGAAGTAGTGTTGTGATTTGTATATTCCTTCACACTGTAGAACATGATGTTAAGCAGGAAAGCTTTCATATTACTTTTAGATGTATGTATTGTGTTTATGTCTTTAATATCATGGCTCAGTTTGTTGTAAAGTGTAATGCCCTCTACTAGGGTCCTTTTTTGATAAAGTGTAGGTTCAGAGTGGGGAACATGCAGGTTATCCTTTTGATGAGTGTTGTAGTTCTGTACATCAGAATTCAGAGTAAAAGTGTCTGTTTTCATGGGAATCTTTTTTGTGAAGACCACTATTTCAAATTTATACATGCAAGATAGAGGAATCCTCAATTTATTGAACAAGGGTTTGCAAGACTCCAGCTTATGAGTACTGGTCATTGTTCACATTATTCTTTTTGGAATAATAAAAGTACAAGAGCTTTCAGGGGCATTTCCCCTGAATATTATTCCATACTTTAGGTGAGAGTGCACATTTGCAAATTACATTGTTCAAGGTAGTTTCATGAAATATCATTTCATGGTTATTATTTATGAGCAAATGCTATGAGAATTTTTCTTTGGATCAGGGATTTATGAAATTTAGAGGGACTGTCTTGCTGGTGTTTATGATGAGTTTGTTGTCTTGAAACCATTTTACTAGTGCATGCAAGATTTTTTGAGTTGCTTTTTCTAATGATTATTGTGTTTCTGATTTGATGATTATGTTTGTCTCATCTGCAAACAAAATTATTTTGTTATTTCTTAAAGGCAAAGGCATGTCAGTTATGTATTTAAGGAATAGTATTGGCCCAGAGATGGATCCTTGCGAGTCTCCACAATTTATCATCTGAGGGCAAGAATAGTATGAGGATATTTTGTTTTCTTTAATCTGCTGGAGGGTAACTACTTGGCTACAATTTGATAAATATGATTTGATTCAATGGCCTGCAGTGCCTTGGATCCCTAGCATTTCTAGTTTTGCTAAAAGTATGTAATGATCAATAATGTCGAAGGCTTTTGACACGTGTAAGAAAAGGCCAATGGGAATTTCCTTCTGATTTAGTGTAACAAATATGTCATTTAAAAAGGAGAAGATGGCTGTGACTGTCAATCTATCGCCCCTGAAGCCATGTTGTGCATTTGTGAGGACATAAATTAACATCGAGAAAATGTTTGAGTTTATCACTGAAAAGCCTTTCCAGAATTTTTGAAAATCCTGATAGCAGGGAGATATGTCATTGGATTGTAACTATTGCCCTTTTCAAACCATGGTTTAATTTTTGCCATTTTGAATACATCTTGGAATATTCAACATTATATGCTTCTCAGCATATAATTCAACATCATATGCTTCTCAAAAAAATTTCGGCACAATGTTTATTAACGAAACTTCTTCCAATGAAATCCTCAGAATAGTCAGTAAACTAAAAAATAAATATTTATCTGGTTTAGATGAATTTCCAGATTCTTTATTAAAAACAAGTGCACCTGCCATTATACACCCATTAACTCACATTTTCAATACTTCCTTGTGCACAGGAATATTTCCAGATATTTTCAAAACAGCAAAAATTAAGCCTCTTTTTAAAAAGGGGAACACAAATGAAATTCAAAATTACCGGCCAATTTCTCTTTTGGCAGTTTTCTCAAAAATATTAGAGAGGCTTTTCTATACACGAATGGAAACTTTTCTCAGGAAAAACGAAGCATTTTCAGACTCACTACGCAGTTTCAGAAAATCAAAATCTAAGGAAACTGGCATTTTTTCTTTCCTTAAAAATGTTTTTTCATCAGTGGACCAAAATGAAGAACCCAATGGGATATTTTTAGATCTTTCGAAAGCTTTTGATGTTATTAACCATAACATCTACTACTTCTATAATCACATCCGTCGTCGAACAGCCTTTCTAAAATCCATATTGTCTATGAGAAAAACTTATATGTTCCCCCAGTCTTGAGAGTATCAGTCCCTCCAGTAACTTGCCCATAGTGTCAAGAAGGCACAGTGGTCTATACGACGATATCTGTTGCCCTTCCAGAGTAGTATTTAACTTTTGTTTTTTCCAGTTCCTGAAAAATTTCCCCTCCTTAAGACATCTATTATAGGCTTCCAAAAGACATTCTGGATACACTTGTACCAGAGTTTTTTTTGAGGCGGGGGAAATCCTTTATGGAGGCCGGTGATGCCAGTATTGTCGGACTCCCAGACTTGGTCTACCGACTAAAACCCCCTCCGCTCGCCTTGCCCGTATAGGACCACGTGTGGAACCGTCTGGCGAGACATTACGTCGCACGTGGGTTTCGGTGTGAACAAGTTCTCTATCCTCTGTCAATCATGGCCTTCTGTTTGGGGATGTGCTTTATGAAATCTCGAAATGTGTTCCAGTTTTCTGGAGATTGCTGCATAGTTTCGATTGTATTTGCAGGTGTCATCTCCACTCGCAGTTTGTCGTAGCATATAGATCTGACTACCTCCCAGGCTTTGCAATTATATATAGAGTGTAAAACATCATCATCTTCTTTGTGGCATTCAGAACATGTCAGGCTTTCAGCAATTTTGAATCTATAGAGGTACTTTTTGAAGCATCCGTGTCCCGTAAGGGCTTGCGTCAAATAGTAATCCACTGCACCGTGTTTTCTGCTTATCCATTCTTTGATGTTGGGGATAAGACCATCTGCCTTTTTCCTCCAGGTCCCATCGGCATTGCCATCTGTACACAAGATCGCTTCGCAGCTCCGCTTTGATTTCGTTGACCTGTTTTGTTGTCAGTGGGCGCATTTGTTGTTTAGCCGCTTTCAGCCTTAGGTACATTGCTTTCCTTTCTTGAGCCAAAAGGTTGATAGTGGGTGTACTGGCCAGAACTAAGGCTGCATTGTCTGATACAGTACGATATCTCGAAATTATCCTCAGTGCCATCCTTCTCTGAACCTGGGAAAATTTCCGTCTTATGGACTCTTTGTTTAGAGCATCAGCCCACACTGGGGCAGCATACAACATTCTCGAGTGAACTGCGCTAGATATCAATCTTCGTTTACTTTCACTGAGTCCTCTTGAATTCAGCACAAGTCTGGAGAGGTTTGCACCAGTCTTTGCTGCTTTGTCAGCCATTTTTATGATATGGGGTCCAAAGATTAATCTCGAGTCAATTTCGACTCCGAGATACGTTATTTGCCGATTCCATCTAATAATTTCGTCTCCCAGACGGATCACCGGGGGTCGAAATGCTCTCCGATTGGTAACCAGTACGGCTTCTGTTTTTGCTCCCGCCATCTGAAGATTTCTTCCTATCCTGGATATTCTATCCAGCCATCTTTTTACCCTGCGAAGAGTTTCATTGGTTTTCATCGCCAGTAGCTCCACGTTGTTACTATGGCACACTATGAGTGTATCGTCAGCATAACCAATAAGTTGAGAGTTCTTCGGAAGCTCGATGTTCAGAAGATCGTCATATAGCACATTCCACCGAAAGGGGCCCAGTCTTGATCCTTGAGGGACACCACAAGTCATGTCTTCCTCTATCCTATATCCATTTGTGTAAATAATTTTGCTCTCGCTGAGGTAGTCCTCCAGAATCCTCACGAGGTACTCAGGGACCTTCTTGACTACCAGCGCTTGTATTATGTCTTTCCATCTGGCGGAGTTGAATGCGTTTTTTATGTCAATCGCTACCAGTGCGCAAAAACCTCCCTTACTTTTGACTGTTTCGGCATACTGGACTGCTTCTGTAATAGCATCTATTGTTGAGAGACCCTTTCTAAAACCAAATTGCCTCGTTGAGAAGTTAAATCCTGCGTTGACATTCCCTCGTTGAGAAATTATTATTATTATTATTATTATTATTATTATTATTATTATTATTATTATTATTATTTTATTATTATTACCAGTAGCGGTAGCTCAGTGCATCAACAGATGTCACTGCAGTGCCTCTGACCGGGAGGTCCTAGTTTCGAGTCCTGACGGCGACGGCAGGATTTTCGACACTAGCTTTTCAGCTAGGTCGAATTCAATCGCTGTCTGGAGGAGAATTCTAGCAGCCGGCTGCTCTGATCGGTAGTTTTCCGTGGTTTCTCCGAGGTTTCTCCGATCAACACCAGGCGCATGACGGAGCAGTACCCTACCAAACGGGCCACGGACTGCGCGCGATCTGTCCTTCCTCTTCCTTTCCTATCCTCTCCTCTTCTCTCCTCTTACACACTTACACTAACATGCACCACACTATCACATATTCCGGGAGACCGGTCGGGAGTTTAGAGCTTGTCCCGGCTGGGGCGGTGCTACGCTGGTGGGAGAGTCCTGGTTAGGGGGAAACCCCACTAGCCGACGGTAGGTCGGTGCCGGATCTCGCCATCCAGCCAGATCACCACCATCTCCCGAGAAAAAACATGCACTACACTAACGGGACTAATGACCGAAGCAGTTGACGCGCCCGGAAACACGAAAAAATCAATCAATCAATTATTATTGTTGTTGTTATTATTATTATTATTATTATTATTATTATTATTATTATTATTATTATTATTATTTCATCTTTCAACTATTAATAGTTAATTGTTGGGAAGGGATTCTGAAACTCAAGGAAGCGTGCTCAAATGATTTTCTCCCCCATACATCACATACAATTTTTGACTAATAAATAAATAAATAAATATGCCGTGTTACAGAGTAATTGCAAATATTAGAAAGCGGTTGCACTGTACGTGGAGCACTGTGTTTGATAAAAGAAATTTGGAATGTTATCCAGGCCTGCTGAGAATTTACTCTCCATTTGTCCTATGATTTTAAAAATTTCAGAGAGGGTGGTTTCATATAAAAATATGGAGTTTACAATTTGTGTAACACTTGTTTGGTTAGTGTGTTTTATTGTTTAGGGAATGTTAGAGATTAATTTTTACCAATTTGTGAAAAGTGTTCATTGAATATGTCAGCAATTTCTTGGGCTTGTAAAGTTTGTTTTTGTAGTAGATCTCTATATTTTTTTCTGTTATTATATGTTGGTGCTATAGTCTATTTAATAATGCCCCACATAGCTTTTGTTTTGTTACGCGTATTTGCAATACACTTATCATTTGTCATAATCTATGTTTGTTTGATTACTTTTTTTAGGATCAAATTATGTTTTGTAGTATGAAAGTGTTTATTAGGGGGAAATTACAGGGCCCTGGTAATGAGAAAGTGGATAAATCCAGTTGTTAAATTTAGGGGGGAAAATATTTTATCATGTGGTGTAGCCAGAATGCATGTTTTGTGGGTCTCTGATACTGAAAAATCAAATGACGGCAAAACATCCATCCTCTCTCTGTGAACAACACTAGTGGCTGAACCGTTCAGCCGATTTTCTCCAAAATTGATATTCCTCAATCAATCTGGCTGATGTTGTGGCCCCTTGAATTTGAAACCGATATTTTAAATTTGGGTGGTACTTTACATACATTTCCTGGAACATTGTTTAAATTTTCAAAGAAATAGCTCCATCGTTTTTTTATTAAATTTTGTTCGTTGGATAGTGCGAAGGACATTTAAGAGAATGGTGCAGGTCTCATTTTCGTTGAAAACTCATATTTTATTAAAATTGCAAAAATTGAAAATGTTTTCAGTGTATTCCCACACCTACAATTATTAAGATATTTTTTTTCCCATAATGAAATCTGTTCCTTAAAGATAGATGGGGTCCTCAGGAGTGGGATCTGCTTAACAGAATGAATCATTACTTGCCAAGTTTGAAACAATAGACACTGGATTTGTTTTTATTAGGAAAATTTCATATTCCCATGTTACAAGAACATTCTTGTAAAAATATAACAATTAGAATATGAAATAAGTTTATCAGTAGTAATAAAGGTATTTTCTATTTATTACAGAAACATTGTCGGAAAGCAAAAGCACAACTGTGGTTGCAGTACAAACCATCGCTGTTCCAACACATTGGTACACATTCCTCTCTAAAAGGGAAAGTACAAAAATTAAAAGTAAGTTCCTGTATATTCAGTTTCAGTGGATATTGCATGCTAATATTGAATGTAATATTTTATTAAACTATTATGGCATTTGAAAATTACAATAGTAAGATGATTATGAATGTTTTCGGTCCTTTATTTATGCTTGTGAAGTATCTTGAAGAAGGATGTTTGAAGAGAATTCTTAGTTGTAACCCATTCTAATCCTTCTAAATAATATTCTATAATTTAAGATGTTAAAAAATTTGGGCATTCCTCCTTCTGAAGAATATGTTATGAATTTCATATTTTATTAAATGCTATTTGTATTACTTCATAACATTTTTAATTTTAATTATTTGGTAACACAGGCATACAAAATAAAAAAAGTTATCAGACCTAAAGTCTTGACACATGTTTCTCTATGTATTGCAATATGCTGAATATGAATCCAAAGCCAGAAGTGCATCATCATCCTCCAGTTTGTTTTTTAAATCGCAAAAAGCCACCATGACATTGTATTTTTTGTATTCGGGGGTTGTTGTTGGACCCGAAGACTTGACACTTGTTTCTCTATGTATGTCGATGTGCAGAATTCAAATCTGAACCCAAAATTTCCCCACCACCCTCCAGTTTTTTTAAAATCACGATAAACCACCATTAAATTGTAAATTTCACAATGGTCTTTCCCAATAAAAAAATTGGAAGCAGGTGGCGCAATTCTGGCTTTGGATTCGGATTCAGCGCATCAACGTACATAGAGAAATGTGTGTGAAGTCTTGGGTCTGTCAACTTTTGGCTTCTGTAGAGTATAATCCTCCAATACACCAAAATCTAGTATTCGAGTGTGGGTTTTTGTGATTAAGAAAAACTGGAGGATGGTGGCATGATTCTGGCTTTGGATTTGGATTCAGCGCATCGACATGTGTAGAGAAACATGTGTCAAGTCTTTGGGTCTGACAACAACAACCCCCGAAACAAAAAAATACAATGTCACAGTGTTTATTCGTGATGGAAAAGAAAGGAGGGTGGTGGTGTAATTCTGACTTCAGATTCGGATTCAGCATATCACCTTACATGGAGAAATATATGTCAAGTCTTTGTGTCTGACTACTTTTTTATTTTGTGTGCCTATGTAATTAATGCAAAATATTCAGTCATTATTATTTCTTTCTCAGGATAAGCAATTTGGTAAAGTAACACTTTTCTTCCCTCATAAAAATCCTGAAGCAAGAGTGGAATCAGCAATAAAACCTTATAAACAATACAGCCTTCCAAAAGCTTATGCGGGTGAAACTTTCTTTTGGGGATTGCTGCCTCAGCCAGGAGATCATCTGGTCTTCAAGTTCACAAATCCTACTCCTCTTAAGCGGTACAACTCTTTTCCTGAAAACTGTTTGTTGTAAAAATGTATATTTTGATCTAATAACTTTTAATTTTTGTGCATTAGCTATCTCTTTCGAAGTGGGAATGCTGAACATCCATCAGACAGATTTTACAATACCACTGTGGAAGTTCTACCTTCTTCTAGTCAGATTAACTATAATAAAAATGACTTCAACTCCACTACTGATGGATTTATTATTGTTGGTAAGGCAACTTTTTTAACATTTATTTAGTGGAGATCTTGCAATAGAAGCATTTTTGTGTCTGTTCTCTTTATATTTCTACACGCTTGCATTAATGTGTCTTGTGTGTATGGTATTGTAAATATAAAGAGCATTTATATTAAGATAAGCAACTTTGTCTTCACTTCTATACTTGCAGGTTGGTATTGACACACAACTTTATAGAATTTAATCAAAAAGTTTCTCTTGTCTTTGTACCTAGAGTTCTTCTTATTCGGGGTTGGGCAAAATAATTTAAAATTAGTATTTAAATTCTTCGTCAAAATACTTCATAAATAAGTATTTAAATATATACTCAAAATATATTAGGTTTTGAATAGCTAAATACATACATATTTAAAATACTTCAAATACTCAAAATACAATAAATACTAACTTTTTTATTATTACTATTTTATTGCAACAATTAGTATTTAAATACTTCGTCAAAATACTTCATTGTTCAAAATACTAATTGTCAACAATACATTTTTAATTGACAGTTCTAAATTTCTGAACAATAACTTGTAAGTCTAACTCAAATTATAAGCAGAATTTCCTTTAAAAGCGACCAGTTTTACAAACAAACTGCAGACAATAAACCCCTGTTTGGTGAGTGTATATAACGTGCAAAGGAAAACAGTGGTTTAAATGGCATAATTAAATGTAAACTGGTGTTATAAGTAGTGCTCGGACATGTAGGCACTAAAATGGTCAAAAATAGGGAGAGAAATAGGCATTATAGTTGACAATAGGCAGGCACTTAGGAAGTAGAAAGTTAAAAATAGGCAAGGAAATGGGTATTATGGTTGAATAATATTAAAATTTATATGGAATTCATACTACATAAAGGATGAACACAATTATCTAAAAACAAATCGAATTTGTTCAATTGTCATAACATATTGCAGTTAGATAATATTTCCTAAGAGACGACTCATGTGGAATTTTATATTTTGTTGGTTAAACTGGTTAAATGACGAATTTTGAAATTTTGTAAAGGAAATGTTTGGGGCATGGCACAAGTCAGTGTTCAAATTCTTTCTTGTCTTCATCTTTTGACTGCTCTTGCTGAAGAAGGTTTCAATAGATTTTATCACTTTGAATTTTTTTCTCCAGTTTTTTGCATGAGTTGTAGTGTTTTTATGTTGTATGAAGTATTTTTTTGTGCAGTTTACCACCTCACCTTACCTTACCACAACACTGGCAAAAAAATACATTTCCAGTCCACCGTGAATAATCTCCCTAAACCCACTCTTTTAGCTATGCACTTCTTGAAACTTTCTCTTTTGGCATTGTAGCAAGCATGCTTAACAACCACAGCAAATTTACTGATCTGACAAGCACCAAACTTCGCAATGAGTACAAAATTATCGAAGAAAACCCCATCTTACCTTCTAAAAGAGAAAGATGCTGGGAGCGCTATTTTTGAAGACTATTTTGTGTTCTTGGCAAGGAATAGATAGCTCACTAATAATTGTGAAGATCGGAAAGACAGGAGCAATTTTCTGTTCTCTGGAGCACCCTGGCGGGCTTTGGCAACTAGATAAGATAACCTGCATGGTGTCAAATTCTCATATGTCTCTAACAGTGTCCCTGCTTGACGCATTACATGCAAGAACACACAGGACATAGAGCTTGTTGATCAGAGAATGCCCTGGCAGATTTTACGTGGTTGTTACTTGTTTGGTCAAAAATTATCCATCAGTAATTTCTCAGAACAAGATTGTAGAAAACAAAATTTAGTGTGTGTGTGTGTGTGGGGGGGGGTGGAAAATTCAATATAGGCACTTATAGGCCCTTAACACTTGATTAGGCAATTATCTCTAAAATAGGCATTTATAGGCATTGTTTCCCTTGCAAAAGTCATTTCTGAGGGAAACATTGATACTGGAATAAGTTGCCTAAAAATACATTCAAAGAAATAAAATACGCAAAAAGGGCATTGTCTGGACATTGTAAGGAAATGCATTTTTTGTTGTCGGATAATTGTCCAGCATTTTAATGATTTAGACTCATATAAAAATGAAGAGAATTCAAATTCAACCACTGAAAGGGTCTTTAATTGTTGTTTCAGTGAGGTTCATTCATTAGCAGAATTAGACAAAAAAAACTATCCTCGTTAACTTTATCTGTATTTGAAGTATTGGAAGTATTTCTTTTTTTAAATACACCTATTTTATATATTTAAATACAGCTTTAAAATACATATCTAAAAACCTTATAAATACAGTTATTCAGATACAAAATGTATTTAAAATACGTATCTCAAATGTAAGTATTTAAATACCGCCCAACCCTGTTCTTATTGCTCGGTTCATTTAATTAAATATTTCTATTTTAGTATTTATGATGATTTCACCATTGAACACCTCATCAGCTCCTAGGAATGTGAAGTGTTGTACCTGTTCTATAGTTTTATTATCCAATATTATTTTGTAGTAAATTTGATTTCATCCTTGGAATCCCATTGTTTGCTTTTAAGCTATATAAGCTTAAAAGCATTTCATGTCATAAGCTACATTTAAAAGGCATATACCTTGGTAGTTGACCGTTCAGTTAATACTGAATGATCTCCATTTTTAAAACCTGAGCTCCCTTTTTAAAAACAGCAAGTTTCTATTCTTTGAGTATTTTTCTTTTCTTCCAGCGTAGGTTGTAGAAGTGGAAAAGCCTCATTTTAAATTCTTTAGTTGCACATTTAAGCATTTCTACTTTAATGCAAAATTTCCACAGACTTCCCTATTTTTATTTTTGCTTCAAGCAGATTCTCATATTCCATCTGATCTACACTAAATTCTATGTGGTTTTGCTTGCTTCTATGTTCTCGTTTTTATCACCTACATTCTTTTTTAAACCTTCCTGATTTAATTATTTGTTTCTCTACTCTGCCCTCTTGTCTGTTACATTGTTTCATTATTTTATGCATGGATTTCTGGTGTCCATGTAGGTGATTTTCAATATATATGTATTTTTCTCATTAACAGCTTCTTTAATTTCTTCATTCCATATTTTGATTCTTTTCATCTCCCTTGTTTTGAGGTAAGACCAAGTGTTTCATATGCTGTCTCTTTAATTATAGTTTTTAAATTTCCTAATTCTTTCTCCGCTTCGTTGATAATTTCATATATTGTGTTACACTGATATAAGTGTTGGTAAAGCAGTTTGACTGATTCAACATTCAGCAGACCAGACAGCTTCCAAACCTTTTGGTTGGGACAAGTTGGTTGATTATTAATTTTAATCCAATTTTTATCCATGTCTTCAGTAATTTTATCTTCCCAATAGTGCAGAGTGGTCACTATCTATATTGTAGCTTCTGTTAACTCTTATATCTCTAAAACTTTTAACTTAATTTATCATTTGCCATGATATAATCAATTCTACTATTTCGACCACATGCAGCCCATTACATATAATTAGAAAATGTTTAGGGTTATAAAAGGTGTTCATTATTTTCATATTATTAAAATATTTTATTACATTCTTTCAGTTTCATTGAATCTTTATTATTGGGGCTAATTATGTTATCAATAGAGATATTTCCAATTCTGGCATTAAGATCTCCCTATATGAGAATACTCAATATTAATATCGTTTAATTATGTCCTTGAGAGTTTCTGTTGAGAACTAAAATTCATCTGTTGCCAAATTTTCCCTTTTCTGGTGCAATGTCACAAATAGAACATATCTATCCTCTACCTACTTCACACCTACTTGTGATAATTCTGTCTGATATACTCTTTGATCTTCCCATCTTCAGTTTATTAAAATTGTGACTAAGTGATTTATTCTAGAAGTGTGTTCAGTGTGGGGGGGAGGGGGATAAATAAAACTTTGTAGCAAAACTGACGTTAATTTGTTTAATATCCATTGTGATTATATCAACAGTGTTGCAAGATCAGCTCACCAAACTTAAATGAGTTTATATCCAAAAATGCCAAGTGCAGTGCTGTTCTTGCATTGCAAAAATGAACTCAACTGAAGTTATATAAAATAAATGTGATAACAATTTGATGGCAAAAAAAATTGAAAAAATTCTATTTTGTATTTTCCCCTTCGTATTTGTTTTCGGCGGGATATGGAGGGGTTACTTCCACCTGGGTCAACTACCCACGCGCACTTAACACTAACTGCTGGCCCTGCTCCCTGGAGTCCTCTTGTTGGTGTTAAGCTCATCTTCTGGGATTGGGGTACTTACCCTTACCCTTGATCTGTCTGGCAAGGGTGACCCTAGCTATGCAACCACCTGCATAGCTCTCATGGTCCCTCGGATACATGAGCTCCACCATCAACATCAGGTTATGTATTTCCCATGTGGAGTCTGAATTACATATTGAGAAATTTATCTGATTCACTAGTTCCATCCATTCAGAAATGTTGATGTAGAATCTACATCAAATGTATTAGAATCATAACATTTTTTTTTTCTCTGAGTTGATTTTTATTTTGATTATATAATAGTGCATCTGTTTTCTTTCTCCTCCTCTCTCTTGATCCCTCTCTCTCAAACTTGTTGCTTATATTTACCATCTAACATTTTTTGTGTACACATTTTACCTTTCATGTTGCTGTGTATATTGTCGTTATTTTTATCCAAACCCCTCACATTGCTTGTCGTAAGTAAAAATCAAGAAAAAAGAAGAATATATTGTATTGTAATGGGAGATCTTTGTCTACTTGTTGTGGCATACAAATTACACCAAACATGTCCTTTGTTTTCAGGTCAGTTTAATAGCATGGGTATAGCTGAGGGCACTGTTGATCCTAAATTTGGTCCTATCAAGGTGCTGCGTCTCAGTGTCCACAGTGACAGTGAAAAGTGGGCAATCCTTAGCGAGGTAATACAAATGAGCTACATAAAATCAATGTGAATTATATTTCTTTTTTATTTTTATTAATTTATAAACTTAATTTTGGCAGATTCATATAGTGCCTGCAAATGGTAGCTGACAGCAATGCAGCTGCTGTTCTACAGAGGCATCTCATTAATATTTTGGGGCCTGCTGCTGTTGGCCAGCAATGGAAAATTATGCTGTGATATGCTCCTAAATGGCATTAAAATGTGCCATATTTTCTAATGCAGTTTTTAGGTAATGTAATACATTTCTGAAGAAAATTCTTTTGTAGATTCATAAAAAACAGTTCCTTTTTTAATTTATAAAATTCAGCTTCCTTGTAAAAAACTGTGATTTATTATTTTCATTCATTACAAGTTGGAGTTGGCAACATTTGGCTATCATCTTCTAGCCATCTTCAGGCCTCTGGTTTAAAGAAAACATTCTACAATTTACAATAATGGATTATATACAGAAATACTTTTACATTATTTTTAACTACAGATCAAAGGTGTCTATCAAACATAAATTCCAATTCACAATACGGGATAATATAAATAATTACTTTTAAATTTCTTTCAACTACAGATCAAAAGTCATAAAATTAATAAAGATATGTATCTTTATTACATTTTGTATAAGTTGGCAGAAGCTTACCTATTAATAGTAATCAAGCTGGAGTGTAATTTAATAATTAGAATAAAAATATTTACATTATTTACAATATATTCAGCGTAAATCATTTTTTTTAGTTGTTCCTGTCTGTTTAAACATCTGTGGAGTCATTTATGAGCATATGAAGTTCAGCCATGAAGGGAGGGGGGAGGAGAGAAAATGCGAAAGAGAATGGGGTAAAATCAACTGAGATGAGCAATAATGAGACATTCATTCCACTGAGTCCTTAAGAATTAATTTTGATTATTATTCTTAATCTGCAATAGCAGGTTGTCGTTTCTTCTTTACTTGTTTGAAATCCATGAGATGTCCTGTGTTAAGTCGATGTTTCAAGATCGAGTTAAGTTTTTGAAATGGCTCTTTCATGTTCAGCTACTCATCTCAATTTTCTTAGGGACTGACCAATATAAACTTTGGGGCATTGAGTACAGCCGATTTTATATACCACAACCCGTTTTCCCATTGTTTCAATCGTATCTTTCTTATTTTTAATGAAGTTTTTTTTGTTCAGAACCTTGTATACAAATCTATAACTCTGCCCTAGGGGAAGTTGTTTTCTGAATGAACAGGTAAATTTAGGAACAAGAGGAAAAACAATATTATAATCAGCAGATTTGGAAATTATAGAATATTGTACTTCAAGAAAAGTAAGTCTTCTTTCTAAAATGTTTGTATAAATTCTGGAGGATATCATTAAGGGCTAGTATGGAGTTCACAATGTGGATATTTTGTTAATGGAATTTATTATCAGAAAATTTAATAGCTCTGTCAATTAAATTATAGGCAATTGTAACTTTTTGGTTAAAAGGGTGGTTAGAACAATAATTCAAAACTCTGCCTGTATTTGTAGGTTTCCTATACCTATTTGTAAACATTTTTTCTAGACAGAAATGTCCAAAAAATTTAAAACCTTATTTTCTTCTTTTGTACAGTGAACTGCGTATTTGGAGTGAAGTTATTGAAATCTTTTAGTCTCTCTTCTATTTTATCTTTTTCTATAATCGGTAAGGTGTCATCAACACTGTCGATAAAACCAATGGTCAGATTTTGGCAGAATGTTCAAGATATCTGAAGTTCCCAGAAGTTCAGACATTTATTTTACCTGGAATAGGCAGGCAAAATGGCACTTATTTCGACTAAAATAGGCATTCAAAAAAGCATTTATTCTTGCGAAAGTATGGGTGCTAAAAGACATGTAAACAATGAAAACTAATGTAAAAGTAATTGTAAAAAAATAATAATTAAAATTATTCAAACTGTAAAATTTATTTTGTAACTTCATGTGTAAGAAATCTTTTCTTTGTAATCTCAATTATGCATGGCCATGCAGTGTGATGGCTATGAATTTCTTTTTCTTGCAATGTTTTGTCTTCAAAATGCTGTTGTGAACTCCATTTTGAATCTTGAAATGCCGTCAGTGAAAACGGGAATATATTTTTCGTTTTTTGCACTTGTGTTATCATCTGAGAGAGTTGTCCAGGCTTGCATGTATATATACCCAACTTGATCGCAATTGGTGTCAGAAGAAAAAGAATAAGCAAAATAATGTGAAAAAGAGCAAAAATTGGCATCAGAAGTTAAAGTAGGTAAAAAAAGCCAAGTGAAATTTTCTAATAATGAGAAGAAAGACAAAAAAAGTCGAAAATAAGGCAATATGGCAAAAATAGGCATCAGGCACTAAAATAGGCAAAATAAAAATCTACTAAAACAATCCCAGAAGTACTATTAAGTGATTCCTACTGTTAAAAGTCATAAAATAGTAACAATAAGAAAAAGGTTCCAAATTTGGGAGATTATCATTTCAGAAAATGACTACTAAAGAGACCTCCAGTAGGCATACTTTAATTTGTTGAAAACAATGAGTTACAAGACTTGAGAGAATGTCTTGTTGAAAATTATTCTTATTGCAATAAGAATTTCAGAGTGAGGAATTTTCAAACGTTCTTCTATATTTTTCAATTAATTCTCCAAGATATAAATCGACTGGTGTGGCAATGAGGGAGAAGACAGCTAGAAGTTGTTGGAGTTAGGAATGTTTAAAATTAAAAAAAAATATGGTTATTTACAAGAAAGCTGAATTAAAAAGGAACTGTTTTTATGAATAATAACATAGACATTCATAAGAAGAAGAAGAAGGAGGAAACGTTTTATAAAGAAACGCTGGTTTCTTTGGTAGATGTTTGCACTATTAGTGCATACAGAAGGACTGTGTTGCATCACAGCAAAAGCAAGTTGCCTGGGTGCATTTTGTGTATTTTTTTATGAATTTGTTTTGTTGGATTGTTATAGAAAGTATTAGTCATGCTGTTTCGGAAAGAAGAATTTTTCATGCAGTATTTGAAAGAGTATGCTTACCAAGAACATTTCATGCTTTTCTATGAGCTCAGGCATATTTTTGTGAATATCATCTAGGTAACTAATATTTGTCAGCTTAGTTAATTTCATTATCATTATTCACATCATCTACATATAATGGTGTTTGTGATTTTGTGATGTGGACCAACTGTGTTTGAAATTTGACGAGTGTTTTACGTTTTCATTTCTTGGTTTTAAAAATCCATTTCAGTATTTGAAGTGGGTGTGAAGATACATCTGGAAATGTTGTGTATTTATTGTTACCTTTTCAAATCTATTGTTTGATAAAATATACAACGATTGCCTGTATGTTATTATTCTCTTTATTTCTCATTCCTTGCCATCTCCTAAACTTTTTCTTTTCATTATTCTGTATTTCTCACTTGTAATGATATGCTGCTATAATATTTTTTTGTGTGTAATATCTTCATTAGAAGTATTAATATATTTTAATATCCTATTTTAAACAATTGGTTTACAAATTGCTCAACTTTAGTTTTTGTTGGTTTTTGTCTTTTATTCACTGAGCTTGTTGAATACAATGCTCATTTTATTACTTGTATGTATTGCAGCTGATTATGGGGCCATATCTGTCTGTAGTTCTAGATCTCAGAATAACCCATATTTACACAACTTGGAAACTTATACATGTATGCTTGTATTTAACAAACATTGCTTCCTCAGTACACTTACTCCCAAATTTTTAGAAATGTGTTGTGAGCTTATTGGAAAACTTGCAAAGTCACATTATACACATTCCCCAAAAATACAAAATTTCTTTATTTTTAATCTATTAAAATGTATTTTCAATACATGTCAACACTACATGATTAATGACATTTTAAAAATGATTTTGTAGAATAGGTTCTTATGGATAGAAAATTATTCAAATTTAATTTTGTCTCTCCGTAAATGAGGTAGTAACATGATCTGGTGCTTCTGAGAACAAAAGACGAAATACTATACTTCAATTTACCAAGTGCATGATTTAGTGAGTTTTTCACAAAGCCCACAGTGTTTCCAAATTAACAACATTTTGTACATATGTTTGTATCAACTGTTATTCTGCTATCATGAAAATAAATGCCTAACATGAAAGCATACACGTGTTTGGGTATTGTTTTTTGTCTTAAAAGATGCAGCCTTATATTCATGAAATACATCGAGAGCTAAAAAGAGAAGATTTCACATGTATGTTGTCACATGTTGTCTGTATTTCCCCCTTTCCCCCCCTTTTTTTTTCTTTCTGATGATTCCCTAATACAAAATTGAAAATCATTTTGTTTGGTCCTTTTTATTTTAAATTCCAGTCCTGTAACACTAGACACTTGTATTTTTTGTAAACATTGTGATGAAAAAACAATAGTATTTCAACTCAAATGTAACTAAATGGAAGAAAAAAACAGATCAATACGTATTAATTTCACTGTTTAAACACACAATTTAATTCAATCTCAATTTATCACTCACAATTTAATTCAATCTCAAGCGAATTCTTATTACACTTTTAAATTTCTTTTATGTACACCAAAAAGAGGCTGTTTCAAACACAATTAGGGTCATTGAAAAAATGAAAATAGGTTAAATATCAAGTCAGCAAATATTAATGCCAGTCATATGACAACTTGAAAATGCAACATATTTTGATCTGTTGATAATTGTGAAACAAATATAAACATTTCATTACTTTTCTTCTTAATGCAGCAAATATTTCTTACTATACTTGAGATTTTCTAACAAGGCAGCTGAGGGTATTATCTCCACGATGGAATATGGCAAGGCTTTTTGTGTTTTTCTTGGTTGTGCCGCTTGAGATGCTTGATCTGCAGCACTGCTTGATACGCTTGTGATCATGTGACATCTTGCGACAGAACTGAGAAAGAAGCAAAAAGTCGTGCCATATTCCATCTTGAAGATACCCTCAGCCGTCATGTTAGAAAAACCAAAGTATATTTTATGTTGCATCACATTTCATATACTCGTAGTACCCTTTAAAGAAAAACTAATATTTACCAAACAAGTCAAAGTTCACTTAAGATTATTTAATGTGTGAAATAAACTTGAAAATATGAACTTCTGAAAGAAAAAATATCCTGGTTATGTCACATGCAATTAAAAATCTTCAATATCTGCATTTCTTTGTCTTGTTTACTGAAGAGCAAAAAAAATGATGTGTAGCAAAATCATTAAAGCCTAAAAGTTCAGGCATTTATTTGGCCTAAAATAGGTAGGCAAACAGGTATTTTTATATAAAGGTCATTCAAAAGCATTCCTTCCTTACAAAAATGCTTGACAGTTTCTTTATCTTTAAAAACATTAATTCTCACATTCGTAATTGAACAAATTTCTCCAAATTAAAAAACTTAACAGAAAGTGTTATGGAATACATTTACAGAACTTCTCAGTTAGCTAAACAGTTGTTTTCTTTGCTGTAATATTTGAATTGATGGTATTGTGTAATCTATAACACAATTTCCTGTGTCCATGTGATTGTAATGTAAAGTTTGAGCAACTGTAGCAACATAAAAACTTCGAATTTTTTGTACATAATGGCTCATGGTTTAAGGATAAGAAGCCAAAAAAGATTTTTTGGATAAGATGGCCCCGTAAGTAACAAACTAGTGATGCTTCAACAGCATTTACTTTTTCACATTATTTCTAACTTTTGCAATTTTCGAAAATTAAGAGAGTTCAGTAAGTTTGAGACTTGTGCCATTTATTTAAGCATCCTTTGCTCTACCCATGGAAAAAAATTGAATAGTTTTTTTAGAAAATGCTTGTTTCCTAAATTGCATTAACTTCAAACAGAAATTATGTGAAAACTATTCATTTTTTCAAAAAAATGTATGAGATAGTTCTTAACGATCTGATTGTTTAGAACAGATTGTATTGAAGACAAAAATCTCTACCTTCAATATTGTACTTTTGCTGTGATATTTTTTTCAATTTTCGAAAATGGAGAGTTCGTTAAACATGTGACCAGCACCAGTTTTTTACCATCCTTTGATACATATGAAAATTTGAAAAAAAATATTTGGAGCCTTTTCAAGATAGTAGTTGTTTAAAAATTACCTATACAAACCAATGCAAAATTACGTGAAAATTACTCATATTTTCGAAAATTTTACATGAACTTATTTGAAGAGATCTGTGAATTTTGTCAGGAAAAATTACAGTATCTAACATTCTTATTCGTACACATTGCTTTTACTTTACATAAGAATTGGTTAGTACCAACCTCCTTAGAAGACGTACAATCCCACAACATTACTGATTCTTTTTTTTTTTAATTTATTTATTTTACGTCAAAAAACAGTTAAAAACTGTGTATGACGTGCTATGGGGAAAAGTGAATTGTGTGCACATTTTCAAAATTCTGTGATCCCTACACTAAGTCATATACTACTTAAATTTTGAAAAAAAAGGAAGCTCCTATGTAATAAAATCTATTTTCAAGCAATTCTAAAGATAAATATGCAATAAATTTTGGCTTTTATCCATGTTGTCCTTCGGAATAATACTTCCTGCCGCGACAACAATGATAATTAGAATAATTGTATTTCCCACTGAATTCTGGAAGACGTGCACAGAAAATGAAGTTACATTTATGTCCAGAAGCAAAACAAGGGGCCATCTCAGCATTTGCTCAATGGATCAGGGAAACTGGACGAAAAACCTGATCCAGATGGGTTCATTGACCCGGAAGCTGTAGTACAATAGTTGTTACAGGTTGTTTATACTCATTTATACAGTCCAAATGGTAAATAATGCATTATGTATAATTGTTAAAATGAATGTTACTTTTCTCGTGATGGTCAGTATAGTCTCTAATTGCATAGAAACAGTTATACAGCAGAAACGATTTCACTTTGGATTTAAACTTTTCTATCGAATTTAATCGTTTAATCTCATCTGGCAAAGTGTTGTAAAATAATGTACATGTATGTGGATTTTTTGTAATGAGCTGTTGATACTGTCACCTGATGAATATGATTTCTACGTCGAGTGTTATAGTAATAGACATCGGCATTTTTTGAAAATATATTCCCGCCCTTAAGCAAATCATTTTTTACTAAAACCACTGATTCGTAAATAAACAGACACGGTAATGGTAAAATTCCTAGATAATTGAAGAGAGGCTTACATGAATCACGTGGGTGGGATTTGGTTATTATTCGTACAATTCGTTTTTGCAATCTAAAGGTCTGGGAGCTATAAGATGTATTTCCCCAGAATATTATGCTATATCTCAGGCGGGAATGAACATTCGCGAAATATACACAACGAACAGTATGAAGGCTGACTGAATTCGCAACAATTCTGAACGCGTAGCATAATGAACTTAATTTTGTGTTCAATTCATTTAAATGGACGTTCCATTTAAGGTTTGACGGAATTAAGAGACCTAAAAATTTTGTTGCTTTAACATCAGTCAATGGTACACCGTTCATTTTCAATGGAGCACAGAATTGTTTATTTGAAATGGAAAACTGCGCTAAAACCGTTTTCTTTTCGTTTACTATTAATTTGTTATTTCGGAACCAATTTGGAACATCTGATATTGTACTATTTACGGTTTCTTTATTGCAAAGGATGTTCGTATCATCTGCAAAGAGAACCGTTCTTCCGTTTCGAATCGTCGAGGGCATATCGTTTACGTAAAGTAGGAACAGAATAGGGCCTAAAATCGATCCTTGAGGAACTCCACGTGCAATGGGCAGAGTCGGAAAGGTGCGTACGTAATGTTCCATCATTCCAGTAAGGTATTTCCACTCTCTGAGATCGTTGTTTAAGGTACGAACATAACCAATCTAGAGCAATACCACGGATACCATATGAAGGTAATTTGGAAAGTAAAATGTCATGAACAATGACGTCAAAAGCTTTTGAGAGATCTAAAAATAATTCAATAGGTGCCTCGTTTTGATCCAATGATGACGCGACATTTTTAAGAAAAAAAAATATAGCTGTTTCCGTTGTTTTGATTTTCTAAATCCATGTTGGCGATCTGAAAGCGCGTCGTGTTTACTGAGAATGGTTTCCATTCGTACGTAAAAAAGCCTCTCTAACATTTTTGAAAAAACTGACAAGAGAAATAGGCCAATAATTTTGAATTTCATTTTTGTTGCCTTTTTTGAAGAGCGGCTTAATCTTAGCCGTTTTGAAAATATCTGGAAACGTTTCGGGGCATAAGGATGCATTAAATATGTGAGTTAATGGGTGTATAATGGCATACGCACACGTCTTTAACAAAGAATCCGGGAATTCATCTAAACCGGACGAATATTTATTTTTTAGTTTACCGATTTTTTTAGAATTTCATAGGAAGAAGTTTCGGAAACGAACATCGTGTCTAAAATTTTGGGTGAACTGTATGTTTTTGAATTTTGTGGCTGAAGACAGTGAGATCGGCAGCAATTCTCGAAAAGTATTGATTAAAGAGACTAGCCATTGTTGCCGGATCGTTCACATTTATATCGTTATATTTTAAAGCAACATTCTCTACAGATTTTCTAGTTGATTTGGTAGTATTTTTTATTATATTCCACATTGCTTTTGTTGTGTTATTTGAGTTCAAAATATCCTGATCGTTTTTCATGATTTTAGCATGCCTTATAACTTATCGTAACAATGATTTGTATTTTTTAAAGTAGATAAGGAAATTTTGAGATACGTTATGACGTTTAGAAATGAAAGAAAGAATTCGCTTGTTTTTACAAGATGTTCTAATCCCTTGTGTTATCCAAGAATTGCTTTAAAAATTTAAAATTTTCCCAGATGTCAATAAAATGAATAATTTTATTTTACTTTTTGTAAACAATCTAGTCATACGTGAATTATTTATTGTGTCAGTGATCGCATTTCTTATAATGGTAAGAATTTGTGCATCGTGTATCCTAAATCTTTTGTTCACCACCATACTTGACCGTGGGAATTGTATTCATCAAACAATCGCTTATATTTGGCTTCCTCCAGACCTGATGTATCCCATCTGACCCAAAGAGGTTTATTTTACGTTCGTCAAACCAATTTACACTGTCCCAAAATTCTTCTCCCTTATTCACATGCTCTCTAGCAAATGCAAATCTCTTCCTGCGATTTTCTCTGCTTACGAAAGGTCTCTTCCGCGCTACTGGTTCACGAAACCCGTTGTTCCATAAAACACGACGAACAGTCTGATCGGGCATCATCTTTTGAGATACATTTCCACAAAGACACGTAATTGAGGAGCACTTAACCAAGGATTTTTACGAAGTTGAAGTACAAATCGTTCCTCGCGTTCATTCAACCTACGTTCCTTTGGTTTTTGTGGCAAATTTTTCGTAGAACCTTCCTCTCTAAACTTTTACAATGTATTGCACAGTGGAGTGGCTTTTGTTAACTATTCGACCTATTTGTCGAAGGAATAGCCCTTAAGTGCTAAGTAGACAATGACCTCTTTCTAATTGGAAGTGAGCTCCTTCTGCTTGACCTTTTCGATGCCGACTGTTGTTTACTGTTGGAATTACACCATTCAGACCGCTTTCCGTAAATGCGAAATTTGAAGCTCTCAAATGCAGTAATGTATACAAATCGATGGAAATGTGCACATTAACGGCGTGAGATATATTAAAAAATTATATTTGTGTAATTTTTTAAAATAAAACAAAAGAATACACTAAAATGAACTTAACGTCATAGTGTAGTTAAATAGTGCAATTGGCACTATCCATTGGAAAAAAGTGGAGCCTTTTTTGAGAAAATTGCGTTTGAGAGTTTCTGAAAATTCGAAATTTTGAGCTCATTTTTACAGAATACTGTTGAGTTCTCGAGAAACTTTATTTGACATTACTTAAAGCACATGCACTCGTAAATATAATAATGTGAAGAAATGGCCTCTAATGTAAATATTACCGACGTGAGAGACAAGACAAAAAATTACATATTTGTAATTTTTGAGAAAACAAAAGAATATGGCGTTTGTCATCGGAGAGGGTTGGTTGGGCACTAACCCTACCAAAAATTTAAAAAACAAATTGGGAGCCGTTCTTGAGAAAATTTTGAAAATGTCAGGGGTCTTCATGTAAACTACCCCCAAATGTTAAAAAATGTTTTTCAAAACTTTAAAGCTTCAACTAGAGCCAGATCGACAGGGGACTCTTCAATTCGGAATAGATCGTACGTGTGATTTAAGCGCTAGTAGTGTTCACAAACGGACGGACGAACGAACAAACAAACGAACGAACGTACGTATATAGGGCACGGACGTTTAATATGATGGACGTTTTGAAAAACAAAAACAAAAAAAAAACAAAAAACAAAAAGAAAACAAAAAAAAACACTTCTTCGGTATCAGCAGACCCCACAACCTGTATTTTCGTTCCTCGAAATCGAATTTCCGCAGCATTACATAACTTTCTCTATATTACTGTCTATATTACTATTTTTTAAAAACAATGTGTTGCGTCCTTAATCTTATCACATTATTTTTCGACGCGTCTCTTCGCCTCTTGTCGAGCGTTGAGCGCGGAGTAATCCTCCATTAACGTAGCGTATTTTACGTATGTCTGGTCTCGTCTGTCGGTTGTCAAGAGGACTGCCAGGTAGAATCTCCGCGTACGCGCCTCCTACTACGCGCTCCTGCGTCACTACCCAGCGGTCAGAAATGGGAAGGAATTAGGAAAGGGGTAGGGTTTAGGACACTTCACAGGGGTTGGACTAGCCCTTGTGAAGCAGCCAAACTCGTTTTATTAGAACAAATTTCACATGAGATTCGACGGGAATCGATGAGAATCGAACCCGGACCCAGTGGTGAAAGGCTAGCAACTTTGCTATGTGCCACGAGCGAGCCAACTGTACTTATGGTACTGCCGTATATACGTATGTATACGAGAACGTAACTAGAGGTGCTACAGATTGCCACGGATTTAATCGGAAATACACTTTTTGGGGTCCTCTGTTACCGATTGTTTTTTTGTTTTTTTTTTCAAAACGTCCGTCCGTCTGACCGTATCTGTGCGTCCGTCTGTGTACATTACTAGCGCCTAAACCACAAGTACTATCTTTTCCAAATTGAAGAAACCCCTGTCCATCTGGCTCTAGTTGAAGCTTTGAAATTTTGAATTTTATTTTTAATTTGGGGGTACTTTATTTGAAGCCCCCTGACATTTTCAAAATTTCTCAAACACTGCTCAAAGTTTTTTCTTTAAAAATCGTGTAAGAATAGAGTAAAATACACTTATAAAGGTGGCATAGGTTCGATTTTCACGGTTGACTATGAATTTTCGAAAATTGCAAAAGTTTGGATTTTTTCGGCGTCTTCTAACTACTATAAATATGAAGACACATATTTTACCTTTAAATGAAATTTGTTGCCCATAAATAGTTCTTTCATTAAGGTCGTGTACATTTTTTGAAAATTTTAGTAGTTTTCGTGAAATAGAGCGTGAAAAATTTGTAAGTATAAGAAATTACAAAAATAAGATTTTGTCAAAAAAGGCTCCAAATTTTTTCTTTAAATTTTTGGAAGGATTAGTGCCCAACCAAACCTATCCGATGACAAATGCCATATTGCTCTATTCTTTTCTTTTTGCAAAAAATTCAAAAATGTAATTTTTTTACTTGTCTCTAACGTCGGTATTATTTACATTAGACGCAATTTCTTCCCATTATTATATTTATGAAAACATGTGCTTTAAATAATTTCAAATAAAGTTTTTCGAAAACTCAACAGTTTTCTGTAAAAATTAACCCAAATTTCCGCATTTTCAAAAACGCTCAAAAGCCGTTTTTTTCAAAAATGGCACCAAATTTTTGTAATGAATAGTTATAACCACGACACGCTGACGATCTTGGGCGAGCAAGCGGAGTCGAACGTGGAGAGGAAGACACCCTCGGCCGAGGAGCGCGGGGGATCGCGACGCTGCGCCCCGTCCGCCACGCCCACTTTGAGTCAAGTCAGTGCCTGTGTCGTGGTGAACAGAAAAAGAAAATGTGTTGTGCAAAGGGATAAATGAATGAATATGTATTGTAGATAAAATATGACTATCTTGTGGACGAAAAAAAAGATTACCAGTTTATTCAAAAAGTTTTGAGCAATTTGTTCCAAGGGGAAAGCAATAATAATAAAAAAATCTGTTTCTTCAAATTAGGTACTTCACAAAGATTACAAAAAATTGTACTTTTAGATTTGTACAAGAATTAAGTAGTTTGAGCTAGTATATTCAATAAAAAGTCCCACCCCTTACTACTAAAGCCGTACAGGCTTAGGTGGTTCGGCATCAACTGATGTCACTACAATGTCTCTGACCGGAAGTCCTAGAGTTCGAGGCCCGAGTGGTGGAAGACACCTGATTGGAGAAAAACCCGTAAGCCGACTTGTAGGTCGGTGCCAGATATCACCGAACGGCGGGGAAGATCACCCAAACCTCCCGTGATAAAATATCACTACAATCACATGATTGATGACCATAGAAATTGACGCGCCCGGAAACAAGAAATAATGAGTCAATTAAAGCCGCAAAACAGTAGTAAAAAATATAAATGTCCGTTGGTTAGATTGATTAGTGATTTCCGGCGCGTCGACTGCTAAGATCATTAGTCCCGTAAGTATAGATCATGTTTTTTTATCGCGGGAGGTGGCTGTGATCTTCCCCGCTGGATGGTGAGATCCAGCGCCGACCTACCCTTCGACTTGTGGGGTTTTCCCCCAACCAGGTATCTTCCATCAGCGGGGCACCGCCCCAGTCGGGACTAGCTCTAAGCTCCCGACTGGACTTCCGACATGTGTGGTAGTTTAGAGCATGTAAGTGTATGTGGGTGTAAGTAAAGGGTGAGAGTAGGTCAAGGAAGAGGAAGGAAAGATCGCGCACGGTCCATGACCAGATAGGGTATTGCTCCGGCATTAGCCTGGTGTTGATCGGAGAAAGCTCAGAAAAATTCCGATCAGAGCAGCCAGACCGCTAGAATTCTCCTCCAGACAGCGGCTGAACTAGGCCGTCGACCTAGCTGTCTAGTCGAATTGTGCCGAAAATTTTGCCACCGTCGGCACTCGAATCACAGAACCTCTTGATCAGACGCACTGCAGTGGCATCAATTGATGATCCGATCCATGAAAGCCAAGGCTGCTGGTTAGAGAACGCTGCACATACCTGTTAATCCAGTTCTAGAAATCAATGAAGTTTAGATGCCCACCAGCTTCGTTGCATTTACCGGCTTCGTTGACTCAGAGCAACAACAATTGCCACTGCAGCAAATCGGGAGGTCCTAAGATTCGAGTCCCGAAGGTGGTGGATTTTCGTTATCTAGATAGGTCGAATTCAGCCGCTGTATGGAGGAGAATTTTAGCTGCCGGCTGCTCTGATCGGTGGTTGTCTGTGATTTCTCCGATCAATACCAGGCGAATGCCGGGGCAGTACCCTAACAATCGGTCCGCGGACCGGGTACCGGGTGCAATCTTTCGTTCCTCTTCGTCATATCATCTCCCCTTAACACACACTTACATGCACTACATTGCCTGACATGTTGAGAGACTAGCCGGGAATAGAGGCTGCCCCGGCTGGGGGGTGCCTGCTGGGGAGAATGCCTGAAGGGAAATCCCCTGCAAGCGGTCTAGTAGGGCGGCGCCGGATTTCCTCATCCAGCGGGGCAATCAATCTCCACCTCACAGAATAAATCATTTACCACTCTAACGGGACTAATGACCATAGAAGTATAAGTGCCCTGAAACCAAATTAATCAATTAATCCATCGTATGTACAGCCGCTGTCTGGAGGAGAATTCTACCAGCCGGCTGCTTTTATCGGTAGTTTCCGTAGTTTCTACAATTAATATCAAGCGAATGCCCGAGCAGTACTTTAACAAAAGGCCACGTACCACTGGCGATGTTCCATTCATCATTCTTGTCCCCCTCCTCTCCCTTTACACACACTCACACATGTTCTACTGTATACTACACGTCTGGAACTTAGAGCGTGTGCGGGCTGGGGCGGTGCCTGGTTGGCGGAAATACCTGAAGGGGAGAACCCCCGCAACTCACGTTCGAGCGGAAAGGAACACCGGCCCCTCCCAAGATATAAAATGCACTATACATACGGGCAGCAGTTGACGCGTCCGGAAACAACGTAATCAATCTATTAAACTGCATTGTATGAGTCGCCACAGCGAATCAAACGGAAATCCCAGAACAGAATAGACGTAATATCGCTCCTGCAATGCATGTCTATTATCAAACATTCCATTTACCAGACTCACCTTCACACTATAGTATCATTCCACCCTACCTTCGGTGTGGAGAAAGGAAAAGCTGTAGGGAAGAATTTGATTTGATTTGATTTTTTCGTGTTTCCGGGCACGTCAACTGCTTTGGTCATTAGTCCCGTTAGTGTAGTGCATGTTTATTCTCGGAATATGCGCGGTTATTTTTCCCCGCTGGATGGCGAGATCCGGCGCTGACCTATCGTCGCCTAGTGGGATTTCCCCCTAACCAGGACTCTCCCACCAGCAGGGCACCGCCCCAGCTGTAGGAAAGAATGGTATAACGTCGAATGCAATAATAAATCCCGTGTCAGCCATAGGACTAACGATAGTGTGCATGTCGCACATGAGGGTGGTATCTTGGGCATCAATATGCCAAATGCAAAAAAGAGCAATTTCTAAAAAATGGTTTGGAAAACCATATCCTTCCATGGCCGTTCGCTTTAGATGGAAATTCAGGGAACATCGGCCAGGATACGGTACACTCAGAACGTCCAAGCTGTACAATGCCTCGCACATTCAGCATGTGCATCCATCATGCTCTTTACGTATTCGTCAACTTCCAAGACCATTCCGATCTTCGTATCTTTTCCTCGTTTGTTTTCTTCAATTTATTGGTATTTGATAATAGGTACATAAATTAGTTATTTAATAACTTTACATATGTATTAGTTTCTTATTAACTAACTTACAATCAACTTACACCTATTACAATGGGAGAGGGTTCCCTTATGGGTCATCTAATCAGGTTCCAGTTCAGCGAATTCGATGGGAAATGAGTAGTAGGGGTATTTGTTTTAAATTCTGGTCTGATGTATAGGATTTTTGCCGAGTCTGAAAGACACCAGGGAGGAGATTTGACTCCTTTTATTACTTTACTCTTAGAACATGTTTAGAAGTAGATTGGACGTCGTCTAATCTAGTCTGTATAATTGACGGCACTTGTCCACCAAGTTAAATGTGCTTCGGATTTAACCCGCAAGACGATTCATCTTCTATATGATTTTTTTTCAACGAGAAAGGCTGCTCGAAGGGTGGCCATCAAATACTGAACAATTTACGCATTTGGAATTACTTGCAGGAGAATATTCAATAACAAACACATTTAATAAATGTTAATAAAATTGGAATCTCTTGAATTTACGTTCGAGAAAGTGTTCTTTTGTCATTTTCCGTAATTGTATATTAAATAATTTGATTTTAGCATTACAGATATATTACGTACCGCTTTCAACTTCATATCTGGGCAAAAATGCCTATCCGGAAGTAGCTTACGATCACCCGACCATTGACTAATTTTTGTACATAAAAATAATATTTTAAAATTAAAAGTTGAAAATGTTATTTAAATGCGACAGCAGATACATTTCTTCACAATGTATTAATTTAAATACTTTGTGCTTAACCTTTTTCAGTCTTGACTCGTTGAGGATGCATCATTCGCTTCAGACCGCTATGCAAAATGTTTGCACACTAATTCGTTTAATATTTTATTAACAAGAGAGTTGTTATGTCTTGATTATCTTGGGCGCTAAAGAGTACTTGGACTTAACGGTTTGTTGTCGTGTTGTGTCCCACTCGGTCTCCAAAACGTGCCTGCAGCCCTGTGGATACCTACATCTTGTGAATGAGTTTGTATGACGCCTCCATCTTTCAGTACCTGGAACGGCATAATTGTCCCAAGGCGTTACTTTCACTTTTTTTCTGGGAGGAGCCGAGGCCGAGGAAACGCACGCGGAGACAGCGTTGAAAGCGGTTACGAGTGCAGCGCGGGGCGGCGGGCAGGGAGAGGTGCGCGTTGCGTCACCGCGCCTTCGTGCGCAGCCGCCAAGCACGCCGTCTCCTCCTCCGCTTTCTCCGTCCTTCCGCTGCTCCGTCCTTCCGTCCGCCCCGCCAGCCTCCGGCCGGGGCTCCTCGGCCGCCTGGCGGACGTGCCCGCGGACGCGTCCCCAAGGCTGCGCGCTCCGCCGCCCACCTGCCGCACGCACGCCCCACCGCGGCCGCCCTGCGCTGCTGCGAGCACGCGCCGCTTCCCCCGACTCCGCTATATTTCCCCTCCAAATCCAGAAAGAGATGGACACGCGCAAGCCGAAACGGCGCGAGGCGGGGAATAATGGCTACATTATGATTATATTCTTTAATATTTATGACTATTTCATGTTCATTTTCTTTTTAAATTCTGCCTTGTACAAGTTTTTGCAAAGCGGCAGGAATATATTTGAACGGCGACTTGTTTCCTTGTTTCCGTGTTGTTATGTTTGATTAAATCGCGTGCAGAAAGGTGGATTGCGCCGCGCGCCCGTCGCGCCCCTGCTGCGCTCTGGCGTCCCCCTCCCGCGCTGGCTGGCGCTGTTTCCTGCGAGGTCGCTGGCGGAATCGGCATCTTCGACGTCGTCTACAGCAAGCATGGCATACCGCCCCTGCATGAGCCACTTGCTCCCCTGGAAAGGCCTGAGATGCTGCGAGCGCGGGTCACTTCCCCTCACTCTGCTCTCCCTTCCTTTCCAAATCCAGAAGGAGAAGTACACGCGCAAGCCGAAGAGGCATGGTTAGCGCACAGCATGCTCGATGAATAAGGAAGAATGGTGGCTTCATACGAAAATGTATTTGCTTGATGTTTTCTATCAAACAATCTAGATTTAAAGTGTATACATATTTGTGTTACTACCTCATTCTTTATTTCATCTTTATATCACTCTTGTTTTCTTTTATAGTCTGCCCCGTGTAATAATTTTTGCAAAGGGGCAGGAATATGTTTTTAAATGGCGAATTTTCTGCTTCTTTTAGTTTTGTGTTATGTTTTATTAAATCTGTCTCTTATTTGTTTAATACAGCAATAATATGGCATTAATAACAAGTCTCTCTTCCAGGCGGACAGCTCTTTTAACAGGTCTGTTAAACCTCCTAACCTGAAAGTAGAAAAGGAATAAAATTATTGCAATTACGTTTTACTCTTAAGTAAACACAGATTATTTTGTTTATAGAATCATTTCTTCGCTTTAGTAAAGGAAATGAGAATTAATATCGCTTTTCGGACAGTAACTGTCAACTGAGTTCTCTAAAAACTTCAAAAGACTGTCATCGACCCGGTATCCAATGACACAGGCCCAACGGAGGAAGTTGTAGAGCCTTTACTTTTAAAACACGTGGCAGTTGCTCTTGACGCAGTGTCCGCGAACTCTCGTAAGCCCGTGACCTAGACCTGCCTGTCCTTACGGATTTCGATCCGGGCGCGTTTCACCATCACCCAAGGCTAGTAGAACAGGCGAACCAGGCGCCTATTACGATTGACTCCAGAGGTAAGTTGAAATAAGTTGTTTCCAGGCTATTAAAGGCAATAACAGTATCAATAAAACAATACATTTTTTAAAACAGAATTCACAATTTCAGGGCCAGAATTGCCTCATCTTCAGCAATGAGTCTAAGTAAATTTAATAAGATTTTCATGATTTTTTAAAACAACAACAATAATGTCAAAAAGGTTAAAACTTTATCAAGCATTTAACCTTTTTTGTCATTAATGTTATTTTCTAAAAAGAAGACTGGCTTAGGTGACTCGGGGCATCAGTTGTAGGTATCACCAGCAAAAGGTGCTGACAAACACCTAATTTTACAGGAACCACAAAAAATGTTTAATTATCAAAATATTAATAATTCTGCACTGGTTTTGCGTCTAAATGGTTTCTATTTGCCTCATTGTGTGTACAGAATCAGCATTGCTACGTTTGAAGAACGCTATTATAGAATATTGGTCATTTTAGGAACAATCTAGTGGCAGACGTTGCTACATGCAGCAGTTAGCACCTTTGACGTCTGACAGACACAGTAAATAAAGTAAAATCTGTATTGGAATATTCATTGAATTGGGAAGAAATTGAATGTTTAAATACGTGTATTGTCATACACTACCCATCAAGCAAGCAATTGACACTAACTTGTCAAGTCAACTTAAGGCAAGCCAGTTTAATGCAACTTTAGTACATGGGATTTTCTTGTAATATGTTCACCAGTTCCGTTTAATGCTCTTGGTGTGCAGCAGGAGCGGATCCAGAAGATTATTTGGAAGAAGGTCATTATACATTTTTGTTAAATAATAAACATATGTTATTATATTTTTTGTAGCGTATATATATAATACTATACAATATGATTGTTTAAATAATTACATAATAAATCCCATGCCAGGTTCCATAAATAAATATTTAAATCAATTTTGTCAAATAAAAGAAGGTAACGAGTAAAAACTCCAGGCCTTCGCAAGGCCCCCCTGCCCCGCTTCCCCCTGGAATCCGCCAATGGTGTGCACTACCCCCGGCAGATAGCACCTTTTGCACCTTACTGTAATTGGAGATGCATTCGCTTGAACTGCGTCCCCTTTGTAGGTTTTACACTATTTTCCAGCATCTATGAGCTTTGTTTTCTTCACCCTTTACCAATCATTATAATTTACCTACTTTCTTTTATCTTTATTCGGGAGTTTTACGATGTTCGTTACGGGTGGCGTGAGCGCCTTGTCTGTCATTTCTATGCAGATAGCATCTTCTGCATGTAATGTCAACTGTCGAATATCGAAAATAATGTTTTGTAGTAAGTGTACGTTCACGAGATTGCACTAGCGACATAATTCCCTCGCATACAACCGTTTTACATTGAAATGTAACTTTCGGCAAAAGTGTCAGTTAGCACTTTGTTTCAGTTAGCACAGTGACCAATTGATGTCCTAAACAAATATCGTAAAGCAGGTGGTCTAAGCCACCGAAGGCAGGCACACGTGCCTCTGATCGGGAGGTCCTAGCGTTCGAGTCCCGACTGGGCAGGATTTTCGAAACTAGATACATAGTTAGGTCGAATTAATTCCGGCATTCGGCAGCTCTAATTGGTAGTTTTCCGTTGTTATTCCGATCAGCACCAAGCGAATACCGGAGGAGTACCTTCACAAACTGGTCACGGACTGCGCGCGATCTTTCCTTCCTCTTTCTCGTCCGGAACAATGCAATGATCGGGATGGGAAAGTACGTGATCAGCCATCAAGATGAGCTCCTAATGAGGCAGGTCATGAAATCTGACCGAAGAATGGGAAACAGGTATCTACATCTTGACGCCACGCGTCTCCAAGCCCCTTAAGGGCGTTGAGCGCATTCTTTGGAGTAATCCTCCGTTAATTACTAAGTCAAGTCTCGTCACGTCGCAGTCAGTCAGTGTCTTTTATCCCTTCGGCCAGGGGCTCGACGACGTTAGATCCCGGGGTTCCTGGCCGGTCACCCAACCAAGAACCCGCGAGTCTCGAATTCGCTTAACCTTCGTGACTTCACGGAGCGTAGTAAACGAATTCGGCTAGCGCCGCCGGCATTGTCAGGCATTGTCAGTGCAAAGGCGTTGTAAGGTATTGTAGGCAAGACACGCAGAATAACACAGACACTGAATTACAGATGCTACTTAACATTAAATGTGAGATAAAAGATCTTAAAGAAATCGTGAAGAGACAAACCACTCCATGGACAATATCTAAAAAGAATGGACAAGGTGCTGATCAATGAAGACAAATAATTTATGTGCCTTAAAGGGGGAAGAATGAAACCAGCATCGGAAGCAGTTGAAGCTCCCCATGATCAGGCGTTGAGAACACGACATTATGATAAAGTTGTTCTCAAAATTTCCGAAGATGATAAATGCCGCATTTGTCAGGAACACGTATAAACCATTGACCATATCGACTCAGCTTGTCCAATTCTAGCAAAGACCGAACACTTGAAAGAAAACGAAGGGGGGTGTAGTTACCTTCACTGGCAGATCTATACCGCCCTCGAAGTTCCAAACACATGCCCCAAGTGGTACGAACACTCACCAAAACCGATGACGCTTGTTGGACTGTGACAATATTGTTCGACCAACAAATTCAAACTGATCGCACGATAGCACAAACCGAATATTGTTATCCGGGATTTGGAGAAAAAATCTGGTCTACGTGTAGATGCGATCAAACCGTCGCAACCAGGATTGGGCAATATACTTTAAATTTAATGTTTAAATGCCTCGGCAAAATACTTTTAAAGAAGTATTTAAATAAATACTCAAAATATATTAGGTTTGGATTTGCTAAATACATATGTATTTAAAATACTCGAAATATTCAAAATACTGTGAATTTAATTGTATTATACATTTTATTGCAACAATATATTGTAATTGTCAATCCAATAAATAAGTAATTGACAGCTTTACAAATGTCTGAACAATAACTAACTATAAGTTATTAATTACTTAATCTAAGTATTATTATTATTTCAAAACAACATGTATTTACTTTTAGCAAGTAATGTAAAATATTTTAATATTGTATTAAATGTAGATTAAATTATTTCCTTAAGTTAAGTGTTCAGTTCACGACAGTAGGCATTATAGAGTACATTGCCTTCACGTTGATTCATTTAGTTATGATAGTTGATTTTGTATAAACTCGTTTTTTCACAGATTTTTATCGAGACAAACAGCTCTCGATGACTGTAGAGAATGATGTACTTCAAAAACAGGTATTTAAATACTGCCCAACCCTTACAATACTATATTTACATTCAGATGATTTTTCTTAATGTAATTAAACTAAAATATCAACGAAAGTAAACTTACAAAATTCAGACATTGATTCATAAACTTTGGAATGAAAGCTAAAGTAAGGTCAACGAATTTTATTTTTATTAAAGTAGGTTTTATAAATATTTCTTTTTAAATAACCTATTTTATGTTATATTTCTCGAAAATACGTGTCCAAAACCCTCAAAAATACAGTTTTTCAAATACCAAATGTAATTAAAATACATATTTCAAATACAGGTATTTATATACTGGCCAATCCTGATCGTAACCAAGGCGATAGAGAAACGTCTTAAATACAAGTCTTTGGAAATAGAGATAAGTCGAATGTGGCTCAGGAAAACACAGGTCGTCCCGATAGTTATCGGAGCTTCGGGATTCGTTCCACACACGTGTAAGAACTAGGCTAAACTCGCAGGTCATTCAAATGACTGGGAAGTGCAAGACATTGCTTTGCTCGGAACAGCCCACATTTTGCGGAGTGTTGTAGATGCACCGATAATCCCTAGGTCTGCTCCTAAGGAAGCTGATTGCAACCCGGAGTAGACTTTATAATCAACCGACCCACAATACCGTTAGTCGTGAATTAAAGAAATATTAATAATAAAATAATAACAACTAGTGGCATTTAGCGGCAAAAATGTCCCTGAACATAAAATGGTTTTCCAAAAAGTACCATAAGAACTGTATAAGAACAACGAATAGAGTTCTCTCGTATAACAGTGCAATAAATTACATATTTAAAAAAAACAGTTTCTTGAATACTGCAATAACATAGTGTAGAATATACACTAAGCCGTGGTCGTGATCGTGGTCGTGGTCGTGGGAGAACCACTATTGGAAGAAAATAAGTCCGCCATAAAACATTTTTAAAAAAAGAATGAAAACATCAGAACGACTGGACGGGACAACCATATTTTGCGGATCCTGAGCCGGAGTGAGGCGGAAGCTTGTTGAAGCACGCGGGGCATCTGCGTGCACCAATGCACTACGTGCCACGTCAGGCCCACAGCGTCGCCGCGTGCAGCTCCCGTCCTGTGGTCTGCACCAACACTCGTCTCGACCCATCCTCTCCGAGAGAGTCGCAGTGGTGTCGGTAAAAGCAGAACCGGCTCGTCGGGAGAACGAGGAGAAGGGGAAGGGGAAAGGAGGAGAGGAAAGAGGTGGGTGGGGGCGTGCAGAACTCGCGAGGCGCGGCGCAGGGAAAGTAAAAGGCGACTACTGCTGCGGGACTAGCGGCGGCAAGTGGAAGACGATGATGCAAAGCCCATCCAAACAGCAACTAGGCTAGATCAATCGAAAAGGCAAGGCAAGACATTTCAAGAGCCTGAGAATAAAAAGATAATAAGTTCCAGGACAAGTGCGCGATCACCTCGCGAACGTTGCTTATAATATTTTTTAACCAACCAAGTGCGCAATGTATCTCGCACACTCGTTGCTTCGCGCACGCTTCTGAATGTTTCGTACACTATTAATTAATGAATAATGTAGCTGTTTTGCACACTGAAAACAAGTGCGAAAAACGTGTTTCGTGCATGACGTGTAAAAAGAGGAGTTTCTGTTCACTAGATCACAAAGAACTTTGCGATAAAGTTGAATCTGGCTGGTTCAGTGCGATATATAGAAAGGGAGAGGAGATATGGTAGTGTTTCTGGGATTCTGAGTGTAGGTTCAGATTCGGTGTTAAAATGAAATTCAGCATTAAGAAATGTTTCTGCTTAAGTTGCAGATCTGAAATATAATGTTTTTAGCTACCATGGTTGTCCTTCACTTTTTTCTAGCCTATTAGAGAGTTTTTATCAAATAAAAATTTCAAATAAATAATGATTTATTTACGTAGTTTTACTTAGTGTTTTCATTAACTTGGACTATTTTAAACTATAGCAGGCAAACTCAACTTCAAATACTAAAATATAAAGTGCATTTTGATTTTTATAATCAGGCGTAAAAGTCAATAAATAAAGGAGTGGACTGTCGATTATATTTTCCCTAGAAAAGTGTAACTTATTTCAACGAATTCAACAATATGGATTTTTCTTCATCGTCTGGATATATCGTTTATTAATATATTAAATCCAGACGTTTAAGAAAAACTATTTCATTTTATTTATTTTCAAATAAAAATACTCGTTTTCTTAATTTATTTATTATTAATCGTGTATTTTCTTTTTCGGTTTAACTTAGGAGACTATAAGTCCAAATTAAACACATTCCTCTTTTTCGTCTTTCATTTTGTACGATCTTCAGTCATTATCAGCTATCCATCACACCATTCATTTATTCCTTCCTCCTAGCCATAGGGCTTATGCACTGCCATCGTAGTAAAATATTTTCTGCATAATAACTTTTCTATGTAATAATAACTATTTGTAATAATAAACTTTTCTTTGACCTTTTCGTTGTATTACATTGAGGATCAGAAGATAATTGAATATGATTCTTAGTATGGAGAGTATTATAGTGAGAACATGCCAGGAAATGTTTTTTGACAAGCTCTCTTGATTTCAATTGATGAAAAAATTAGTAAATTAGAACGTAGATGCGAATGTTTTTGAAAGTTTATGTGTCACATAATATTGTTTGTCAAAACACATTTTATAAGAAGAATCAACATCAGTACATTGAAAACAAACCATTAAATTTGGAAATTTCGTGTGGAGAATTGCAAATTCTCGGAATGAAAAAGTAGGAAAATATCTTCAGGAGAAATAAACATTTTTTTGTGTCTGTTCAATCAATTTACATGGGTTGCCGTATTAGTAGTTATTTAAGCTCCAATTGGAAAGTTTAAAGTAAATATTTGTTTCAAAAATCTGCTCAGATCAATGTAATTAATGATTTTTTAACAATAGCATGATGTAAATGTAAGTTTATATGTTTTTACCTCAACATGTTTCTTAAAAATATCACAATCTGAGTGCATCCACTCTGAAACTAATTTCGTAGCACTTCACAGGCTTGAAATTTTGAAAAATGCAAAATACACAAAATATATTAATTCCGTTTCTCCATTGTCATTAAATAATCGAGTTTTATTTGATATAAAAAGTACTTAAAATGCAATGTTGGACTGTACTATTCATTCGCTTAATAATTAATTATCATTAAACGAAAAATCTATTTAAGTCCGTACATTTTGAGTACAAAAATATGTCTAATTTTTGGTTTTGGCTGCCAAGCAGTCGATTTGGTGTAGATATAACTAAAGATTAGGTTAAACGAAATAATTTACTACACATAGGAGCAATAATCTTGGTATTAGGGAGCCACAAAATTAGTTTTTCTTATGTATGCGAGAAAAGAAAAAATTGCTGTACTGAGATACTATTCCGCGTTTGAACATGTTTCGAGGCAAGGTAAACAAAAGATCAGAAATAGGGCCTTCAAATTAGTAAACAACTGTAATTGTAGGACGACGCTGAAAAAATATTGAATTTTTACAATCTTCCTAAAATCTGAGTTTTTAACGACAATGGTACCTGCACCATTCCCATCAACGTCCTTCACACTAACAACAAAATTTAATCAAAATAGTTGGAGCCATTTTTTTGTACAGGTGTTACAATTACAGGTGCAGAAGTCACCATTACTTGGTATCTGTGGATAAGGACAAGAGCGGGAAGTCAGAACAAAAGATGGTGCAGTAACACAGTGTATAGCAGGAATAAAATTGAAAAGCGTAGCTAAAGATAGGTTATGGTGGAAGAGAAAAGGAGAACAATTATAACTAAGAAATCGGGGTCGTGATCGATAAATCGGTGACATGACTAAGAGGTAAGTTATGTTATTTCAAACATAGTTATTAAGAAATAACGATATGTGAAAATAGTTTATTAAGCTAATGTTCAAGATTAATAGTTTGTAGGGTGTGATGGGATAATGAAACATAGTAAGATACCGATAACTGTAACTGATTGAAATAGGGAATGACCTGTGATAGGACAAAAAATCTGTGAAAACTTGAAGTGTATGTGTGTAAAATCATATTCACGTGCTCTAGGGTTTAATGAAATATTATCAAATCCTAGCATCAGAAGTGGTTGACATTACGCATGCTCTGCAGCTATCCCGGAATCATCAGAAGGTCTTTCCCCGCAAGAGATTGAAAGGGTTATAATAATAATAATAATAATAATAATAATAATAATAATAATAATAATAATAATGCTGATAGATGGAAAGTTTGTCAGGTGTCTGACAGGTCCGGAACAAACAGGATCAATGCTCATTCCATGAGTAGAATATCAAGAAATTGTTTTAACTTTCTTTACATTTCCTCGTTTCGCGCACTTAGCGCGTGCCTTTTCAAGACCACTATAGATAATAAAAAGGGTTGACCATAGCTTTGACAACACAGTCTAACATGATAAAAACATGAATATGTAAACAGTAAAATTACTGATACATAATTAGGAATTTGGAACCTTACGTGGATATGTAACATGATACAATTTTTTAAAGCGTAGAAAGTGAATTCAATCAAAGGGCTAAAATAGTCCCTAGATGTTGCTTTTGGTAGGCAGTACGTGACTGGATGTGCTGTGGAATGACCACGCAGTGATAATTACAACAATAATAACAACAGTAATAATAGTAAAAAATATAATAACGATTATATATATTATATATATTATATATATATATATATATATTATATATATATATATGTATATATAATATTATATATATATATTATATATATATTATAATATATATATATGTGTATATATATATATATATATATATATATATATATATATATATATATATAAGGACAGGAAAAAATATAATCATGATAAAAGGTTAGAAAAGACAATAGTTTATACAGATGACCAAGTCATTTAATGACATCAGAAAATGAAATTCAACTAGCAACTCACTGGTTGAAGAGAATTGTAGAGAAGTATTGTGGCACCACCAGTTGCACGTTGAACTCAAACATACCCAGCGCTTAAAAACCCAGTGGTTTCTCCATTTTTTAACGTTTGCAATAAAGAGAGATCAACGAAAATGATACCTGTGACACTTTTTAAGCGTTCTTAAATCTATCCGTAGAATAATCACCAGAAAAAAATTGAAACCTTTTTTGAGAATTCTTTTATAAATTCCACTAACACAGACTTGACATTAGACCGAGAATTTGTCCAGTTTCCCTGATCCATTGAGCAAATGCTGAGACGTCCCTTTAATTGGCTTCTGGACATAAATGCTACTACATAAACGCTAAACATAAATGCTAAATATAACGCTACGACATAAATGCTAAACTTCACTATGCGCACGTTTTGTTGAGCTCTCCTTTTGCTTGTAGTGGTAGTAGAGCTTAGGGTGAGTTTCTATTTTATTAGCAATGCAGAAAAATTAAATCTGCAGTTCGTTTACCGTTACAAATAAGTTTCCTGTAACTCGGAAACGAAAATTTCTAGTTTTTGAATTTTTAATCCCTCGCTTTTTTAAATGTTTCATTATTATTATTATTATTATTATTATTATTATTATTATTATTATTATTATTATTATTATTATTATTATTATCATCATCATCATCATCATCATCATTATTTCGTATTTCACAATTTCACGCTCTTCCGGAGTTTTCAAGTATAACTCAAGGACAGAACGTCAACACATATGGTAAGACAGATGGTGAGAAGTTCTTGCCCCAGTGCACTCAGGTTCCGCTTCAATGATTTAGGGTGAGAACCTTGCGCACAATGTTGGTGGTTGCCAGCAACACGGCCTTCTGCATGGTTCTGAGGTGCCACTCATTTAGATGGAGTTTTTCTTTCACAATCCTCCAATCTTCAGCCACAAGCCCATTAGTTGAAATCACCACGGGTACAATATCTACCTCTATTAATTTGTACAAGTTTTTCAGTTTTAATTTAGCAGATTATGATCCAGTGGGATGCGATATCAATTATTATTGCCCTACGAGTAGTTTTGTCGAATACGACAATATCAGGCTTATTTGCTTCCACTGTTCTATCTGTAACAATGGGAGTATCCACAAGATTTTTGTTCTAAAACTTGTTCTGGTAGATATTTGTAGTATGGTAGGCTTTCCTTTATCAGGTCCGATCTTTTAGCAAGAGCTTGGTGGATGATTTTGGCTACATTATTATGACGTTGTAAATAATCTGTTTGTGCCAACTGAGAGCATCCACTGCAGATATGTTGGATAGATTCGGTGGCCTTCTTACACATGCGACACTTGTCACTGATGTTCTCTTTCATAATATATCGCCTGTAGTTATTAGTGGCTACTACCTGATCTTGAATGGCCAGTACAAATCCTTCCGTCTCGCCAAAAAGCCCAGCTGTTCTCAGCCATTCAGTCGATCTCTTCACATCTATGGAGTTACTTTGAAGAGCAGTAGCAAACCTGCCATGGAGTTCCTTTGATCTCTTTTCACCGTATTTGGGCAAAAATGCGTTGGATTCGTTGTTGGTGAAATAATTTCTGAGCTGTTTTTCTTGCTGGCGGCACATAACTTCAAGACTTAACAGTCCACGGCCCCATGATTCTTGAAAGATACAGCCTTTCGGTGGAACTTCGAGGATGATGCATCCGATATTTTGATAGAAGTGTTCTGACTTTTCTATCGAAAGCTTGCAAAGATGTCTCAGACCACTTGACAACTCCAAATGTATGTGATGCTCCTGAAAGAGCCCAGGTGTTAATTCCTGTAAATTTGTTTCTTGAATTAATACAGGACTTGCAGATTTTCGTCACAGGAGAGAGAACCTTCCTTTCCACTTGTTTTCTTATTTTTTCATCCGCAGTTCCTAGGAGCTGCTGGAGGCCCAGATACTTATATTCATCGCCACTGAAGAGTTCTTGAATTCTCAAATCTTCCATCAAATGAGGTGCATTCTCTCTATTATGGACGCTACCTCTCTTCACGTGAACAACTGCGCACTTCTCCAAACCAAGATCCATACAAACAGAGCTGCTGAAGCTTTCTACTAGTGTCAGCATGCTGCGAAGTTGTTCTGGCCCTTTAGCATAGAGCTTGAGATCATCCATTGGTGGGAAATGATCTTCTTGGGGTTCTTCAAAGCATACCCATAGCCGGAAGCATTCAACATCCTACTCAAAGGGTTTAATGCTAGGCAAAACCAGAGCGGACTTAGGCTATCTCCCTGAAAAATGCCTCTACAAATTTTTAAAAATTTTATTAACAATTTTAATAAAAATAAATTATTATTATTATTATTATTATTATTATTATTATTCCATCTCTCAACTATTAATAGTAAAATTGTGAGGAGGGGCTTCTGAAACTCACGAAAGCGTGCGCAGAAGATTTTCTCCTCCATACGTATCACACAGTTTTTTTACTGTCTTTGACTAAATAAATATCTAAATATTGAGGCGAAAACTACCCTTGAATCAAAAAATTCTAAATTTCATTATTTATAAATCTAATTTTTTATAATTGATTTTATTCAAGAAAATTTTCTAGCATAAATATTGTACTTTTGCAATATTAACCTTTTTGCAACTTTCGAAAATATAGTGTATGCCGAAAATTGGACCAGCACGATATTTTTACCAGCGTTGATACATATAATTAAAAACAATAGAAAAAATTTGGTGCTGTCCTTTGAGGAAATAATTGTTTACAAATTGCCTACTTTTCATGCAAATTTACGGGAAAACTGCTCAAACATTCAAAAAATTGTATATGTCATACTCGTCAAGACCTCTCTTTGAACAACAGATTTTATTACGAAATACGACAGTTTTTAAGCGCCCTTAACGCTATTCGAGGACAAGGTATAATAAAAAAAATTGGAGACTTTTTCGAGAAAATTTTGAAATTATTGTTGAGGCTTCATGTTAAGTATCCTCAAAATAAAAATAACCGTTTCAAATTCGCCGGACCGTACAAATCCAACGTAGAATATAAATTTTGGAGGAAATCAGCTCAACGGTTTTGGCGCTAGGTTTGACCACAAGGACAGACGGTCGAACAGACGATTTCCCGTCAATCGACTTTTCGGTATCATTCGGTATTCAAAGACCCACAAAGCAAGGATGTTGACTACACAACATGTTAGAGGTAATAATTTACTATAAGCTAGAATAAGATTTATCCGCATTTTCGTTACCAGGGCCCGGTAATCAGAGTTTTCTGTCGAAAATTCGCCGTTTCCGGCGCCTGATTAGAATACATTCCCTTTTTACAAAGTAAGAGCGAGAAAAAAAGCAACATTGAATGTAATATACTTGACGAAAATGGCAGTTGATATTTGTTTTAATATGCGACTCACTCACTCTTCTGCGATATATCAATTCAGCTATCAAAACTCGTAGACATTTATGAATGCGAACATTTCCGAATCACTCGTTAATACTTTATTGCTTATATTTACTGCTTGATTTCATTGTTTTTTATCGGATAAAGCCAAATTACATAAATTGTTATGTCGTTAGGTTATCGAGTTGTATCCCGAATAATTAAAAAAAATACAAAAAAATTACAAAAAAATTCTGCTTGACATCATGCTTTTAAATTTCTCAATCTCGTTATCTTCACTGTTTTATTCAATTTAAGTTGTCAAACCATTATTATTAGCCCCCTCTGGGTTTCATGGTCAGTGTGCTAGGTTTCAGTGGTGCAATGTCACGAATCTGTAGCTTCCAATTAGAATCGTTTTTGTAGCTGTATAACAAAAAAAAAAAAAAAAAAAAAAAAAAAAAAAGAAACCAGTGGAGTTACAACAGCACATACTATCACGCATTATAGTAAATTTGCAATTTTCGAATAAGCTTCTGAAGAAGAGAAAGCTTAGTAATCGGTTGCCAGAAAACGGCATATTTTCAACAGAAAACTCTTAGTGTCGGTCCCTGGCAATACATGATTGTTTCAGTTCTAGCATAAGGGAGCCGAAAAATTGAGAAAATGTGAAAAATGTTCTTTGGGTGGCAAAAGATGTCAGCTGGGAAGAGAAAAAAGCATAACCCGGCTAAAACAGGGAGCGGTAGCTCAGTGCATCAACAGATGTCACTGCAGTGCTTCTGACCGGGAGTCCTAGGTTCGAGTCCTGACGGCGGCAGGATTTTCCACACTCGATTTTTAGCTAGGTCGAATTTTGTCGCTGTCTGGATGAGAATTCTAGAGGCCGGCTGCTCTGATTGGTAGTTTTCTGTGGTTTCTCCGATCAACACCAGGTGAATGCCGGAGCAGTACCCTAACAAACGGGCCACGGACCTCGCGCGATCTTTCCTTCCTCTTCCTTGCCCTCTCTTCTCCCCTTACACACACTTATACTAACATGCACTACACTAACACACATGCCGGGAGACCGGTCGGGAGCTTAGAGCTTTTGAGTGTCGGAAGCTTTGTGAAGAGCTAAGTGAGATCGGGAGCTTCTTGTGTTTGAGAAAAAGAAGCGAAATATTTCACGCAAAATTACCCGAAAATTACATGGAAACTGCTCTAATTTTCGAAAAATTGAACAAGAACTGATTTAAAAGTCTTTCTTCAATATTATTGTTGTATGAAGACGCCCAAAATTTCCCTAGGATGATGATGAGGGGTGAAGGGACCATCACAAATACAACCATGCGTAAGCAGAACTCGAACCTGCAGCCTCCTCGGCGCAGACGCCAGCTGCCGCAACCGCCTGCGCCACGGGACCGATATTATTATTATTATTATTATTATTATTATTATTATTATTATTATTATTATTATTATTATTATTATTATTATTATTATTATTATTATTATTATTATTATTATTTTTTATTTATTTTTTTTTCCATCCCGGCCATTTTCCATCCCGGAGAGAGACGTGTGTTAAGCCTTGAATTATGAGGCGATAGGAGGATGATGAGGGGTGAAGGGACAATCGCAAATACAACCATGCGTAAGCAGGACTCGAACCTGCAGCCTCATCGGCGCAGCTGACGGCGCCAAGTCACGTGGCCGGATTATTGTTTCACAGTTTTTACTGGTCGGTATGCCAACCACTCACAGGTAAGATGACCAGGTGGGCGGTTGCTTTATTGGAGTTCTAGGTGGCTTCAAACAATATGGGATGTATTTAAGATAACTGCCATCTGCATATTGCATATACTCCTGACATCCATGTGAAGACACTCTCTTGCTCGAAGTGTCATTTTCGGGATCATTCCTGTGGCTGACATTGTTATTGACCCAAATATCACTTTGCTGATGTTCCACTGAGTTGCGTCTTCGTGGGTGAGATCGATATATTTCTGGATATTCTCTGGATGTTTGGTGATATGTTGTGAGTGTTGGGTATTGATATATCAATAAGGAATGCAGAGAAAAGATTTGAGCGGAGATTCTGGCTATAAATTAAATTTTCAATTATGTAATACCACGTAAATTGACTTAAGTGTTTCTTTTTTGAACTCGTACCTCTGCACTATAGTTGGTTAATTGGGTATTGTTTACATGGACATTTATTTAAATGGGATTTTATGTAGTTTGGACAGTTGTACATGTATCACATGACTTATGTCACCTCAGGGTAATTGCAATACGCATATATTTATGATATATGTGCATATAAATGCATAAATCGCATTTTTAATACAGATACTCCTTAGCAACTTATGAGATCTGTGAAAAACATATCCGTAACCACGGAAGGTTGTGCGTCTCTATTCCAACGCGTTTGCCATATCGAAGGCAATTTAGGTGTCTTTTCTTGGAATATGACCGTAAGGACCAGTACGAGATGGGACAATGTACAGACACGTGCTTTCGGAAAATGTTGCCGTGATAGGATATGTACAGTGCAATTTCATCTGCATACATCCTTTTTAAGAAATTACAGAATTAATATTTCAGGTCTTTTTTTGAAAAACACTCCCAGAGAAACATTCCTAACGAGTCAACGTTAAGGAAAAACTTCCGCGGCGTACTTCATGGATACTACGTGGATATTAAAATTCTCTTGAACTATAATAATAAAAAATCTCAATTTAATTTTTTTCATTTTATGTTGTAATTAAAGGGAGGTATATTTCAATTTGGCTTAAACATATTTCGGCAGATAAGCGCATATCGAATTGTACTATAGTACAATTACATGGAATACATAAAATCAACATTTTACATGGAATACATAAAATCAACAATAAAAATTACATGGAATTACATAAAATCAACATTTTTTGTACTTAATTCTTCTTCGAAATTCATATTTTTGTTGAAATTTCCTATGAAAAGACTATATTATGTGTTATTTGAAGATAAGAAAAAAATAATTTGAAAACAGAGAGAACATTTTTTTAATCAGTAGTTTAAAGTGTACTTTAGAAGTTTAGCGGAAGTACTTGTGCAATACATTTCCAGGTGCTACAAGGCATATGAACGAACGTAGGTAACTCAAACATTTGGTTCAAGAGGCATGTGAAATTGTAGGAAAATGGGATGAAAGTGTACCTGAAACACCTCATTTAATTACCTGCAAGGCTTTAGATCGCACTGACCATACTAGCATTACCCAAATTGTTCGTGGTGCACTGCGTACATGCTAAAGCATTCGACACCGTGCCACCGAAAGCGGTGGCTCAGAGCATCAACTGGTGTCTGCAGCGTCTCTCACCGGGAGGTCTCAGGTTCGAGTCCCGACAGCGCGCTGTCGCTGCAGCGGTAGGATTTGCGATACTAGCTTTTCAGCTTGTTCGAATTCAGTCGTCTGAAGGAGAATTCTAGGAGCCGGCTGCTTTTATAGTTAGTGTTTCATGGTTTCGCCGACAAACACCAGGCGAATGCCGGAGCAGTACCCTAACAAACGTGCCATGGACCGCGCGCGATCTTTCCTTCCTCTTCCTTGTCCTATCTTCGCCCTTACACACACACACACACACACACCTACACTGCCATGAACTACACTACCACACATGCCGGGAGACCGGTCGGGAGCTTGGAGTTTGTCCTGGCTGGGGCGATGCACCGCTGGTGGGACATACCTGATTAGGTTGGTTGGTTGGTTTTTTCGTGTTTCCAGGCGCGTCAACTGCCTTGGTCATTAGTCCCGTAAGTGTAGTGCATGTTTTTTTCTCGGGAGATGGCGCTGATCTTCCCTCGCTGGATGGCGAGATCCGGTGCCGACCTACCGTCGGCTAGTGGGGTTTTCCCCTAACCAGGACTCTCCCATCAACGGGGCACCCCCCCCAGCCGGGACAAGCTCTAAGCTCCCGACCGGTCTCCCGGCATGTGTGTTTGTGTAGTGCATGTTAGTATAAGTGTGTGTAAGGGGAGAAGAGAGGACAAGGAAGAGGAAGGAAAGGCCGCGCGCGGTCCGTGGCCCGTTTGTTAGGGCACTGCTCCGGCATTCGCCTGGTATTGATCGGAGAAACCACGGAAAGCTACCGATCAGAGCAGCCGGCCGCTAGAATTCTCCTCCAGACAGCGACTGAATTCGACCTATCTGAAAAGCTAGTGTCGAAAATCCTGCCGCCGTCAGGACTCGAACCTAGGACCTCCCGGTCAGAGGCGCCGCAGTAACATCAGTTGATGTACTGAGCTACCGCTGCCGGTACCTGATTTAGGGAAAAGCCCGTTAGCCGACGATAGGTCGGCGCCGGATCTGGCCATCCAGCGGGGGAAGACCAGCACCACCAACAACTACAACAACAACAACAACAACAACAACAACAACCACCACCATCACCACCGAGAAAAAACACGCTCTACACTTACGGGAGTAATTACCATAGTAGTTGACGGGCTCAAATCACTAACAAGCAAGCATGTCACCGTGCCCCATCCTTGGGTCCTTGAAAGTTTTGATGTATACGAGGACCACCCGTTTGTCCAAAACATCCAGGAAACGGCGATAAGCCGTTGGAATACAAAACTATATCTCTCTAATAGAATACAATCCGTCCGTCAGACTCTTAAGCCCTTTATTGTTCTGCTTAGCCTTGAATTCTCTGTCTATCCAATTAAATGCATCTAATCATAGCATCGCACTTAAACAAGGGAACTCAACCCTTCTTCGTATCTCGCATTTTTACATGGATGATCTGAAGGTCTATGCAGACACTGAGAATCATACATGGCAACTAATTTAAGGTGACGGAGAAATTCACTGACGACATCAAGATGAAATTCGGCTCGGATAAGTGCAGGAGAGTGAATATCATTTGAGTTATATGCAAGTTATAAACTTGGAAAATGATAATGAACCCAAGATTACTTCATAGTACCTTGCGACGCTTACAAATACTTGGGTTTCCAACAATTACTCCGGATCAAACACACTGCCACTAAGAATGTACTAATAACACTTGAAAACTCCACTCTCTGCTAGAAATATTGTGTAGACCATCAATGCATATGTCATTCCAGTGCTGACGTATTCCTATGGCATTACTAAATGAAGCAATACCATCCCCGACAACCCCAGGAGGGCAATTCGAACTGCTATGAGTCTACTCCGAAAACATTATCTACATTCATGTATTGAGCGTTTTACCCTTCCAAGATCACAAGGAGGGCGAGGTGTTGTATATCTCATAAATCTACAAAGCTTTTCTTCTTTTTCTTCTTTTCCTTCATTCAAATTTTCCTAAGCGAATCCGCTTAGGACCAAAATTGTAATTGACAGAAAAACAATAGAACAAGAATCAACCTTCACATTCTTTGGTAATAATATCACAATACAAGAGTAACGTTTTGAAACAAAATTAGCAAATCATAAGAAAATGAATTGATATATAAAAATATTTCTTTCAGTGACCAGAAAAACAGGAAGCAGACACCTTATTATCTCAGCAAAACCAACACCGCAGTATGACAGTGAAATATGATAACTGAAGCCAAGTTTAGTGCAATGAAGCAGACCAAATGAAGTAACTCAGACAAATGTTAAGGGTAAAAAGAAGAGACAAATAAGTAATAATGTATAAAAAATGTCAAGACCGCACATTTGTATGCAAATACAGGCTTTAAAATTGTCTAATAAGAAGAGAAAGAGATCGACACAAAAAATGGAACAACCAGAAACACCTTGGTACTAATAAACTACGGAAGCACAGGAACAGATCTTTGGGATTATTTTTCAATACTTCATAGTATTGAGAACGAAGACCTCGGTCAGGATATCTGGACAGTTCAGATCCTTTTCTCCGCTTTCTTTCAGCTATCTTCTTTCAATGCCTGAATTAGCGTTATTTTCCTAATACAATTCATGAAAATATTTTTGCTCGCAATGTATAATAATTGGAAGTACCTAAAAATCAGAGTTATGTTAAAAGCCTCAGCCAATCTTGTGCTCTGGTGAGAGATTGTAAATCTCCGTTTCTGCTGTAGACCATTTTGGAAAATTCCATTACCATTTTGTGTAAAAAATTAACTTAATATTTTAACATCTAATTTTTTGTTTGCAAGTAGTCTATGCGGAAATTTGCAGTTACTTATAAAATCTGCTTTCACTCCTTCGTCCCAGCGAAAAGGAACAAAAACTCGAGGAACGAGGTCAGTGGCGATAAAAGTGAATTGTCAGGACAACAAAATTCGATCATGTCTCCAATTCTGCATATTTTGATCTCCGAGGAAGTAAATCCTCCCTTAGTAATGACAACTTCAAGAGTAAGAGGAGGGGGCAGAAGAGCTGAAATCGATTGTAGACGTAGTTTAAAGTATACGCCACAATCTTCTCTAAATAACTCAAATATGAAAATATATTGTTTTTAAATTCCTTTTACCACTTTCTCACAGACATATAATAACCGAATATATATCATTGGGTCCTAATGCACACATATGTGTAAAATTATTACAAGATAACCAATCTTTTTTTCATAAATGTGGATAGTTTTCGTCTTACTGAGCCTAAAGGAGGCTAGAAAATATGATTTTTGAAAAAAAAAATACAAAAATTGTCCGCTCGGGTCTCTAGAGAATATTTTAACACCTAATTGTTAGTTCGCAAGTTGTCTATGCGGAAATTTGCAGTTACTTATGAAATCTGCTTTCACTCCTCCCTCCCAGCGAAAAGGAACAAAAACTTAGAATCCTCCTCAGATTCATTTTATTTATGTTATGTGCTTATTTTCTAGTTTAATTCTTCGACATTTCTTTTGAAATGATGTGGCAACATCCTTTCTCTCCGGAGTGAAAATAGAGTGGTTATGCCACAAACATTTGTCAAACTTTCAGCTTGTGAAACCTTTGCTAACTTTGTAGCAAAAGAAAGTCTTTTGTTAGTGGCATAGTGGCATCAGATAAGGAATTAACACCTGCATCAGTGGCGAAGCGTAGTGGGGTAGAAGGGTCCGCCCCGGGCGGCACTTTTACGGAGCAGCAATATTTCACAATAAATAATAATAATAATAATAATAATAATAATAATATAAACAATAAAATAATATCTTGTAAAAATTTGAACTAATTCACCATTTCTTCATCATTTCACGATTCGGACCGATTGAAATGAGCAGAGGATTTTTTATTACCTACTCTGTGACTTCTTCTTTAAATGAATTCTCCGAATTTTATTTTGTGTTTGGATTGTTTATGACTAATATATAAGCGTGAATGCCTTTTGTCGTTCAAATAATAGTGACTTTTATTGACATTTTTTATTACGAAATCAGAGATGCTAGCTTATCTTGTGGAAATGAATGGAGAGGGAAGCCGTTTTCCTCCTGATATCAAATATCTGTATAAATTTGCGAGCGTTTTCATCATTTACAGAGTTTGGTGGATGCTTACTTATCTGACGCCGATTATAATTTTAGATTCTGACGATACTAAATGTAATCTAGTCTATGTATCAGCCGAAATTGGCCAGCAGGACTTCAAGTTGGAACGACTTCGACTGCGGACTTTTTTGCTGCTACAGGCAACGAAAATAAATTAATTAATGCGGACCCACTTGAATTAATAAAATGTATTTTGAAAATCAAGCTAGAAGATAATCTGATCAATGTTACAGTAATGTTTCGATTATTCCTCACAATTGCCACAAGCAATGCCAGCTGTGAGAGGAGATTTTCAAAACTGAAATTGATCAAATTTATTTAAGATCAGCAATAACTTTAAAATCTGGTTACCTTGTCTACTGAGCAATTTTTTCACGGATAGAGTAGGGCTGCTTAAAAGAATGGCGCGGGTCATATTGTCGTTGAGCTGTCTGAATTTTTGAAAATTACAAATTTAGAAAAAAATGCGAGAAAGTATGTCCTGTGGTAGCACCACGAGTTTATTTTTCAAATCCATCCACTCGATATACGCTCAATTAAAATATAATGTGTACTAAAAGAACTTACAATCTATGTACTTCCGTTATAAACATTGTATTTTAATTACACCTCAGAAGAAACGCGCGAATGATAATGCACAATAAACAATTTGTTTTTTTTAAATAGCTCACATCTACAAATTTTATTTCTGGAATATAGGAAAATACTCCGATGAAAATAACATAGGTCGCATTTTCGGTTAACTCACTGTATTTTCGAAAATCACAAAGGACTAACATTGATAAACTAATTTAATTCCCTAATAAAACCGATTCTAAAAAAAATTGATCTTTACACATGTGCAATTATTGAAAAAACGAGTAGTTTCCTCATAATGTCTGCTTGAAGTAAATATAATTTATATATTTATTCTCAAAAAGCGTTCTAATTTTTTTCTTTATTTTTTCCCTCGAATAGAGCAACGAACGATTAAAATGGCGCAAGTATCGATTCCAGTGAACTCTCTGAATTTTCGAAAATTGCAAATTTTACAAATAATGCGAAAAAATGTCTACTGTTATCGCACCATTTTTTGGGGGTGTTCAAATGTATTTATAACTCATACTGAAAGCAGAAGTTTCGCTATGCGGGACCCAACTTTGGAATACAAATATTACGAATATATGTCGCTGTAAATATAATATAATATATCGTCAACATTTCGGAAATCAAAAATTCAGACCGTCGATAATTCTTACTCAATTCTTTAGAAAAATGAAGGATGTGAATATTGTATGTGTGTAGAAATTAGACGTCGAAGATATCGACTTCCAAAATTTCTTGGACGGAAACCTCTAAAAATGTAGTGTATAAATGAGATTCTCGATTTTTCAGCTCGATTGGATAACGTTACGACCTGTTTTATTGGCTCTAAAGTTTAAAATTGTAATTTTTCTTAAAGAAATGGAAAATGTTCGTAATAAAATGAGAACGGTTTGTTTTAGAACGTGTTTTTTTAAACATGTAGAGAATGTTTCTGTCTCCAATTTTTATCTTCAGAAAATCTTAGACATACCTATAAATCAGATGACATATAAAAAGAATTTTCGTGAACCGAACGTGTAAATTCCATTTATTTTTTAAAATACTTTTCTATCACTTTTTGAGTTATTTAGCATCAAATTGCTCGAGTAAGATGCATTTTAATTATCTATTTGGAGCTAGGTGAGTGAAAAGATTCGGGGTAGGTGGAGGGGATGAAGAAACACTTGACGAACTAAACATTTGACGAATCAACTATTTATTCTATTTACACCATAATTAATTTAAAACATAGAAATTAATTATTACAAAAACAATTTTTAGAAATATCTAATAGTAGGAACAGGTCTTATGCACAAATGTTGTATTGTAGTAGAACAAGTCAAGACAATCTGCTTTAGTATATATATATATATATATATATATATATATATATATATATATATATATATCATTTGTATTCTGAAGTTTGTTTCAGAAAGTTTAACATGCCCTTTTCTTTTTTTGATTGGTTGTTAGTGATTCCGGGCGCGTCAACTAGAGAGGTTATTATTCCCGTAAATGTAGTGCATGTTTTTCATCGGGAGGTGGCGGTGATCTTCCCCCACTGGATGGCGAGATCCGGCGCCGACATACCGTCGACTAGAGGGGTTTTCCTTAAACAGGTATCTCCCACCAGCGGGACACCGCCCCAACCGCCGACCGGTCTCTCGGCATGTGTAGTAGTGTAGTGCATGTTAGTGTAAGTGTGTGTGTAAGGGGAGAGGAGAGAACAAGGAAGAGGAAGGAAAGATCGCGCGCTGTCCGTGGTCCGTTTTTAGGGTAGTCCTCCGGCATTCACTTGGTGTTCATCAGAGAAACCACGGAAAACTACCGATCAGAGCAGCAGGCTACTAGAATTCTCCTCCAGACAGCGACTGAATTCGACCTAGCTGAAAAATTGGTGTCTAAAATCCTGCCGCTGTCGAACTCGAACCTAGGACCTCCCGGTCAGAGGCACTGCAGTGACATCAGTTGATGCTCCGAGCCACGGCTCCCGGTCCTTTTCTTCTTGATGGCTTACGGTCCGCCCCCTCTACAAAATCCTGTCAGTACCCTTAATCCCACAGGGACGTACAGTATAGCTCAGAAACGTCCCATTCACATGGTAAAAAATGCATAGGAAAATGGTAAATTAATATTGACAATAAACATTTACATTGACTATTGACGTCCTCGCTCTCTCTTTCACCCTCACTTCACACCTCCTGCTTTCCATGGGTGCATCACGAAAGTGAAAATCCTTTCCCCCATTACAACTTCCGTTCGAACGAACAGAGGGTCGAACAGAAAGGCGCAGCTCACACTTTACACACTTGCAGTGGAAACTCGGCCGAATAGAAGTTAGCAGTTATTGAATTTCCGTAAGCGAAACCTCCTGGCGGTTCCGCAGCAGCAGAGGCGCTGAGGAGCGGCAGGGTGCCGGGGGTGAGGCGGGGCCGCTCCGCGCCAGGGTAAGGGCGTGGCGGAGGCGTGGCGGGGGCGAGCGAGGCGCAGGAGGAGTGGGGGGTGGTTATATGGAGGCGCGCGGTCCGGCGGCTCCAGAGTGGTCCACGCGGCGGAGCGCATCCCGCCAAGTGAGTGCGAGTGGCCGCAAGTCGGTGTACGCCCCCCAGTGAAGTGTCATATGGTCTTCATGACTCCTATGATCGGATTGTGTCATTTTTGGGTGCCGGTGCTTTCGAGCGTCTTTATTCTTCCATTGCGGACAAATTTTAGGCAGTGATGGATCTCAAAAGTGGACGAAGACAGTGTTGGTCTCGTTGATGGTGGTATTGGTATAAGGAGATTTTTGCGTGTTTGCAAATATTTTCGCTCCTCCTGCTACAAGTGCTTTACGCGGTAAGCAGGGAAGTTCACAATTGGAAATAACAGTATATGCCAATGTGAACCCTCTGTCACTAACAATATAAGACAGAAGACGAAAAGTACGTTTCATGCTATCCTCTAAAGAATCGAGATGTAGGATGTCAGGTTTCGACAAATTTTAGAAGGCTCAATCCCCGAATTTTTAACGAAAGATGAAGGGAAGATTAATTTTTGGATTTTATATTGTTATTCGTACAAATGTTTGTCGAAATAGATTGATTGGTTGGTTTTTTCGTGCTTCCGGACGCGTCGGCGTGCGTGGAAATTCCCCTCCAAGTATCACACCCAACTGGGTAGCGCACCAGCTGGGATAAGCTTTAAGCTATCGACTGGCCACCCGACATGTATGGTAGTGTGCTGCATGTGTGTATGCGTAAGTAAGGGGAGAGAGTAGGACAGGAAGGAAAAGGAATGATCCCCAGCGGACCGTGTCCCGTTTGTTAGGGTACTGCTTCGGCATTCGCCTTGCGTAGTTGGGAGGAACCACTGGAAACTTCCGATCAGAGCAACCATCCGCTAGGATTCTCCTCCAGACAGCGGCTGAATTCGACCTAGCTATCTACCTAGTGTCGAAAATCCTGCCACTGTCGGGACTCGAACCCTAAGACCACCTGCTGAGAGGCATTGTAGTGACATCAGTTAATGTCCTGAACCATCTCATCCGGTTTGTCAAAGTGAATTTTTATTACAAAATGTCAAAAAATATTCAGCGAAATGCAACTACCGCAAGACCCACATTCAGTTCGATAGCATACCATGCATGCCTGTCTAGTGAAAGGTGGTGAGAGTTGGTGACGATTGCAGTTATAACCATTAATAGTTTAGAAAGACCATTCATAAACGAAACTGATTCTAACTTGACACGCACGGACGATCATATTCTGCGGAGAGAGCGGCGAGTGATTTCTCGTGCAGTAACTGCGACAAAAAGTGTTGCAAGTCTCCTTTCACTCGTGGATCATAGGAGAGACTGCACGCACTATGACTTCCTGATGTCTTTTGCTCTCGCAATAGCTGGAAAGTGCACTGTGCAAGCGTTCCACTTCGAGCACGGAACAGTCGAGAGGCAGCGGAAGGGCCCCGAGAAAGGCAGTTTCCCCATCGCCTCTGCAGAGCATCGCACTCTCCCCGCCGCCTCCGCCGCGGCGCGCCTGCCGCCCCTTCCCTCCCGCCCGCGCACCGGCACTTCGAGCTCTCTCTGCCCGTGCGGTTGCCGCTATGACGATTCCTCTTCTTGTGACAGCCTTGGACTTTCCTCGACCGGCCTATGGAGCACCGTTGCAATAAGAAGTCCGAAAATGTGCCGGATCGCTGAATGAGTTTTGCGCGTTGTCGAGAACTTTTTTTGACGCGAGTGAAAGGAAAACAAACGCTAGTACATTTCAAACCTTTGGGTACATTTTATTTATCGATACGAAGAAAATGCAATACTTGACTCGTTGGAAGAGGAACATTATGTTTATAACAATAAACCAGTTTCATTCAAATCTCTCTCTGCCCGTTGCGAACATTACATCGATCGTTGACGTATAGAAAATATCTGGAATAGTAATATTTTAATGAGATGTACAAACATTCGGAACGATTAATGCATTGATGGGTTAATGGCTCTGTTGAGATGTAATATTTTTCAACCCTTTTTACGACTTCCCTGAAAGCAATAAAATCAAATATGAATCGAAGTGCATGTCTATGCAAACTTCATGTTCGATAAATTCAAATTTTATTGACTAGATCCCATAAAAAACAAACTATTTTTAACAATTAAGAGAAAATATCGCTTTGTTTGAACTTTTTAGGAAAAAAGACAACTGGCTTCGTATGCCAATACAATATTAGACAAATATTTTCAAGAAGAAAAGAGAAGTATAAATAAATTGCATCTGATACTGTAGTTCTGTTATTTAATAAAATAGTCGCTAGCGTATATCGTGGGACCACAAATGAAACATGATTATAACATCTAAAATTACTAATAGTGAAACACAATAAATACAGAGTTTTTTACGCGCGAAGATTCTTAATTTTAAATTAACGTAGATTTTATGTACCAATTACAAAGCGTACAGGTTTGCTTTAGGAAAAGTAAACAAATGCAAGGATCAGAGTCGAGAGAAGAGGTTTTTGTCAATGAACCCTGGGTGCATAAGGCAGAACCTTTGGGCTAGGCTCTGTTTAAAGAAACTCGGCTGTTTTCTGGAGGTTGGCGTACCAACATGCACCCGAGTTTGTGGCCTCTATTTCAGGCTGCGAGAAGTAAGGCAGAACTACATACAGTGCGACTATGCTATTAGTGTGCCGCGTTCGTGGCTGTCGGTTTGTGATAGCTTGCTCGAATTTCACTTTAAAACCGGAAGTATTTGTGTATGACACATACGTAAATTGTGTCAAACCGTTATGTGTATCGAATCCTAGAGTATTTTTTCCAAATGTTGACAAATGAAGAACGTAATTATGATCATTTTCAACAGGACTCAGCAACCGTGCGGACTGTAATTACGCTCTTCATCTGCCAAGCAGGGCGTCAATCATTTTGCAGGAGACCTTGAGCAGCGTTCTCAGGGGAGTTCAGCGCACAATTTCCCGGCGATTGAGGGCCCGTCGACCGGAAAGAATTCACACTTACAAAATATTCACACTGTATGTACAGGTAGGTCGCATAACTTTAGCACCTCCCGTAATTTTTGAACGGTTGAAGTCATTGCAATGCAGTTTTCACAGAAGTGCATGAGGGAATGGGTAGTTTATACATATATTCATTTCCATTTTATCACTTAAATTTTACGAGATATTGAGGTAACGGTTTTTTCAAATGAAATTATACATATTTTTAGTTAAACGTGATGAGGATAAAAAGAATCCAATGATACACATGTTGTCATATGTTAGATAAACATTTTTTGACTAATTTTGATTTTTTGCCATTCATGTTTAACGGACATTGTAACGCCCCGAGCGCGTGTGTTATCAGGCAAAAAATAGAAACGAATACATTCATCAATTAGCCCCATTCCCTCATGCATTTCCGTGAAAACTGCGATGCAATTACTTTGAACGTTCAAAAATTACAGGAGGGGCTAAAGTTACGTGACTCACCTGTACATACAGTGTGAATATTTTGTTAGTGTAAATTCATAATATTAATATATATGAATAATAAATTAAATACAATATATTATTTAAATAAATATATATATATATATATATATATATATATATATATATATATATATATAACCAAACCAAATCAGAATTTAGGAGACGCTCATGAAAACGAATCATGATTTCGGCGTTTAGTTCTATTATTAATTTTGATTTAACCCTCATTTATATAATTTAGTAATAAGTAAAGCCAGGACGTTTGGCAAAATGCCTTTTCCTTATTATTACTATTTCATGCCTTTTCAAAATAAAAATCACTTAATTGTGTTTCTGGCGTTGTTTTACTAGATTTTTATTTTTCCTTTTTTTACTATCTTAGGTTCTGCTGCCTACTTTAACCATTTTGTCTTTTTCAGTCTTTTACGTCATTATTTTGCTTTTATTTTCTCCTGGCAGAAATTTCAATCATGCTGGATATCTACAAGCCTAGGCAACACGAAGGCGCGGTCATATTTTGTCTTTCTGTGGAAGCAGGGGCTGTGTTAAAAATTATTTTTGATATTGATGCAGACAGGATTTCATCGCTCACGAAGACTCCTATGCTACTTTTGAGTATGGTCTCGAATCCCTTTTGAGGACAACTCTCTATGTACGATGTATCCTTCTCAGTGCTGGTTGTTAGACAAGTGCAATGAACGAAAAATATAACTTTTTTTTCTTTGATGTCATTTCAAGGTTCGAAAGGGAGTCCACAATATCATTTAGAACAGATAGCGACGCGAATAAAACAAATTTGCATCCATCATACAGGATGGACGTGTGGATACAAGATTACAAAGAAAATATCGTTGAATTAATGTAAATTTTAGTTATAATAAAAATGTGAATCATTTTATTAATTAAATATGTACAATAATTCCTTTTGAATGTAATTTTTCATTCTTTACACACCTTTTTACATCGCTTCTTAAGCTAGAATAAATTGCAAGGCTCTTTTGTCTGCCTATTTTACGTCAAATAAATGCCTCAACTTCCGGACTCTAGTAATAATAAACTGTAACGCCTGTGAAATTAATTTTTGTCGTACCATTATGCCCTTGTGTGCCCTTGTGTGTGACGCTCTCACGCGATACTCGCGAGATAGAACACTCGATTCTTTAGTCTTCACCGAAAGGTACTGTATAATCGAAAACGCAATTATTCATATTTTGAACACAGAAATATACTATAGACGACAGAAAATCGCTATAAATAAAAATATAAAATTCCAATAGGTCATTAGTATGAATAAGGGATGGTCGATGCGGGCCGAGTAGTTGTCTGGGCTCTAAAAAGCAAATCTAACGTGATATTTGTTTATAAATAGACATACACACTTTTTCACGAATATGTCATATTGTAAAATATATAAAACGCAGGTCATTGAGGTAACTGTCATATGTGGTACAATTGTTTACATCTGTCAAATGTTATATGTGTACAATTGTGTACATCTCTCAAAGGTCATATGTGTACAATTAGAAAATGTGTTTCATTGAAAGTTTCTGTTATTAACACAATTTTCACAAAACTGATAACTAATAAAAATTATTCATAGTTAAGTTATTAAAAACCATTCACATTTTTTATATTTACGTTCTAGTACCTTTTTTCTATGTTATATATACGGAATCTATTTCCTAAAGGTACCTAATCTCTCTAATATATAAATTTTGTAGTGCCTTGAAAACTGTGTGTACATGATAAAAGTAATCTTGCACATTCTTGCCTCCCTTATTCTTGTAGTTCTTGTATATAATAAAGTATTGCAATATTTGAAACAGAAATTTGGATTTGGTACTTCTTGGCACATTTTTTTTTTTTTCAAAATGTAATTCAAAGCAATTTCCAGTAAGTATAAAACGGAGGACAGCTCTCTCTGTAAGCTGTATCGTTCTCAGTGCTGGCTGTTACACAAGTGCGTTATATCAGTTTTATTCAGGTGAACATTTTCTGCTCATCTTGGGACAATATTATTTATTATAAAACATAAATGTTTTATGAATGCGTCCTTCTACATTATTATTGTTTGCCACAACCGTGTAAAATGAATAAATTGAGATATTGTAATCTGTGGGAAAGACTGAAAATAACATTCATCTTTTGTTTTTTCCTCCTGCACATGGCTCACAAAGCCGAAGCTAGACGATTTTGGGCCTGAGGACAATGCTGAAACGTAGCCTCACCTCCTCCGCCGAAAAATGTTTAAGCTATAAAAAGTATTTGTAAATATATTTTAAATAATAGTTTGAAGTAAAGTATTTGGTATTCAAATAACAATTTTCACGGAGAGCTTAAAACGCTAAAGCATTGTTGTGTTTAGTTAGTGTTTAATAAAATCACTTGGTAATACATGAAAAAATAAAAAAGAATTTCAGTAGAACCTAATTTAATGTTTGCATCATTTGCTTACACACATTTTTCCATTTCATAGAGTAAATGTATCCCTCATCTGAACCATGCATATACTGGAATATTTTTGTTATTTAATTAGGTTACTTTTGTCAACGATTTGCAATCATTTTATTTATTTTCAACATGAGCAATATTATTTGATTTTTTACTAAAACGATTTTCATGAGTTCTAATTTCTTTTTTAGTTCTTTACCAATTTTGACCCTTGACTTGCAGAGCCCGTGTCGATTGCCCGGTCTGCCCATGTCTAGCGCCGGCACTGCTTAAATTCAACTTTTTTTTTTGTGGGATAAAACTAGATCAAAACTTAAATCTCTCTTTCATCGTTTTGACAGATTGGTGTCAGAGCATAAGCTGAAAGAGTCCCGTCGTAACTGACTTTGCTTGTCTTGAACATCTTTTAGCCTCTCTTGGTTTGAAGTTTTTAGTTGTCTTTAAAACTGAGCCACCTCAATGAAATTTGAATAGAGTCACCTCTTGCCAATCTGCCCCTAGAGTTTGCAGTGTCCCCACTTTGGCGAAATCCTTATCATATTGTATTAGGAAGAATAGGTTTGTGTTTTCTAATCTTTTTCGACAATGCTAAAAAAATCCTGAAGTAAGATACTGTTGTATTATTAAAATTATTCCTCTTTTTGTCGATTATTTGGTCGTGTTTTCATAATACAATACAATTCTTTTGGCTAACAGCATTTTTATTAGACTAATATTTATGGTTCATTTCTTAAATTTAATCTTTTGTTAGCTGTAAAGATATGAGAAATCTAAAAGATGACTGCAAGTTACCACTTTTTGGAAATATGCTCCACGTTTTTGAAAATTGTCTTTGAAAGAAAATTACATAGGATTCTTGAAATGTTCGTTGTGATAAAAAAGTTTTGCTATCGAGTTGAGATGTGTTTAATTGTGTCGAGCAAAAGAGATTGTACGAGTATATTTAGGACTGAAGTTGTATAGTATTGCCTCGCTACCGAAGACTCACTTGAGAACAATTTTGAATGTAATCAGAAATTCTCCTAGCCATAGGTTTGTTCACGTGGAACACGTCCACTAATGGTCGCCAAAAAATATCATTTTTGAAGAATGAGATGAGTGTTAATTCTCTCACATACTTTGTTATTTTCTGCTCAAATGTTGTGGATAACAGTTTCACGAAAATCGTCGGTAGTTGTTACGTTCAAAATTATTTCAATTAGTATGTGATTCACGCACGTTCTCTCATTAGAAGTTTATGGACTTTCGTTGATTAAGTCATTCTCGTTTATCCATTGTATTACAAGGTGCTCTTTATCTTTTTTACAAATATTGTTAAAGTCTAAAACATAAATCGTAATGTGAAACCAAATTATAACATTTTACAATTCACTATCATGAAATTGTTTCTCACCTGAAGAGAATGTGAATGCGAAATGCGGCAATACCCTGCTGTCCACTGTGTAGCTGGTTCTGTGCCTCGGGAGAAGTACCCATTCGTGGCCTCCACCCCTCGCTTGTACTCGCCTAACGGCCGACGGTGACCTTACGAAACTTCATATTTTTCTTCATAACTTTTCTTCTCATAGTCAAAAGCACGTCAAAATTTAACTGTATGTATTCAGTTTCACAGTAGCTGCTTGTAAAATTTGATAAAACCAAAGTGCCCGACAGGGTGTGTGTGTTAGTAAAATAGCTTGTTTGTGTAGCGGCAAGGCAGCATTGCTGGGGCCGGCGCGGCGGCCGGCCGCGTGTTGGGCCGAGAGCTCTGTGCGGGCTGCGCCGTTAGAGAGCACTTTCTCCGGCTCCGCCGTCGCCGGTCCGACCCGGCCGCTCGCCGGCAATCGTCGCCTAAGCGGAAGTTGAGGCTCACTGTTTATTACCACGCCCGAGTAGGATAAGGCGGAAGCGGAGCCACTTTCCTTTTCGTAGCAACCGGCTCAAATCCCGTTCTGCGCCGCAGTGTTTGAACTTTCCAGCAGAATCATCCATAGCGACAGGTTGTGTTTTGTTTTTCTGTGCTGGACTATGCGTGGTGTTTGCTGAACGTTGATTACCATACCATTCATATCGTTATTTGCGTTACTGACCTATAAAATTGAATTTTTGAAGGCTTGACACGTAGTGGGGACTAAGCAAGGTCGGATATTTCCTGGTTAAGTCAGGGAAGATTGTGTCCACCGACTTCCGTTTGGTAGTTGTCAGCTTAGTAGTGAAGCCGGGAGCTAGTATATCTGTCTTCTTTTTGATATGCAGCTAGTTGAACATGAATGGTGATTTTGAGAAGATTTGAGAATTTTTTGCTGGCAAGATATTACAGAATGCTTACTTGATCAGTGCATCAGTGGTGAATTTGTCGAGGTGAAGTTCACCATTGATGTTCAAGGCATTACAATCGACAAATTCCACCTACCAGTTCTCCATACAGAATTGACTATGATCTTTACAGTTTTTAATAAAAAAAGACAATGTGATCAAATGCAATATGTAAGACAATTACTTCCTTCTGGAAGATATGCATAAAATTGCAAGAGAATGGACAATTTTGGCAAAAAGGTTTACGTAAATAAGTCTCAATGTCAATGTCTCAATTCGTATAAAAGTATTTCAACCTACAGACTGGAGCCTGAAGAAGGAATTAAAAACAAATGGCAAAACATGATAAAATAAAACAGAAAATATATACAAAAGTAAAATACATCTGAGCTGTATTATTAAGTATATAAACACTTGCAGTCTAAAAATAATTTAGGGATTTAAGTTTAAGTTAATGCTTAAGATCGAATAGAAAGGATAAATATTTCAGAAAAAACATACTGTTCTTCACAGAACTGTACGCTGTCATTTGTAAGTACGTCTTTAAGGTCTAACACAATGGTAAATTTTTTCTTTACGAAATATTTCAAAACCACCAAATGATTTTTTAATAGAATGTATCACATATGTTACATTTTTGGGACGAACTTCTGATTTTCTTTGTGACTTAAATTACTTGTTCTCATAACCATGTTCCATTTTCATTCTCATGGCCATATTAATAAATTTATTTTTCTTCAGTTGAAAATTGAAATTCTTGATTTCAGTTGAAGGCCGAATTATGATTATGAGGAACAGGAGCTGAACTTAACTATAAGATTCATTACCCAGTAAAAAGTCTAATTAAAAAATAACTCGTGTTTTATGAAATATATATATATATATATATATATATATATATATATATATATATATATATAATAATTTATAATATATGTATTACTAAATTGATACTATCGTGTTTTACGAAATATTTCTCCTTTAATGGAACAACGACTAATGAATCAAAGGTCTACATTACTGCAGAAACAGCTCTGCAGAACACAAAGTACATTTTAGAGCGTAGATACTATGGCCATATTTCATTTACGTCATGGCAACCATCTATGATATTTTTCCACATGATTGCAATAACATAGTAAGCATTATCCGCAGATTTATCTCTATATTACACCCTTTATACATATGTGTGAGAGTTCTATAATTCTTCAACAACTTTAAGTTTATAGAGTTGATTGATGACAATCAATTTATTTATACTAGAGCACTGGAATGGGCGGCAAACTCTACGCGCACTGTGGGTAGAGTTCCGCATGACACCGACTGACTCAGAATCTGCGACACCAACTGTTGGATACTTGTACACTTGCGATAAGGAGCTAAAATAACTTCTTTCGGTAACTGATGCGCAGTACGAAATATTAGGGTGCACTTGTTTTCAAAACATCCACGAAGACCTATTAAGACCACTAAGACCTGTAATTCCACCAATACCAATTAAGACAGTATTGAAAAGAATAGTGGTTCCTCTTGAACGTATTTTTACATAAAGCCTACAGTTTTGAAGGTTATTGTACATGATAATCATACTGATAAGATCTCAATATCAAATGCACATTACAAAACACCAATAAACTTTTGAATACTTTACCATGAAACTTGAACTCATGCGGAGTAAACATAAATGTTTACAATTGGTTTTTGCAATTAAAAACTATATTGAGAACCAAAATAGAAAATAGTATTCATTTCATAATAATGTAATTGATACACTTGTGAATTTCATCGTTTCAATTCATTCTCTCTGATGGATCTAGTTTAAGGCTAGTGACGAATTTTGTAAAGTGCTTCTGTGTCTGTGGCTCCCAACTTTGTCGAATTTTTCGGTCCCTTCAACCATGAGTAAATGCGGAAATCATCCCTTTTGTTTCTGGACAATAAATATAATTTTAAGCTAATAACTTCATTTTTTCTACGTCCTGCGTATGTTTTTTAACGTGAATGTAAAACAGGCAAATAATTGTGTTGCAGCTGTGCGGTCACCGTCTGCCCGGGGGCCTCCTTCACGCTCGCAGCCTCTCAAGCACCATGTGGCTCGCGGCGCTGCTGTTCTGCTTCATACTGGGATTGCTCCTCGTGCTGGACACGCGAAAGCCTCGCAACTTCCCCCCAGGTACAGAACCTCATTTCCTTACTTTTCAAATTGGCGAACTCGCGTCACACTTCGATTTCCTTTTTGCCACCCGTTCGCAAAGCACTTCTGCGATGAAAGCGCGCCTACAGACACGTTTATTTGAACTTCCACACGGTTGGCTAGTAGCTCATTCTTACGTTCATTTACTTCGCACTGCCTCTAGAAAAAACCCTTTTAAGACGGTGAAAGCGTGTTATGTAAGTAGAAATGCCTCGCCCCTCTTTCTCTCGAGGGAGCAGCACGTGTAGGCAACATGCAGGGCAACCCGCAGCACTCGAGAGTCTGTGGGATTGCATATCCACCTCACTGCGTGATCACGATGTTGCTGCCTGTTGCGGGATTTTGTTACGTAAAAGAAAAAGGCTTCGTCATGGATGCATCATCTCTCTGAAAGACGATTCTAACAAAAAGGGGACAAAAACACCAGGAGAAAGTTAATTAACATTTTCTGGTAATACGTACAGAATTTGAATGTTTATAAAACAAGGACAATTTAAAACTGCTTCGGACTACAATCGAGAAATTGATGTTGATTGATTATAAAAATTAATTTAGTGGAGAAATAGTATATTAAAAAATATTGGAAGCATTAAGTCAGAGATAGTAAAATTGTTCAATTTTTAATTGCTTTTCTCTTTATATCCGATATAATTTTATTTAATGCTTTAAATATTTTGAAAGGGTTTATTTGAATGGAAAATAATAAATGCAAAACACGTATTGGTTACTGTTAGTATAAATATTATAATTACTTTGTTGCATAATTCCTACATATTATTATTGATCATGATCTTACTTTGAATTAATTTTATTGAACCATAGCATAAATTTACCTCCATCTTCTTTTAAAGAGGCAGATGGTTTATTACAAATTATTGAGCATCAAAAAGTAAAATAATATTGATTTTTACAATAATATTTAGTGCATTGATGACCATTTGTACTATATAATTCAAAAAGACTAAATATACCTCTAACTAGTATTGTACCTCAGCCGACAATGGAATCATTGATCATCAATGATTCCATTGTCGATCAGGTTTTCCGCCAGTTTCCCTTGATCCATTGAGTAAATGCTGAAACGGCCTCTTGTTTTGTTTTTAGACATTAATGTAGTTTTAATATTTGTGCACGTTTTCGTGAGAGAGGAGAATATAGTTTTGAAAACCGTTTTACATGTTTTGGCGTTCAGTAATACGATTCCTTCGCGTAAGACACAATAAAAAATAATAGCCAAAATCTGAAGCTCATTTGCCTTTGAAAATAGTTTTTATAACACGGAAGCAAACATTTTCCTATCAATTTTTGCCAAAAACGCTCGTTGCTACGTGTATTCGTAGTTCAACTTAATGTAGAATAAGAGCTAAAGCAGATATTCCAGAGATAACGAAAACGTACACAATTTACACTTCCATAGTACGTCACATACAATTTTAACAGTATTTAAACGTTAAATACATAAATTAATACATTATAAGTACATCACATTATTTGACCTCCCCGTTTTATTTCAATTCATTCACACTTTAAAAAGTTTGATGAATAAGGGCTTTTGCATTTCCGACATTTTGTCATGTAAAATGAGATAATTTTAATGCATTACAGTGTTCATAAATAGCATACACTGAATAACATACAAGTTAATCTACCGAATGTAAAAACATACTGGATATAAGAATAATAAACCTTCATTGTTTGCAACAAATCAGAAGGCTGCCTCTTCACAGTTTTTATTTTTTGTAGGCCCAAAGTGGCTGCCAGTGCTGGGATCGGCATTGGCCGTGGCCAAGCTTCGCAAAAAGACCGGCTATTTGTACCAAGCAACTGCGGAATTGGGACGTCGCTATGGTCCAGTTGTGGGGCTGCGGGTCGGCAAAGACCGCCAGGTGGTGCTGTGTGGTTATGACGCCATAAAGGAGATGCTCATGAAGGATGAACTGGACGGTCGCCCACAGGGTCCATTCTATGAAACACGAACGTGGGGTGTCCGCCGAGGCGTACTGCTTACCGACGAAGAATTCTGGCAGGTAAGTTATTCTGGCAGGTATCTATGGAATCGGAAGCCATGTATAATGTTTCCACCTGGTCCTCATTAATGAATAGTGAAATGAGAGAATGGACGGTTCTCTTAATCCGATGAGAGAATCAGATAAAGGAATGTTCATTTTACGTCGTTAGTGTCACGCCTATCTTTCAATACATTTTCTTTTTAATTGCACGCGTTACGTCATCACAAAAATTACACACGTTCTATTATATAACGTGTGTATATATATATATATATATATATATATATATATATATATATATATATTATAATTGCTGGGCCCTGGTAACGAAAACTTCAATAAATCTAGTTTGTATATGTAATAAATTACATTCTCTAACACGTAGTGTGGTGAGATTCCAAGTTTTGTTGATCCTTGATACCGAAAAATTGATTGACGGCAAAATGTCAATCTGTATGTCAATCTGTTTGTAGCATCTAAACCGTTCTGGCGATTTTCTCCAAAATCGATATTCCCGTATGATCTGAACGCGATGCTGCGAGTACAAAACGGATATTTGAATTTTTGGAGATACTTTACTTGCAATCTCCATGTTTTAGAAATTTTATAAAAAATGACTCCAAATTTTGGGATTTAAGTTTCTCTTCGGATTGTATAAATAAAGCTAAATATAGCGCAGATCTCATATTCATTGAAATACCTTATTTTTTAAAAACTGCAAACGTTCAAACTTTTTCGCCTTATGTTTTCGAAATATTAACGATAGAGATATTTTTCTTAATGAATTCTGTTGTTCAAAGTCCTCTTGAAAAAAGGTAATGCAAAATTTTTCGGGAATTAGCTAGATTCACGCATAATTCATATCATACAATAAACCCTGGTGGAGCACAAGACAGTTTCAGTACGGAAAAGTACAAATTTGTAAATTACACTAACCATACAGCCGCACACGTGAACCTCGAACACCCAGCGACCAGCGTGTTAAAAACATTCAAGTGCGTCGAGGTACGAACGACGAATGTTCCTCTAACCTGCACTATCATATTGATTTATGTTTCCGGGCACATTAACTGCTATGGTCATTGATCTCATTGGTGTACTGAAGATTTTTTATGCTTAGAAATGGTGATATTCGTCTCCCGTCGCATGGTGAGAACCGACGCCAACCTACAGCCTGTGCCGCTTGCCGAATTCGTTTACTACGCTCCGTGAAGTCACGGAGGTTAAGAGAATTCGAGACTCGCGGGTTCCTGGTTGGGTGACCGGCAAGGAACCCCAGAATCTAACGGCGTTGAGCGCCTGGCCGCAGGGATAAAAGTTACTGACTGACTGCGACGAGATAAGACTTGACAAATATAGTAATTACTCAGTGACAGTAATGATAGTGATTACTCCAGAGAAAGCGCTCAACGCCCAGTAAGGAGTAAAGAAACGCGTTGCGTCAACGACACAACAAATAAATTAAAAAAAACACTCGACTTGGGAAGGCGTTTCCCCTCCATGTATCTTACCCAGCGAGGCAGCACTCCACATGGAACAAGCTCTGAGCTTCCGCCTTGCCTCTCGACATGTGTGTGTGTGTGTGGGTGTGTGTGCGCGCGCGCGCTCGCGTGTGTAAGTAAGAGGAGGGGGTAGGACTAGCAAGAGGAAGGAACGATCTCGTACTGTCCGTGGCCCGTTTCTTAGGGTACTGCTCGAGCGTTCGCCGGATATTGATCGGAAACATCACAGAAAACTACCGATCAGAGCAGCCGGCTGCAAGAATTTGCCTCCAGATAGCCGTTTAATTTGACCCAGTTATCTAGCTAGTAGTGAAAATCCGCCACCGTCGGAACTCGAACACTGGGACATCTCGGTCAGAGCCACTGAGACATCAGTTGATGTCCTGAGCCACCACAACCGGTCCAGACGACTTGGCACCTGTGCGTTTTCTGAAAGATACTTTATCTCGTGTACGAATAGCTGCACCGTAAGCGAAGCCAGGGAGCCACGGCACTCCCAGTTAATAAGGCTAGCGTGTTTCTCGTATTTGCCACAAATCGCTTTGCCATTGTCAACTGAAGGGCTCTAGAGACCGGCGGTAAGAGGACGCTGGAGTTTTCATGATGCAATTACGTATCGCGAGGGTTTCGAATTGTTTTGTAACCATCCGACAAGCATTGAATGATGAAAGTATCACTTCCGGCTAGGAAAGATTTCAATAATAAAAGTCTTAAACGATGAGACAGTAACTCTTTACAAGCTAGAGGGGAAAATTATGTTGGCATCTTTGACTTCCCCCATTGGTATGTTACTGTTAATATAAATATATAAATAGCATCAATAGCAAATTCGTAAAATTATCTTTTCTGTATTAATATGTAACCCTTATAAAATCGTAAAATACTCAAGTTTGTAACAGAACGTTAATGTTATAAGAAAAATTGGTTCTTTCATGGCCGAAATACTAGCAAATCTCCTTTTGTTGTTGTAAAGATAGAAATAAGCCTGTTTTGTTGGGAGGCATCTGTAGCCGTGGTCATTGTTTGTTCTTAAAAGGATTGCGGTTCGAGCACAAGGACTTGTAAAGTTTATCGTTCTAGGTTCATTTATAAGAAAAAATGAAGAAACAAAACTCTTAAGCTTAAGGAAACCAGTAGTAGCATTTTTGTACCATAGATGTTTGCTAGAGCATATTGTTGGTACCCTTGAACATACAGTCACGACCCGCTACTACCGTGCTGAACTCATTTTTCCTTAACCCTTGGGTGAGTTTTTTCCACAACGTCGTTTCACAATATTGGCATATAATTTATTTAATTTCCAAAACATAATGTATTAAAAATTTCGTGTGATATTTTGCTATTAGGCATCTTCACAGGTGGATCGTAGGTGAAAGGTTCATCGTACGATGTTATAATTTCATTTCATATAATCCATATTTCAATAGCATGGTAGGAATACTCAGCTATATTTAGTATATTTGGTCCATTACAAACTAGGACCTGCTTGAAAAAATGGATCTCCAAGGGAAAGCCTATTTATATGCAGTGGCTGGATACCGTAAGGCCTTCCTGATGAATTTCAAAAATCTCTCCCAAGAAGTCAATTTTGATATTACCGTATTTCCTCTGGACAAATTTTGTGAGGTCCTGACTGTCACACATCATAATTTCTGTTTATTTAAAAACCAAGTGGTGCTACAACAGCGTATATTTTCTCGCATTATTTCTAACGTTCGATATTTTCGAAAACTCAGTGTTCAACAAAAGTCAGTATTGTGCCATTTTTTAATCGTTCTTTGCTCTATCTATGGAAAAAGTAAAGAAAAATGTGAAAATAAAAAATTTCGAACATGAAATTTTGCAATGTTATTTTTTGCAATTTTTGAAAATACAGAGATCGCCGTAAATGACACCACCATTATTTTTTCGGCTTTTACTACAAATGAGACGAAAATGTAAGGAAAAATTTGGAGCCAAGTTTAAGAAAATTATTGCTTAAAAATTGCTTAATTTTCACGCACAAATGTGTGAAAACAGTTCGTATTTTCGAAAATATGTATATTATTTCAAGATCAAGTCTTTAAAGAACAGATTTCACTAAGAAAATATATAGTTTCATAAATACCATTCAAAATCGTAGTATTTTGGGTTGGATTAAATCTATCGGGAAATATCAATTTGGAGAAAATATTCTGAAGGGTTTAGGCCAGACCTGCACAACACCTGCTTTCTGCACTTACGAACCGGATGTCTGCCCGCGAGAACGGCAAGATTTTTATTTTTAATTACAAAGACCATAATTCATTGTTTTTGTTAGTCTGCGCACTGCTATGTAACGACATTTTCATTTTTTATTTTCTTTAGTTTATCCTCATTGTGACGCCTCAAACAATATTATAAAGCAGTGATATTTCTTAAACATTTATTATTTAATTATAACTAACAAGAATTTACATTTCAATAATTGATTTTCATCTGTAATGTTACATTCTCCAAATGATTGCAAAACGAAGGAAATGATTAGAGAAATCTCTCACATCATCACTGACATAAAAATGCAATAGAGGCAATTCCAAGAAGGCATAGAATGTTTGCCAGCACATATATTGTGACAATTCCCCCCTCCCCACATTATGAATCTGAATGAGAGATACCAACGAGCAAACCTCTCCGACGGTATGTTACGGGCAATCATGAGATTATTATGGGTCTTGTTTTGGACAGAGGGTTAAGTTTTAAAACAGAGGGCTAAGTTTTTTATACAATGTCGTAAACAATTATGAATAAATAGTGTTCGTCGATATTTTATTATAAACCTATAATACACTTTCGACAGAAATTAAAGCTGAGGATTTTTTGATTGATTGATTTTTTTAAGAATGATATTTTTTACTTTGATAGAACCGTCTCATTCAATTAAAGATAGTTCATAAAATTGTTTATTAGTGTTATCGTCAAACAAAAACGATTCAATATTACAAATTTTTGTTTAGTACCACACAAAATTTGTGATTACAGTGCAAAGCGAATTACATAAACAACACTACCCTAGAAGCAAATATAATACTTGGAGTCAAAATGAAATATGTATATCTAGCTCGTTTTAGATTCATAATTGACATTATCATATATTGACGAGAAACATTTAGACAATATTACTTGAACTGTATATAACAGTCCCTCGTGTTCTCGCCGATTGCTATTTCAATTTACGCGCTACAGTTCGAATTGCACATTCTCATTGGCGGTTCCACTCCTAGAATGGGTTCCATCCCCACCCTTCCTTGCTTGCTGGATTTGCACTCGAGTGGCTCGCGCGCGGCTCCCGAGGTTAATGAATGTGATAATGTGCAACATGCAAATATAAAGTGCAAAATGCTTTGCAGAGTCCAAATGCTCTAGCGACAGTAAATCGATTCCTTCACGAGGGCACGATGAAGGATAATAGTCTAATTATTCATGTGGTTTGTCATTCCAAATAATGTTTATTACATGGGAGTGAATAATTCCTTACAAATTCTTGCCAAAAACTCTCGCTTCCACCTCTACGCATAATTCAACGTGAATGACTTGTATATGAATGATCTTAAAACACAAGAAATCGTGCATAGAAAACCTAATAGTGTATCATAGTAACGCAAATACAATATTAACTGCTTTTTGACGTTTAGTAAATAAAACACTTAAATAAATAAAACACTTAAATTCGCAATTTTAAAATGTTCAGCAAATTTAATTTTGAATATTACAAGACCAACAACGAAAGGCCTTCTACACTTGGTTTAATACGTATTCTCGTTTGAGACGGCATTTTTTGATTTTCTTTTTGACAAAGTTGTACGTGAGATGTTAACCTTAGTTACAGATATTCCTTGAACTGTATCATTATAGTTAATTATAGATATTTAATTTTGAGAATTTTGAACATATAATTTTGACTAATATAATAATTGTTCAAAAATGTTTTCGTGACACAACTACGTATTCTCAGAAACGGAAGATACTGAGGAGGATGTAATGCATAGAGATAGAAAGGTCTGTATCAATAAAAAATGGACAGGAATCATCGTTTATTTTACAAATGATAGATATTATTGTATTTATCCCTCTTGATAAATATACGCCGAAATAGTTTTGAACCATTTCAATTTTCGAATATTCAGAAATTTCAATGAGAATTAGAACTGCACTATTTTATGTCTATTTTACGATATGCAAAGAAAAAATTTAATGAAAAACGTTGGTGCTATTGTTAAGAAATTTTTGAAAATGTGTTCGACACTTAATGCAAAGTATACCTAAAATCAAAATATCCGTTTCAGTCCCGCAGTTCCTTGAGATTGTCAAGAGATATTGGTAAATAAAAAAATTGGAGAAAATCGTCTAAACGATTTATGTGCGTTAGCCACAGACAAAAGTTTTGCCGTCAATTAATTTTTGGCATCAAAGACTCATAAAATGTGGGTTCTAACTTCACAAAATGTTAAAAAAAGTAATTTACTACTTACAGGAACAAATTTTATCAATTTTTTCGATAACATGGCCCCACAATACGAGTTTTTCTGTAGAAAAATCGCCGATATCAGCCGCTGTGTTACAATACTTTCTTTTTACTACATACGTAGTAAGACAGTGAAGTAGAAAATCAAATGTGTAGTTTTTCATAGTTTAATTTATTTAAAAACCAGAGATTTCTTCTATAAAGTGGTTTGTGCCGATCTTTAGCGTCCTGAACACTTTCCGATGGAAAATGTAAAGAAAAAGTTGAACCCGTTTTTGATAGAAAAGTATAAAATAAAATTCAAGTAAAAATCACACGAAACTAATGTGTTTTTTAATTGTACGTACATGTCCTTATTTCAAGATATAACATTTACTTTCAATCCTTATTCGTAATCACTTAGTAAAGAGAAAATTTGTAATGCAGTGACAGAAATCGGCGATTCTTCGACAGAAAAACTCGCATTGTGAGGTGCTGGTCGCGAAAAGTGAATAAAAGTTCTTTTAATACGTGGTAAATTACTTCCTCTAACACTCTGTGTAGTTCAATAAATTTTTTGAGGGTCCTTGATACTGAGAAATTGCTTAACAGAAAATCGTCTATCCGTCTGTGGCCAACGCTAGCGCCTAAACCGTAGATGAATTTCTCCAAAATTGACTTTTTTTTCGATTGATGTGGATGAACTCAAGGCTCCACGAATTCAAAAAGGATATTTTGATTTTAGGGGGTACCTTACATAAAACCTCGACATCATTTTCTCAAAAATGGTTCTAATTTTTTTCTTCGCATAGTGTAAAAAACGCTTAAAAGTTGGGCAGATCTCATTTTCGTTGAAATCTCTACATTTTCAAAAATTGCAAAACTTCAAAATATTTTCGGCGTCTTCACACTACTAGTACTATTTCTCTGTTTTCCTTCTACTACAATATTGAAAATACAGGTTTTTCCGTAATGAATTCTATTCTTCAAAGACACCCTATCATGTACAATTTTCAAAAATGTGTTCTTTTCACGTAATTTTACGTGAAATTTAGTCAACTTTAAAACAGCTTGCTCAAAAACGGCTCCACATTTTTTCTTTGTTTTTTTTTTTTTCAAGAATGGACAAATGACGCTCAAAAATGGCTTCAAACTCCTTTGTTGACGAACTCTGTATTTTCGAAAATTTCAAAACTTCACCTTGCAAAAGTACAATATTGGGGATTGAAATTTTTTCCTTAGTGATATCTGTTCTAAAAAGTGATATTTACATAAGGTCATTTTTTGATATTACAAGTAGTCTTTACAACTTTTGCTTGAAGTAAAGGTAATTTATGAAAGTTTTTTTTCAAAAACGACGCCAAATGTTTTCTTACTTTTTTCTCAAACAGAGCAAAACTTGCGTAAAAATGACCAAGATTCCATTTTCGATAAAAACTCTGTATTATTTTATATTTCAAAAAAATAACATTGAAAAATCACAATGATGTTGGAGATTTTTTCCTTAACGAAATCTGATTATTAAAACTGAATCTCGAAATAATATGAATGAAAATTTCTGAATTCTTGAAAATTTCAAGTGAAAATGTCCAACTTTTTGTTTAAAGTGTTGCCGGATGGATGAGTTTAGCTGTGAGGCTAGTGGTGTAAGGCTAATTTAAATAGCTTACCAATTCTAATGGTCTGAGTTTGAATTCCAGCGTAGAAATAAAAATGTTGTCTGTTGGAAACACTTTTGCAGGTTAATGTTGTATTATAATATTGCCGAGCCATGGGAAATAATGCGAGAAAGTATGTGCTGTTAGAATACCACGTGTTTAAAATATAAGTACTTTCCGTGATTTTTAAGAGAATTTCCTGAAGTATCAGAAGCAACGACATATTGAGAATGTATCCACGCGTCGTCCTCTTGTGGACATGGAAAAGTCATTAGGTAAAGCGCGTGCGAGGGGAGTTAGATTGGGTTCAACGCCTGGCCGGCGCAAGACTTTTCAAAAATTAAAAATACATTTTACTAGGCTCTCGGGGGTTGTTTCGTTAAGAGTTTTTCAAGACAGGGATGAAGTGTTAGTAGAATAGACGTTGCAATAATACAATATTACATTACAACCAATATGAAAATGAATGTGCTGTTGTAGCACCACTAGCTTTGAAACGTAATATATGAATATTTTCCTCAAAACCTACTGATTCTTTCCCAGTTTAAGATTTTGTTAAACTTGCAATAAAACCATACCAGCATTGAAAGTTTCACGTTGATCGCATGTAAAAGTAAACTTTTTGTCCTCAACAGCATCTTTCCATCTCTCCTTTCCTTCCTGCTTATATTGATTTCTTTAGGAAATATTACTTACTAATTTTATAATTATCTTTCTTCCAGGAACAGCGCCGTTTTATTCTGCGCCATCTACGAGAGTTCGGCTTTGGGAGACGCACAATGAGCGAGCTAATTGAGGGCGAAGCCAGAGAGCTCGTTCTATCATTACGCCAACAAGTAACATCTCCAAGCAATGCCGGCTCCGGGGCTTTAGTCAGCATGCACAACTTATTTGGAGTTTTTGTCCTAAATACTTTGTGGTCTATGATGGCTGGAATTCGTTACAGTGCAGATGACATAGAGCTGAAAAAGCTTCAAAACTTATTAACAGAACTCTTCGCAAATATAGACATGGTAGGGTGTCTTTTTAGTCAATTTCCATTTTTACGGTTTGTGGCACCTGAGCTATCTGGTTATAAGCAATTCATTTATATTCACCAAAAAGTTTGGGAATTTCTTAAGGTGCGTACTAAATATACAATTACAATACATCAATGTCATGCATATTGATTGCATTTCACCCAAGAATGTTACAAATGAAGACAATGTTTCTTCCGAAGGCTGAATTGGATAAACACAAAGCAACTTATAAACCTGGCGATGCTCGAGATTTTATGGATGTGTACCTCCAGATACTTCATTCTGAAAAGAAGAAGCCTAGTTTCTCTGGTAAGCATAAATTGGAATTAAAACACTAATATAGTGAAAGGTATGAACTCTTTGAGATTATTCTAATGTTTATATCCGTCTCCAACGTAATACACAGAAGTTAAACTAATCAAGAAATTGTTTATTATGACAAAACAAATGGCTGAAAATATGACTTTTGCACTGTCAAAACTTTTCTTGAGTTGTAGCCTTTATTTATTTTTCCATGTTTCATTTATTAATTTTACAGTTTTATGGATCAACATTAGCTCCATTTCACTCCCATACTACACGCGTGACTCATGCATTTTACTAAACCAACAAATACAGTATATTTTTAATTTACTTTTTGTCAAACTATATTCGTACGATTTCCGCGATTGAACAAAACAAATGCTACCAAAACCCCAATGATTTTCAAACTTTACACAATTGAATAAAACTGTAGAGCTGAAAACAATACATTTTCATATTTTTTTAATTTTGCACAGGCATTTTCCATCTAAAATTCTCAAAGAGTATAGTCGAATACGGTGAATATAGTTGAATAAAGAGTATAGTTGATATTAGCGTGAATTTTAAATGCCAAAATTATCACAGTTACATGTCATTGAAACAGAAACAGATAGTGCCCCCAAAACAAATCGATAATGCTGATATGAAATAGAATAAAAAATGCCGTAGGTTCCCCATAAATCAGCCTCCTAAGGCAATCTGTTGTATTGATACGAGAAACGTGTTTTTCATGTTTTATTTTTTCTCACATTCTATTGCATGTATCAGGCTGAATAAAATGGAGAGACGGGGGAAAATTGTTGAATTTTAAGGTATTTTTGTCAACCACTTTTGACGCCAAATTCAAATAGAAAATAAATAAATTTTTGAAATGGTTTTTCGACGTGATAATGTTGAAGTACTGTCTCAGAGTTTTTCCCTAGAACGTGTCTTATAACATTCTACATTATATATTCTTTCTCAGATTTTTTAACAATGTAGACTATAGTGAAAAAAGTTAAAACCAATTATATCAGTTCAAAAATTTGAAAGTCGCGCCAAAATGTGATTAGAAAAAACGCTTTTAACAATATTTAAACATAGATTTAATTACGATATAAGAACTTGAAATCTTATATGTGTTACATAATTTATGAACCGAACTCAATCGGACTATCCATGGTGGCAAAAATCGGTGCATCGGAGGAGCCAACCTACCTCTTTCCACCATAGGAATATTGATGAAACAATATTATTGTAAACGTGCGAACGGAAGTCGCAGCCTGGGATGCTGCTCCTACATAGCTGCAATCATTTATTATTTGGCACACACTCGTAACTTGGGGAAAATTGTTAAACCCTCAGGAATTTTCAGTAGACTGTTTATACATAAACGAATGCGTGATCCCAGTTATTGAAGAAAACAGTGACAATGATTAATTGTCTATTATTGTCTAATGGTCAACAATTAATAAATCAAAAAACAAAATGTTTTTTTTATTTCAATAATACAAATACTTTCCACATAAAAACAAACATTTGTTTGCAAATAATTGTAATTCTGACTTTTGTCTGTATGTGAGACTTTTCAATAATTTAAATATAAATTGTTTAAATATTGGTGACAAAAAAATTCTTATCACATTTTGGCGTGTATTTCCCATTTTTTAACAGGTGAAATTGATAATAATTTTCTTTCACTCATCATCCGCATTGTTCAAAAGTCTGGAAAAAAAGCTATAGAATATTATAAGACACATTCTAGGGAGAAAAGCAGACAGCACTCTAAAGTTATCACATTGAAAATCCATAACATAATTTTTTTTTGAATTTGAATTTGGCATCAAAATTGGTTGGAAAAAAAATCCTTCAAATTTGACTATTTTTGCCTGTCTCTCCATTTTTTGTAAGCCTGATACATGCAACAGAAGCTGAGAAAAAAAAACATGAAAAACATGTTTCTCGTTGTGTCTCTGCAACAGATTCCCCTAGGAAGCTGACTTTTTGGGAATCTACAGCATTTTTTATTCTCTTTCATATGAGCATCATGTTTTTTGCTTTGGTATGGGGGCACTTTTCACCACCTTATTCGGTTATACCCTTTGAACAGGAATTAATTCTTGAAATGTTAATTGTAAACTTATTACTTGCTCGCTTACTTCATACTTATGTATGTAGTAAACAGAAAGTACTCTAATGATGCAGTGAAAAGTGAAGTTTTTTTGTCAAAAAAACTCGTATTCTTGGATCCTGGTATCAGAAAAGTGAATACACCTTCTTGCTATGTATAGTAAATCACTTCCTCGAACACATGTGCAGTCAGCATCAATGTTTTGTAGGTCCATTATACCAAACATTGGTTGGTGTCAAAACATCTCTCTGCCCGACCATCAGTCCATTTGGAGTCAACGCTATCACCTAAACCGTACAGAGGATTTTCTCCAAAACTGGTATTCCCCAAATGATCTGAACAAACTCTAAGCCTGTGAAATTGAAACGGATATTTTGATTTTTGAGGATACTTCACCTGAAGCCTTAACAGCATTTTGAAAAATTTGACTGAAAAACATTTTAAAAAACAATTCTAATTGTGATTACCATTTTAAAATTTGTATCTTATTAAAATTTGACTTGTACAGAATCTCAACTCCTTGCCATTTGCATGGACCTGTTCATGGCTGGATCTGAAACAACTAGCAAATCACTAGGATTTGGATTTCTGTATCTTCTTTTGTACCCAGAAGTACAAAAAAAGGCCCAAGCAGAAATTGATGCTGTTGTTGGACGGAATCGACTTCCAACTTTGAATGATCGCCCAAAGTAAGATAATATTTCTGAAATTATGTCAGTACTGTTTCATTTAAATTCTATTTAATTGCATAAAATATATTGTCCTTATTTAGAATAGTATATTGGAGGTTTGTTCGTTCTTTCTTTCTTTCTCTCTCTTTCTTTCAATCTTTCTCTCTCTGTCTCTTTCTTTCTGTCTCTCTCTTTCTTTTTTCTTTCTGTCTCTCTTTCTTTCTTTCTCTCTCTTTCTTTCTCTTCTTTCTCTCTTTCTTTCTGATAAAGTTATAAACAATTAAAATGCATTAATATATCAAAAATTTTTTCTTCATTTTTCAGTTACATTTCATGGTCAGATAGAACCACATCTTCCGGGGTAAATGTTCTGCAAAGTACATCCGTAGCAAAATACTTTTATATCGTTTATCTTCCCTGCTATTATAATTCCTTTTTTGATAAACCAATGTATATAATTTTCAGAACATTTGTACTATCTGATGATGTTGCCCTTTCTGACCACAAATGATCATTACTGAAAAATGAAGAATACATTTTCTCTATATTGAGAAACTGTGAATTACTGTGTATTGATTGTCTTTAATTTCATTAGGAAATCTCTTTCCAGTTTTTAACTATTTTTTGTTTTGTGACAAATATTTTAATTCTGTGCAGAATGCCTTACATGGAAGCTATTGTCCTTGAGTCAGTCCGAATGTTCATGGGAAGAACATTTAGTATACCTCATAGAGCACTCAAGGACACAACAATTCAAGGATACAATATTCCAAAGGTACCTTCAAGGCAAAAAATAGATACAAATATTTTTCCTTATGCTTAATTTTATAATGAATGTTGCTTGTTTTTAGGATACAATGGTTATCTGCAATTTTCACTGCACTCTCATGGACAAAACATTTTGGGGAGATCCAGAATCATTTCGGCCAGAAAGGTTCATTGATTCACAAGGAAAAGTATTCATCCCAGATATGTACACCCCATTTGGACTTGGTAAATAAATGTTACATTTTTAAATAGTATTTACATCAATTTATTATTACAATTTTCATTCTTATTTCAGAAATAAATTATTTGTCTTATCTCAATTATTTGCATATCATTTAATGTATTTTTTTTATCTTTTTAGGTAAACATCGATGTATGGGAGAAACATTAGCAAAGTCCAATGTGTTCCTCTTCATGTCATCTTTGCTTCAAAATTTTAACTTTAATGTACCACCAGACACCTTGCCACCAACAACAGAATGTGTAGATGGCGTCACTCCATCCCCACAGCCATTTGAAGCACTTGTCACTCTTCGGACATGAAATGTTTGTGCTTCATCTAAAGACTTGATGCTGATAAATATTTTCTCGTGAACAGTGTTGTATGCAAGTGACAACACGATTGTTTCATTTTTATGTACTACTTGCAATGTTTGAGAGCAGGGATATGTTATGCTTGGAATGGATTCTCTGTTTCACTTATGTGTGATTTTCACCTTTTGGAGTACCCATATTCCATTACAGTTTATCAAGTTATAAGTCAGTGTAACTTTGTAACTTATGATTTTTAAAGTTTCTCATTAAATGAGTAAAAAAATAGTAAAATATTTTGTATGGGTGCTTCACAAATTATGCATAATAAATTATTATATAGTATTAATGCAATGGTGTTTCATCAGGAAATGATAAGGATAGTTTGGGTGTACAGGCTTATTATCAGATGAAATAGAAAAGTCTAAAGATTGCCCTTCATTATTTATGGATCTTGAAGAATATTATATCTTTTAATAAACACAGGCAGGCAAAATATGCAATGTTTGAAATTTGTTCACATATTAAGTTTATTATATTGTTGATTCTGATAAGCATGTTTGTGGTGTGATTGATGCACTGATATAAATAACACTGGTCAACAAAATTTGTGTTGCATTGCTATCAACAATTGTTATCACGCCTCGTTGTGAAGAGCTAGTTAATGCAACTGAGCTGTTGTTTAACAAGCGTCACTTTGGCTACCAGTTAATGGAATCAACGGGCATTGAAACTGCGTTCTATATCGTGCCCTTTGGGCGCCACTTAAGCGAACAAAGCGCATGGAAGTAGCATTCTTTATCCTGCTTGGCGTTGAGCGCCAGTTAATCCAACCGAACACGTCGTCACTCCCGGCGTGGGTGGCTCCAAACAAATCTTTGTCGACCAGTCTTCTTTAACCCTGGCAATACTAGCGTATAAGTGTTAACGCATACAGCGTACAACGTATAATGGCGGGGCACGTCGAGCCCCCGATTAGTCCGTAAAGAAATAAATAAAATAAAATAGAGCATGTATTTTCAAAAGAATATATATTTAATGAACACTTAGAATTAATTTTTTTAATGATATCTATTTTGAAACTTAATCCGATAATTTTGGATTTCGCTTTCTGCCAACCTTTTTGACTTTTTGAATCACCAAACTGAATATCAAATAGTCTTGCTCTTACCGTCAATTCAGTTCAAGGGCGTTTGCATAAGTACAAATGTTGACAGCATTACCAACGCAAAGAATAAAAAATTATCATAAGATAAGGGAAAAATAACTCGAGAACTAAAACCGCAACAAAGAAAGTCCGTGTCTTCTACCAAGGAGGGGCTCGCCAAACCCGCCCTAGAAAAACGCTGATTAAAAAAAATCAGCCCACATCATCGGGCACTATTATGGAAAACGAAGAATTAAACTGTCTCAACAAGTACATTAATTCTCAACAATACAGAGCAGATGAATCAAATAATTTGAAAGCAATATGAAGGTCGCGGTCTCTTCGAGCACCCCCCCCCCCCCCGCGGTATTTCTAGGATTAAACCTTCTCCGCGCTGCCGCGTGGATGCTCGGCGACGTCATTAACGACCAGGCCTGTCGAGTTGGTATTCCAAAATTCCACGAGATACCCTGTCTAGGAAATGTATTTCTGGAAAAACACACAACTCTGTTGTCTTCAACAACATCATTCACTTGGAAACAAAACGATAGTATATTCTTTAAAAACCAAACACAAGTTCAGAATTCTCTTCCAGCATGTAAATTAAATTAGCACTTGGGATACACAGAACAGTAGCAAACCATTTTTTTCTTAACTCGGGAATTCCTGGTGTCACCTGCAGGTGACGCATCTTTCACCATTTTCTATAAATAGTCGTTTACGAATTTGAGTAGGTTGGTGTCACCAAACTCGTGATTTGACCTTTCTTGTAGTAACTGAAATGGAGATTTGGTACCACTGCTGGGAATAGTGGTTTTTATTTATTCAAGATGTCTTGCAGTAATTCTGGCGCATTGTGCACTTCTGCTCTTTCTTCCTACAGAAATTTGACGGTAATGTCACCTTCCTTCCTCCTCCCACTTTGATGCGAGTTTTTTTATGAATGACTCGAGCACAAGATTAGATTTGCTCGATGAGTGGCATCCGTATTAACAATGGATCAATTTTACCAATTAACAATGGTAAAAAAATGCCAAGAGGAAGAATGGATAACTGTCCAATGAAGTGGTTACTGCACAGTGGGTGACTGCACAGATGGATGAGTGCATAGTGGTTACTAAAAGCAGATTTCATTGTAATGTTTTATATCGTAAATGTTTAGCAACGTTTATGGCACGAAACACTAGATTACATTCTTTAAGAACTGCTATATAGAACGCTGATGGATTAACACAAAAATTGTCGATTTTCATTAAATTACTTCAAACGCATTCCATGGACATATCGTATAAATCTGAAATGCATAATATATCAGAGATAAACTTTAAAATGCCTAAAAACTTTAAAATCCTTTTTTTATAGATCGGAGAGGCGATAACAAACAGCAGCTGGAGGTGTAACGAAAAATATCTCACTGCCAAAACTACTTACTTTCACGTCACGTTTCTTAACTGTAGCGTTAAGAATTACTTTTGACTTACCCGTTTCAATATCATATCAGGCAATAAAGCTCCGTATAGTATACCGAACTTGTTTACAACTTTTGTATACCTCAACAGTACTACTAATTCTTCCTCTTGTCACGGAGAGTTTCAGTGTAAAAGAAGATCATGCAGGCGTAGGAAAAGTATTAAATGGTATCTGAAAACTCAGGTCTCTGACATATTGCCCCAGCAACACCATCCTTCATGCAGTCGTAAGACACCAACGGTCATACATGATATATGAATCTTGGCAAATTTTCCTAACAAACTAGTGCACTTCACACATCTCGCGGAACCGACCACTGGTTTCTTGATTAGTGATTCCGGGTCAAATGTTAAGTTCATGAAACCCATAAGTTTAGTGCATGTTTTATCAGAGCAGCTGGCCACTAGAGTTCTCCTCCAGACAGAGGCTGAAGTCGACCTAGCTGCCTAGCTAGTTGCACAAATCCTGCCATTCTCAGGATTCAATTCTAACTCTAGGACCTCTCGGTCAGAGGCACTGCAGTGACATTAGTTGATGCCTTGAGATACCTTTGGCAGTCCCGTCACTGGAGTGATTGTTCAACACCCCAACAGAAAGCCAATAACAGCGCCTGCCGTACGAAAATGTCGCATGGAAATCGTTTGAAAATATGCTAGACACTCTTCCAACTTCTTTAACAATTCCATTGTCTAATAGAGTAGTTCTTACGTACAGTCAGGAAAAGTTTTTCTCTGCACACTATTGAAAGGCTGATGCCAAATACTATGTAGACAATGCAGGACACTTTGAACCTTTCTCACACATTTATTGGGAGACAACTACTCATTAGCAACCTAGTGACGTGACTTGGAAAATCGGCGACTAATTCAAATTTCAATACATATACAATAACTTACGAATCACTCTGCGAATCGTAAGTTAACATCATCGTAAGTAAACTAAAAATCTTTCAAACTTAGACATTCGTACTTGATATCACAATGGTTATGAGAGAGGTTTGGTCACTAAGGTCGCTAGCTTTAAGTGTCTATCGTTATATCAATGAGTGTCCTGTATTGTCTCCATAGTATTTGCTGTTACCAAGACGAATCCCTTTAACAGCTGCAAACTCCTTCAGCACTTTGAATCTTTAATAAAATAATAACATCTGCACATAAGACTGCGATAATGTTCGAGGCTCTAGTGTCCGCCAGATCAGGCACTCCAGAAAACCTGCCAGCGGCGTCGCGGGCTACGAGGTATCCCGGACGGCCGCCAGGGGGGAGCAGGAGCGTGCCCCGTCGCCACGGTGCGCGGTGGAGCGACCGGGCGACGGGAAGGGCCCCCCCAGCTGGAAGGGGCGATGGAGCAGCTCCCCAGCACCCTCTGGACTACAGAGGGCGCTGAGCTACCCCTCCCCGACAGGGAGGGTGCTCCGAGCGAAGGGCCGCAGCGCGGGGGGCCCGGCCACTTGAGATTTGGAACTAGCCGCGAACTATTAATGTAAACTGCGCAAACGTGCCCGTATCTGAACTCTTTCTCTTGAGATTTTTGGTGATTGTTACTATTACGACGACTTGGCTTGTGCACCTTTCTACTGGCGATTGAGACTCTGGCATTGTATAAGGCTTATTCTGTGGTACTTTGGAATTGAAATATTTTTTTTTTTGTTTTAGGATTTGTGTTATGCGTTTCATTTAGTTTACAAGTTTCCTCACTTAAAAAAGAAATTAAATGACCTTGTACGTTGGGTGGACAAAACTAGGCAATCACGGTACTTACACTTATCACACTTTTCTCAATAGAGCCCCTTAATCGGCAAACCAAACTTTGAGAGAAATCAAACGCCTTCTCGCTCTCTCAAATAAAATTCCTATCCAAAAAGCGCAAAATATCATTGGGGAGACCTCCAGTGATAAAGATCTTATCTCACATCACTTCACCACTCTTGTCAAAAACCACGTACTAACTTCAACCGTTTCAAACCACATCAAATTTCGTCAGTTTGGCACCCATTCAAATGCACACCACCAGAGGAAGTAACTCACTTATCTCAAAACTCCCATTACAAAATTCCTAGGCGATGACGAAGTCTCCATCATAATATTACCCGAATATAAATTTCCTTTTTAACCTCGTCCTACTATTCTGTCCTCCGAATAGGACACTTCCTGGAAACGCACAAGTATAATTCCCACTCTTAAACCCAATAAACCTCTCCTGTCCTAAAAACTATCAACCATTACCCCCTTCGACAATTTTTGTAACTATCAATGCAATTCCTGCATTTCAATTTGGACTTATCCTAGAAACTCTCTGTGAATCATCCCTTGATTCGACTCGAATGTATCACATATTCCTTTCACAAACGTTAACACAGTGTTGTTGAATTAGAATACGTAGCAATATTCCTAGATCGAACTCCTACGTTTGACTTGAATTTGTTATCCAGAACTTCTGTATAAATACACCAATTAGGTATTCCACAATATTTATACGTTGCATTATGCAGTTTATTCAACATCACGCTGCATTTTGCGTCATTACCGTTTGAGTAAAGACAAAAAATTGAGTAAAGACAGACAAACAAAAATTCTCACCTTGACCCATCAAAGCAAGAGAGCTACAAGGCAATATATTAGGGCCCCTTCTCTTTGGCATAAAGGGTCTGGGTATAGTGAACCTGTCGGGACTGACATTATTGGTTTTCTATATCTGAAAATACAAAAAAGTAATAATTTATAATTTTATTTCCGACGGCCCCCTGGGGTGTCCGAAATAATCAAATTCTGTCCCTGGCATCTGTGACAATTTCCTGCATTCCCGCGATTGTGTCGTAGACCTTAAGCACCTCGAGTAAGATATAAACGTGGGCTTATTTTGCACATTGTTTCTTATGGTTTAAGGATATGCTGTTAAAAGGGTATTTTGGATAGCACGTCTCCACAAAAAAAATAAAAATATAAAAACCGACTGAGTCGCGTGGCGCTGTTGGAACGACATTTGGTGGTTCAATTCGGTTGTTTCCGCGGCGCTATTCGATTTCGCTGTTTTAGTAAGTTTAGGGTTAACAGTAATGTAAATTGAAGTTTCAAAATACAGCAGCATCGAGTAGGGTTTTCTAAATTAATTTTGTTTGGCCGCTATCGTGATTTTGTGTTTCGTCTTGGGACTAAAAAATACAATAATATTAGGTAATTCTTGCATGGCGGTCTCTTTGTTTGAAATCTAATTAGTATAAATGTAAGGAGGAGAAAATAAATGTGGGGTGCAGTTTGTTTTACTCTTTGCCGATATCCATCTGTGGGGGTCCTTACAAAGGGCCCCTTACTTCCGAAGACCGACGCGTAGCACCAGATGCACCATCCTTGTTTTGCCCCTGATCCTAAGGATTAACGACGGATACGAAAGAAGATGAGCGAATATGTAATTTAGTATGTTTTGTTGCTCTATATCAGAAAAAAATTAATTATCAAGTTCATTTAATATTTTTCAAACAATGAAATCTTCTTGATACTTCAATTACCGGTTCATATTTGGTTCTAGACGCCCAATCAAACCCTTAATATCCATTAAAAAGTTTATCGATCCCAGGGGGTTAATATCGACCCCGTTGGGAACCCCTCCCTCGTTATACATAATATATAGTAATATTTATTGAATTTATGGATTACATTAGACGGTTAGTCACTTTACAGATGTGTTTTCAGGCTTAGGCTAGTTCAAAATATACGCTAAATTAATTTAAACATCGAAGAGAATACTCTAGGATAGAAACTCGGGGTTAAGCATCTGAGTTTTCTAAAATTTTGAGAAAAGCTTCAAATGAGAATTTATTTTTTTATTCGAGTATGGGTTGGATTTTTGGTAGTTTAAAATCCCATTAAAAAAATTAATATCCCATATTTTTGGTATATTTGTCAGGTTTTGACAGAAGTTGTGTGATATTGCATAGGTTAGGGGTTTTGGCTAGGAATTTCTAGGGGTTGTATTTGTCCAAATTGAGCACACACAAAGCATTAATGGAGTTGTAATAGTTTTCTATATGGTTATAGAGTTTGAAAGGGAATGTGAAAGGGAATTATGTTTGTTGACGATTGCCCGGTGTTGCATTAGTTTGTATCTTGTTTGTTTAATTTTTCGGTTTTCCAGGTTACTTTTGTATTAATGTAAAGTCCTAAGTGTTTGATGAAGTCCAGGAGATGGGAGAGTTGTTTATTACTAGCGGGGGAGGGAAGTGAACTTTCTGAGTGAAGATTTTTGGGGGATACTAGCGCCGACTTGGTTATGAGCTGAGTGTGATGTGCATTTGTTCGCTGACGTCATCCCCACTACTAGTTGTAATCATACTGCCAACGTAAGCGCAAGATATATGAAACAGGAATGGATAGGGATCATACTTGCCCATACCCCACACTCGCATTTGCTTTGATTCCGCCACATTGTAATGCCAAATTACTTTCATAGTCAAGTTTTCTCGCTTCGCTCGCCCGGATCCAAGTCAGGGCGAGGCCCGGGCCTTCGGCCCTCGCGTTCACTATAAACAACCTTGAGTCTATCCACCACATAAAAACCGTCACTTTTATGAGAACTTTAATGGTTAAGTTCACTATCCTGCATTACGTCACTGCGGTGACAGACAAATGAACATTACACAGCACAAAATCCAATCTCCGCCCATATATCCGATTTTTGCTATTGTTATGTCAGGATTAAGTTGAATTTTCCAAATGTTAGCCCAGCTTTCTGCTTTATTTGTGTAGATTAGTGATCGGAGGATATTTAGCGAGTATCGTGGGGCAAATAGGGTTGCATTGTCTCCGCACTGAGATAGAAGTTGTAGATGATAGAATGTCGAATGTATAGGCTGCGATGTATAGGTTAAATAATGAAGTAGGAAGAAAAGGAGAAATAATAAGGGGAGCCTTGCGGGACGTAGGCTTGATAATGAATTGGAATAGTGGTGATTGTTGACTCTCAGTGCAAACGTACGGTCAGTTAGGAAACTTTTGATGACGTGAATTATGTAGGATGGAGTGCCTGCTTTTATCAATTTATAGATTAGACCCTGGTGCCAGATTCTGTCAAATGCAGGAATGTAGGTAATGTGTATTCCTTTTACTTCCTCGCTACCACTTACGCAGTGAAAAGAAAGTTATGTAATGTTGTGCGAAAAAACGGCGAATTTTCGACAGAAAACTCGTATTACGGTGCCCTGAAAACGAAAATGTGGATAAATACATAGTATATATATATATATATATATATATATATATATATATATATATATGGGAGTTTTTTACGGCTGACGCCGCTTCTCAGTTTCCACATCTTCCGATCTTCCCAATCTCCATCCTGGAGGCCTTTTGCCGCCATTTCTTTTTGGATTTATTTATTTATTTTACGTCAAAAAGCAGTTAAAAACTGCATATGACGTGCTATGGGGAAAAATGAATTGTGTGCACATTTTCAAAATTCTGTGATCCCTACACTAAGTCATATACTACTTAAAATTGGAAAAATTGAAGGGAAAAAAGCTCCCATGTAATAAAATCTATTTTCATGGATAAAAAGGCAATACATTTTGGCTCTTATCCATGTTGTCCTTCGGAATAATACTTCCTGCCGCGACAACATGGAAACGATAATTTGAATAATTGTATTTCCCCCTGAATTCTAGAAGACGTGCACAGAAAATGAAGTTACATTTGTGTCCAGAAGCAAAACAAGGGGCCATCTCAGCACTTGCTCAATGGATCAGGGAAACTGGACGAAAAACCTGATCGAGATGGGGGTCATTGACCCGGAGGCTGCAATACAATACTTGTTACAGGTTGTTTATATACATTTATACAGTTCCAATGTTACATAATGCATTCTGTATAATTGTTAAAATTAATGTTACTTTTCTTGTGATGCTCAGTATAGTCTCTAATTGTATAGAAACAGCAGCAGAAACGATTTCACTTGGGATTTAAACTTTTCTATCGAATTTAATCGTTTAATGTCATCTGGCAAAGTGTTGTAAAATAATGTACATGTATTGTATGTGAAGTTTTTGTAATGGGCTGTTGATACTGTCACCTGATGAATATGATTTCTATGTCGAGTGTTATAGTAATAGACATCGGCATTTTTTGAAAATATATTCCCGCCCTTAAGCAAGTCATTTTTGACAAAAAACACTGATTCGTAAATAAACAGGCAAGGTAATGGTAATGGATGTCCTTTCTCCAACTTCTTGGAGGTCTTCCACGGTTCTTCCGCTCTGAAGGTGTGCATGCCCAGATCTTCTTAGGATACCTATTGCTTCCCATACGTTGGAGATGTTCATACAAATTCAATCTTTTTGTTCCAATTTAATCCTAGGCGCTGCTCTCCACATTCATCATCTGTCTTATTGTTTCATTTCTAATATGATCCAACATGGACACCAGGCAGCACCTTCTCCAGTAGTCCATTTCAAGGGTCATCAACCTACATTTATCCCTTTTGTTCAATGTTCATGTTTCAACTCCGTAGGTACACTGTACGATGTACGATGGTCTTAAAGATATGGGCCTTCTTCCATTTTTTTATGTTTTTGCTCCAGAGAATAGAGTTTAACTGTATTATTACTCTCCTTCCCTGTCCTTTGTTATTGGAAATGTCATCAGAGCTTCTTCCCTTCGAGGAGAGGGTAACTCCGAGGTACTTAAAGGTTTCACTTCGTTTCATTTACCCTGTAGCGACGTCCAGATCCACATATTCTTTATCTCCTGCTATCATATATTCCGTTTTCTGAGGTTTATGGCGAGACTGCATCTTTCATACCATATTCTTATCGTGTTCGGGTTTTCTTATTCGGATGCTTCTGAATTAGTGTTTTTATTTCGTGCGGAGAAATGTATTTTGTTCTATGCAATATATTAAAGATTGATAAAGAGGCTATTTGAAGGATTTCGTTGTGATTGGTGTGAAAAGGTTTATTGTTGGTAAAGATGTTTTGGAAATGTTTTGCTAATGCTTCTGTTTGGCGCAAGGAAAATGTACTTTTTCTGTTTGTTCATAGAGCTGAAATTGTATTTTTTCAGATTCTTTTGTTTTTGCCAATTTGTATTTTTTTCTTTTGATTAGATATTGTAATATGTCTGAGAATTGCTGCTGTCTGTAAGTATACAAGATTTGTTTGCAAGTATTATTTATAGGGATTCTTACTAAGTTCCAGCCTTCTGGTTTTTTTTTTAATTGGTGGCTTTTTTTAGCAGGCAGTGGTTTGCTTAGTTTAATAGAAGGTAATAAGTTTTGTATTTTGTTATGTTTATTACTTTATTTATTCTGTTATTTAATATTGATATTATTAAATCAATTTATGTTGGAGATTTTTATGTAAGAAACGTGGGTCTTGAGATTATATTTTTGATGTGTTTTCCAGTTTATATTAAGGTTTAGGGATGTTGAAGAGGGAGAGTACAGAGGGAGATCGGGGAGATGGGTTGAGATAATGACTGCGATGTGATTAGAAATTAATACATGATATGTGAGCGACTTTAATTGGGAATTGAAATTTGTGAGCGCTATGTCGAGGATGTCCGGATTTTTCTGGGGATCGAAGAGATAGTATTACGATCTGGGGATTTTGATAAACGATGGGGATAAAGAAGGGAATTTGAGTTTGTAGATGACGTAAAAAGTCGCCGGTAAAGTTGACGGCTCGGCATTCTCATGAATGCGCTTAACATTGAGGTTTCCTATGATGATTATGGAGCTGGGTAATTGCAACAACGAAGATATATTGTTATTGCTTATTTTAATTTTGGGAGGTTAGTATGCTGACATTAGTGTTGTTCTTTAATGGAATTTTAATTGCAATTGTTTTGAGGCTATGGTTGGGTGATGAGATAAACCGATAATGAGGAATATTTTGCTTGATTAGGATTAGTACTCCTCTTCCTTGGTCATTTACTCTGTCAGATATATAAATTTTGAAATATGGAATGGAGAAGTTGATTGAACTGAGGTGAGTTTCTGATACGCAAGCAAAATCCACTGATTTTTGGTGGAGGAAATGGGTTAGTTCGATTTTTGTTTGAGATACTATGATTTCCTATTGAGAATGATCGATTTTTAAGGGAAAGGTTGGCCATAATTGCTATTTAAGTACGAGCTTACTCTCAATGCTTTGTTGATTGATTGATGTTTCCGCGCGCGTCAACTGTTTTGGTCATTAGTCCCGTTAGTGTAGTGCATGTTTTTTCTCGGGAGGTGTCGGTGATCTTTCCCGCTGGATGGCGAGATCTCCGATTTAAACGAGGATCTCCTTGAAGGTCACGAGCTGGATGGAGAGGGGACACTGTCATCCAGTCGGAAGCTTTGTTACAATTTAAAGTTTTGATATTGAAACTCCAGTTTGAATGACAACATCCTACTCTCCATCCAGGTCGTGACCTTGAGGTGCTACTATGTTTAAATCGGAGTATAGGACCTCCCGGTCAGAGACACCAGTTGATGCCCTGAGCCAGGCTCTATAAACTTTAGAGAGCTCGTCGCGTTGCAAATGGTAAGCCATTCCGACTACAAAATGGTTACATTCCAGGCTATTAAAAACTAAATAATGGAGTGAGCAGGAAAGTGCATAAAAATATAATTAAGATTCTTTGCTATATTCTGACACTTGCATCTTTGAATATATCGTTCACACTGTTCACCTAACAGGGAGCACACGCAGTCTTCTTTCACTTCATGGTGATGTGAGGTCATGCAGATTTTGTGATGAAACCCATGAGTCGCCAGTTCTGTGATGTGTCTTAATTCCTGATTTGTTTCCGTCCATTTTCTTTCCGTCGTGGCCTCTGTTGAGTAGAATTCTGGCCATATTTCTCTTCTCGTTATTCTTTCTTCAAGCACTTTTTTACTTTGCCTGAAGTGAATGGTAGTAGTAATTGGTATCTTAAGTCCTCAATGTAAAATGGTTCTCCGGTTAGTTCATACATCAATCTTGATTGTGCCTTCTTTGGAAGACACAACTCTCTTCAGGTATCTTGCCTTGGTTTTCTCTATGGACCTTAGATCAGCTATTGATAGTTTTCCCATATTAATTGTATTCCGCATTTTATGATTGGGCTAATGGTTGCATGAAATATTTTGATTGCTGATTCTAGTGACAGTTTGTGGATATTTTTTATTGAGTACAAGGCTCTAATCGCTGTTGCTACTTTTTTCTCTGTTATGAATTTTGAATGAACTGCCTGTTGTGGTTCCTAAATATTTATAATATTGAGCTATTTTGAGACTCTTGTTTTTGAATTTTATTTTCTCACTTGCTGCTGTTTTTCCTCCCTTTCGGAAGATCATCTGCACTGTTTTGGTTTCATTGATTTGGTGGTAGTTTTCTTCTGCCCATGCTTCTAAATTATCTATGGCTTGTTGGAGGCTTGTCAGGCTGGTTCAGCCTAGCACCACATCATCTGTATAGACATGTAATGTTTCCTCATTGTGCTCTGTTATCCTTGTTATATCTGCGGTTAGTAGCATGTTAAACAAAAAGGGGCTTATTGGGTCTCCCTGAATTACTCTGTTTGAACGTTGTCTTCGGAGAAACACACTCCGTCATATATGATTAATTTGTTGTAAGCCAGAACATTCTCTAGTATTTTTGTAATGTTGTGCTTTTCTCCCATCATGTGTGTGAGCTTTTCCAATACCATTTTTTCTGTTCAGGAAGTCTAATGTAGTCAATAAAGACTACGTAGTACTTTCATTTTGGCTGTTTCCGGGCTTCTATTTCGTCTAATAAATTATGGATCGCCTGAAGGGTGTTTCTCTGTTTTCCGTATTGTTGTTCCGGAATTAGGTGGTCCGTCTCTTTCACAAATCTCTCCGTGATTAATTTTGAGAATATTTTGAAATCATTGTTTTCGAGTGCAATTCCTCTGTAAGAGTTGGGGTCATCCGCCTCCCCATTTTCTTTGTAAAATACTTCCATGTGGATTTTCTCCATGCTTTCGGTATTTCTCTGTTTTCCATGCATTTATTGAACATCTCTGTCCACGTTTCTATTAATTGGTTTCCCGTAGCTTTGATGTGTTCATTGTATATTCCGTTTGGGCCTGCCGCTTTCTTGTTTTTTGTCTTCATTATTAGTCTTCTTCTTCTGAATGTTTTCAGTTTCTGGATTTGAGATTTGGGAGCCTAAGGTTAGTATGTTTAGCGCACGCCGATCACGTACTTGTCCTTTACCAGGGGGAATTAACCCCGGGGTGGGCACCTTGGGCGCTAGCCTTTATCCGCACCCCCACCAGAAACACAAGAACGCCTTTTGGCTGGTATCTGGGTCCCACCAGAACGCAGTTGACCCTCTCGGTAACCTCCCCATACAATGTCTGGATCAGGCCGCCCTGCCAGCTCAGAGCTCCTAGCTATCCAGGCTAGTACCGGAATCTCGACAATGCGCCGGGAACAAGTTCCCTCTTCTTTGCCCAGAGTATCGGGACACTACCACGACGAATCCGAGAGCCTAACTGGGGCCACCCGGACTAAGACCCGGGCGGCTCGGAGCCCCCATCTCGTCTCCCCATTGCTTACCGCCAGCTCACGACGTGGGTAACGCCCGTACCGAAGCAACCTGACGGGTGGTTACTAGTTTCCCGCCGAACTTTAAAGGGGGATCCGGAGTACTCCTAAAAGCATCCTTCGCCCAATCCTGCTCCAAGGCCGACGCGCCATAGGCCTAACTAGTGGGTGGCCGGTTGCCCGGCCACCAGGAGCTTAGCATCGCCTTCTCACTGCCTGCACCTTCAGACTAACGACATGAGCGGCGCCACGAGACTCAGGGTCCGGGTGGTCGTCTACGATTCTCCACCAGAGACCGCGACAACCTACGCCATCGCGATTCCCCCTTGCGGCGCCTAAGGTTATGTGTTGTGCGTTTAGGCTGTCTGTTAAGTGGTTTACCTACGTGCTCATTTGAATTCTTGAGCCTTGTCTATTTCTTTTGCGGGACACTGCATTGAATGGGTTTCTTGATGATCCTCCGCTATTTGCATCGCTTCTTTTTCTACGTATGCTTTTCTTTTCTTTCACTAGTTTTTTTAAGGTCTTCGATTGAGTTACTATTTTTTGGCCTTGCGTAAAGCTTTCAGGGTTATTTTGCGTTGCTTGTAGCACTCCTTGTCAAACCAAGGTTGTGCTTTTCTCTCTTTGTAGGGGCAGCTGAGAACACGATGACTTCTTTCAGCGCGGTGGCGGCTGCTTCCAGGTTATCTCTTATTTCTTTTTGAATTTGTATCGTTTTAGAACTTAGCGTTTCCCGGGCTTCCTTGTTGATATTCCTTGTAAGTCTTTGATTTGTAATGCCTGTGTGAAGTTGTGGTTCTGATTTTTTCAGTATTAATGCTGTTTTGATCGGTATGTGCTTCCTGAGAGATGTGATTGTTGATGTCCATTGTGCCTCTAGAGTTTTGGGTATTAGATCCCTTCCTTTGATGAGAACTAGGTCTCTTGCGATGGAGCCATTATGAGCGGAGTAAGTCTTGAAATAATTTCTGTTTACCAGTTTGAAGCCCTTTTTCGCCATTATATCTATTATTGTTTTGGTCTTATGATCAGGTTTATCCAATCTACAGTTGAGATCTGCGATAATGACGTTTTCTTCTTGTTCCACATAGTTTCAGGCGATTAAATGTGACCACTGCCAGGATATTCCAGGCGATTAAATGTGGTCACTACCTGAAACATACAGTGTTTGTGAAATAGCCCTGAAGATTGCTCGATAAAATCCGAAATGACATTTTAGAATGGTTGCTTTCTGTATTTGACCTACACACACATATATTCAGATTATTTAACAGGAAATATCTTAAGATAATACAAAGTTAAGTGCTATAGATTAAAAAGGCTACTTAACATTTTAAAATTGTGTCAAATAAACAAAATAAAGAAATTACTCAGAGACTCCCGGAGCCCGGAAATAAAGGGAGATGACTCCCGGAGCCATTAAGGAATTCCAGAGTTAGTGTCAAATCCGAAAATGTAGTGACCTCTGTTAAAATGCTTGTGACTGGCTGTTCGGATGTGCTGCAGTCCGAAGCAAACATACTAAATTGTGAAATTATGATCTAAGTAAATTTTGTTTATCGAAACACGTGTTTGAAACAAATTAATATTTTAAATTTCCCGCTAGTATTTGCTCCAAACCCTAAAACTTTATTTTGAATGGCGCATGGATGGCCTACACGTAAGACACTTTCGAGCTACCTTTTGTACAACTGTCTCTAAAGTAATTTATAGAGATCAAGGAAGTAAATGAGATACCGACCATTTTTGCATTTAACATTGAACAAAATTTAAAAATAAGAAATGGAATCACGCATGTACCGGCATAATGGCGAAATGTACTGTGATCGTCTCTTGTCTCAGACTAGTTCAGAAATGTTCCACATGGACGTTTTTCTTCGGATTGGACGCGCTGTCGTCCCAAAACAAGAATCAGGATAGCCGGGCGTTTACGGCGCAGAGTTGATGGTAGAGGATTATGGCGATGGCAACGACACAAATTAAGGGGAGTGGATGGCCGCGAAGAGCTAGTCAAAATGCACCGTTTGAACAGAAATTTGTCCCAAATCAGTCGATTACGATCAACAGAACTATAAACTTGTAAGTATGAGTTTTGTGAACGAGATAATTTGGTTCAATGCTGTTGCTGTTGGTTCTCTGGTTTGGCGTTCTCTTCGTTTTTGCTCGTGGTTAAGAGTGTTTCTCCTTGGTATTGTTGTTGCCGTTGCTCTGTGTTCATTGCGAATAGTATTTAAATGCATAGATGAGTACTTTATATGTAGATGTGATGTTTCTCGAGCTATTTTTATCATAACGAAAACTTCACTAAGAAAACATTTTCGCTTCAGGATCACAAGAATTTTGTTATTGTGACTTAAATTTTTGTCGTGTAAAGAGAGTATAAATTTTGCTTGAAGTCTATGTTCGTTTCTAAAACCATGTTAACCTATGCTTGAACACTTGTATGTATAACTGCAATATTTAAAAGGTGTTCTGTGAACCTTGTAATAGTGCTGTTCTGCATTGGTTCAGTGATAAATAAGAGCTTCATAGCAGGAAATGGACCTGTAAGTTTTCGAAATTTGTTTTTGCATGATCTGGCTTCAGATTTCCCTCTATGAATATTATGAAAAATATGAACATGACCAATGCATGTTGAGAAAGTTTTGAATAATTTTACTTAAAAAATACACTGTTTTAAAAAAATGTAAATACTGTTATTGTTTGAGTATCTGTGTGTGTATATGTATATACATACACACACACATGCATGTGTGTATATATATATATATATATATATATATATATATATATTTATTTATTTCATGAAAACAAGAACTGGTAAAAAAAATTTTTACACTAGAAGTGATTATGTGATTTTATGATTTATCTGAGGGAGTCTCTGCACGAGACACCTCTAGAAGGTGATTTGAGTATGATTTGTATGTATTAATTGTGATATTTAGAAAGAAATGATGAATGAAAGAGTACGAAGTACTTTTTTAAACCACCTCGTAAGTACTGGGATGCTGAAACATACTGAATCCTAAATTGTGCGTGAAGACTATCTACTGTACTAGAATTATTAAAACTTATTCATTGAATTGTCAAAGCATTGATTGAATATTAATTTAACATTTTCTTTGGTGTTACTTCGGCTCTTTCTTAGTTATACATCTCTTGCATACTGTAGAATTTTAATTTTGTCTAAAAATATTAAAAACTAATTTTACAGTCATTGAATTGTGGAGGTGTGAAATTCTTGAACGGCTGTGCCTTTAAAAGTTATGTGGAGCAGTGTGGTGCAAATTTGCTACCAGCTAAATTTTCGTGGGAATAATCTTATTCTAAAGCATTTTTCTTTGCAAATTATAATTTGCAAAGAATTAAAATTTCCTTATGAACATTATTAATTCATATGTATGATTTTACAATATTTATATTTACACCAATTTCTTGGCAAACTGGGAATTCTTAACATTGACTAAATTATATATACAAAATGTGTTCAGAATAATAACCTCTCTTCTCTATAATTAACTTGTTCTGAGACATAATTTCTAGTAGTAGTGAAGGTGATCTGCACAGCAACACAAATTACTTACGTGACCGGCTGTGTGGTCACAATCTGGTCCAACTTCACAGTTTTGCAGACCTGGCAACTGATGCAGGTATTGGAATTAGAAACAATTTTATCTTTTTCTTGGAATGTCACCCGAGAAAAACTATAGGCCATGACTTCCAGAAAGGGCTATTACTGAACATACCCAGAAAAATATTTCAGTGGTAGCAATTCTGCTTGAGCGCAGCTACTCGAGAGTTAGTGGTAGATGAGAGAACTATTGTGCTATATTCTGTCTAAACTTGGATATAACCCGGATGTTTTAATGTTCTTTGTTTCTTTATTTTTTAGGTTCTTTGTTTCATTATGTAACCTACTTTGATTATGAAGCTGTACATTTCTACAAATACATTATTAATGCTGAACATTAAAAATTAACAAAACTAGTAATGAAAGACCTCGAATGGTATTTGGGGGGAAAACTTAATATATTAGGGTCTAACTATGATTAGAAAGTATGGGGACATCCATGCTATATAGTTTCTATCTTTAAGATGCATTGTACTACAGAATTGAGAAAGCTTGTATTAGTTCAAGCAATCATTAAAAATCTTTTTTTTTTTTTTCCCTTCCCTTTTTAAGTCCTGTGTTACCTAATTGAAAATGTTGTGAAGTAAAGAAAATCACCTTTCTGCTTAAAGATAAATTCGATTTAATAGGAACTATTTGTTTTAACATTGATCCTTTTATTAAATAACTTTCTCTGAAAGAATTTTCATGGTAGTGAAGAAAGAACCTTTACTGTTCGTAGTGGTGTTAAGAAAAATTGTTTTGGATAATTTTAAATACATCTGGATAAGAATTTGAAACAGCAAAACATTTTATGTAACTGGAATAGCATGCATCTGTTAACTTTTTTTCCAATCTTAATTTTAGAAGTAATCAAGGAGACCTCTGAATATTATGAAATTAAATGCAAGATAAAGATGAGTGTGTGATCCTCTACTTATTGAGGTGTAATGTTTAATTTGTCATTTCTTTATTACAAAGTTCCTGAAGAAATGCTTGAAAGAGTTTCCAGAGTTCATATGTTTGTGTTGACCTGTTTTGTGACTTCATGTAACAGACAGATCTTACTTTTTCTCCAGAGGCAATAATAAGTGTTCATTCTTTTTCAATATTTGATTGATTCAAGGTTTCAGTCACTGTATTTTTTATACAGTGCGTTTATTTGAAGATCAACTGAATAAACTTTATAAAAAATTACAGCATTTCAATACTTAATTAAAAAGCTGCACAAATTTACCAAACTAGTTATGATAAAACTTTTAAAAGCATCAGATGTGCACACATTTCTGGCTCCCATGTGCAGCAAATCAAAGCCGTTATATGGCAAATTTGGGCGCTATTATAAACCTAAAAATATTCATTTATAGCAATGCTTTAAGTTAATCAATTGTAATGCAATTATATATATATATATATATATATATATATATATATATATATATATATATATATCGTTTCAATTTTCTTAATTATTTAATTGATATTATTGATCGTTATTAATTAAATTAGCTGAACACGGAACTGATGATCCGCATTGTTCTTTGAATTGTCCAAACTGTGAATTAAACTATGAATTTTTTTCAGTGAATCATAGTATATTGAAAGAGTTTATTATTTATCATGAACACAAGTATATATCCACAACTGTAGGATACATATTTCAAAATCAGAATTATTAAATTCTTTTAATTAAAACCCAATCTCTGGTTGTTGGCAAGATCAAGAGTATTTGTACTTTTATTTAGATCTATACCAGAATCGCATTTAGTTGATAACAATCATAATGGAAGACTTCCTTTCTTGCTCAGTTGTGTTCCTGCAACAAGTTTTCAGTTTGCGCATAGACGAAAAAGAGCATTCACAACTCGCTGAATTTATAGGTACAGTGTAATTTAAAAAGCTCAAAAGCTTTTGAGAAGGCGACCTTCGGTTTTTTTCTACAATATGTGTTTCCCGTTTCTTAAATATTTCCTGCAGATTAGTTCCATTTTGTAGAAACACATTTGTTCTGTGATAATTGCCTCCTTATTTAAATGCTTGCAAATATCGTTTACACTTCAGTCATTTATTTCATTTTAATTCAATAATTCATCTAATCTTTCCAATAAGTCCAAATTGTCACCTGAATGTAATGTTTATTTTAAAACGACAGTACGTACCATCAGTAGTTTAAATTTTAGCGCAAAGTACTGTTGATAGCACTGAATGTCCTTTACACCATATACAAATCTTAAAATGTGCCTTCATATTTGGCAATGTACACTATTGACTGAATATTCTAGTTAATAAATCATGGACAAAACCCGAATAAATAACAACAGATTTAAATGAAATTCATACTTTAATGTGGACTTTAATGTCATATAAAGAAAGAAGAAAAAATAAATGAATTTTCATTTATTTTTCTATGGATATATATTCTATATATTTCTTTACAATGGAAATGCACATTCAGTGATCATATAGATCGTATGCCATTAAATCAAATTAGAAACCCTTGAGCTCATTTACTAAATTATCCATAGTAAAGGTAAAAGACTATCGAATATCGATTGATTGATACTCTTATAAACAAAATTACCTGAAAATCTACTCTTGATTTTTTTCTGTAATGGTATCAATCCGAGGATAGAGTATTGTCCACTTGTGCTGTTCAACAGTTTCTGTCTCTGTCGCAACTCTGCATCCTCCACCTAATTATGTAAGAATTCTCGTCTTTCTTGGTAACTTGGCTGGTGTAAAATCACATTTCTGCATCAATTCTGTGCTACGATTCCAGAGTTTTTAAAAAACACCACTTCTGAAGGATTGTAAAACTTCCAAAGTACCATTTACTAGGTCTTCTACAATCCCATAGTTGATATTTTTCGACTCAAGTGTCATTGATAAAATATCACATTGTGCAAGTACTCATTGAAGTAAGAGATTACAATTAAAGTTGAAATCCACAATACATTTTAACAATGAATTATCTTCGCCTGCATTATGAAGATCAGTTTCTGCGATTTCATTCAAGGCCGAAATGGTCGAAATTAAGTAGTGAAGAACTTCGACCTGGCAGTACCATCCATCTAGTATCACTTCAGTCACTGTTCCACCACTGAATAATTGCTCAAATTTTTTTCAAATATGCTGCGTTTTTAGTTGATTTTTCGATGCAGTAATAAAGACTTTGAATAATGTGAAATTTGTTCCTTATGTATGTCTCAACACCTGTGCAAAAACTTTCCTTACATAAATTTAATATATGAGCATGGCAATGTACGTATATAGTTAATGGATTTTTTGCAGTTTTCTTGTTGCAACCCCCTTGTAGGATTCCCGCATATTTGCAGTACCATCGTAACATTGTTCATGTAGATTCAGAATGTCCAGGTTTAAGGAAAACGAAACTGTCTCCTACAATGCAGCCAGATTGGCCATCGATTTTTTTCAGCAAGTTTTGTGCCATTGACCCAGAATTGTGTTGAAATCGCCTTTAGAATAAGTTATTTTTATATTGCCACTTTCCAGAATTCACACTTCATAATTAAATTTGTATATTGTTTTAGGCTCTGAAATTTGGTTGCATTGTGTTTGAGCTTTTGCAGGAATTTTATCAATGGCTGTTCATTTCATTGTCTCCTTGAAGCTGTTTAACTGGTTAATTTTAAAATGGGGATGGGTTTCTTTAATTGATTCATAATGTATATGGGGAGTGCAATGTTATGTTATGTTATGTTTTCAGATACCCTCTGACAAATTACACATTTGGAACTAAAGAACCTTTGTTTGAGAAAGATCCTTCTGTTCCGGCTCGATTTCAGCGAATGAGAGATGAATTTGAGAAAATTGGCATGCGGAGAAGTGTTGAAGGTGTTTTATTAGTTCATGAACATGGACTACCTCATGTCTTACTCCTGCAGTTGGGAACAACCTTCTTCAAATTGTAATTATGAATTTGTTTTATTTGTTTAACTAAGAGCAAAAGATTTATTTTAATTTTATATTTCAAGTTTTGTCGTAAGGTTTTATAATTATTAGTATATATTATATTAATATTTAGTTACGTTTTATTATATTTTAAAGGGCATCTTCACTGTTATTTCCAATATTGAATGTGAATTTAATGAATAGTATTTGAAAAGATAGCCAAAGATATACTTGAAATAAATTTTTGGGGTTTCTTCTATGATAATTTCGGTTCAATTTCCAAATTAATGGTCAAAGTGTAAATTAATTAGGTTTTTGTATTCTAATTATGATGTACACTCCTTGAAGTGCTCTATTTAATATAATTGTTTTGAATTTAGTAAAATAATTTTAATTTTTAACTGCAGACCTGGTGGTGAATTGAATCCTGGGGAAGATGAAGTAGATGGTCTGAAAAGGCTACTGACAGAGGTGAGTTGTAAATAACACTTGTTGTTTTGAAGAATATTATTTTTCAATTCTCGGAGCATCCGGATAGACTATGCTATGAGACAAATAAATTTTGACTACACAAGTGTTATTATGCAATTATTAGAAAGAGAAAAAGCCCTCTTGCTGTTTGTATTGTGTGGATCACCACAAAATAGTCCTTGGATCATCAAAATTATCTGCCAATATCACTCGATCGTAATCAATCACAATATCACTGCAAATTTTCTTCAGTTTTGGCATCTGTATAATGTGAAGGCATTGCACAGAATTCAAACTAAAAGTTGGTCAGCGATTTTTATTATGCAAATGATCATAGTGTGAAACACAAAATTCTTGGTACTAAATTATCAAATATTGTATCTGTGTAGTGATCATTATCTTGCTTTCGAAAAACCAAGGCCGGCAGAGCAGGCACTCCTGGTTTATCTAGACTGTTTAACTCGGACATCTTCTCTGCCCCATCTGGACTTATTTCTTAGAGATAATTAGGTGTTATTATTCTCTTCCTTCTCTTCTAAGTAGCTTTGTTGCAAAGACTGGAAGTAAATGGCCTAAGAGGCACAGTTTCCCAAACCTCAATGAAATCTAAATTAAAGAAACCAAATTTTTGTGTGGCTTTAAATGATCTGGCTTTGGATGCATGAATCTGATTCACAACATTCATAACAGGAGTGCTAAATGTGTTTCAGGTGGTACTTGTATAAATTAATCATTGTTCATAATACCTCAAATTACATTCAAATGTTAAATACTGTTTTTCTTTCACTATCAAGAAACATGAATTAGATTTAAAATCAATAGCTAGTAAAGTAACTTGGATTGTATCAACCAAGAATATATGAATGCAATGGGGTTGATTAAATTTGTTGTTACCCAAGATACTGGAAGGAAGTACCTGAAAATTGGAAAAAAGTGTTGTTGTTTCTTTCTTTCCTTTTTTTCTCTTCTCCTTTCTTTTAGTCTCTACAATTTTGATTTTTTTATATGCTGTTGGATGTTGTTCTGCAAACAAAGGTTAATAAAAGAACCTCTTAAAATTGGATGATGTATTTGCAGGTGCGTTTTGTGGTGTCTTTATCCCTACTATTTTAGAAAATTCATGAAATGTTGGCACAACCATTACAGAGAAACCTCTTTTTATGCTCCACATTTAGGGACTGGTTGAAACTAGTGTCAAATTGAGGAAATTAAACTTTTGCACTGATTTTGTTCCAAAACACAATTTAGTTCTAAAATGTTATGTCATAAATATTACAGAATATATTAGCAACATAGGATAGGGAGAAAGAAAAAAAGTTACTGCTCTAAGCAGAGAATTCATGAAGCCTGCAATTGAAAATTAATGTCCTCCATAAAAATGATTCTAATAGCACACAACTGTAGCACAGAGTAATTTCTTCACATAGTCCAAAATTGACATTAGCTTTTAGTTTTCATGTTGTAGATTGTAGTTTGTTTTCCAAGACATAGCATTGAATACATTTTCTCTTCCACATTGAATTGTTGAAGATACTTTGTGCAACATCATGTTATATAAGAGTTTGCTGATTGTAATCTCACCTGCTTCTTGTTCTTAGTCATCCGACTTTTTCTTTTTGGATGTAGATTTTTGAAGTTGTACTTGATCTTCTGGCTTCCTAGCCCACTTACTGGACTTTGCGTGTTGAAATATCGTTTATAGTTGCATAACCTTGGAAGTCACAACTACTTGCTTTTCAAGATTGCCAGTCTTCATTTTCTTTTTATGTTAAAATTGAAGATAAATGTTTCCCATTTCATTAGCACTTGGAAAGCCACATTTTCTGAAACCATTTTGTATGGTCATGGTTGCTACTCATTTCCAAGATTGTGACAAAATGGTGCTTGAAGGATGTTCAACTTCAATCATGAAACATTTTTAAAGATCCCTATTGTTGCTACTAGCTGCTTTTTATAGTAGCACTCGAAGGCATGGATGATGCCCATATCAAGCAATTGTAATTGACTTGTGCAGTTCATTGGCAAAAGCATTACCTTCACATTTCTCACCCCACAGGTCATTGAACAGAAGAATTTTCTGATTCTTGGTTCCCATCTGCCTGTTAAATTTCTGGTGAAATTCTTCCAGTCATCGAAGCCTGTTGGTTTGCTATGTTTTTGGTTGGAAGAGTTATCATTCTTTTAAATCTTCAATATGTCTGAAACTTTTTGATGACTATGGCTAATTTTGTCCATTGTCTTTGCATCCATAACCGCAGTCAATGTTGAGGCGCTCTGATAGAATGTTTTTGAAACTTATGGTGCTAATCCATTCTTATGTTGCCAAATTATACCACGTGAGCACTCCAAAGTAACAGTAGCTGGTTATAGAAGTTTTTTTTTTTTTTTTTTTCCCCTCCTACAAAAGTAATAAAACGTAAGATGTTGACTACACATGCCCCATCGGTGCAGACCAACCACAGTTTGCTTTGCACCAACCTCTCCTTCTAACTAACATCAGGCATATAACAGCTAAGCAGTTTTAGATGACGTTTTTAACCGATGCAAGTCATGAATACACTGGCCAGAAGCACACAATGCTCAAGACTAAATCAACATCTGGCATTCAGAGATGTGAAAACTTGCTTATAAGTTTTGTTTAGAATGCTTTTGTCTATTGAAATATAATTTTCAAATTATTGCAAAAGAAGCAAATTCGAGTTGACCAGAAATGTGCTTGCTCATGAGGATGCTGAGTATTAATGCATTTATCAATTACATGCATCTTTAACCCCTGTTAACATGCAACTGTACAGGTTTGTTAAGGGTCCTTGTACTCATCTGTATGTTAAGAAATTTAACGTCAAGCAACGGGTTGTAACACCCTTAGCAACGTAAATAAACAACCTTCGTAAGTCAAATGTTTAAAGAAACAAACACTGTGACGTACAAAACAAATCGGATTCAAACAATTCAGAATAAAAGTAACTTATTAGTTTTTGGTTTAATTACTTTTAATTGTAATATTATTAATAGAACAATTATAAATTATACATTACATAAATTAATCTAATTTTCTTGGCATTCCACCAAATAAAACTTTTCCAGTAAAATATATTTACTGATGATGAGAAGGTGCTGCCACTAGAAGTCAAAGGGCCAACTTGCTCACCAATGTCATTTCTTTGGTATCTTTAGGTTCAGAAGAATTATTTGCATCCATCTTTCTCGATCTATGGTATACAAATATTGTTTAAATAGATGTATCGTAAGCAACACCCTATGATATCATAGTAACATGCTGCAGCAACAGAACTCATTTGTTCACTATTGCAGGAATGTTGTAAATTTGCGTGTAAATCATGAGATTTTATGGTGACCAATAAGATGTGAACATATCCCGAAATTTTGGTGTTAATACTGCCTCGTCCAAATTAAAACAGCTCCATTTCGATTTTTAACTTTTAGCCTCTGCAGTAATAACACTCAGATCATTACTAGGTATTTTAATAGCTAGAATCAAAACAGTGGGTCGAGAAGGCATTATTATTATTATTATTATTATTATTATTATTATTATTATAATGGATGGTAAATCACTTAACACTATGCAAGATATTGGCATCAATCGTTTTTTCAATAATATAGTCATTTAGTCGATATGCTCATTTTGGATGTTGAGCAGAATGGTTGTTACAAGGAAATAGAGGATGCAAAGATTTATTAGTAATTGATTGTGTAATAACGCAGCATATTCAAAAGCACCAGCACAATCTTTCTATAGGCTGGGTAGAGTACTAAAACGGCTTTGATTCGAGGCCTCATTCATGGCTCCCAAGTGTCATTGTATAGGATCGAAGACTGATTGGTTTCTTGAGGATTTGCATGTCACAATGGAAAACTCCTTAGCAAATTTAGAAGGGAACCTGCTAAGCCCACTATTTGTTTTGTATAGCACTGCCTCCCTTAAGCAGAATGCTTGGACAATCAGGATATGGGTATCTAGCAAAGAAAAACTCTGATGTTTGTATATTGCTCCAACTGTACATTGATGATCTAAAACTATATGCCTCTAATAAAGATTACTTACAAAATGAATTTGAACTTGTCAAGACTTTCAGCAATGTAGTTTGTATTGCATTTGTGAAAGACAAATGGCTATGGCAATAGCAAGAAGCTACATTGTTTGTACTGTCAATTAACTTGTCGATTCACAAAGCTACATGGGGGGAAAATGCCCCCATTATGTCTGGTGCAACTAACAAAACTTTTGAGTATTTGATGTTCAGAATATATATGCATGCCTGATAAAGAAAATAATATAAAAGTAGATTTTTGCAGCTGTAACTCTGGAGAACATTGATAAGAAAAGTTCAGTGGAGTGGTTTTGAACAGGGGGGCCTCTTCATTGAGGTTCAAGGATTCCTTTCCTCATTTCAAGACCAAGTTAAAATCAGAGCAAACAAAAAATTCATTGTGGATCACCAAATTGATAGTTGATGTCACCCATGTAAATCACCAAGTCAATCCAGTATGTTTACTGTGGATGCCCTGCATTGGCTCCAACAAAATACCTTGAAATGCACAACTGTATAGCCAAGTAATCCACCAGGCCCTTGCCAAAGGATATGACCTTGTAGAGAGTAAGAAACCTTATTACAAGTGCAAACCAGAGCAAGTAATTGGCAATGATCAAGCTTAAATCCTGTGTAATAAACACTAACCAAATAGTGGAAGCAAATAGACCAGAGATTTTTCTTTTCGTTAAAATATCCAAAACAACCTATGTAATTGATGGTGGTCCTTACTGATGAGTCACAACTGTGGCTGAGAAGAGGAGGAAATACTAACCAGTGACAGTTGAATTGAAGGAGATGTATGTATTGCACATTGGAATTGTTTCCAGTGTGGTCTCGGCAAATGGGATAATCATCAAGGAACCTCAAGAGACTCCAAGAAATTAATACTGAGAAACATTACGAACCATTCAGGAAGCTACATTATTGGGAAGAGCTGATACAGTGCGTAAATTCTTAAGCCTGAATTGAGGGAAAGATAAAAACAAAACAATCATGTTTTCTTTCCACTTTATGCGAACCCCTGTTGCCTTCGGTGAATTTGAGAACTTAGGCATCAGTGGACATCAAAAGAAAAACAACAATAATAAAAACTATAACAATAATAATATAAAAAACATTCAGTAAATAAGAAACAAAGTAACTATCATGCCAACATTAGATAGAAGACAATTCCTGCCTGAAAAAAAAATTTGCTACTGAAAACTTTTGAAGACTGATGCCTAAAAACTCACCAATCTTCAAAACCTTAAAATATTTTCTCTCTGGGTCTGCAGGACTGATGGTAGTAGCATTGGAAGATTAGAAGACAGGAGAGTTAAGATAAATGGGTTGGAATTCAAAACCTTTGAATTATTATTATTTTGTAGTTGGATTGTTTACTTCTGGAAGTATTTATTTTTCCATTATGTGTATTTTCATGGATTGAGAGTACCTGAATGTAAATTTTTCTTTTCTTTACTCTATAGGCAAAAAATTTCCAAGGCTACTCTTGTAATTTACGTCAAAGGATGCATGTTTAATTCCATTCTATTTCATCAACTTCCAATTGTTTTAAATCATTATTAACTTCCCTAATTTCAAGTGCATACAAAAAGGGAAACAATGCATCCAATATAAAGCAATAGAAACAAATGCTACAGCAAAATAATATTTTGTGATGTATGATATGTTGTGCCAGTCATGGCCAGTTTATATTATAATAACTCAGCAGCTCTATTCAATTTAAATTAGATTACAAAGCATTCTCTCTCTCTTTTTTCTTCCTTTTTTTCCCCCTTTAGATAATTCTTAAAAGGAGACTTAGAAAATACTTAAACAATTAAATTGTGAACTAATTGTTGTTATTTTGTAGCTTTAGATTGTATATTAGCTCGTATGTATTTTACAATTACAAAGTTTTGCAAATCAAGCATTCTGAAACTTTACTGTTGCCTTATTCCTCTTGAACCACAGCTTTTTAATAATTTATAATTAATCCTATTAAATTTCAGTTCCTGCTCATTTTTCAGCACCATGCACTTGTTACATGAATGGATACTTTTTTTTGTCTATAGAACAGGGTGGAATATGATTGAAGGTGTGAAATGGTATCATTCTATTCATGTTTAGCATGTTGCCTTGTGTTCTACAGTTCTTTCTACTCACACCATTTTTTATTTCAGTATTCACCAAACACATAGGCCATTCTTTTATCTGTGATTAATTCAATATCAAATATGTTTAACAGCACATTTAGGAAATTAAAAATTGAAGTCTTAAAAATTATTTCACAAGTTAGGCAGTTGCTAATGTCTTTACTATATTTACGTGGTGTGTACTGATTAATAAAATGTCAGTTCTGAGCTACCAATATTCCTTTTTGAACACACTTTTTCTAAGGGTTTGTAATACACTTGCTGTGCAATTATTTCATGTAAATTAAATAAAATGTCCAGTGAAATAGTCTTTATTATTATAATTTCTTTAGTGTGCAGAACCATGAAATTACTTGCTAACATCCTTTAATTAGTTCTTTCTTAAAATTTATATAACATTATTTGTTTCTCATTTTAGTCTGCATTTGTTCTGCAGATACAAATTAATTACTTGGAATAAATCATGGCTACTCTTGGAAGTGTTAATACTGTATGAGATAATGTATAAGTAATGTTAAAATTGTTATGTTTAGCAATTGTATGCAAGGAAGTCTTCTTGTGACACATTGCTTATAATGAAGGTTGTTATTGTGCATCATCTATTTTATCCAAGTTAAAACATATCTCTTCAGATAGGATAATTATGTATTACATTTGCTTGCTTGTTCATTTTTTGTATTCAGTGTTGATCTATGAGAATCATGTGGCCAAAAAATGTACTCTAAAATCTTGTATGCATGCAACATGGAGGCATGAAATGCAATGTTTGTAATAATAAAGAGGCATTCTAACTTCAAAAATAATTATTTTTGAGACATTGATTTAAAATATTTTGGAGTTCTACAGAAAATTAGTTTACTTCTAATTCTATGCAATATTCTTGTTCTGTGTGATGCAATCCTGTCCTGTGTTAGTAATGATATAAATGCTCGGCTTAAAGAACATGGAACTTGTGATCAAAGGTATTTTGAAAGAAAATAGAAAGTGGGTATTCCGAATTTTCATTAGGTGTATTTGATAATCAAGAGTCAGTGTTCTGGTCTTACTATTTACATGTCCATATTTTTTGATTGTGTTCTTCTATTCTGTAGAAGATTGGAAATTGCTGTATGTTAGTTTGCCAGTATAGAACTTTAGTCATTGTTAAATGAACACTTGGCTTAACAGTTTACGTCTGGATTTCTTATATACTATTCATTTAGTTTCAAAGCCCTTAAGTAATATGTTAAAGTACTGGCTACAATTTTAAGTTTTTGTTCGGATATTGTATTATTTTTTTCCAGTTTATTAAATGTAATGATGGGCAATACAATTAATTGATGGACATATCCACTTAGTCTAATTGTGATAAGTAAATCATTTGATAATATTCTGTAGTTTATGAAGTGCAGGCATAGCATTATATTAATTTTTCGTGAATTTTCAAATTTATTTTCCTTGTTTTTAGTGAAAGATTTTTTCTTTTGTAATTTCTGTTCATAAATTAAATATTTCATTTATTGCATGGTGCATGATTGTGTGAAATTTCTGCAAATAAATGTGATTGCATTTTAAAATTTTTTTAATGATTATGTCTAGTAGTACAATGAAACGAGTAGACTTAAAACATGCTTAATCTTGAATTTACTACCTTAAAATAATGACAAAATCACATTCTCTTACTTTGAGTGTTTGACAATGTTTCTTTTATAGGTGCAGTGAAATCCCCTATAAAACTGTTAAAAAATTTATTCAGTTCTTCTATTTTATTGAAGTGAATATATTTGTCGTGATGTTTATAAGAAGTAATAAAGATCAACGTACACATTTGGGAAAACAGGACTAGTAAATAAATCAAGTTGTTAACCTTGCAGTAAAGGGATTTATAAATTTATTTGCGTAGTTTGTGTAATTAGTTTTCTTTTGTGGGAGATGGGTGGAGGAGATTATTTATAGACTTCATTAATTGAATTCATCATTACATATTTATTTAATCATTTCAGGATACAGTGAACGATTTGACTATGAATTTATCAAACTAGTTTTATTTAAATATTGGAGTGTTTTGTTTTGTTTTTTTTACACATCTCTTAAGTTTCTTGTTTTTCATCTTCAGAATAATATATAACAATTTGGCTGAGAAACAAAATTAAAATTCATATTGGCAAGCTGGAATTTTTCATGATGCACTTAAAAAAAGGCATCCCAGATAGCTTTGCCTCTCATTACTTGCCGAGTTACGTAAAGATAATTTTGTGTAGTTTTGTGAATGAATATGCGTTAACAAAAGGAAGTAAATATTACTAATGTTATAGGATTTATTGAAATAATATGATATATTTTGGGGTTATTCAGAGATGTTGAGAGTTTGTCCGTTCAGATTGTGTAGCAATTCCATTTGATTTAACCCTTTGATGCATCTCTTCAATAAAGATAAGCAATGTATTGGTGCCACACAAAGCTACCTCCTACCTTAGATTGTGCTGCTGCCCTCCTCTCCGTCATGGTTTCACTAAACTTCCCCCTCCCACCTCTCGCTCCACTCGCTCCTTACATCTTCAGTATTAGTTCTTTAAATCTTTAATTGTATTTGTCATTTACATATCATGTATTAATGTATCAAGAATAGTCTTCATCTTATTTTAAAATATCGTGGAGTTCCAATTAATCGTTTCTAAGCTTGGGAGTTACAAAATGAAACCGGTTCAACATCATACTTTCTTGCAGTTCTTTAAGTTGAAATGAAATTTCTAGCATTGTGTGCTATTCTTACAAAACCTTGAAAGAAAATATTTGTCCATTAGAGGATAGAAATTGCGCTTGGTTTTATGGAAGCAAGGTTCTTTCCCCTGTCCTACTGTAGCTTCTATGTGTTTAAGTGCAAAAATAGCTTGAAGGCTCTTGCTATTTGTAAATGTTAGTATTATCTTTATTTCAAAATGTGACCTATATTGTTACTATTCATGTCTTGTTCATATGGTTTGGGACAGTACCAAGATCAGCCACACTTAGACCAAAATAGAGACATTAACATTTACAATTAGTTGCAGACTTTTTGTAGCTGGTGTGGCTAATTGTATTTCTGCCCAAGCTCTTCAATTGTTAATGTTGCTGTGTTTTTAATGGATAAGAAGTGAAATTGTCACACTTCAATTAAAGATTATGTAAAAACTACTTTGTGGAAAGTATGTAAGAAATTATAGTAAGAATAGATTTCTCTAGGAAACCCATCTTGAATAGTGTAGTTAAAGGAAGGTGCTGAAAATATTTTGAATTTACTTGCATTGTTGTAAAGAAATTGTTGAATAATTTTAAAAAATTTCATACTACTGATAAAATTAAGAAAATCTTTGATAATAAAGTAGAAAGGTATCCAAAAGATTTTAAATTTTTTGAAAATCCAATGCGTGGATGAAAATCCGACCTGCACCATTTTTATAGCATACTTTGCTTTACTTCAGATTTAAAAATGTAAAATGTGAGGAAATTTTTGAGAAAAGTTTGAAATGAACTTCATGGAAGAAATGATTAAAAGAACAAAAATTAAAGAGGTCACATTCACAGGGCTTGTGTGTGGCCAGAACAATCAAGGAATAACTATTTTAGAGAGAATCTGTGAATGGTTTAGGGGCTAGTGTTGTCCATGGACAGACAATATTTTTTTTTTATATAAAAAATGCTTTCGGTATGAGGAATACCCCCTCCCTCCTCCCCCTAAAAAAATTATTTGTTCTAAAATTTTTAAAACTTTTTGCAGCATTACAATACTTAATACTATGCATATGAAAAAGGTAATGCATTCAAAATTAAATATTCCTTTTTTAGGTACATTTCATCTAACTATTCACTCATTGTTTGATGAATAGAGAGATTTATCCTCTGTAACCTAAAATTTTTAAAACTACAATTCTGCTTTATCACTTCAAACATTTCTTTACCAATAAGGTTTTTACAAAATGAACTTTTTAGAACTGAATAGAAGGGGAATGTACATTTTTGATTTAAATTAACATTCTGATTTGAATGGAGTTTTTTTAGTCTTGCAAATTTTAATTCTTTGTTTCAGCAAAAAAATAAGAAAATTCATTTGAAAATTATCTTGATTTTATATTCTGGGACACTTTTGAAGTTGAATTAAAAAATTGGGTATTAAAATTTCATTTTATGTTTGGGAATAAAGTAGAAGGGGTTTTACTGTTGTAAAATTTCTAGAATCGTATGTTTGCTTTCTGGAAATGTTAGTTTTTGTATTGCATATTAGTATACATTATTTTTTTTTTTAGAGAGATGTATGCTGACATGTAGTAGACTAATGTTCAGAAATGTTTTTTTTGTAAGAAGTAATGTTCATTGAAGTACATTTAAATAACAAATTTAACGTGTCTGAAATATTGTTACCGTGTGCTATTTTTATCATGTGGGGTATACTTGTCAGTTGGACATGAATACATTCTAATGTTTTTGGGTATCTTTTTTAAGCAGATCTTGTATCACAGAAATTCACGTTATTTTATCTGAATTTTTCAGTCCTCTGTTTATTTTTGTTATTAGGATTATTGCTTTTAATAATGTATTTTAGTGATCAAATGAAAGGCTTCTTTGGATGCACTGGCATATTGATAAATTCATTTATCTTCATGAATTACAATCATAATGAAATAAAGAGCTACTTCACTTCAATTTTAAAATAGGTTTCACTAAAGTTTCAACAATTGGTTTTTCAAGTGCTTCAGACATTTTCATTTTCTGTATTTTAAATTTTTTCATTGCTGTATTCGTGCAAAATCTAAAAATCATGTGGTAAGACTGAAACTGGAATAATGTATTGTTATTTAACTTCTATTCATTGTTTTGTTTTTAAAATTGACACTTAAGAATATTTTGTATTTTAATAGTATTTGCACTTGTAGATCATTTCTCAACTATTTTGGTGCTTGTTCTTGGCTTAGCAGTGGCCTTGTGGATTTATAAGTGCTTCATTTACTGCTATAGGAACTTGTTCCACTAATTATTTACTGTTTAATGATTATTACGGGGCCAGAATATTTGAGATTTTAGTAATTTTGTCTGCAGTATCTGTTCATTCTTACTTTTTTCATTGTATTCACTAGAAAGTGAATGATATTGAAACACAGATCGAGTTAATATTACATTTGTCATGGAAAAGGTGTTCTTATTGGAATTATTGCTTGTAAGAGTCGCTATTGTGAAATTTTGTTTATGGTTGTTTTGCTTTCTCTGCTTCACTGTAAGACTTTAACCATTTTAGTGCAAGTTATCCTGAAAGTTGGCCTTGTTTAACTGAAAGTTGATTGGGATCAGTAAAGTAAAGTGAAGGGGTGAAATTTCTAAAATGTAAATGCATTCTGCTGAAAATTTTGCAGATAGGAATATCCCTCTTGTTTGGGATAAAAACTTCAGGAAGAAATATCAAAAACTGGAGTTGACAGACTGTGTTAATTGTTTTTCCTAAAATATGGTTTTGTTGGATTTGTCTGAGTGGCTTCATCACTCCTCTCCTCAATATTGAATGAAGTGCTTGTTATAAAGAATTGTTGCACATTAGTAATTACGTATTTAATTATTCCTAATCCTATGTGAGCTGTTTCCTTCTGAATCCCTGGCATGCAAGTGTAATCTCAATGTTTCTAAGATATTCATCTAGCATTTAATACATATACGTTTTCTTCTTTAAATTTTTCATCACTTTGAATTTTAGTTGAAATATAGAATTTCAGTGTTAATATGCTATCACTAAAGCAGTGCAGTATTTTACATTCATGACTATATTAAATATACCCTGTGAAGTGTACATTTGTATCTTCTGTTGTAAGTGGCCTTGTTTTCTTTGTAACTATTGAAATAAAACTGGTCTTTTTTATATTGTACTAATGGAAGATAAATGTGCAATGACTATTTGTGTGGCTGTAAGATATACTTTGTTATGAATTTTCTACTTTATTTGTGTCTGTGCATAGAATTTTGGAAACAAAAATGTAACTGAGCAAAACATTTCAAATGTGTGTTGGAATTTCATAAAGTAGTCTAAAATACATTGTATTATTGTTACTGACCATCCTTATGGTATTATCTTTTAGTTATGGTCATAGAAAAAATATTTATTTTGTTTCAGAAATTTGTCATTAAGAAAAAAAAATTCTGTGATTGAACAAATTTAGACATGTGAACTTCCAGTGAAGTCAGTTGTTGTTTGGGTCTTATGATTAAGTATACAAATTCTTATAGAAATCCCAAAGATTTTAAATAAAAATGAACAGAGTACATTAATTATTCTGTTAAAATTTTTACTGACATTAATTTGATACTATGAGGTGTTGTACAGATGACATCACAGCATTTCCTAGAGTTTTTAGCACATTACTATGGTTATTTACTGATATGCTTTAAAACTGACTCTCATGATCACCTGTTTTCTTTTCCTGTAATTTTGATTGCATATTGAAACACTGACATCTTATTAGCCTTAGAAAGAAAAATTAAGTTAACAAGTTGCATGCCCAGGAAAGCATGCAAGTTGTTAATGAGAGCTGTGTTCTCAAGTTGAAGATTACTTTATAGTAATCAGAATGAATTTCCTCGGATTGATAAATCTGTAGTTGTAAGATAATGTAAATTAAAAGATATTTGTAAGGGACAAATAAAATATCTTAAGTCAACTATAAAACAAGAGATATTGCTTATGCCATTATTGTGCAAAACTTAATGTGATAATGATTCATGATAGTCAAAATGATATTTTTGTGAATTTTTATATGGTTAATAATATTGAATAAAATGAATGTGAGTGAATGAGGAGTAGTGCTATTACAGGGTGGTGGCAGACCTGAGAAATACTGAAAATTTGTTTCTAACTGGAAAAGTAAGGAAATTTTACATTTCCATGTCAAAATTATTTTCAAAGTAATTAAAAGAAGAAATTATCGTAATTTGAGTGGTGAATGGGAAAGGGTAAATGTTTGTAAATGCTATTCAGAGACAATCTTTCAAAATTTGTTTCATTAGAATCATTCAAAATTATGTTTGATTCGCCTCTAATAGTGTACCAGAGAAGTTCTTCGGAGTAATTAGTAAGTCTCTTAAAATAATTACAAAATATAAAAGAGAATTTAATATGTAATTGGCCATAACTAGTGCATTCCAAATTGCAGGAGTTCTGTGCTGCAGTGAGTATGGACACTCCCATCCACTCTGTCTTTTTGCTTTGTCAATTACTTAAAAGGCTTAGGAGTAAGATGGGGAAAAAAATCTTCTTTTAATTTGTTCGTTTTATAATTAATAATGATTGCAGGTCGTAAAAAAAGGCACAACTTAAAAAAAATATTGGTGTGAAATATTTAAGAAATTATTCAAAAACTTGATTTAAAAAACAAACCACAATTGAGTTGAATCATCACCACCTTAGTAAGAAGCGTTTCCCATTTTTTAAATTAATTTCAATACACAAGGAAAATGATGATGATAGGTCTGAAAAAACAGGAAAAGTCAGAGAAATTTGTTTTTCAAATTTTGTCACCACCCTGTTTGGAATCCAGGTTTTCTTTACTAGGGGTTTGCATGTAGTGATAATATTTTACCTATTCATTTATGGTTTCTTAAAGAGTGGAATGCATTAGTGGCCTTACTTTCCTGAAATGCCAAAGAATGGTGGTTGAAATATCATTGCTACTGCCCAGGATATAGTAACCAAACTCCAAAAAAAAAAAAAAAATATGGTTATGTATTATTTTCTATGGCATTGAAAGAACAGGCAGAAGGAAACTTCATTTTCCGCATTATTTGCAAATTCAAAACCAATGTTATTGAAACTAAATTTTGTAATGAATTTTCTTAAATTTTAGGAAGAGGTTTGATTTGGATTTCTCAAGCTAACTTTTAGAATTTGTGACTTGCCAGTAATAATTCTGGGACTGAATGTTGCACATTCAATGACGCTTTGAAAGCATTTTTTTCTTTAGGAATTAAAGAAAATATTTTGAATACCATTGCACTAGCAATATCAGTCAGAAAGATACCAATTGGCAGAGAATATCACTACTATATTTTAAACCCTTGTATTCTCTAAAATTCATCCATTCCACCTACGTTTTACACCTTGCTGGTAAATCAACTAAGCTTTTTATTTGAACTTGGTGTTTTCGCTATTTCTTTTTGCTGTAGTAGGCTAGACGGTAGATGCATGTTTTTCTTGTGTATATGTGTTAATATATTGTTTCACAAGAGTATTATGTATTATGCTTGTAAAAGAAAATTGAAATCTACTACACTTGAGATTGCAGGAAATGCTATGATGTTTAATTTTTTATTGTAAACAGTAGTGCATTTAGATATAATGCTAGTATCTATGTACTATAATGTTAGTGAATATCACTCGGTGATGGTACAACACGACTAAGATAATGCAAGTATTTTTGTGACATTTGCTGTATCAGCAAATGTGTACATGCATGTTAATTGAAAGCAACAAATTCTGTATGAAACTTCTGAGGAAGGTGTATGTTTTTCCAGAAATAATGACACCCAATGTTCAGTGATTGTTAATTAGCTAGTGCCAGGATATGTTTGTAATGTTCATTGCTTACAGACTCTTGGCAGGCAAGATGGTGTAAAACAAGATTGGGTCATCGAGGACACTATAGGAAACTGGTGGAGACCAAACTTTGAACCGCCTCAGTATCCTTATGTTCCACCTCACATCACAAAGCCCAAAGAACACAAGCGGCTATTTCTTGTGCAGTTGGCAGAGAAGGGTAGGAAAGCAAGCCTGTTTGTAGCTCTATCCATATTTAGTTAATAGTGTACGAATGCATATTGTTTCATGTTATGTATGTAATTGTAGCAAATAGTGCCAATCATTATTTACTTTCACCAACAGTCATAAAAATTTTGAGTACAAAAATTCTGTTTGTGTAGTTGTACAATCAAATGCGACATCTTTCACAAAAGAATTAGCTGCAATTTACACATGAATTAGATAATTAAGCAAAATATGCATGCTTGTACAGTTTTTTTTACACTTTTCTAATTTACTCTCATTCAAATGAATGTAAATTTTGTACATTAAAACATCGAAATTAAAGATAACATATGTATTGAATTTCTTTTTAAAAAAATTGGAAAAGTTTGTGCAGTCTTTGTTCACAATTGTTAATTAATTTTTGATTGTAATACAATAAACAATGAGCAGTCATCATTTGCAGACATGACTCCTATTTCTATTTTGTTTTTATAAATAATTTCTAAATAAAAGAGAACATCCATTACAAATCTTGTAATTTATTTTGCAGCTTGTGATGGAGAAGGCGAATTCATCACACGAACACAATTTTTTGGCTCTTTATGTTATGTTCACAAAGAAAGCAGATTGACTGTGATAGGAAAGGGATGATGTTTTCCTTAGATATGAGAAACTTTACATATCACAATATACAAATCAAACCAAGACTTGAATATTTAGCTTATCTTATGCAGTTTCCAATTAATTTGTATCACTATATTTGACATGTATACAAGTTGCTGTGCAGATGTATGAATTCATGTACTCAGAAGTAGATAACTTTGGACATGTTCCACATGGTCAAATAAATGTGCTAAGGTGATAAACTATACGTGCCTGTACGTAGGATAGCCCAATTACTGTACTTAATGAAGAATGTATTTCAATTCATGTATCGTACAAACAATTAAAAAAGTTGGGTTGATAATTCCTTTGTTCTGTATTGTTAATGCAATGTTTACTGTAAGATGTCCAAGAACAATTTGAGGAAAATCCACTGAATAATTACATTTGGTGGGTTTGCCTTTCTAAATTTAATCTGTAACAACACAAAGTTGATCAAGTGGTATTACCAAGAAAATGTTCAGTTTTTCTTTTTTCTTTCTTCCCCCGTTTCTTGAAGTTCCAATTTGTTAGAACAAGTAATGAAATTAGAGGTTGATTTCAAATGCTGAAATTGCATTTTGTCAGAAAAGAAAGAATAGAACTTTGATAAAAGTTTAAGAACATTGTGATAAAAGACCATTTGTTGGAACAAATTTGAGTGTTCAATGAAGTGTAATGAGAGGAGCATTGGTCTATTATAGTTTTCTTCATAACAGTATTAGATAAATGGGAAACTTAAGACATTATTCTACTTTTGAAGAAAAGTTTTAAAGTGTTCCTCACATTATGCTAACATATATGTGTAAATATTTCAGTAATTTATTTAAGGAAGCTTTTTTTTTATTTTTGGCTCCTTTCTTGTAATTTTATGCGCAAGATAATTTGTATGGTGAATTAATTCTTATGACAGAAGCCATGTCAATTTTGCTATAGTTTGTTCCAGTTGTTAACTTTAATATTTTTGGCTAGATAAATAATAATGTCCAACAATTTTCAGATTAATACATTTTTAAAATTGTAGTAAAAGCTTTTTTTTCTTTTTGTGTACTGAAAATAACTGTTGCAAAAGTTGAATCTTTGACATCATTATGAAAATTTTCTATTTTATTTTATCTTTTCTTTCTTTTCATAAAGTTTTAATGCATTTTGGATGAACCTTTATGGGAGATGAATGTAGATATCATTTTCATTCTTTGTCATAGCCTGCTTTAATCACATAATGTATGATTGTCGTTGTAGGGATTGTTGAAGTTCAGCCTATATTTTTGTGGTTCATTAGATGATAACAATAATAATAATTCAGTCAGCTCCAATGTGCTGATTCAATTATATTTTGGTTATTGAAGTTGTATTTTTGTTTAAAGTGATTTTAAGAAACTATTTCCCCAACAGGATATGTTAGTATGAACCGTTATTTCAGACGTATTTATTTTTCTATCTTGCTTCAGAGTTGTTTTGTTTTTGTTTTTTGATGTTTTCTCTTTAATGCCACTGTTAAAAAAAATCCACTTGAGTAATTTCATTTTAATGTTTTTCAATTGATGCATTGCAATGTAATACGTTGCTGTTTATTTCAAGTATATATGTGTGGTATTTCTGATGCAGTTAGAAAGGGTCATAAATCACTGAAACAAAGCTAAAATTTTAGTTTTGTATCAAGTTTTGTTTGAGTCATGAATTCGAGTATTAGTGTCCAGCCAATTGAGTTCTTTGGTAATGTAGATAAAACATTAATAAAATGTGTGACAGACAGCATTCTTTACTATGTATTGATTTTGTAGTCTACAATATTACATTAGAGTTGGTAAGAAAACTGTGGCCAGGTTTTGAGTGACTCCAGTACATTAAAAGTCTGTGCACTGGGCTTGCTGTTCATAATTTGTTAAAGTTTCAGGAGTTTGATACTTAAACTATGAGTGACTCTTAGTTACCCAAGAAAATATAGTGTTACATTCTGGAAATTTATTCCTTATTTACATACTGTTGTTAGGTAACAACAGTGTGTGTTCTTGGTCAGGATCCTACATCTTTACAGAAATCTGAAATATACGTAAATGTTCTTAGGGTGGACTTGTTTATTTAATTCACTAATTCATTACATGTGATGTAACTGAATATTAGATTCAAACATTCCGTAGATATGTGGGTGGTTTATGGGCGACCAATTGAAAATGGTTGATATGGATGAAAGATGTTTGTATTGTTACAGAATAGATAGGATTGTTCCTCATGAAAATAAATGCACACATTTTGTTTTATACTAATGATACTTCTCTAATAATTCATACTACCTTTGTGTGAAAGTGGTTAGTATGCAACTTTAATATTGTACTGAATTATTGTTATCACCTGCACACTCTTCTTGGTATATTTGTGCAATTTGTGGGTTAATTTTATGGTAAATGTTCTGCTTTCTGAAACTGGGAAAATTGCCATCTACATTCACTGCTTCTGCTGCAGTGGGGTTCTCATTTTACAGCTGATCTTTTAAAAGTTTTCAAATTTTTACTTTGTATTAGTTTGTTGAAAAATTGAGTATACTTGTCTTGTGTTATTTCATTTCCTTGGAAACTGGATTTGTTATTTTGACTAAGATGGTGTAGAGTTGCATCATCGTGGCCTTTGTTCTTCTGAAGAGTTTTCTTCAAAAATAATTGTTGGAATTACACCGTTACTTTTAACTTAAAAATTTAACTCTTAAAAAATCACTACGATATTTCCCTCCCTTATCAGTACAACTTGGTATAAAATAATAATAACAATAAATAATAATAATAATAATAATAATAATAATAATAATAATAATAATAATAATAGTAATAATAGATACCACACAATTATGATGATGACTATTATTCAGTCCACATTTTCTAGTAATATGAAACTTGGAAGGCACACTGTGATAATTTGATTGGATTTATGCATTGTTGGTTGTGTACTTAATTGGTACTTTTGGAGTTACGATGTTCATTTATGTTTATTATTTCCAGAAAAAATGTGAATGTAAATTACAAAATTACATCCAATAAAAGTATCTTTTAATGGCAAGGTAGACTCAATATTACTTATTATTTTACAAACTGTATTTCTGTCTTAAGAGCTTCTTCTTGTGCCTTTGACTCAATTCATTTAACATAAGTGACAATGCACTTTTTTAATGGAATATGAATTGTTCCAATTAACTAAGGCAACTATATTGCTATCATTTCAATTATTTTTATTATTATTATTATTGAAATAATTCACATATTTAAGATATTTTATAATAATTTATGAAAAATTAAATGATCAGCTATTCATATGTAAAATTGGTAGTGATAATAGATCTAGCTCACTAACTTTGTAACTGGTAACTCAAAACCTGCTGCCTTTAAATAACCTGTGTAAACATTCAACGTAATTGAATATTAATGAAAATGTACCGTGGATTAGAGAAAGTTGTTCTGTGTACACATTTTCAGTACAATTTTCTGTGCGCAACGCTCTTTAGAGATGGAATCTTATGACCCATCTACATGAAAATGTAAAGGATTTACATTTTTTGACAGTTTAATTTTTAGTGGGGTCAGTCTGCTTTCTTTGATGTTGTGAAGACTGTACATTGAAGAACTACAGAGCCAGTGATAGATTCTAAGTGTGAAAAATTATATTTTTCTCTTTTGCGTTCTGCCAATTATTTATCTCCCAGTTAATGTTTTGTTTTTACTAAATATTTTATGAAGAGTTTTTATTTTGTATTTTTATCAATTTAAAGAATTTTACTGTGTTTTAAAGACTATTCATGATCCAAATACTGTTTAAGAGTAAATTGGGCCGTGTACATGTAACTCAGCAGTGTTTCATTATATAGTCTGAAGTTTGCTTGATTTTCCATGTCAATTATTACCCAAAAACTGAAAGAAAACAAAAAACAACAAAAAAAATGTGTGCCTTATTGCACAATTGTACCTAAATATTTGAGACAATGTTTTCAGTGCAATTGGTGACTGAAAAAATTGATTCACATAATTACATGTAATGTAAACACATTGTATATTAATGGTGCAATATTTATTAAGAACAGAATTATTTATTTTGCTTTTCTCACATATGTACTAGCAGTGGTAATGGCATACAAGTATGTTGTGTAAAGTACATAATGGCACCTTTGATGTAAAATGTGTATTTGTTCTAAAACTGTAAACTGTTGACTATAATGGCTCATTTTGTGAACTTTTATGAAATATAAATAAAGTTTCAAATGCAGCAGGTTTTAATTGGCTGTTTTCTTGCTAATAACTAATGTAATTTTTTGTAAAGTTCTCTTATTGATATAGTATTATGTAAGTAGTGGTCCTTATTTAAATAATGTGTATTGAATTTTTGTCATCAGTTGTGCATTTTCTGTAAGTAAAATTTCAGAGTATTAGTTATTCCATACTTATCATGACAGTGAATTTAATATTCTGTTTGATTTTCAGCATTGTTTGCAGTTCCAAAGAACTACAAGTTGGTAGCAGCACCATTATTTGAACTCTATGATAATGCACAAGGATATGGACCAATCATTTCTTCTCTTCCACAAGCTTTGTGCAGGTACAAATGTATTTCTAATGCTTATTCATTTGCTTAAGATATTTATTTTTCCAATGATGCAATTTTATGTTAAAAACAATTCACATGTCATTTCTATATATTTTTGTGTGCGTTTGTGGCATCCATTTTTTAGATTTGCTCAATACAGTTCAAGCTTGTTAAAGGAAATGAGTTTACTGAGATATGAAACAATTTAATGAATTGTGAAAATTAATTTTATTTGTGTTATCTCAAAATAAGTTTTAACTCCATTTAACATTTAGTAACAAAATTTCAACAACCTTTTTTGTGAAGTAACCGGAGGAAAATTGCCAATTACTTCATGGAATCCATGTTCATCTGAAGTATCATGCATTTTGTAAAATATTATAATCGGGGTTGGGCAAAGTACTTCAAATTTAGTATTTAAATACTACGTAAATAAGTATTTAAACACATACTCAAAGGAAAGTAGGTTTTATTAAGGTTAAGTATATTATTATATATAATTAGTAATTTATTGTAATTGTCAGTTACAATAAATTACTAATTGACAGTTATACATTTCTAAACAATAAGTTACAAGTCTAACTCAATAAGCAGAATTAACTTTTAAAGTGACCACTTTTTCAAACAAATCATCAGACAATAAACCCTTTTTTGGCAAATGTATAAAACCCGTAAAGGAAAATGGTCGTTCATCTGGCATGGATGAACGTAAACTAGTGTAACAAGTAGAGCTTGGACGTGTATGCACTAAAAATGTTAAAAATAGACAGACAAATAGGCACTTCAAAACTTAACAATAGACAGGGAAATGGGCATTATGGTTGAATAATATTAAAATTTATTTATAATACATACTATATAAAGGATGAAAACAATTATCTAAAAACAAATCAAACTGCTTAGATTGTCAAAACATTGCGAAGTTAGATAATATTTCCTAAGAGTTGACTCGTGTGGAATTTTATATTTTGTATATTTTGTCGGTTAAATGTTTGATTTTCTGTTTTTTAAAATGGAATGTTTGCGGGATGGCACAAGTCGGAGTTAAAATTCTTTCTTGTCTTCATCTTTTGACTGCACTGGCAGATGGTGGTTTGAATAGGTTGGGTTTTTTAAAATTTGTTGCACAAGTTGGTGTTTTTATGTTGTAAGAAATACTTTTTGCAGTTTACCACCTTTTTGCTACACTGGCAAAAAAATAAATTTTCCAGTCCGCTTTCTCCATAAATCCACTCTTTTTAGCAAAGCATTTCTTCAAACTTTCTCTTTTGGCATTGTGGCAAGCATGGTTATCAGGAACAGCAAAACGGGTAGCAGATTAAGATATGTAAAACTGCGCTGGAGTAAAAAAAAAATTATGTTGAAAATCGTAATTGAGGTGTTAGAAAAAAACAAGTTTTTCACCAGATTTTAATCAATTTACCTGGAGTACTGTGTTGAAAAGGAAAAAAACCCTGTTTTTTAGCTTCTAATACAAGTTTTAATTTTTTTAATCACCTTATGCCAAAGAATATTGACTTTCCTTATCCTTGCGACATTCCATAGATGGTAAAGGTGTTTCAAGAATTTTTTCTGGCCTTATGACAGAGTTTGACCCTCATAATCAACAAAATGGAAGGGAGGAACAATTTCTTTTTTCCTTGTTTTTTTTTTTGAGAATATCTCATGTTTTGACGCAGATCATAAAAAGGAGTAAAACCAAATAGTAGCCCTTTAAATTCTCTAGTTTCCCAGAAATTTCAACCTTTTATGTTATAATTTGCCCTGACAGATCAATGTGAATAGAACAGTAATGTAAAAGTTTCATACTTCTTTTCTTAAAATTAGGTTTTGTTTTATTAATTTTCATAGTTTTTCTGTTTAATGTTTATTAGGCAAGATAAATAATGGAAAAAGTTTTAGAAAAATATTACAACCTATTGTAATTTGAATATTGAACAAATTAAGATTTTGAATAAAAATAAGAGTTTATAAACAAAATAAGTGTTACAAGTTGTGTTAAATATTATTTGCAATGTTGTTAAAATTTTCATTAAATAGACACTACCCGTCGAGGTGGGTCGGTCCATGACCTGATGGAGGGTGCACGGAGGGCTCTCAGGTATTCCTTTCTTTCACTAGTCATCGTTCTTCTCCCCATTGTTCATTCTCATTCTTTTATAGCACCCTCTCTTTTCTTCTTCCCCTTCTATTTCATTTGCCCTCTCTGTATGTTGAAATCCCACCTATGTGTTTCCCGTGCATGGCGACCCGTGTCAGAGGGAATGTGTGTTCTGGCGGTTGAGGGTCCTGTCTGTTTCCCAATTACTCTCCTTGTGCTACTTTTTTCTTGTGGCATCTATGGATACGTTTTTTGTTTGTTTTTACGTATTGAGGGGAACATTCCTTGTAGATCACAATACAGCTGCTTTGGCTACGGACTCTTCTAGACAGGTAGTTGGGTGCGAACCCACTTCCAATCAATTGGCTCGAACTAAGTCCTGTACCGAACTCCAGGGTGAGCTGGAGGATCCAAAGCGGTGCAGCGCTGTATTATTCCCCCACTATATCCACGTGGCAATCCTAGCATACTGATGCAGTGTCCCCTTATTGGGCTCCTTGGTGAATGGGGAACTCGTGGATGACTTGGATATCCTCTTCATGGATAGTTAACCATCACCCCACCCTCTTCCGTAAAGAAGAGATGATTTGTAGGTGAAACTGCGTACCTTGATAGTTTCTTTTGTAAAGAATCTGATAGCCCAACAAAGCCCCATTTCCTCATCATGTTGTGTAGAAACAATGGTGAATCAATGAAGAGTGTTAATTAAAAATTCATGTAGTATATGACTTCGTGTAGGGACCACAGAATTTTGAAAATGTGCACAGAATTCACTTCTCCCCATAGCACGTCAAACGCAGTTTCAACTGTTTTTTGACGTAAAATAAATGAAAAAATAAATAAATAAATAAATAAATAAATAAAAAAAGAACTGGAAGACGCGTTTCCTCAGTTGCCCACCCTTTTTCTTATCGTGGGGAACTTTAATGCCCACAATCCCACCTAGGGTGGCACAAGGTTGTGCCCGAGAGGCTTGAAAATATTATTGACAACCGGAATGTAATTCTTCTGAATACTGGCAAAAGCACACACTTTTCTGTGGCTTCAAATTTTGGCCCTCTTTTTAGTCTTCCAGTGGACTGTCCTTGGCGACCTGCATGGCAGTGACCACTTACCCATTCTGGTGAACTTCGATATTCCTGTCCTATACGTTGCCCGCCCTCTTCGCTGGCTAATCCGACTAGCTGGGTGGGAAACATTTAAGAAATACGGATTTTGGAAAACTGCCCAAATGATATCGATGCTATGGTTGCCCGTTTTACTGATACCATTCTTCATGCAGCTTCAATTACCATACCAAGTTGTGGGGTTGCCCATGACATCCCCCTTTGCCATGGTGGAATGCTGTCTGTGCCACTGTGGTGCATGATCACTAGTGGGCATTGGCAAAGCTTAGTAGGTTCCCAACCATGGATAATCTCATAAATTATTAAAGATCCTGATCCCCGTCCAATCTCGCTCACAAGCTGTGTGTGCAAGCTCTTAGAGCGAATGGTAAACACACGACTGGTAAGGCTCCTGGAACAAAAGAACCTATTTACACCTCTTCAATGCGGCATCAGGAAGAACAGGTCAACCATGGACCACTTAGTTGCCCTTGCCACACAGATTTCTACTTCTTTCGTGATACGTCAACACCTGGTAACAATTTTCTTCGATCCAGATAAAACGTACGACACCCTGGATGTACAGCATTCTTTGCATCTTGCACTCTTAGGACCTTAGGGGATGGCTTGTTTCTAGGTTTTCTTTCGTGAAGATCTTTGCACGTCTGCCATGGTGACACGTTATCCTCAAGTCACTCGTTAGAAAATGGTGTTCCCCTGGTATTGATTCCGAGCGTCACTGTGTGCCATTGCTATCAATAAGTATTGCATCAGTAATCCGGGAGCCTGTGAAGGCATCACTGTTCGTTGACGACTTTGCCATTTTTTCCTCCTCCAAGAGCATGCAAATTATTGAGAGGCAATCACGTGTGCTCAACAAATTGCAGGAATGGAGTGGTGAAACAGGATTCAAGTTCTCCACCTCAAAAACCAACTGCATGCACTTCTGCGAGATTCATCACCCTGACCTTTTTCTTTGGGGATCATCAGCTTCCATTTGTTCAATCCGCAACTTTCCTTGGGCTTGCGTTGAAGAAGAGCCTAACCTGGCAAAAACATATCTGTAAATTACAGCATTGATGTGTATCACCTTTAAATCTCCGTCACCCTCTTACTTGCTCTTGGGGCACAGACCATCTCTCTCTCTCTCTCTTGCATTTGTATAGAACCCTCATCCGCCCTGTCTTGGATTATGGAAGCATAGTGTATGGATCAGCGTCTCCATCAACCCTCCGGCCATTAAATACCATACACAATGCCATTATAAAGATCAGTATGGGCACCTACTGCACGAGTCACATTGAATGCCTCTTGGCAGAGGCTGGGGAACCATCTGTGAGCCGAAGGCGAGATATTTTGATTGTCTTATATGCCCCGAAATTATCCACTGTGGATATTCCCTCACGCCAGGCAGTCCTCCACCCAATCCTCCATATGCACTCAGACCATCGTTACCCCAACCACGGGCAGCGGCGATGGCGTAACGGTTAGCGTATCAGACTGTTATACCCAAGTTTGCGGGTTCGAACCCAATCGAAGCCGTGGATTTTTCAGGGCGAAAAAATCCTTCGTACACCTTCCTTCAGAGAGGAAGTAAAGCCGGCTGTCCCATGTTAGTAGATTTACTGCATGTAAAAGATCCTCAAGCCTAAATGATGCCTCTGAGCTAAATTCAAATTGCCTGTTTCGTCGCCCAAGTAAGACCTTCTTTCTCCCATGGTTGGGGAAAGGAGCGTAGCGGAATTTGCATGGTCAGGCGGAAGGGCAGCCCTCATGGCCTGAGTCTCACCATGTAAAATAAGGTACATGCAATTCAATTCAATCACTGGGAATCAGTCTCCGTATGCTTTTATAGAAGCTTAATATAAAATTGCCCAACCCTGTGACACCCCTCCCTCAGAAACCTTGTTTCCTCTTGGAAACTACACTGGCTCATAATAGACAGATTGTCTAACGTTTCTAAATCCTTAATACCCCCTGGTACATTCCTAACAGAATTTCAGGCGATAAAATCTGCGTATCTTAGCCATTACTTTATTTATACCAATGGCTCCTCCCAAAACGGCAAAGTCAGATGTGCCTTTTACTTCGGAAGTGGTACACAAAGGTTTTGATTACTCTTCGTGCAGCATCTGTACTGTAGAAAAGTGTGTGCTCTTCGAGGCACTGAAGTTCGCTGAATAGATGTCATTAAGGAAAGTAGTGATCTGCATCAATTCCATAAGCTCTCTTGAATCCAGCTTTTCTTTCTCATCTTGTGACCATCCAACACCAAATCCTTCATCTATTGGCTGCTGGTATATCTTAATCTTTTTTTTTGGTCCCTGGCCACGTGGGAATAAGAGGAAACAAAATAGCTGACCAGGCAGCAAAGTCTGCCCTAAAGAAGAGAGTTGGACATATCTACAGTCCCCACAGAAGACACTAAGCTCTGTATCAAACATTCTATCCTCAGTAATGTCAAACAGAATGGCAGAACGCAGGTTGTAAGCTCATAAGAATGTAGGATTCCATAAATCCTTGGTCTTCCTCATCTCGTGATGCTAGGCGCGAGGAGATCGTTTTAACACACCTTCGGATCGGTCACTGCCATTTCTCCCATAGATACCGTATATACTCAAATATAACCCGCCATCGAATATTACCCGCACCCTAATTTCACGGAAAGGAATCTCAAAAAAAAATCTTTTTTTCGTTTTTTCACTTTTATTGCAAAAAAAATATTTAATATTACACTGTTTAAAATCACAACTATCCCGCACCTGTAACAAAAGAAAAAAAAAACTTTTTTTTTTTTTCCCATGAAAAACAACAGCAAATTTTTGATATAAAAATAACTTACTTCATTCATCATCACTCTCGTCGTCGCTGGTAGAGCTGTTGGTGACTGAATTGTCTCCATCTTGCCATAGCACATCGTCCTCGGTCCCATCCATTGAATTCGTTATGCCGCACTTCTCGAAGCTCTTCTCCACCAGAGAAAGCTCGATCGCGTCCCAAGCACTTTTGATCCACAGGCAGAATTGCGAAACTTCCGGCCGCTTGATCTTTCCAGTTGGGGTGTATTCGTGGTTTGCCTCCGCCATCCACCTAGTGTAAAGTTGCTTAACCGCAACCTTGAATGGGCGATTAATACACACATCCAGAGGCTGCAAAACGGAGGTTAGACCTCCCGGGATGATTGCCATGTCAGTTTTCCCTGCAGTTAACAAATTTCGCACCTTCTCAGTTGTGTGGCCACGGAAGCTGTCCAATACCAACAGGCTGGGCAAGGTTAGAAGTGCTCCAGGGCGACGTTGCCCAGTCCTGAACAAGATCATTGTCCATCCAACCTTTTGTTTGTGCCTGTACTATAATGCCGGGAACATCAATTTTTGGGATCGTTTTCCTCTTAAAAATTGTATAAGGAGGCAACTTCCGCCCGTCTGCAGTAACACAGCATCACCGTGCACCTTAATTTTTCACAGCCTCCAGTTCTCACCATTACGCTCGACTCTCCCTCTTTATTTACTCTGTAGTTTAAAGGCATCTCGAAATATACAGGTGTTCGATCTGCATTGCCAATTTGCGATAACAAGTATGAATTTGACTTTCACAAATTTATCACATACCTGTGAAAATTAATTACCTTATCTTCAAAATCTCTAGGTAATTGTTGGGCAATGTTTGTTTTTCTGCGGAAGGTCAACCCATTGCGCTTGAATGCACGTGCAAGCCACCCGCGGCTGGCCTTGAATCCCGAGATACCAAGTTCCCTTGTAATTGCCAGCGCTTTCACTTTGCACATTTCACTAGAAACGGCACAACCGAACTGTCGTTTTTCTTCGATGTATTCACACAACTTGATCCCAATTTCGAGAAACTTCGGTTTCTGACCTCGAAAGGCCCGCCGATTTACATTAGTTTGCCCAAATCGCCATTTGTTTTCACGCCACTCACGAATGCAGCTCTCATCCACATTGTACTTCCTTCCTGCTACACGGTTGCAGAATTCCTCAGCTTCTTCTATCACACGAAGCCATTACTACCGCTGGGTCACTCGTAAACGTGTACTGCACTTCAATGAACTTGTTACTAACCCACGCCGCTTTGTGACCACGTGCAACACGCTTCAAGTTTGTGGTACCAACCTTGACACGAATATTACTCGCACCCCAATTTTCGGCTAGCAATTTTTGAAAAAAATATGCGGGTTATATTCGAATTTATACGGTATCTCCTCCTCATGAATCCACCCTCTATATGCGAATTCTGTAAAATAGGTCTTACCGTGGACCATGTTCTCTTGCACTGTGGTAAGGTAAGAAAGCCGCTGAAGGCACCACCTTGCTAGCACCCTAGGTGAAGTTCTTAGAAATAACGAATCTTCTCTCTGCTAGCTTTTTACAAGAGAGGCAACTTCTACAGCCTTATCTGAGAGAAAATGATGGCGCCAATTATTTGACTTTTAGTCCGAGATTTTGAAGTAATTACCTGGCTCTTTTCTGCTAAATCCTTTTGTTATGATACATTTCCTTTTCAGTTTTACTTTGCTTTCCATTTAAAATTTTAATTTTTTTTAGCTTGGCACTGCAACATTGCGTACTAGTTTTAAAATAATTTGACATGGATGCCAATGACCTTAGTTGTTGAAGCACCCTTAACTCAATCCATCAATCAAGCAGTCACTACATGCACTCACTCATGTTTATTATTTAGGCAGCAAATTTTGAAAACAAACCATTTGGTTCTACATCACAATGTGCAGATTTATTATGTACCTGCAAGGTGCAATAGTCTTATCATCTGGTTTAACGTTAACAGATGCAAATGCCTGCCATCCCGACCTCAACAGAATGTCACACACGTCACATCTACATCAGATACATTCAGAGTGTAGATTGTTTATCATCTGTTTCTGTACAGCAAGATTCAGAAAGCTGTAAAAAGCAGAAATGCCCATTGGAACTGCCCAGATCTCTATCGTTATCAGAACCATCATCTCAATCAAGTTACGATGATTCATCTTACACAGTAGAGGCTGAAGAGATGTGGAAATATAATTAATTGGAAATGCCTTTTCAGAGAACTGTTGTTACAGAAAAATATTGTTTCTTGTGCTTTTTAACTACTGAACTAATTAATGTTCCTTCCAAACTCATATTCACTTGTAGCAATGCATGTTTTGACACTGCAAGGAAATCACATTTGCGGTACACATTTAATTTGAATACTGTTGTTTATTGAACATTTGCATAGTTTCTGAGAATTTTTGTGTATGTGCCAAGAAGAGAAACAAGAGTTAGTGTTGTTATTACTATTATCATTATTATTATTATTATTATTATTATTATTATTATTATTAAATAATGAAAGCACTGACAGTATTTTGGTAAGGTGGGTAAAATATAAAAACTCATTATTTTTAGTTAAAACCTTTATCGGTCACATGCGTATTTAACCACTGTTAGCATGCAACCCTGCAGGTTTTTTTAAGTGCACTTGTACCTCCTGTATGTTAAGAAATTTAACATCCTTAGCAACATAAATAACCATCGATTCATTGCAAGTCAAATGTTTGTTAAGAAAAAACATTGCGGTCTACAAAACAAATCAGATTCAAACAATTCAGAAGTAATTCGCACTGGTTTGGGGAATAATTATTTTTAATTGTAATATTATTAATAGTATAATTAGAAACCTGTAAATTACCCCCATTTTCACCCCATTAGCCCCATTCCACCAAATGAGACTCTACTCTGATAATCATATTTACTGACAATGTGAAAGTGTCACCCTGGAAGTCAACGCGCCAATTTCCTAACCGAATGTCATTATTTTAGGTATCTTTAGGTTCAGGAGAATTATTTGCATCAAATTTTCTCGAACCATGGTTTACAAATATTTTTTATATAAATATAAAACCACAGTATCGTACAAACCAACCGCAGCAACAGAATTCATGTGTTTACTATCACAGTAATGTTGTAAATGTTCACATAATTTGTGAGATTTTATGGTGACCAATGGAGTACTGAACATACCACTTGTCCAAATTAAAAATCTCAGCAACTCTATGCTATACGTCAATTTCTAACTTTTGGTCTTGGCAGTAATAACATTTCTAGGTATGTTAATAACTATAATTCGTTCAATATTCAAATTACAATAGGTCATAATATTATTCTACCATTTCATTTTTCATTATTTATCTTTTCTATAACAGAAAACTGAAAAACTACAAAAATTTATTAAAAAGCTCGTTAATTAATATAACCTAATATGTATAATTAACTAAACTACTATGTACTAAAGATAAATAATTAACTATATTAAATTAATAAAGAAAAATAAGATAATAGATGTTTTATTTATATTGAGTGCAAATTATAAGATAAAAGGTTGAAATTTTTGGGAAACTGTTGACAATGTAAAGGCTGCAATTTGTGTTTAGCCCTTTTTATGATCTGCGTAAGAACATGAGATATTCTTAGAAAACTAAGGGTTTTTGTCGTTGTTCTTGTTGTTAATTGTGAGGTGAGAGTCAAAATTGGACATAAACGCCTGAAAAAATTCTTGGAACATCTTTACAATCTATAGAAAGTTCCAATGATAAGTAAAGTTAATATTTGTCGGCGTAATGTGGTTAAAAAACTAAAACTTACAATGCTAAAAACGTTTTTTCATTTGTATGAAGTACTCCATGTAAATTTGGTGAAAACCTTTTCTTTTCTTTTCTTTCTTTCTTTCTTTCTTTCTTTCTTTTTTTTTTTTTTTTAACACAATTACGATTTTCAACATGTAAATTTTTTACCCTCGGCTAGTTTTGCAGAGCTTATTCCGGTACCCCCTTCACTGATCTGGCATACACCAAACTTCAAAACTAATGAAAAATTATCGAAGAACACTCTGCCTATCTTGTTTAATTCTACCTTCTCAAAGAGAAAGATGCTGTTATTTTTGAAGAGTGTTGTATTCTTGGTAAAGAAAAGATAGCTTGCAAAAATCTGTAAGAGCAATTTCCTGTTCTCTGGAGAGTCCTGACGGGCTTTGGCAAAGTAGATAAGGTATGATAGTAAAGAGATAAGGTACCCATATGACAGGCTTGCACAAGGGCCCAGCGACGCACCCCATAATGGCTGTGGTATCCCATCTGCGCCCCACCAGCTTCTAATGACTTTCACTTTTGGGCAAGTGACTGCTGCCCAAGCCCTCGGTGGAAGGAAAGCCCTATGGCTCTTAAGTCAGAAATTGGTTGAATTATCTTGAATTTCACAACTAAAGACTTGATATAACATCTGTTGTTTCTGGAGAGGGAAGGTTTCGTTTTGTATACTAATATTTCAGATTAAATTTCTCAACAACTCCCACAAATTTCATGTTCAATCTTTAGTGTTGCAACTGATTTTGAAACTATTTGTAATTTAAATAACAAGAACAGAATGTTTAAGATTATCATTGTTAATAATTATACGCACTTCATAAATTAATTCTGGTTGTAATACACTTGACCATACTTTTTAAATGTTTCAATGCTGGTAATTTTATTTATATAAGGAAGAAAATAGAAACATAGTTTGAGATGATAATAAGGAGAACAAAGTATTTCGAGAAACAATCAAATCGTTTTTATTACACAAAAATCACATTAAGTTTCACATATTTTTAAAAGAAGTGATAGAACCATTATTTGGCAAGTGTGACATTCCGGCCGTCAGGGATTATGCCAACTTTCCTGGTTCTCGTGGGGCGCCGCGGCGCATGGACTTTCCAGCGCCCCAAGAAAGGGCTCAAATGGGGCACTTGTGCACCTCTGCCATATGATGTCAAACTTTGATGCATCTAAGCAGTGTCACTGCTCAATGCATTACAGGCAAGAACACACAGGGCATAGAGCTTCTTGATTGGAGGACACCCTGGCAGATTTTTTGCAGCAGTTACATGTTTGGTAAAAAATTACCCAGCAGTGATTTCTCAAAAAATTATTGAAGAAAACAAAATATAGTGAACAAAAATATTAAAAATGTGGAAAACTCAATATAGGCAATTATCTCTAAAATAGACATTAAAAAACCCTCGCAAAAGCCATTTCTGAGGTAGACATTAATACTGGGGTAACTTTCCTAAAAATACATCCAAAGAAATAAAACAGGCAAAAAGTGCATTGCCTGGACTCTAGTTATAGGGAATAAACAAATTTTTTGTTGTCAGATAATTGTCCAACATTTTTAATGATTTAGATTTTTAATTTAAAAATGAAGAGTTATCTTCATCTGTATTTGAAGTATTTCCGTTTTACAATACACCTATTTTATGTATTTAAACACATCTCTAAAATACACGTCCAAAATACTCAAAAATGCAGTTTTTCAAATACAAAATGTATTTAAAATACATATTTCAAATAAAAGTACATTGCTCAACCCTGATTATAATATATATATTATAAAGCTCTTTTCTCTGGAAACAGCACTCTTTTACATTTATAACTTTACATCTGTAACATGCTGGGACTAGGGTTACCATGGTAGCTTTCATAGGAATTTAATGCTCAAAATAATTAGTTTACTGTTTGTTTGTTTTTTAATTTCTTTATCAATCACAGTGTGAATATTGAATTAATAGTTATATATATTTCGAGTGTCTTAAACAATCCATAATGTGCAAGTTAGTTGATAATCTCAAATGCAGTAGTGTGAATGTACAATTACAAATTGGCACATCATCTTTTGGTCACTTTTATTGTATTTAATCACCATTTTAACGTATTTTGTAATTGTATGTCAAAATAGTTAATCCTATTAATTCAATTTCGAGAATTTCTTTCGTTATATTGAAGATAATAATGAACCATTTCATTTACTAAGAACATGTAAGTAAAGACAGTATGCAGGTATAAGACATAAAACATTTTGTGTGCGTGTTTGTTTTTGTGCGTGTTCGTTTCTGTGTGTGTGCGCGTGTGTTTTTGTGTGTGCGTGTCTGTGTGTCTGTTGTGTGTGTGTGTGTTTGCGTGCGTGTCTGGTGTGTGTGTGTGTTTTGTGTGCGTGTCTGTTGTGTGCGTGTTTTTGCGTGCGTGTGTCTGTGTGTTTTTGCGTACGTGTCTGTGTGTGTGGTTTTTGCGTACGTGTCTGTCCGTGTGTGTGTGTTTTGCGTGCGTGTCTGTATGTGTGTGTGTTTTGCGTGCGTGTCTGTGTTTTTTTTGCGTGTCTGTCTGTGTGTGTTTTTGCGTGTCTGTCTGTGTGTGTGTTTTTTGCGTGTCTGTCTGTGTGTGTGTTTTTTGCGTGTCTGTGTGTGTGTGCGTGTTTGTGTGTGTACTTTTATAGATATTATTATTATTATTATTATTATTATTATAAAGATTGGAAAGTTCATAACTAGTAATTTAAGAATCATTGATAAATAACGGAATTTTTTGCAATGAAATATAACATAAATCAAAACTAGAATGAATATTGTAGGTAAATTCCGGAAATCCGCTGACATTCTGAATAATTGGAAGGCCTTTAAGGTAGCTGTAATTCACATTACAGTGAAGCTAGGTTTGTTGTTATTTTGATATTTGTATTCAAACATCATTTCACAGAACTTAGCGTTTTACGTATTCAGGTTCAGTAGTCACTGGTTACAAAGAAATTTTTTCTAAATGTCCATAAATGCTACAGTGCCCGAACAATTCAAAATCAGTGTATTGTGAATTACCGCAAAAGGTATTCCAATCATCCAGAATGAACATTGCAAAGTGTAAGTCCTTTGAAATGGTCATTGAATAATTTTGAAATTTAATAAAACTGAATAAATCAAATCTGATTTACATTGTGTTTATATTATCAATGATGAACTATGAAACTTTAACGTGTAAAATGACCATCATCATGAAATAAAATTTTTGAACTTAATTGCCCAATGCTTTAAATTAAAATATATTATTTATTTTCACCTTCATTGAACATTTATACTTAGTAAAGTACGTTCTAAAGGAGGTCTCGTTGAGTGGTGTGTGTCTAACAGGCTTATTGCAAAAGAATCCTTTAGACGTGACATAATTGGAAACCCTCTATACAGATAAATTTGTACTATATTTAGGAAGTATTTTTGGTATATTTAATCTTATATATTTTTTAAATTATCAGTTTAATATCCCCTTCCAAACTGCATTTTTTGTTTTTTGTTTCAGATTTAACTTCATATACATGTGAAGACGTAATACATAGAAACGGATTCCGGATCAAGTTGTGAGAATGTGATGACGTGTGTGAGATATACTATGTTCTGTCACAAGAAACAGTGTTTTTATGACATTAGCAATGCATATGGAAGTGTCACATTGCCAAATACATTTCAGGCACAATATGACATGAGTTGTATTGTTTGTATTAAATCAAAAGTGACCTTTAATATTATGATTTCTAGTGACTTCTATCATAGTTGTATGTCCGAATTTTTTATTTTATTATTATTATAATAATTATTATTTTAAAATTTAATTAGTACAGAAAAGAAGTCTGTCGAATAAGAATTTTTATAAGTACATGTAAAATTGTATTATTTGTGGATCCTTACCCTTTTCCTAGGATCTTGTGTGCCTCTCATCAAAATTGCAATGGACAAGGAGTGCAATTTAAAACAATTAAAGTATAGAGGAAAATTTTAATATATTGTGTATGCTGTATCTAGTGATTGTATTGTGCCCTTTCATAATTTTTTAAATCTGTCTTGGCCTGTTTATACAGTAAAACCATGCTTTTACATTCCTGGATTTTACGTTTTTCCGCCATTTACATCGATTTTTACCAATCCTATCAATTCCTATAAGTTTACAATGTAAAAATGTCTTTCACAGTTTTGAAATTAAAATGTTTTGCCTTTTTTTACTTTTTTCTACTAACTGCGCAAATGTAAAGGTGAAAATGACTAATGATCTTTCATGTTTCTTTCCACCAAGCCCGAGAAATATTTGATTGTTTTCAGAGAGTCAGAATTACTCGATGTTGGCTTGAGCTAGGTGTTATTACTTTAAATTCTATATTTAAAAAAAGAGGGAAAAATTATTAATGAGTTATGGATTGCACACATTTTAGATATGTTTCGTGTATTTCCAATAACTCTAATTATAACTGTTCCCTTCACTTCCAATTTTGCTATTGTCCCAGTTAGTTATTTTTTCTCCTGCAGTAAGTGTAATATTGGTATATTAGATAAAAATCATATTTACCTTGTGCAGGATGTCCAGACTTTATCTGTGCAAAAAACGAGATGGTATGAAGGTGTATAAAAGACAGTGTGCTGATGCACATCTGCCTCTCTCTTAGATATCTCAACCCATTAGGAAACATTGGGAGTAAGTGGAGCGCAGCATATAACATAATTTTGCTGTTTTAAACTTTAAACTATATATGTGATGCAATCGAGCAGTGTTAAGAAGTCTGTTTTAGAAATATATCTATAATATATTTCAAACCCACATGGTTTTGCTTTCCGTTTCAATGCCTCGCTGCAGATCAGTACACCTGTAGTCAGTTATGATGTGAAGTAGGCATAAGGTAAAATAAATCTCGTTTTCTTTTATAAACCTCCCAAAAAATTCAACTCTGAAATAAAAGGCATTCAACAAATCATTTAGTCACTTTACAATCCCATACTAAGCTTATAAATGACTGCAAAAAATTTGCCCTGTAATTTTTTTGCAACATGCACCAAGTTAAACAGTATTTTTGCCTGATTAACCCGATCTGCCTAGTGTGCGTTGTAGAAAGCTGTAGATAGTTCAAACTTTCACCTTAAAATATTGCAGAAATGCAATTAGAACTTAATGTTGTTTTACTTCACATCCTAAAAGGTGTCGCCATGTGCATGTAAAAATTTTGAGGAAAAAATGTTTTAATTTTTTTTTTTGGAATTATTTTTTTTAAATAATTCCGCAGATAAGGGTTTGCCTGGAATTGGTAAATTTTGTATTTTGTGCCTTTCCCTTCATCTTTTCACATTGTCTTCTAATAAAGAATTTTGCAGCCATATGTGGGTAAATCCACGTGAAATCAGCCACAAAAAGCACGACCCCCTTCTTGACCTGCAAATTTTTTTACTTGTCCAATGTAATGTAAAAAGCTAGAAGCATCGTATTTCGTGCATTTGTTTGATATTTAACCTTGTTTTTATTCATACCGCAAATTAGTAAAATTTTTGAACATTTTAGACGAACTCCAGAAAAAATTGAAATCACATGAAAATCCATTCTATTATAAGAAAAATGTTTCTCCTAAATAGTAGATAATTCAAAGAAAAAGATATTTGTATTGAGCCTCATATCATTTGCAATTTATACCAAGGTGTTTTCACTCCCAAATTCAGTGTGCAGTTTTATCACACTTAAATTCCAAAAATACGTAATCTTAAATTTTGTTGACCCAAAATATTATGTAAACTAAATTTTCGCGCAAAAAATTATTTTGCATATGAAACTGAACATTTCACAAGTTACAGGTGTTTAAATTTGAAATTAGTTGTTTTTTTTTTCTCCCGCAAATAATCCATTCTTTAAATATACATATTTTCAAAAAGCATAAGAATAATTTCTCAATCATAATGTATTGATTATTAGTTGATATAACAATATTCCTAATCGTAAGTTCTGTAAATGTTAGTCATCTAAATTTGTTAATTTTTGTAAATTTAAATGTTAAATCTATACATTTCCATCACTACTAACGTTCTAAAATTTTCCATTGCGATCAATGCATAGAATATTTTATACGCCCTCCTTAGAAATTCTGTCACGTCACGTATATGAAGTGAATGCTGAAAATTATTGCAACAATAAAACTAATAGATTTATATTATAGTTCAAATAGAACCATGCTTTACTTAACATTACCCATGTAATTAACGGTAACCTACATTGTTAAATGCTGGTTTGAATGCATGACAGACGTAAACAAAACTCGCCTGGAAGGCTGGATGATTTAAAGCAGGTAGGCAAGGTCACAGGCAATGTGCTTTATTTCATGTTTATTTAGTTTTAAAGTTCTGCCTTATATAATCATTTTGCCAGGGGCAGGTTTGAAAGGCAAAGAATTTGCGTTTTCGATTTGTGTTGTCTTATTAATGATCGTGTAATTTTTTGTGTCTAGTGATGTGAAATGAACAAGTTGCAGTGTAGCTTATCTCCTCTAGTAATGCATCTGTGTATATCACTCTTATGGGCCGACAACTCTTTTAATAGAGAAGTTCTATCTTTGTTCTTAACCCGAGCGTAGTAAGTTAATGTGACTACGAAGTCGAGATCCTTTTATTCAAAATATTTAATTTTTCTCACAATTGATAAGTGCAAGTATTAGTGATGTATTTTATCTATAAATTTATGAATGAAAAGTAACATCACTTGATTTGCAGCAACAACTGACTTCTCCAAAAGATTGTCTTGGGCCAGGAATGTAGTAACGCACAGACACCCCAAAGAAATTTTTATTCTTACTTTTAAATCTCGTGCCAGTTTCTCCAGACGCAGTGCCTCTAGTAAGCTATTCTACATTGACAAGCCTGTTTTTACCCTTCCATATGAATTTTGTTTGTCATGCATTCAACAATGCATGTTACCATTAAACATATGGGTAAGGTTAGGTAAAGCATTGATCTATATTACCGATAATATAGATTATTAGCAGGGAACTAATTTTTATGGACTAAAAATACCGGGTGATCAGTTTAAAATGCAACCCACAGCAGAGAGAGCGAATTCCACTGGCAAATATGTTTCCTTAATTGTTTAAAAGTGAAATAAGTTTGTCATGTATGTATTCAGGTGAATTCGTTTAGTAAACTTTGCTTGTTTTAGTTTCGTAACAAATATGCTCCAGATGTGTGCATGTTTTATACTTTAGTTTTAAATATTAATAAATTATAAATTCCAGATTCGCAGAACAAATGTTAGTTATTATTATTGTTGAAATAATGTTACATTAAAAATAAAAAGTTTCCAAAGAGTGGATTAGAAGTCAGTGCATAATAATCACTGCTTAAATTGTCAGCTGAAGATAAGTACTGGTTGACGATACATCACAGCATTGCTATTTATCTCCACCTTAAGAAAAAATTGGTTTGAAAATTCCCACAAACGAAAACAAGAAAGCTGGTTTAGCGGCCAAACTCTTTTTGTTGGAAAAAAAATTCACATGAGATTCGACGGAAATCGAACCCGGACCTCAGGGGGGAAAGGCTAGCGACTTTGCTATGTGCCACGGGCGAGCCGAAAGTTAACATGTTTAAAAGTAAAAGTTAACACATTCTTAACATAAACACATGTTAAAGTTAACTCATTCTAAAGTTAGCATGTATAAAAAGTGGCGGGTTTCTCGTAGAAGAAAATGTAAACAAGCATATAAAGTTCATTTATTAGTGGATCGAGATACTCTGTATCTATATCAGAAACGATTAAGTGAGGAGCTCATTCAAATAGAGACTAAAGAAACAATACAAGAGGAATGGAATAGAGACCTTGGAAAAAGAAAAAAAAAAAAAAAAGGTCTTAAAATATGGACAGAGGAAGTAGAGTCTGCCATTAAAGAGAAAATGTTTCTTATAGAATATATCTTAATAATCCTTCAGAAGAAAATAAAGAGCTGTATCGCCAAAGACAAAATATTTCAAAGAGTTTAGTGAGGAAAAGTCAAAAGGAGTCTTGGGATACATATATCTCAAATATTGAAGACGACTTACATGGTCGACAGACCTTTGTATACAAAGCCCTGAAAACATTGTGCAGCGATCAGAGAGACCTGGTAAAATTACATGTCATTAACGATGAAGTATGGACAGGCCACTACAAAAACTTGTGGTATGAGGAATCTCCAGAAGAAGAAACACCCAATATTAGTACACATGGTTTAGACAACATCACAATGGAGGAGGTAACAGAAGCCATTAAATCGTTAAAAAATAGAAAAACTACAGGATTGGATAAAATAAATGCTAAGTGTTGGAAATATGGCGGAATGCTTCTGCACCTTAGTTACATTTGTTTAATATTGCTGGAAACAGGGTAAAATGCCACAAAACTGGTTAAAGTCGAAAGTAATCCCATTATTTAGGAAAGGTAACAGAAAACTGTGAGAATTATAGAGGTATCAGGTTGTTGGACAGTGCTTATAAGATATATGCTCGAATACTTAATCAAAGACTGAAAATAATTGCTGACTGCTTAATAGGCGGGATCAAATTGGATTTCGAAAGGGTCGCGGCACGATAAATGCCATATTTACCATCAAACAGATCGTAGAAAAAAGACATGAATTTAACTTGGAAACTCAGATGGCATTTATTGATTTTCAAAATGCTTTCGACAGCGTAAACAGGGCTAAGTTATGGAGCATACTTATTAGATGTTTACTTTTCCATCTTGTTAATGCCATCAAAAGTCTGTATCAAGGCACGACAGTTGTTATTGATACCGGCAAAAGATTGACGGAGGAAGTTAAAACAAAAAAAGGGCTAGACAGGGATGTTATATTTCCCCAACATTGTTTATTTTATATCTTGACGTTTTTCATAAATGGAGAGAAGTTTTTAACTCGGGAATTCAACTAGGCCCTGCCCAAATGAAACTCAACCTTATTGCATATGCAGATGATGTGGTCATTATTCAGCAAACTGAAGACGTGCTGCAAAAGGGATTATATATTCAAAATATATGTGAAGATTATAACCTTAAAATATCTACCAATAAAACTAAAGTGATGGCTTTTAAAAAAGATAAAAAATAGTATTAAATGGGAAGACTCTAGAGCAAGTGTCCAGGTTTAATTACCTGGAATGTGAAGTATCTTTTGTGTTTGACGACGGTGTGACAAACAAATTGAACAGGTTTAAACATATTTGTGGGACAATTCATAGAACCCTGAAACATAAAAAAAAGAAACCAGACTTACTTTTATAAGACTATGGCAGTACCAGTATTGTTATATGGAAGCGAAACCTAGACCCTTTCAAAAAGAGAAATAAATAGAGTGATAGCCGCAGAAATGAGATTTCATAGATCTGTAAAAGGGTTACTCTAGATGACAAAAAAGGAGTGAAGAAATTCGTAAAGAGTTACTGATATTTAGTCTTGAGAATAAGATCAGTGAAACTGAAATGAACTGGTGCAGTCATCTGGATCGAATGAGCAGAAGCCGAATTCCTCGACTGGCAAGGGCTACAAACCAGCCGGCGAAGGAGTATCGGTCGTCCGAGAAGAAAATGGTTTCCGAAAGGCAGCCTGCCTAATCCATGAAATGAAGAAGAAGAAGATTATTTCAAACACTACATTGACTGAATCTAATTTAATATGCACATCGTCTCTGTCAAAGTCGCCGTCACAATCCTCGCTGTCGCCGCCGTCTCCCCAAAGCACAATTTCGCCAGCACCGATGCCACAGTTTTCCTTGTCTTTACCTCGCAAACATGACTGGCGACCCAACTGCCATGCATCGCGTAAATTTAAATGAAGACGGTCCCGTGCGAGGTCCTCATGCCTCCTCAGGCAGGGATTTGGATCTACGACAGTGGCGGCTCGTGAGTACTCGTACGTTCGCATGTGCACATCCAAATTAATTCGATGCAATTTCTCTTAAACGTCTCGTAACAGAGAGTGAATACAAGTCCTTTCAGGGCGTTTCCGAAACATGTATTTCAAAACACGCACCGTTCGGAACCTGCGATTGACATTCCGCCGCCAATGCCCTTCGTGACAGCCAGCAGGCGCACACTCGGGAAATGCGAGCGAGGTAAGGTGGTCGGTGGGTGACGTGGGACTTCAAGGAAAAGAGGAGGAACAACGGTGACTTATGGACGGCTGGAGCACTCCGCGGACCATGCAAATTTGCTAGTGCCTTGACCTGCCTCGAAGATATAACACTCGGCAAGCGCAAGTTTTTAAGAGAAGTACGTGTGACATTGAACGAAGAAAGTGTGAGATATCTCTCCACTTAAATGAGCTCTCATCCCTTCCAAAGCTGTTCTTCACTAGCGCGCGAAACGCGAACGCATTGCTGTGCAATGTTGCATTCATAACTATTGTGTTAATCGTATGTTATATACACATGTTCTTACATTTTAAAGCGAGTTGCAATTTTGTAGATAGGCAAACCTAAAACTTGAATGCAGCATCCCCCAAAACATATAGAACCGTCAAGAAAAAAACTTTCTGAAATTTCGTTGTGTTTCGTGAGAATCGTTTAATATTTTATAAAGAAGCAAGTAGAAAAGTAATCGTAATTGAAATTATTGAAGTCGTTGTCATTGTCAACAATAGTATTTATTTCACAAATAGCAGCTTTCGATGGCTTAGCCATCATCAGTTTTCTGGCACAAGAAAAATATAAAATTAGAATTAACATAGTTATGATTAACTTGTCTATCCGGGAGACTCCGCGTCCAGGGCACAGGTGCCAACGTTTCGGTCGCCATTCTGCGACCTTCCTCAGGGCGTAGTACTGCGCGGAGATTTTTTTTCGTTTTCCCCTCATCAGTAGCCCTGATGAGGCGGGAGTTTATTCAATGTACGGAATACAAATTTAGCTCCAGCATTGCTGCTTTTGGTGCGGAGGGAGGACTATGACTTAAATAAACTACTTAATACTAAGACTTAAAACTAAAGCAAAGGCCTCTTTGGACGATTGATATTTTTGAATACATTTTGTACTGGAGAGGTGGAGTTCTTAAATGTTCAAGTTTCAAGGTTGATCTTATTTTTCTATTTTTCGCATTCATTCACTCATTCATTCTTAAACTATATGTACAAACACATTCACACACTCATTCATACCACACGGCACTACACTTCACTGTACACTACATACACTATTTATTTACTGCGCGGAGATTTTTTTTCTCATTTTCCCCCCGCCAATATCCTTGGCGAGGCGGGAGTTTATTTACTCTTTGGGGTTACATAAGCTCCAGCTTTACAGCTTTTGGAGCGAGGTGAGGGCTTTTAACTTAAATATACTAACTTATAACTAACTTAAAACTAATACATGGCCGCTTTGGGCTCTGTGTTTTAATGATATGTTTTTAAATACATTTTATAGAGTTCAAAAATTGTTCTTTCTTCTTATGTTTTTATATTTAATAGCATTCGCGCACTCATTCATACTTAAATTTATATTTACAACACATTCGCTCACTCATTCATACCACACGGCACGGCACTACACTACACTATATACACTGTACACCAATTTTTACGCCACGGCGCCGACTTTACTCAGGCGTCCGTGGCGCCGCGACGTCTTCAGGTCCTGGCGGTTCAGACCCGGCTGGGCGCGATTCCGCGCCTCCCACGCTGATTCCGGCGTTGGTGAGCGGCGACCGCCTCCCACGCACTATCTGCTCCCCCGCGTCGCACAGCTCAGAGAGCTTGTGCGGGGGAAGTGCGCGGAAGGTGAAGGCGACGTGCTTTGGGCCTTTTCTTCTGTGGAAGGCCCTGTGCACGTCGCTGTTCGCCGCTCCGGTCTCGCGCAGGATGGCGGAGCGGACGGCCTCAGCCCCTAGCGAGCGCCGTTTCCGCCCGCTTCCGCAGCTCCGCCGGGAACTGATTACGCACGCCCAGAACTCTGAACACGTCAGCGTTTCGAGGGGTGCGGTCTTGGCGAAGGTCGGGAAGGTGCGGGCGCGCCGCGAGGCGCGCCGCTCTGTTCTCTGCGACCCGAATGGGGCGCAGAGTTAGAGGGAGCAGCGGCGAAAACCTCGCACGCATACGCCCACAAGGGGCGCACGCATGCAGTGAATAATCGCCGCTTTAGGGAGACAGAAAGTTCAGGAGAGCGGAGAAGAGGTTTCAAAAGAAGAGTGCGGTGTTGAATTTTGGCCGCGAGATATCGAGCGTGCGCATGCCAACGGAGACCGCTGTCAAGCAACACGCCCAGATATCTCGCTTCGCTCTACCAAGGCAAGCGCGCGCCCGCCAAGCTCACCGTTTCATTGGGGTTTGCCCTCTTACGAGTGAAGTTGACGGCGACGCACTTGTCAAGGTTCAGAGCGAGTCGTTTCCGACTGAGCCATTCAGGAAGGGCGGCGAGACAGTCACCGCAAACATCAGGAGCCCGCAGCGTTGAATACCAGTTTTGGTTTCAGCAGGTAGCGGCGCGTCATTTACGTATAAGCCGAAGAGGGTAGGAGAGAGAACGCTCCCCTGAGGCACGCTCGCCTCGGCTCGTCTGAGGGAGGAATATACGTTATTGACACGCACTTCGAACTGCCTGTCAGAGAGAAAACTCGCGATCAATCTGACGTAGCAATCGCTCATCCCCGACTCCGCGAGGCACGCGAGTAAACCCGCGTGCCACACAGAGTCGAAGGCCGATCGCATGTCCAGAAAGACCGCTGGCAAGTTCTGCCGTCTCTCGAGGGCGAGGCCGATCTCCGTGCAAAGCCGCGTTAGCTGCTGCGCGGAGCTGTGACCAGCTCTAAATCCAAATTGCTCATCTCTGAGAAGAGTGAGACGACGTATTTCCTGTTGCATGCGCGACAGGATCAGTCTCTCAAACGTCTTCCCTAGGATGGAGAGGAGACTGATTGGTCTATAACTGCTCGGGATTAATTTATTTTTGCCAGGTTTTGGTATGAGGGCGATGGTCGCAATCCTCCACGCCTTTGGGAAATAGCCGCGCGCCAGGCACGCATTCAGGAGCTCGAGTAGAAACTCGACTCCGCGCCCGCCCAGAGCACGCAGCTGCCCCGTTCAATCCATCTGGGCCCGCCGCTCGCCTCAAACTGACGTTACGCAGAGCTTCGCGTAGCTCCGCTCCCGTAACTCGGCGCGCCGGAGAGGGGACCAGCGGGCCAATGGCGTTGGAGCTGGCCGCCCGCGCCAATGGCGCACCACCGGTGACAGTGGCGGCCGAGGTGGGCGGCGGCGCCCGTTTCAAACGCGCGGAACTGCAACTCGAGGGAATTCGCGAAGATTTCGCTTTTCGTCGCGTCGTCCCACGCGTAAACGGGCTGAGGTGGTGGAGCGCCGGGTGCCCCCACCCCGGCGTTGCTCTGAATCGGGCTGTTTACTCCCGGTTTGCGGCCCAGCGCACGAGAAAGATCCCAAATGTGCCTCTCGTGGAGGTTGCATTTTGAAATAGTTTCTGACCATTGAGCAGTTTTCTCCTCTCGTAGAGATGAGCGGAATTCTCGGCTTAAACTGCGCGCCCGCTCTCCGTCAACGGGATCGCCATAGCGACGATGAACTTTGACTGTTCTGCGCAGTTCGCGTAAAATTCTTCTTTGCTCGTCTGAGAGCTCAGGGCGAGAATTCTCTTCTCGCGTGACGACGGTGTTATGCTTGAAAGCCGAATTCAACGTTGCAGTGAGGTGGGTCACTGCTTCGTCAATTTCGTCATTCGTATTTACTGGTTCCGCTCAAGCTGAGAGTTCAGCTAAGCTGTGAAACCTGCCCAGTTCGTGTCACGCGAAGTTCGAAACTTAACTTGGCATTTTGCGGCAAGGGACGCCACAACACATGTTATTGGATTATGATCGGAATCCAGTGCAGCAATTGAGCGGGGAATCACACACTCAACTCCTTTCACGATCATAAAATCAATAACACCCGGATTTCTGTTACGAGCATCCGGGAAATGCGTAGGGCTATTCGGTGCGCAGATTTCTACGCCCCGCCTCGTCGCTACAAGATTGGCAATTTTGTTGCCGTTTCTGTTCGCTCCGAGGCCGCCCCAACTTCTATGTCTGGCGTTAAAGTCACCTACAAGAATGACTTTGGAATTTAATGCGAGAAGTGCATCAATTCCAGCCGGATCTAAGGTTTGGTCTAGGCAGTAGACTGATACGACTAAAAGTCGACCGTTTCCTACCCAAACGTACGCCCCGACCGCCTCTAGAGACGCCAGAGCAATAGCAGGGATTTCGGCTTCGAGCTGCGGCAGTTCGCGGCGTAGTGCAAGCGCTACGCCGCCACCTGGCCTGCCTACGCGGTCTCGGCGATAAACAGCGAATCCCCGGAGTTTGAATTCGTGTGTATCGCTAAGCCACGTTTCTTGTAAAGCCAAGATATCTAATTGAAAATCAGATATAAAATGTTCTAACTGTTGGGCTTTGAAGATTGCACTTCGCGCGTTCCAAGACCCAACGCGGAGAGGTGCTGTTCGCATGTCTGCGAGAGAATTCCTAGGCATTGTTAGGCAACATGTTTAGGAATTGCTCGAAAAGCTCTAGGAACTGGCCCCTAGAGATAGTCGGCGCAGCAGCTGCGGGTGCAGTGGGCCGCGCTCCGGCCGCCCCGGAGGGCGGTGCGTTGGCCGCTGGGGAGCGCGCGGCGCCGAGGCGCCTCGCGACCTCGTTCCAGGCCGACCCGCCGCTAGCTGCTGCCTGAGGCGCAGGGTTGCTAATGAAATTAGCATTTCCCTGCGAGGATCCCTCAGCTCCTGTTGCACGCTCGTCTGAGGACGTGTGGGCAGCGTGCAATGGCTGCACCCTGTGTAGGATGCAGCGTGCCTAAGCTTGCAGTTGCAGCAAGTGGGTTTAATTTCAAAATTGCCTCGTCTAGGGCAATGCTCTGTGCCGCGTTTGTCGTTTCCTGCAGGGTGATCCTCGCCCGTGCAGAGACGACAGCGCACATCGTTCTCGCAGTTGCGGGCGATGTGGCCCCAGCGGCAGCAGCGCAGGCAAAAGCGTGGTCGCGCCCACTTTTCGCGTTCGACCACGATCGCGAATGATTCTAACTGTTTTATGTGATAAATGTTTCGCGACTCGGCGGTGTCACGTAGGGCGACCGTGAAAGTTCCCGTAGGAACTTGCGCCCGCCGAGTTTCGGTGCCTACTGCACCATTAGCCACACCAGAATTACGGTTGCTGGCGACCTGTAATTCTTTAAGCAGATGAATCTGCTTAATTGCGTGGGGAGCGTAGCCCAGCTCTCGCAGCTGCTTCTCTACGTCCCCCGCGGTGTAGCCCTGCGGAAGCCCTCTAATGAAGACTGAGAAATTTCTCAGAATTCTCGGTCGGAGGCGGGTGCGCAAACAGAAATATCTGAGCGCTGCGAGCGTATCGCTCCGCCTCAGCGTACGCCACACGGTCAAATGTGTGGATCTCGTACACTATTCTGCTGTTCCGGTTGGCGACCTTCGCAATGGTCGCCTTGTACCCCGTTAGGGGTCCAAGTGCCCGGCCGTGTTCTAAAACTTTGTCAGAACCGATTTTTAATCGAATTCTGAAAGGTCGTTTCGGCGGCCGTGAAGCGGCCGGCCGGAGGGCTTCCGCGGGCGGGTCCTGCGCGGAGGTGCCCGCCCCGGTATTCGTAGCTGCGGGCCGACTGCGCCGGCTACCGGAGACGATTTGCCAGCCGTCTGACTGTTCGTCGTCGCCGTTAGGGAGGGGAGCTGGGGAGTGCTGACGCTGCTCAGAGCTCGCGGGCGCACTCACAAGGCCTGAAGGTTGTGGTTGTGTTGGTGGAGGTTGGTCAGCGGCAGGCGCGGCGGGGACCTCGGGAGGCCCGTCCGCCGTCTTGCTCGCACGCTTACGCCTCCTCCATTTCTTCGCCTTTTTGGGGGCGTTGGGCGAGCTTTGCGGCTCGCTGGCTGCTTCTATGGGCTCCGGGGTTGCGGCATCGCGCTTGCGCGGAGATTTTTTTCAATTTTCCCCTCACCAGTATCCCTGGTGAGGCGGGAATTTATTCATAGATTGGATACAGAAATATAACTCCAGCATTTCTGCTTATGGAGTTTTGGGGAGGGCAATAACTTAAATAAACTAACTATTCTAAAAACTAAAACTATGTACAAGCCTGTTTGGGCGATTGAAGTTTTAATAATAAATTATTGATGGATTTTTGTCAAGTTCATTTTGGAGATGGTTCATTTCTTCATTTTTTCATTTTATTTCATTCACTCACTCATTTATTCTTAAACTATATATACAAACACATTCACTCACGCATTCATACCACACGACACTACACTTCACTTTACACTATATACACTTTATTTTACGCCACGGCGCCGACTTTACTCAGGCGTCCGTGGCGCCGCGACGTCTTCGGGCCCTGGCGGATCAGTCCCGGCTGGGCGCGGTTCCGCGCCTCCCACGCTGGCTCCGGCGTTGGTGAGCGGCGACCGCCTCCCACGCACTATCTGCTCCCCCGCGTCACACAGCTCGGAGAGCTTGTGCGGGGGAAGTGCGCGGAAGGTGAAGGCGACGTGCTTTGGGCCCTTTCTTCTGTGGAAGGCCCTGTGCACGTCGCTGTTCGCCGCTACGCCGGTCTCGCGCAGGATGCGCGGAGCAGACGGCCTCAGCGCCCTAGCAAGCGCCGTTTCCGCCCGCTTCCGCAGCTCCGCCGGGAACTGATTTCGCACGCCCAGAGCTCTGAACACGTCAGCATTGCGGGGGGTGCGGTCTTGGCGGAGGTTAGGCAGGTGCGGGCGCGCCGCGAGGCGCGCCGCTCTATTCTCTGCGACCCGAATGGGACGCAGAGTTGAAGGACGAGCAGCGGCGAAAACTTCGCACGCGTACGCCCACAAGGGGCGCACGCACGCGGTGAATAGTCGCCGCTTTAAGGGAACAGAAAGTTCGGGAGAGCGGAGAAGAGGTTTCAGAAGAAGAGTGCGGTGTTGAATTTTGGCCGCGAGATATCGAGCGTGCGCATGCCAGCGGAGACCGCTGTCAAGCAACACGCCCAGATATCTCGCTTCGCTCTGCCAAGACAAGCGCGCGCCCGCCAAGCTCACCGTTTCATCGGGGTTTGCCCTCTTACGAGTGAAGTTGACGGCGACGCACTTATCAAGGTTCAGAGCGAGTCGTTTCCGACTGAGCCATTCAGGAAGGGCGGCGAGACAGTCACTTAAATACTTAACTGACTGCCTGACGTTCGCCGATTTCGCGTAGTACGCGAAATCATCCGCAAACATCAGGAGCCCGCAGCGTTGAACACCAGTTTTGGTTTCAGCAGGTTGCGGCGCATCATTTACGTATAAGCCGAAGAGGGTAGGAGAGAGAACACTCCCCTGAGGCACGCCCGCCTCGGCTCGTCTGAGGGACGAATATACGTTGTTGACACGCACTTTGAACTGCCTGTCAGAGAGAAAACTCGCGATCAATCTGACGTAGCAATCGCTCATCCCCGACTCCGCGAGGCACGCGAGTAAACCCGCGTGCCACACAGAGTCGAAGGCCGATCGCATGTCCAGAAAGACCGCTGGCAAGTTCTGCCGTCTCTCGAGGGCGAGGCCGATCTCCGTGCAAAGCCGCGTTAGCTGCTGCGCGGAGCTGTGACCAGCTCTAAATCCAAATTGCTCATCTCTGAGAAGAGTGAGACGACGTATTTCCTGTTGCAAACGTGACAGAATCAGTCTCTCAAACGTCTTCCCTAGGATGGAGAGGAGACTGATTGGTCTATAACTGCTCGGGATTAATTTATTTTTGCCAGGTTTTGGTATGAGGGCGATGGTCGCAATCCTCCACGCCTTTGGGAAATAGCCGCGCGCCAGGCACGCATTCAGAAGCTCGAGTAGGAACTCGACTCCGCGCCCGCCCAGAGCACGCAGCTGCGCCCCGTTCAATCCATCCGGAGCGGAGATGGGCTGCGCACGGGTTTATATGCAGTTTCTCTCCGTCCGCTGATAGGCCGGATGATCAGCCAATGCGGAGAGAGTGCAACGGCCAATCAGGGAAAGGGCTCCCCGGGCGGGGTGGGGAGGCGCACCGCGCGTGATCGGACGGCATGGAGCAGGGGGCCCCGTGCCGGGTCTCGGTCAGGTGAAAAAGATGTTTCCAGGCGTCATGCAGACATAGGCCTTTACCAGCGTTTAGATTTTGGGGATGTTTAATAATTTCTATTGCCTCTTTTACTCTTCTCGTTCCCCAGCGGTCTTCTCTGGCTAGGAGGCGGGTGTCATCAAATAAAATGGCGTGGCCAGTTTCCCATGCGTGGAGGGCTACGGCCGACTTGTCAGTGTAGTTGTACTTGTAGTGGCGGATATGCTCTCGGAGCCGTTCCTCTATGGTACGTCCTGTCTCGCCGATGTAACTGCTGCCGCAGCTGCATGGAATCTCATATACCCCTGATGACATGAGAGGCGGTATGCGATCTTTCACACGTACGAGGTTTTGTCCGAGCTTTGTAGGAGCTTTGTAGGCGGTCTTGATGTCGAAGCGGCTCAAAAGCTTTCCAATTTTATCAGTAACCCCTCGTATATACGGTAGAATGGCCGTCCTGCGGTTGGAATCATCATCATTAGATGTGGTGATATCAGCAGTGCTAGAGGTGGTCGTTGCCTGCCGTACAGCTTGGTTGGCAGCGTTGGCACTATATCCATTAGCTCGAAAAGTGTTTTTTAAGAGCTCATTTCGAGTCTAACGATTCCTTGTCACATACCCTAATTGCTCTGATGGCGAGAGTTTTCAGGACCCCTCGTTTCGTTGCCGGGTGATGGTGAGAACCGGCGTGCAGGTAGCGGTTGGTGTGAGTTGGTTTCCGGTAAACACTGTGTCCCAGTCTTCCATTGGCTTTACGACTCACCAGCACGTCCAGGAAAGGCAGTTTTCCCTCTTTTTCCATCTCCATGGTGAACTTGATCTTGCGGTGTGTGTTGTTGAGGTGCTGGAGGAAATCAGCTAGTGTGCGAGGACCGTGGGGCCACACTACTAACGTGTCGTCCACGTACCGGAGCCAAAGTGTAGGTTTTAGCGGGGCATTCTCTAGTGCTTCCGTTTCAAAGCCTTCCATGAATAGGTTCGCCACCACCGGCGTTTCGCCGGTTCACCAGTTTCGCCGGCCCAGGCAGTAAAAAGGCGAAATAAAGTAAAACGTTTGAAGAATGATTATACTCCAAAATGAATTTAGAATTGGTTCCTGCCCAAGTCTACCGTAAATACGGGATTTTAACGTTTTTAAGGTAGTACCTATGCTTTCTACTTAAAAAATAAAAACCCTTCATAATATTTTTTGAAGTATATTAAGCGTAAATTCAAATAAAATGTTTGTGTTATATAGATACATGGAAACTTTTGAAGTTGGCGCGCGCGCTGATCAATTGCACGCTGAAGCAGCTTGGAACGCGAGTCGTGTCTAGTCTCTGCTAGTCACCCGTATACAAGGATCCACGGACATCTAAGCAGACCGTTTGGGTGTTTTGCGAGTGAGCTCCATAGTGTTTATTGTAGATATTGTAATTCTCCCAACGTCAACAGCGCCCGCGTTTGGTTATTCTATTTGGACTTTCTTGACTTCGACTAACAACTGGCAATTCTCCTGGTGGTAACGTCAGTGCTTCGATTATTGGAACAGCATCGTGTTATATTGGTTGAAACATTGTTTTCGTTACGAATTATTGGTACGAACTATAGTTTTGTAACAAGAGCGCAATAAACATTTGTCAACTGTTCATAACTTGTATATTTTTTAACATATTAGTTTGGCTTAAAAGATTTTGAAATTTCTTAAAGTACCAATATTTGCATATTGTTTTTAGGTACTTGTAAATCTACAAATATTCAACTTCACACAGCAATTGTTATGTGAAGTTTACCATGTACACAGCAAAAAGATTTACAAGATGTTCAATATCAGTATGCATGAACTTATAATCGCTAAACAATATTGCTTTCTAATATACCATTCGCGCCAAGTTGCTTGTTTGTGCACGCGGTTCCATAAGAAGGCTGGAAAGAGAATGATAATTCCCGTCGCTCCTGTGCCGTGTACTCCGGATTCAATCGCTGAATATGTTCAGTCGCCCCGCAGTCACCTCCCGAAGCTCATTTCTCTCTGTATTCAGAATTCAACTTATATATGTCTTAGGGGAGGTATCCCAGAATTAAGAAAACTTGCACAGAATATATTTCTTCCCGCATCACTTCTCACGCATTTTTTTACTGTCTTTGACATCAAACAAACAAACAAACAAACAAACAAAAAAGGATATTCCCCGCTGAGTGATGTTCATTTCCTCCCACAAAACGCAGATCACTGGCGAATTTCCGAGCTTCTGAGAAGCGAGCCAGCGAGTGGCCACTCAATTGAGCAGACCTGACTTACACCATGCATCTCATCCAAATCTGCGCTTGTTAGGATCGGCCTTCGACTGAGTTCCATGGAACTGCAGACTGTGTGTAATGAATTAATGCATTATACAATCTACTGTTCCACTTTTTACAATGCACCACTTGTTACCATTACCATTACCATTTGTTGCGATATGAGCACATATAAATGATCGCTCTGAAGCGATAGTTGCCCTCACCAAACCTGCAAATCACGTGTTCTGTGCATCTCTATTCCGGAGAGATTAACGAAACGTTAATTAAGAACAATCAAAGATAATTCATTTCTTATGTCATTAAAATTTGCTTATGTCATTAATAAGCTTTATTACATCTTCAGACAGTATTTGTTTTAATGAGTTGCGGGTTTTCAAGCGATTCCACTTTCAGATTTTAATAAGACAAAATTTAAAAGTTATGATATATTTGGTCATAGGCAAAAATAATTAAAAAATTAATACATATGTGAATAATTTAATATTAACAAACAAATACACAACATAAAATGAAATTAACCCCCCAAACTTCATTAAAATAAATATTGTACAAATGAAGATGAAATAAAGCGGTAAAATTTTAATATAAGAAGTGAATTATCTTGATTGTCCCTGATTAAGGTTTTTTAATCTCTCGATAATAGATGTCAAGTGAGTTGGATGGTAGTACTATCAATTCTGAGTGGAAAGTGTCAGATGTTTCAAGCTGGAAGCCAATGCTAACTAGTAGTGCTACAATAGGACTTTCTTTATCGTATTATTTCTAACTTTTGTGAATTTTGAAACTTCAGAGAGTTCAAATAAAATTTGCCCTGCGCCATTTTTTAAGCATCAATTGTATCCCAGAAAATTTTTAAAGAAAAAATATTGAGCCATTTCGAGAAAAATATATATTGCATCAATTCCATGCGAAAGTTACGCGATAAAGTTTTCCACACAAATCGTCCATGGTCTTATTTAAATATTGTTTTTAGGACAGATTTCATTTAGAATAAAATTTTTTATCATAAATATTGTACTTTTGTTATGTTATTTTTTTTGTAGTTTTTGAAAATATAGGGTTCGCTAAAATGGAACATGCATTTTTTTTATAAATGTACCTTGCTCTATTCGACAAAAAATGTAAAGAAAAATTGGAAGTGTTTTTGAGAAATAAATTGTTTAAAAACTGCCTCTATTTCTCTCCTTTATATCCATTATTGTATGTGGAGATCTGAATATTGGCTTTCTGGGTGAATCTCACGAAAGAGAGTAGCGTCTCAATTTACTTCAGTCTTTTAATTTAGATATTACAGTGAATGTACCTACACGGAATACATTTAAATCACAAAAAAGCAATAGATCAAATCAAAATTGACAAAAAACTAGATACGAAATAATAACGAATAATCTAGGATACTGTGACCATGATATTCTTATTCTTACAATTACTAATAACATGAACACTAACACTATTACAGTATGTGCATGTGCAAAGAATTCACTAAAACAAAAATTAAATTTTGTACGGACTACTTGCTGCAGGAATCATGGGACGCAGTTGACACAAATGAAAAATATAATTTATTTTTCCCATTACTTTAATTTTACTTTAACATGTGGTTTCCTCTTAAAACGAGATAATGAACTATTTTACGGAAAAGCAATATTTGGATCACACAAGGAATTAGAATGTCGGATAAAAACACACGTACGGTTTACTTTATTTCTAAACAATATAAGATATCATTCGGTTTCCATGTCTACTTCCGAAAATACAAAATAATTTTAAAGGCAAGAAAATAATTTTTTTCAGGTAAAAATAATGAAAAATAATCAGGATATTTTGAACGCTAGTAACAAAACTAAAGAAGTGTGGATTATCGTAAAAAATACATCATCTCGATAGTTTGTAGAGAATGTTTTTTAAAGCATAATAACAGAAAAGCAAGTAATTCGGGAAAACGTTGCAGATCTCTTCAGCCAACACGTTTTAAATTTGTGATTGAAGGGATTAAAAACACAAAATTCAGCATCGTACGCTTCCCGGGACAATGTTCGACACGATGTTTATTTCCGAAACTTTTCCCCGTGAAATCCTCGGAATAATTGGTAAACTAAACTAACTACGTCTGGTTGGGATGAATTTCCGGATTTTTTATTTTAAAAAATGTGCACCTGTATACACCCCGTTAATTCACGTTTTCAATGCGTCTGTATACCCCGGAATATTTCCAGATATTTTCAAAATCCCAGAAACTAAGCTAATTTTTTTAAGAAAGGCAACAAAAATGAAATTCAAAATTGCCGGCCAGTTTCTCTTTTCTCAGCTTTCTCAAATATATTAGAGAGGCTTTCGTACATGCAAATGGAAACTTTTCTCGGGAAAACCGAAGCGTTTTCAGACTCAGCACACGGCTTTCGAAAATAAAAATCTATGGAAACTCCCACTTTTTACACTGCAGATGTTGCTTCATCGAAGGACTAAAATTAAGCACCTATCGAAATATTTTTAGATCTTTCAAAAACTTTTGACGTTATTAACCAAAACATCTTGCTCTCAAAATTACCTTCATATGGAATACTTGCTATTGGATAACCTCGTACCTTAAACATGGATCTGAAAGAATAAACATTGCGTACTGGCAAGGAAGAACGTTACTTATCTTTCCAATTCTTTGCCGATTGATTGTGGTGTTCCGCAAGGTTCGATTTTAGGTCCTATCCTCATTTTGTTACATGTAGGGGAAGTGGGGATAATGAGGGTCACGGGGTAATGAGAGTCAGCTGTAAATTGTCGATATATATTTTAAACAAACCATAGTCAAAGACGGAATCATGTGCTTCTACTTACCATTAGTTATGATAACTGTAGCCAGTTGATCGCCGCAGCCAAAGAAAGCTTACATAGACGATTATCTCGTTCGTATCAGGAAAGTGAGTGGTTGACGTTAGAAGGGGACCTTAGAAAAGAAGGTCTTACGTGAACTTCGGAATTTCTGGAAGAATTAAAATTTGTTGGAAGGGAACATATTCACCAAATCATTTGAAACCAATTATTAGTAATTTTAAAACATTCTATAAATTTTTATGAGCAGTTATAGTAAAAATGTACTTGTGGGGTAATGATGGTCAGTGATTCTCATTACCTGCAGTGTGACTGCCATGGCGCCAAACAAAATATTGCCCAGAAATTGCAAGTGGAGGAGAATGATCCTCAACACAGTTGGGAACAGCAATTAGAGCAAACATTGAAGGTGCAAGGCCCGCAAAATTAACACCGCGCATCTCAGTAGCAATGGAGTGAGTTGCCAGCACTTTCAAATCTGTATTTCCTGAATACACATCTGAAGCACGAGACATTGCATCTGAATCTGACTTAATATCACTCTCCCAATCTTTTCGTTTCTTCATCTTTTTTCTTAAGATTGATTTTTGCCTTTTCCTTTTCTCTATCTTCTTTGCGTTTTTACTTTGCTTTTTTCTGTTCTTTTTTCTTGAGTTATTATCTTGGTGGCTTCTTATCTGGCTCTTCCATTTTTGTAAAGTCACTGCAAAGAGAATTCGTTTGCTTTTCCTTTCCCTGTTAACTTTGCCGTTCTCATATCGTGGCCAGTGTAGATGATTACTACTCCAAACATCATTGACAACATGTGATTTAGTACTGGTAGTGATTTAGTTTATGTAGTAGCATTTAGTACCTATGCTCTTTTCGAACTTCCAGTGGTCCCGAAGTTTCCGCAATATTTATAATGTTACCAGCGTACTCAGTAACAGAGCGAAGGGCAATATTTTTTGTATCACCAGTGAATGAAAAAGCGATAATTCACTGGAACACAGGAAAGGAAAGTTCCAGTGTATGTCCACACCCCTAATAAGTGCATTTGAGTTTATATATATGCATGTTTTCTATTATAAAATGCATTTATGAGCTTTTAAGAGCCATAATTAACTACTCAACAACAACAACAAAATCATCTCACAATACGTAACATATAATATTATTTAAATAGAATTTTTAACCTACCTTATTGTGAATAATACTGGTTCAAAATATTGAGTAACATGATCACCATTTCAAACTCTTTCACGTGTTTAAACTAGCCAATCACAGAAGAACTAACAAATACATGGTCTTGACAAATTATATCACGTTTATGGTCTCAGAGACCTAGGGCGATTATTTTAAACATTTTTAGTATATATCACTCGTTTACTAGTGCAGTCGCCCTAGTTAAAATTTTGGAAAGAGATTTAGGATATAACGTGCGCAGATGGTACGAGTACTTCTCCCCCATACGCCACTTACAGCTTTTACTGTTCTTTGACCAAATAAATCAAATTTCACGCAAAATTAGTGAAAACTACTTATATTTTCAGAAAATTTTTGATGTTGTTATTTCAAGATCTGTCTTTGATGAATGATTCCAGTTTGATTAAAGAAAAAAATCTTTATCTTCAAGAATGAGGGATTTCAATAGAAAATGAAACCTGCAACATTCTTTTAAGATGCCTTTTCACTATCCGAGGACAAAGTTTAATCCAAAAATTTGGAGCCGTTTTTGAGAAAATTTTGAAATTATTGGTTTCATGTAAAGTATTTCCAAAATTCAAAATATCCGTTTCAAACTCGCGGGGTCTCGAGTTCGGCCAGATCTATCGGAGAATACCAATTTTGGTGTTAATCGTTCGAACGTTTAGATGCTAGCGTTAAGGCTAAATGCACCGACACTAGTTCCATTTGTCGCCACCACGTGGCAGCACCAAAATAAGCTAAATTTACTAGACCGATAACGTCTGAACAAATTGTCCGATTTTCGATCTATTAACGGCATTGGACTCCCTTTTAAAATAGAATTCACGCTACAATGCCGTTTTTTCAAAACATATTTCCAAAGAAACATTTGAAAATTTTTCTCATAGTTTCGGGAAGAAATTAAAAAAATGTGGGCTTATAGCGCGATGACGACGTGCTTCCTGAATCCAACGCCGTGTCAATCATGCAAATCGGATGAATAGGAGCGGCGTAAAGTGAAATTTCGGAAAAAATACCTGACCCCCCCTTCCGTTTCACGCAGTAGCGTCACCCGACCCTTTTGGGGGCTCCTTCGACGCGGCTGAATGGCCAAACCCGGCGGCCTGCGGCACGGGAGTAGGCCGTGCTCTCAGACAGGCAAGCCGGGCAGTCGGTTTATGGTTTCGTCCCTTTCAATCTCAATATATTTTTCTCCACTTATCAAACTAGTGATACTGTAACACAACCAAACGGTCTCATATCATCTGTAACAGTCGTATAAAACTATATATCTCGTTTACATATTTCCGTCTTCCTTCGAATACCATCAAAAAGTTATTTGAGGCACTACTCAAAATATCAATTCCCATTTGGAAACTGATTTCAAAAAGAAAATTGAACTAATTGTGTAAATATCACAAATATTCCATGTCTTAACATCTTATTTTACATACATTGTACTTCTAAGATCTTCCGTTATCATTCCACTACCAAAAAGAATGAGCCGAAATTACGCACGAGCTCTTTTATCTTGCGACTCGATTTTTGATCTCAAAACGGCGTTTGTCTCCTTGATAGACTTCACCTGATGAATCTGTTTTCCCAAGTAAAATTTTAAAACTGTTTTCGTACTTTCGGACAAAATTGAAGAAGTGGTAAAATAGCGCGCAGGCGAGATGCATCCTGAATCCAACACTGTAACAAACATTAAAATATAATATTAAGAATCGTGACATGTCCCAGCTTACTTAGTAAGTTATATTGATATAAAATGATTCTGTTATATTTGTATAAACTTGAAGATTGGAATAAGTAATTCCCGGCGCGTCATTTTGATACAAACTACGTAAATGATAATGTAAAAGGATGTAGTGTAAATCATTGTATTGTGACATATATATATATATATATATATATATATATATATATATATTGTGTGTGTGTGTGTGTGTGTGTGTGTGTGTGTGTGTGTGTGTGTGTGTGTGTATTTTTAATGCATTAAATTGTCATGAAAGCAATACAACTTTAACCCTTAGACAGGAACACCACACTAGAAGAGGAATATCCGTCTATGAGGGGATAAATTATGTTTTGTTATACAGTTATTAATTCGGCAACTTTTACATTTCTACATTAAGATACCATTTTTCTAAACATCGTACACGCTTATCAGTAACATTTAATCGGGTAGCAATTCAATTTATAAGATTTATATACTACTAGTAAAACGTAGCATACCAGTCACTGATAAACCTCATATTAGGAATCAGAATGCAAACGTATTAAATCGGCGATCCTCATCTAGGTGTCGAGAATAGGGATGCAACATTGATGTTGATATTTTCAAAACATAGATTTTGTATAGACACATGAACATATTTCGTAAAAAATGAAACATTTATGAAACCTGATGTTTACTATCGATGTGCTTGATGAGTTGTTGACTTAGAAATGAAAAAAACTGATAATTCCTCAATACATGTATTCGAATAAAGTGAACGGTGATTGTAACATCCTCATCCAGTTGACTATCTTCAGCCCAAGAAATGACCCCATGTTTCTGGCATTTCCTACGTGTGTCCTACCGTACGCAGAGAGGCAGTCAACGCAAGCACTCTATGTGTAAGGTCTCTCGTCCACCTTCCTGTACCCATTTGAGGAAGTGGTGACTCCATAAGATGACCCTGGGCGATAGTTTTCAGGCTTAGTTTCGCTGTTATTCTTTTTACTTTCTTTTGCCGTTTTGTCTTAATTGTAATTATAAATTAACAATCATGGCCACTGTCAAAACAAATTATCTTCCGCACGAACTTGATCGTTGTTTCTAAACCAGGTTTTTGAAAGATGTTTTAATTTTGAACATTGATATTTGCATTTGTATTACTTGAGCATCATTCCTTCGCTTTTCTTGCTATCCGAAACTGGGAGGGGATGCGCCGATAATTCAGCAAGTTCCTCCCTAATAATGGCAGAATGTACACATGAAAGACTGCGGGTATCAAACACACTGTTCAGTGCGATAATGTGTATTTGTCGGCTCCAGTCCCGGTCAAGCAGCGGCTGTGAGCATCTCCCCTTTCATCTGCAGGTCCCAATTCTTCGCGGGGTCTGAACGTGCAGAAAAATAGTACTAAAACATAGATCGCAAGCCATCCCTTGTTAGACCTATTTGGATATACACAGCAATAGGATGCTAGCAATTTCTTCATTGCTCACTCGGACTCGAACTGCCTTTTTCCTTTTGTTTTGATATTGTGTATTAGTAATTCAATTGTGCCACTTACACCCTTTTCTTCCGCTTCATTCTATCACTCCAAGCATAATATCCTTTTCTAGAGATTTTGTTCGACTCATAGTATGTCCAAAATATTTTATTTTCCATTTTTTGGCTTTGGCTTTTAGAGAAAGTTCTGTTTTCTTTTCAAAATTTCGGCATTTATCTTTTTGCCCTCCCATTGTATGTTTAATATTTTCTTCCGTGTCCATACTTCAAAAGCATCTTCCTTTTTTCGGCCTATCTCAGTGTTCAGCTTTTATACCCACGCAACAGGATTAGTGGCACCTCTTTCAGTTGCCAGAATTTCTGCAGTTGCTGTGAGACCCTTTCTATTGAATATGTGAAATTAGATATTGCTGCGCACTCATGGGTGTCTGCAGGGTTTAACGGCATGTTTCCGGACACTAACCACCCCAGTTCGGTGTTCTGGAAAATTGGCATTCTTTTTTCTAAAGAAATTTTGCCCGTTAACATAATTTCTGCGGCGATGGCGGCACCGATTAAAATGTCAATTGATTTTTTGACATTGAAACGCGGATCTGCAAGCGGAAGATTCGGTGGTTCTTTCCACTCTCCGCAAGCGAATGAGGCTGGCGGGAGGTCTGTGGTGATGGCAGGCATTACAATGAACGCTTCTTGACAGTGCCATTTAGTTACACGCGAAGCTATTACGAGCGATGCAATGTGTTGCGAGTACGTAGTACCTGTACCAACAGTTTGTATTTCAGACGTTCCCGCTGTACTTGCTATGTCAAGCCGCTTGATTAGCGCCTCTGAAACTAAATTACAATTTGAACCACTGTCCACCAGGGCAGTGCATGAGGATTAGCACTCGCTTACAAGAATTTCAGCTGTTGGTAATATACATGGTGTAAGACGGCTCGAAAAAATGTTTACATTCGCACTAAACGAATTTACGTGCGTCGACGGCTGAGATGGCACAGCGTGGGAGCTGTTAGAATTGGTTTCGAGAACTCTCCCGGGCAAATCGGCGACACTATTTTGAGCACCCCTGGAATTCCAGAATTCCTGTGAATGACCGCCGGGTGCACTCTGGGTGCAGGTACTCTGGCCGGATGGCCCCGAGACAAAAGCTGGCGAAAAGTTTCCTCCTTCACAGACCGGGGGCGGGGGGTATTGGCCGCACGGGGCAGTGAACGGGGAGTTTGCTAGCGCCGGCGACTGGGCGTTGCAGACCGCGACGTTCATTTTCGACTCAAAGAACCCATGTAACAATGTGTGATGATTGGCATTGCACTGACGACATGTGAACGAGGAGCAATTATGCGATTTTGAATATTTCTTAAGACAATTATGGCACAGCCGTTGTTGGCGAACGTGAGAAAACCTTGCTTCCTGTGATGATTCGCGGAACTTCTGGCACTGATGAAGCAAGTGCGCGCTAGCACAAAATGAACATTTGTTTCCGGTATTGTTGGTCGCATTGTTAGATGGTCCATGCCAATTACGGGTTGCGGCTTTTTTGAGTTCAGGGCGCGGTTTACTGTTTTGGGCAGGGGTACCGGCACTGTTAATGGCAGCGGTTTTGTACTGCCTTTCACAAAAATTGTAAAAATCCTTCAGTTGTGGATTTTTGTCTAACGGCGCGTTTCGTTCCCATTCTTGTACCACAGCGGGTGGACAATGCGCAAGAATGCGAAGAAGAATGAGTAATTCACTCAAAGGAACTTCTAAATGTAAATTATCAAGGCTATGGCATGGGTTTGGTAATGGTCAACAAATTGTCGCCATGTTTGTGGATTGGTTGAATCCAACACAGGAGGGCATTCTAATGCGATGATGTGGGCGGTTGCTATCAAACGCGGATTTTCATATCGCGAATTTAAAGCTTGCCACGCCAATGAGAAGCTATTAGGTCCACTGGGAAATTGTAAAACAAGTCGTTTACATTCTGAAGGAAGGGCTTGGACCAAATCGTGTAATTTTTCCAGATCTGTCGTATTTTTATTTTCCATTATTAGCGCAGTAAAAGCTCTCTGAAACCTTGCCAATCTTCATTGCGACCGGAGAACCGGGGACTAGGGAGCTCAGGAAGCCTGACTACACTGTACGGCATTTCCTGTGAAGAGCGGTGTGAGTCTGCCACAGAAGGTGTAGTCTCACGAAATGCAGAATTTTTCTCAACAAAGCATTTACTTTGGAGATTAACGCGAAATACCGGTCTTCTCATTCGAATTCGAGTTCCGCATCTGGGAAATAGTCCGCTAGCTGTTTTGAATCTCTTTTGTAGTTTTCCCAAACTTCAAGAACACGTTCCTTACGAGAAACTAACTGTTCATACGTTTCCTCATCGACAACTTTGAAACCTTGTATAAAAGTTGCCTGGTTATCTATAATTTTAATTGCAGTTGAACATGCGGCTTCAAGCCTTTTCCGGAGTTTGTCTCCCTTTTCTGCCATGTTAACTGCTTGGGTTTAACTATGATTAATAATTATTTAAAAGCCTGAAATTAGGACGCGTGCGTATGCTAACATGCACCCGAGCACATGTAAAAAGCATTGAAATATAGTGCAAATAAATCGATCGAGGACCGTGTGGGAGCCTGCATTCCTGTAAAACACTGAACACACACATACCACAAAATACAAATTACAACTAAACTTATTCACTAAAAAATAGCATTAACAAATTTGTATTAACACTGTATTACATAAATAAATTATTAATGAATTTCTTTTCCAATGAATGGCATATAACGTAACTAAGATTAATAATAAATTGTTTGACATAGAGAATTTTACTATCCTTGGAACACTGAAAAGTAAATAATAATGTGCAATGATGAGAATTTTAGTAAAAATTGTCAAATTCAGACATCCGGCCCGGAGGACCAAAATGTACAGAGAAAGGGAAGAATGGCCAGGAGAGGAGGGGGTTGCTTTAGCGGGCTGAACGGGACCTTCTCTGTACAAGCTTACGCCGCGCCGGGCCGTGAGCTGCCCGGAGGGGGAGGGGGGAGAGAGCGAGGACGCTGGTTGAGGGAAGAAGCAGGGGTTGTCAGAATTCAACTCACTCACATTGCACATGCTATTTAATATTAAATTTACATTATTTACACTTGCAATGACGTAAGTCGGTGTGCCTGCGGTGGTGTGCCGACGGCGGTGTGCCTGCGGCGGGTGTCCTGCGGCGGTGTGCCTACAGCGGTGTGCCTGCAGCGGTGGGGCTGAGGCGGGGTGCGTGAGGCGGGGTGCGTGAGGCGGGGTGCGTGAGGCGGTGTGCCTAAGGCGGTGTGCCTAAGGCGGTGTGCCTGAGGCGGTGTGCCTGAGGCGGTGCACTGGCGGGGTGCAAATGAATGCGCGCTCCCACAAGGTCCGTCGACGGTCGGGCGCGGATGCAGCGCCTTATGGGAGCACAGCACAGAATCTGGCTCGCGTAGGTCAGCCGGAACACGTACGGACTGAAAGTCCGTCTGCGTTGGACGCAGTCTGCACCCCTGCCGAAGGCAGTGGGGTTACAATGCACTCGCGAGAAAGCAGATGGCGCCGGGCCGGGCCGGGCTTGCGTTGTCTGTCGCGGAGAGACTTTGTTCCGGCAGTATATCACTTTTCCGTTGATGTTCAGGCTTCCTTTTGACCAGTTGACATAAATGTTGTTTTCTTTAAATGTAAGTTCATAGAATATTTAAATTTTATATTAATAATATATTTAGCTATCCTTATTACATAATTAAGAATTAAGTACAAATAAAACATCTGCATAATTTTGATAACATAACATTTTTGCGTTTTCTCGAAAAGGAGTAAAGTGGACATGTCACGTTTTGAATGTTTGCTCATTTCGCGCTCCTTTCTATCCAAGCCCAGCGCCGCCAGGGCACGCGCTCAAGTGTAGTCACCCTTCTGAGCTGGAAGCAGGGTCACACCTCCGGCACACTGCTGTTCTGACAGCGTGACTTTTCTGACCTCTGCAGACATCTCGCCGCGTTCTTCGGCGGGCTGCGTTCTACACTAGGGCAGTTCGATATGCCCAAGCGTAGGAAGAGGGCGGTGAGTAGTTTTCAGTGGGCGAGAACATTGTTCAATGACGAAGTGGAGATTATATTTACTCTATAAGAATTAGTGGAATCATTCGCGTTTCCTTAATTATTAGCAACCGAGTATGTGTGTGTGTGTGTGTGTGTGTGTGTGTGTGTGTGTGTGTGTGTGTGTGTGTATATATATATATATATATATATATATATATATATATATATATATATATAAAATTATAAATTAAACAATTAATAACAATTATTAAAGTATATTTGATTAATAATCATTTTGTGATATATTATTAACTAAAGTACCTTATTTTGTCAAGATGTATGGATGGTAAGCTATTGTTTTTCATTGAAAATACCGGTATAACGTTTATTGACGTCCATACCGGTAAAGACGTCAATAGAGGTATTTTACTAGTATAAAACAATAAAGGTATTTGAAAAGGTATGAAAAAATACCGGTATTCAATACCTTTTCGGTCCTTTCACTAGCAGAATCAAGAAAAACAAACTATCCTTGTTATCTTCTCTTTCATTTGTATTTACAGTATTTGAAGTATTTCTTTTTTTAAAAGCATTTATTTTATGTTTTTAAATATATCTTCAAAATACATGCTCAAAAAAACTCAAAAATAGAGTTTTAAATACAAAAATACATATTTCAAATACAAGTATTTAAATATTGCTCAACCCTCTCTATAAACTAGTATGTGCGATCAGCAATGTACTAATCTCAGTTCCCAGCTTGAGCGTAGTACTAATACATATGCCACGAGTAAGTCCGGAAAAAATTGTAGAATGAAATTGCAAAATATGGACATAAATATATCAGGAAAACGCTAAATAAACGAATATGCAAAATCAGATTTTCCTGCAGTATGTAACATCAAATTTCATTAGAAATAATTTAGTACAATTACACTGTGTAAGTATCCTTACAATACAATTTCAAATAAAAGATAGCGATGATACAACATCACACACATTCAGGCACTATTTCTAAATTTGCAATTTTCGAAAATTGATAGAGTTCAACGAAAATGGTAATTCTTTTAAGCGTCCCTTCTATTCGTGGAAAAAAATTGTTGTTTTTTTTTTAATATATACATCAACAGATATTTTTAATATATACATCAATTTCATTCTTAAATTACTCTAAAACTTCGCGGTTTTGCATGAATTTTGCAACTTACATGACCTTTGCAATCTTCGAAAATACGGCGGGGTGGGCGAAAATGAGACCACCATCATATTTTCTCGTCTTTAAAAAAAAAATTGGAGCTCTTTTTGAGAAAAAGTTACGATTGTTTTAATTGCCTATACTTCGCCCCAAGTTGCACGAAAACTACTCAAATGTTTCAAAAATGAAACTTGATCTTATTTTCAGATCTGTCAGAACAGATTTCAGTAAGGACAAAAATATATCATCAAAATTATAGTTGAAGAAAGACGCCCCCAAAAATTGCACGTTAGCAATTTTCTAAAAATAAGTGATGCCAACAAACACCATAAATCACATTTCTCTTGCGTTCTGTACGTAACACGAGGACAAAATGTAATCAAATAATTTGGTGACGGTTTGAGAAGATTTTGAAAATGATTTTGAGGCTAAATGTAAAGTACCCTCAAAAATCAAAATATCCGTTTGAAACTCTCAAAGGATCGAGTTCTTTCAGGTAGATTCGGGAAGATCAATTTTGGAGAAAATTGACTGAGCGGTTTGGGCGTTGACGTTGACCATAAACGGACAGACATGTTTTGGCGTCAATCGATTTTTAGGTATCAAGGACACATGTATTGTATTTTTTCGCTAGACCACGAGTTAGAAGAAGTAATGCAATATTTAGCAAGAGGATTTATCCACTTTCACTTTACCAGGGCCCGACAATAAGAGTTTTCCGGTACCCGATTACATAATTTATAGGAAAGTAGTTTTAAAATTAACAACAAAGAAAACAATTTTAAAATTTAGCTTCCGCGATTTTACTTGGGAAAACAGATTCATCAGGTGAAATCTATCAAGGAGACAAACGTTTTGAGATCAAAAATCGAGTCGCCAGAGAAAAGAGCTCGTACGTAATCTCGGCTCATACTTTCTGGTAGAGGAACGATAACGGAAGATCTTAGTAGTAAAATGTATGTAAAATAAGATGTTGTGGCATAGAATATTGGTGATATCTACACAATTAATTCCATTTTCTTTTTGAAGCCAGTTTCCAAATCGGAATTGATATTTTGGGTACCGCCTCAAATAATTGTTTGATGGTATTCGAAGGAAGACGGAAATATGTGAACAAGATACATAGTTTTATACGACTATTACAGATGATACGAGACCGTTTGGCTGTGTTACAGCATCACTAGTTTGACACGTGAAGAAAAATATATTGAGACTGAAAGGGACTGACTGCCCAGCTTGCCTGTCTGAAAGTTTGGCCTCCCGCGCCGCAGGCCGCCGGGTTTGGCCGTACGGCCGCGTCGAGGGAGGGCCCAGACGGACCACCAAAAATTTTCGCTTGCCCACCCCCAGAAAAACTTTACACGCAAAACAAATTTTCGGGCCAACTACACGCTGGCCGGAAAAAATCTGGGATTTCAACCAAACTTGGTAAGTTTGCCCATCGTTTGCCCAGGTTTGCCCACCAAAAATTTCTTTGCCCACCCCAGAAAAAAAAAATTTTTCTACCCACACAAAAAACTTACAGAAAAAAATTTTCGTGGCAAATCCAAGTTGACCAAAATTTCAGGTAATTTAAATATTTTAGTAAATCGTTTTTCCCAAGTTACTATTTACTAATAGAGTATTTGCGTTTGCCTACAGACAATTTTCGTTTGCCCAGACACAGAAATGGAATTAAAAGCAGAAGCGTTATTTAACGGGGCTCTGTTGCTATGTTCATATAATCGGCCTGCTACCACTACGCTGAAGAACAATAATAATATTCATATATATTTCTTAATAGTGTTTTTCGTTTGCCCAGGACAATTCTCGTTTTCCCAGGCATAGAAATGAAATTAAAAGCAGAAGAGTTTATTTAACGGTGTCTGCGGGTTACGCTTTTGTTAATATAATCGGCCCAGATACCATTTACCTGAAGGAGCAAATATAATATTCAGTATCTATTTCTTAATAGTGTATTTTCGTTTGCCCAGTAAAATTTTTTTGCCCAGGCACAGAAATGGAATTAAATGGAGAAGCGTTTATTTAACGGTGTCTACGGGTTACACTTTTGTTTATACAACCGGGATGGCTACTACTTACATTGAAGAAACAATTATAATGTTCACTATACTGTTTTTTAATAGTTTATTTTCGTTTGCCCAGTTACAATTTTCGTTTGTCCATGTCCACAGATGGAATTAAAGGCAGAAGAGTTTATTTAACGTGGCTCTGGCTGTTGATTTCGCCCATAAGATCGGTCTTTCTAATACTTAGGCTTATGCAAGAATTATAATATTCAGCATACAATTCCTTTACTGTTCGTTTTCGTTAGGTCCGTAAATTTTTTTGTTTGCCCAAGTACAGAAATGAATTACAAGCAGAAGCGAGTATTTTTACGGGGATTCGGCTGGCGCTTTCGCTTATTTGGTCGGTCTGGCTATCACTTATGGTGAAGGAATAGCGATAATGTTTAGCAAAACGATTAGCAGAACCGGACAAAGGTGCGGATTCACTTCCCGTGACATCTAAGAATAAACGCCACTGCTTGTAATTTCATTTCTATTTTTGGGCAAATCCAAATTCATTCTGAGCCATCGATAACACACTATTAAATGTAGTATGCAAAATATCATAATTGTTGCTTTAGCGAAACCTTAGCAGAGACGTAGACAGGCGCGGATTTGCTTCCCGAGCCATCTCAGAATAAACGCTTCTTCTATTACTTTCATTTCTGTGCCTGGGCAAACAAAAATTCATTCTTGGCAAACGATAACACACTATTGGGATGCAGTATGCAAAATATCATAATTGTTGCTTTAGCTAAACGCTTAGCAGAGCCGGACAAAGGCGCGGATTCGCTTCCAGGGCCATCTAAAAAATAAACGCTTCTGCTATTACTTTCATTTCTGCGCCTTGGCAAACAAAAATTCATCCTGGGCAAACCATTACACACTATTAGATGCAGTATGCAAAATATCATAATTGTTTTTAATTCTGTTTTTGGGGAAACAAAATTCATTCTGGGCAAACATAACACACTTTAGGATGTAGTATGCAAAATATCATAATTGTTACTTTAGCCAAACACTTAGCTGAGCCGGGCAAAGACGCGGATTTGCTTTCCGGGCCATCTAAGAATAAACGCTTCTGCTATTAATTTCATTTCGTGCCTGGGCAAACGAAAATTCATCCTGGGCAAACGATAACACACTATTAGGATGAGTATGCAAAATATCATAATTGTTGCTTTAGCCAAACGCTTAGCAGAACCGGATAAAAAGCGCGGATTGGCTTTCCGGGCTATCTAAGAGTTTCGTGTAAGTTTTTTGTGTGGGTAGCCAAACGAAAATTTTTGGTTTTTTCTGGGGTGGGCAAACGAACATTTTTGATGTGCAAACCTGGGCAAACGATATACCAAGTTTGGTTGAAATCCCAAACATTTCCCGGTCAGCGTGTAGTTGGCCCAAAATTTGTTTTGCGTTAACTTTTTTCTGGGGTGGCAAACGAAAATTTTTGGTGGGCAAACCTGGGCAAACGATATACCAAGTTTGGTTAAAATCCCAGATTTTTTCCGGCCAACTTCACGGTGGTCCCAGACGGGTCGGGTGACGTAAGGGGAAACGGGAAGGGGGAGGGGGGAAAGTGTTTTCCAAATTTCACTTTACGCCTCTCCTATTCATCCGATTTGCATGATTGTCAGGGCGTTGGATTCAGGAAGCACGTCGTCATCGCGCTATAAGCCCACATTTTTTATTTTCTTCCCGGAACTATGAGAAAAAATTTAAAAGTTTTTTGGAAATTTTTTTGAAAAAACGACATCGTACCGTGAATTCTATTTTAAAAAGGAGTCCAATGCCGTTTACAGATCGAAAATCGGACAATTTGTTCAGACGTTATCGATCTAGTAAATTCCGTGTGTCTGCGATCTATTGATTTTTCCTATAAGTATTTTTCGGTGTATTTAGCCTTAACTACACATGGACACACAGACGTTTTGTCATCAACCAATTTTTCGATATCAATGTTCCACAACACGTGGAACTTGACAGAGGAATCAGATATCATACATATCAGAAGAACTAATTTACAACATTTTGGAAAAATATTTATTCCCTTTTTCAATACTAGGACTCCACAATACATTTTTTTCTGTCGAAAAGTCGCCGATTTCTGCAGCAGCATTACAGTATTTTCTCTTTGCTATGTTTTTTATTTTATTTTTTTTATTTATTTTACGTCAAAAAAAAACAGTTAAAAACTGCGTATGACGTGCTATGGGGAAAAGTGAATTGTGTGCACATTTTCAAAATTCTGTGATCCCTACACCAAGTCATATACTACTTAAATTTTGAATTTTGAAAGAGAGAAAAAAACAACAAAAAAACTCCCATGTAATAAAATCTATTTTCAAGGATAAATAAACAATAAATTTTGGCTCTTATTACTTCCTGCCGCGACAACATGGAAACGATAATTTGAAGAATTGTGTTTCCCACTGAATTCTAGAAGACGTGCACAGAAAATGAAGTTACATTTATGTCCAGAAGCAAAACAAGGGGCCATCTCAGCATTTGCTCAATGGATCAGGGAAACTGGACGAAAAACCTGATCGAGATGGGGGTCATTGACCCGGAAGCTGTAGTACAATAGTTGTTACAGGTTGTTTATACTCATTTATACAGTCCAAATGTAATTACGTAGTTTGACGAAAAAGTATAAATGAAAAAAACGAATCTAGAGGTACTAAAATTTCGATACACTGTGAAAACCAAATTAAATTATTTAATACCTAAAATTTAAGCAATTTTTATTTCGTAGAAAATCGTTAACATTTAATTAAATATAACCTCGTATTAAACTTCCCGCCAATGTTTGCCCCAAACATCCTGCTTAATTTTCTACGTTGGCCTCCTTCAGCAGGATACTTTCATAGACTTAATAAATAACCTCTTTGGAGCTCCTTCTCATATGCAATTGCCTATTCAGTAAAATATAAAGATCATTGTACTTTGGAGGAATTTCTTACTTGGGCGAGTTTATTCAATAATTATTTTTATCTTCATTAGGAGAATCTGTAGTAGTGACACATTATTTACTCGTTGTCAGACGAAAATCGGAGACCAAAATGAAATTTTAAACACAGCCATAGTACAGCGAAACAAGAACTATTGTACATTTTATTTTGTCATGAAATGGTTTTGAAATTTTTTATAGACCTTAATTCACTAGTTGCAGCGATATTATTTTTCAATTGAAGACTGCTAGAGTGTGTTGGTAGTCTGACTATATGCAAGATGCCTTGTCGCTTGGTACTCTCTGGGCGTACGCCATTTCATCGCTAAACGCGTGAATTTACGTGATCTGCAATAGAACGAGGGGAGTTTGAAGAAAGAAGTGAAGTATTATATGTGTTTGTATAATATTTGCAGTAGAATACATTATTTACTTTGTAAATTATTCTCATATTTTATGTACTTGGAGAAAAGCATTGTTTGTGAAATACTGTACATTACTTTTGAAATACTACACTCAAATGTGGACATATATTGTTAAGCTGCCGTCAGAATTGACTGGACAGCCTTACTTTATTTCTATGTATTTGTTTTCATATTGCGTATAATAGAGTGACAGTTATTGATTTCGAGTATTTTGTAGTATACTAAAAGATTTTAATCTTTTTCAGGCCCGAATAAAAAATCCGGCATAAAAGTGTCTCTTCTTAGGAATGGCACATGAGATTGTGCCAAAGCGAGTAAATATGTCTCTCTTCACTGCAATTGAAACGTGTTGTCAGCATGTAGCAGATTTGAAAGTGTCTATGAACCAGTCTTTTTGTACTCTTCAGAGAGATGTTGGTAATATATCTTCTTCATATCAAAGGATAGAGCAGAGAATGGACGCTTTAGAAAAAGTTGTAAATAGTAGACTAGGTGTGAAAATCATCGTCATCAATGTTGTGAAGAAGTTTTAAAAAAACAATAGGTTGGAACTTTGAAAACTTGGGCAGTTCCGATATGTATGTTCGAAGAGAAGTTTTAAATTTTTTGAGGAGAGATTATTTTCATGGAATTTGCAATTGCTTTTTGCTTACAGTCCAGCATCGCCAATTGTTCTTATAAGAAATAACAAACCAGCACAAGTTAGTGCTTCTTTATGTTTGGATTCTACTGTTCAAGTGATAACATTAAATTCTGAATCTGATTACCCTGATGGTTCATGGCTTGGGGATGAAACAAATCCAGAATTAAGAGTGCGGTGTCCCATATCTCCTCCGTGAGTAATTTTTAATTTCATTGGACTTCTATTTCTTACATTTTTCTTTATGTATCTGTCTTATCCTACAATTTATGTAATTGCAATTGCAGGAATTTACTTCATATAAACACATTTTGTCAAACTCCAGAAAAAATGGCTGTGACATTGCTTGATTACCTATTCTCAAGAGAAGTGTTGGCTATATCCAATTTATCAGGGAAAGGCAAGCATGGAAAAAGGCAGCTGGATCCTTTAATGGTATTACATACTTTGACTATTTTGTGCAATATTTTAATTGTTTTATTAATTTTAAATATACTTATTTCACTTTCTCTTTCCATTACAATTGACTACCATGAAGATTTATGGTATAAGATGTCATTTAGTTCATAAGTTCAATATTACGGAACGGGATTGGTACAGAATTAAACAGAATATGGATTCAAAGTGCCGAACAGCATGGAGGAAGAAAGTGAAGGGTTTACCTCTGAGTCGTTTCAAGGTATGCTTAAGATTAGTTTATGGATAGTTCTCTAGTCATTTATATTGATATTGTTTAATGTTGTTGGCTCCCCAAAATTCAATTCAAAATCTGCAAATGAAATTTAATAGTAAGTGTTAAAGTTTTGTGGCTAATGTTTTATGGTTGATTTGAAAGTGTGGGCAGTAAATGGGATTTACAATCTGAAAATCACTGTTATGAATTTTCTGAAGCTCATTTGCTGTGGCAGGTAATCAATCTGTTATCAATAATCAAGACATTTTTGTAGGAAAATAATTTCATTTTGTTTCATAAGCATTAATTTTTTAAATAGTCAGAAAATTACTTATACTGATTTCTTACAAAACTTTTGTCAGGAATTAGTTTTTTCAAATATAATTTTCAACTTTGCATTTGTTGAGTAGTAAAAATAACAATATTGGCTGTATTTTGTCTTAAGTCTCAGACTATAAAGTCAAACTGTAACTCTTCCACTTGACTACAAGCATTTGGTCTCTAAGGTTCAAAACGAAATTAAATTTTTCCTCTAAACGTGTATAGGACAATATTTCATGTGACAACAAATTAGAAAAGTAAGAGTATGAACTTGTTCTGGTGGTTTGTTAATGGCCATTGATGGTGTATATTCAGGGCATATATTATAGAGGAGGCAGATGATATTTTGAAATTTATTAAGAGACATCTGCACCTTTTTGGGACATTCACTATTTTTTTTAAATTTACTTTATATTTATTTTTAACTTGTCTTTTTATTGCACATTTTCTGCTGAATTTTTTCCCCAATGGTTTATTTTTCTTGCATTGTCCAGTATTTATTAATCCAAGTATTCTAGACTCTTACTTCCCTTGCTCGCAGATTGAGAAATTCCCAAGTTATCGTTTATTCCCTTGCTTTGTAAATTTATGCATAAGGAAGAATCTCTACTGACATTATTTTTTTAAAATTGAGTAGACTATCAATTTTCTTGAAGTTAAGATAAAATTCCAATAGATTTTCTGTAATATAGTAATAGTTGCTGTTAAATTTAAATGATGTAAGGGTCAGTATTCATTTCCTTAATATTTTAAATTAACTTTTCAGTGTGTTTTTACTACGCATATCTCTCTCCTCAGATATATATTATATAAATTGTTTTTCTTTTTAGTTTTGTTGATTAAGACTTTTTGATTTTACATAGTTCTTACAAGTGCCATGTATTGCACATTATCATAATCCAGCATATTATGTAACTAATTTAACATAGTTTTACGAATGGTGAAGTTTAAGGATTCTTGTTACTTATTCCATAATCTTTTTATTTTGTTTGTTCATCACCCATCTCCCTCCTTTACCTGCCTGCATTCTCCCCCACCCCTCACTCAATTGAACTCATTTCACGCTTACTGAATTGATTGTCCGTCCTTATCCTTGGGCACTTTAATATGGCTCAGTTGAACCAGAATGCTGCAAAAAAAAAAAAATTTAAATTTTATTCTAGGGGATGATGGTTTAAAAAATTTATTTATTATGAATGATATTATGTATATATATGTATATATCTATATATGTATGTATATATATGTATGTAGGTATGTATGGAATTTTGTCTCTTATAAGTGGGAAATGGGTTTTTGACACGTTTAATGAAATGTAACCATATTTTTCATGGATTAGTAAGATTTATATGTTATTTTAAACTTGAGGAAACATTAATAACTTGAAACCAGAGCCCATTTAGCCAGATCTTTTGAGTTTTAATGTACAACAAAATCTTGTTGTACGATAGATTTAAAATTGTGTACAGCTATTTACAAATGCTCAGTAATCTAAAACTTGTTTCTTTTAAAAATAGGAAGTTATATCCAGCTCTCAGAGATTGCCCTTTACATTTATCAACTTCATTGATAATGTCCAACTTCTCGGCTGGCGATAAAACCTTCCGTTTCAATGCTATAATTCGGACAAACTTTTTGCCAACTTCGTTGAAGGCAAAAACAAAACAAAAAAACTAACTACATTCGAAATTGTGCACATGGCAGAAAATAGCTCCACTGCACCAAAAATAATAGAAATGTACGCACTGCAGTGTCTTCCTCGTTGCCAAGAGACACAAGGCTTACAGAATGAGCTTTCCTCAAGAGAAATTTGCAGCCCCCTTACCCCCCTCCAGGTGATGCTGGTGTGCAAAATCCTACTCCAGTGTATTTAAAGCACATGCCCCAACCCTTACCAAGCTGACGAAATTCCTGAGTCGCCTGGAGGAAAATTTCAGGCTTTGTTTCTTACAAGCGGGAAGGAACGTATGGCTGGGCATAAAATCTTGTCTATAATAGGCGGGAATCTCTTATAACGGAGTCTCTTATATGCGGGAAATAAATACATTGTTTATATAAACTGACCTCGGGACCTTGAATTTTGTCTCCTATGTGCGGGATTCTCTTATAACGGGGCCTCTTATATCGGGGTTTTGCTGAGTGTGTGCGTGCGTGCGTGCGTGTGTGCGTGCTTCTTCAATTTCTGTCCTAAATTCTTGTGATTAATACAAAATTCTATCGATTTAATAAATTGCAAAAGTTAAATGAATCCTGAGATAGCAGTTTTAGGATACCAACACTGACATTACTTTTTCCTTCTCTTCTTTCTTTCTTTCTTTCTTCCTTCCTTTCTTTTTATTCTGCCATTTCATCATTGTGAAATGGAGGTGCCAAAAATATATATACGCATTATAATTCATGTTCTTAGTTTCCTTGTCTGTTATTGGTGTTCTGCCAGCAATAAATATGGTCCAAGGAAACTCATGATGTCCTGCAACATAAAATAAGAAGGCTGTTGGACTCTGGGTGATGTAAATGGAAAGGTGTCACACAAAAAGAAATGGCAGATATATTCTGAAAGTTAATGGCACATAATTGCTTTTTCTCTGGAGGAGTATGAAGGAGGGAAATACTCTCACAATTCAAACAATTTTGCAGTTCATTTGAATGAGAAATGGTCCTACTTAATTCACTTTCATGAAACTTGCTGTTCGAGGTCACTTCAGATGGCATTTTGTGTCATGGCTCAGAAGATTTAAATGTCAAAATATGGAAGGTGGTAATAATACTTCAAAATATATTCTGTAATATAACAGAATTGCGAAATTTTGCTGTGTATAAATTTAGACCAATAATTTCAGGGAAAATGAAAATTTGCAGAGAAAATGACAAATAATAATTGTCACTGTTATGTAGCTAGAAAGAAAGTTTTCATTCAGAACAAACATTAGCAAAAGAAAGTCATTCATGTTCAGATAATTTTCGAGTAATTTTGAGAACTTCATTGTGCTCACTTTACGGAGGTGCCAAAATTCGCGAAGGCGCTGGGGCGCAAACATCTGAATGCAACACCGGATTATGTACAACTGAAAATACACCTTGCATATTTCCGCCTATCTGGCGCATATTATGATGGCAAATTTTGTTGGAACATTGATGTTTTGATATGTTGCCAAAAGGTTTTCAATGTTGATTGCTTTCATTAAGAATCAACCAAAAAAAGACAACAATATAATTAAAATATTGATTATTAATATTTTAAAACAATGGAATTTTTATCAATTAATTTACATTTAATTTGTTTATAAGATGTATTTTATATATAGATTATGTTGAATAACTATTGTTCCATACTTTTATTCTTGCATATTATAAGTTAAGATTTTGTAATTTTAATTAAAAAGAGTATAATTTTTAAATTTTGGTAATCTATATAAATCATTACAAAATGATTCCGGAATTAAATTCTTTAAGGGTAATAATTATTCAATTATTATAATTGGCTAGTAATTTTATACCTGTAGAAAATATAATTTTTGGCTTACAATTGTAAGATTCTCTTTTTGAGGAGTCAGAGGTGATTTGTTTCTAAAATTTGATTTAAAAAAATTGGATTCGTGTTTTTTCTTGTCCGTTTTAAGATAACATACAAACAGTAGAAATTGAATTTCTTTGTTTCGATTTGTTGATGGTTTACTATTACAGTGAAGTATGAGTTTAAATTGTTAAAGTTATAAATCTGCCAAATTCCTAACAACAAATGAACTAGAGCTAAAACAGCACTTTCTTGCATTATTTAAGAGGGTATGTAATATAATACTACTTGAAGTAGCATAAGTTTTGCCTATTCTGGGATTCAAACTCGCGTACTTAGGTATAGCAAGCAATGAGCGTATTCATTGTACCAACCCCTAAACAACCTTCTCTACAATTTAAAAACGAAGTTAAACAGGTGCTATCCACATTAAACAAAAACAAGTTTGAGGCTCTGCAAGTTTGTAATGGACATTTTGATTTTTCATGATACTTTAAATGAAGCCTCAACATTTTCTCAAATGGCTCCAAATTTTTTATTAAACTGGTTTTGGATATCGTAAAAAATGGTTACAAGTGCAGCATAGGTCTAATTTTAATTGTAATCCCCGATTTCTCGGAAATTGCTATAGTTCAAAATTTTATTCTGTGTCTTCCTACAGATACAACATAGAAGATGATATTTTTCTCTAATAAAATCTGTTTTTCAAAGACTGGTCTTGAAATAACATCATGTAGTTTTTTGAAAATGTGGGTCATTTTTGTGTAATTTTGTGTGAGATGTAGACTTGTTTTTAACAATTATTTTCTCAAAATCGGCTCCAAATTTTTTCCCTGTATGAAACTAAAGACGGTAAAAAAATGTGTGCTGATCCAGTTTCCAGCAGTCACACTATATTTTTGAAAATACATAAAATTGACATGATAGAAGTATAATTTTGATGATTTTTTTTAAAGTAAAATCTGCTCTAAAAAATTAGATTTTTGAATAAAGTCGTGTACATTTAAAAAGAAAAGGAAAAAAAAAACAAGTAATTTTCACTTAATGTCTACTTGAATATATTAAAAAGTTGCGCGATATATTAAAAAGTTCTTAAATGGCTTATCTTCCTCATTTTTGGCATGGACAGTGCAAAAAACGCTTAAAAATGGTGCAGTCTTATTTTTTTTGAACTCTCTGAATATTTGGAAAATACAAAAGTTAGAAATTATGCAAGAAAATATGTGCTGTTGAAGCACCACTTAGTTATAAATGCACTGAGATTATTTATATCTCATAAATATTGAGTGACATTTAATGAACAGTTATTGCCGGTAGAGTAAACAGATTCTGAGATATATATAAATCATGCTGTGTTTAGGTTTAAAATTGATGTAAACATTTGTGGTATAAATATTTCATAAATTGAAAATTTACAGAACTTTTAGTTTATGAGAACAATGAATTTAAGCAAACAAATAATGAACGATCAATCACAAGTGAGTAAAGATGTTTACAACTTTAGTAACTTCACTAGTGGTACAACAGCACATACTGTCTTGCATTATTGTATTTGTAACCACAAGATACTCCTACATGAATCTGCAAAATTGTTTTCAACCAGCAAAAATTCTTCCGTACAGTTTCAAACTCAGGTCCTCCGAATTAAGTGCCGTGAGCCTTACCATTACACCACGCAGCAGCTCTGACGTACCAAATCTAGCTGATGCTTATGAATCTAATTGTCTCGCCCCAATATTTCCTACACACAATTTCTGAAAATTCAGAGAGATCATCGAAAATGAGACCTCCACCAGTCTTAAGCTGGGGAAAAAAATTGAAAGAAAAAACTTAGAGCGATTTTTGATAAAATTATCCGTTTATAATCTGCGTTAACTTTAACTAGAGAGTATGTGAAAATTACTTGTTTTTTCAAAAAAAAATTAGATGACCTTTTTTTAAAGAGCTGAATATTTAGAACAATTTTGTTTGAAGGTTAAAATCTCTATCTTCAATTTTGTAGTTTTGAAATGTTACATTTAGTAATTTTAAAAAACGTAAATTTAAAGAAGAAGTTTCAAACATGTTTTATTTTTATTTTTGGTAATTGCTTGAAATTCCAGCACAAATTACTCAAAAACTTTTTTGTTTTTTCAAAAAATTGTACAAAACTTTTTCAAAGAGCTGGTTTTTTTTAGAAGCAGTTTTGTTTAAGACAAAAATTTCTATATTCAATTTTGTAATTTTTAAATTGTAAAATTTTTGCAATTTTTGAAAATACAGAGACTTTGCTGGAACTGTGACTAGCACCACTTTTTTTACCATCCTGTGATACATATGAGAAGAAAATTTAAAAATTGCCAATATTTCACACCAAATTGTGAAAACTTACTGATATTTTCAAAAAATTGTACACAAACCTTATTTGAAGACATTTCTTTAAAAAACAAATTTCATTAGAGGGAAAAAATCTGGCTACAATATTGTAGTTGAAAGAAATTGTTGAAGAAAATTGGAATTTTGCAATTTCCAAAAAAATTAGAGATTTCAACCAACGTGAGACTTGAACCATTCTCTTAAGCATCCTTTATGCTATCCGAGGGCAAAGTATTATAAAAAATTTGGTGTTTTTTTTAAGAAAATTTTGAGAAAGCAGTTTCTTTGTTGAGGCTTCATGTAAAGTATCTTTAAAAATCAAAATATCCGTTTCATACTCAGAGAGCCTCAAGTTCATTTAAATCGATCGGGGAATGTCAATTTTGGAGAAAGTGATCTGAACAGTTTAGGTGGTAGCATTGGCCACAGACAGACGTTTTGCCATCAGTAGTGGTTTTGGAAACATCACGACATAACGTTAATTCCATGTAGAGAAAGTGTTGGAAGAAGTAATTTACTATATATAGGAATAAGATTTATCCACTTTTTCGTTACCAGGGCCTTTCAATAAGAGATTTTCCGCTGAAAATTCAGTTTTCTGGCACACAATTACAATACTTATTATTCTTATGAAGTAAGGGCAAGAAAGCAAAATGGGATTTGCACTGTAGTGGAAGGCAAGCAATTGGAGATGAGATGCGATGGTGAATGGATGTATAGTTAGTAAGGAGGGAAGACGTAGTTATTTAATGGTATGTTCTCTGATGGTGAAGATGTGCAGGTTGAAAGTATTTATTCGATGGAGTATGGACACAAAGGAAGTTAGTATCAGCATGTGGAAAATTACGAAAGTGAAGGCGAAGTTGGGTGATAGGTATGATATAAAAGATGGCCTGTCTCAGTTATAGATCAATGTCATGCATGGCATGAACAAATGATTCTCTTAGTTGCAAACGTTTGTTAATATTGTATGAATGTTTTTGTGTTGAAAAGGGTTTGTTACTTTCTTTTTATATTTAGATCAATTGTTTTATTATGATTTTGTTTCAAATTTGAGCCAACCAAAAACATTAAGTATGTTAGAATATTTTGTGAAACATTAGTTTCTCATGGGAATAGCACAGCTGTTTTTTTTTCTTGTAAATATTTCCCAACATATACATTTAATATAATACATTTAAAATTAATTAATAGTCAAGACCCTGTAAACACGAGATCATGAACCCACAACTAAACAAATGTTCTATAAACCACAAAAAGCCAGTTGCTGAATAAAAATTAATTAGAATATAAGAAGAATTAAATAGAAAATAAGTAGAGAAAAGAATAGTGGAGAGCATATGTTAATGTATTTATTGTTAGTTTAGGAAAACAGTTGTAGTTATTGAATAAACAGTAATTCTTTTTTTATGGATATGCTTTTACAGACTGAAAATGCAGATAGCTCCACAGAATTACAAGAATTTGTTTCGGAAGATGGTGAGGCAATCATCTTAACTGCAGGTCCATGTCGCATGGGAGATGCAATAGAACAAATGGAGACTCAGGTATGCCATATACATGTAGCAATTACTTCTTCTAGCCTTCTCTTTAAGCCTTCTGCAGCAAAAATGCTACTGAAAAACCCACACAAATTGGTTTTCCAAAAAGTAGCATGCACACTCCTCAAGAACAACAAATAAAACACACACTTGTACAACACTGCAAAAAACTTCAATATAGTATTAAGAAAAACTGACTCCATGAATACTGCACTAACACAGTACACAGTTACTACAGTTCTTTACATATCAAGAATATAAAAAAGTTGCAGTTCCATAACACATCAGGTGTGGTGGGGTCGCTTGTGTGCTCGTGGTTGTGGTGTTTTGATATGCGCTGTTTGATGTTAATGCATGCATTACAACAATATTTCTACATAACTTGCTGTTTACATGTAGGCACAAGTGCAAGTGATGTAATAAACTGATTGTTACTCATCATTTATTACGTATTATTTTTTTTATCCTGTGGATTTCTTCTTACGGTGACCCTTGGAATCCTAACCTCACTTCAGATGGTTGTCATTTTTAACCATGTCTGATTGTAGAGTTTGTGGAAAGTCCACCAAGGCAAAGGATGCAGTGAAATGTTATTACTGTGATAGCTGCAAGAGGCCCTTTCATCCTTCCTGCCTGGGTCTTACAGCTTCAGAAGTGAAATGTCTTAAACTTAAGCAAAAACGCTCGCTGTTGTATTATTGTTTGGACTGCCAGCAGGGTTTGAAGGTTCTTCCTAATGGGCTTGCAAAATTATCTGAACTGACAAACGACGTCTCAAATTTGGAAATCGCTGCTAATCTCTCAACGAAAATTGAAAGAACCAACCAACAAAATGTCAGCTTTAGGAGGTATTGCAAGTGAGGTATTAGATCAAATCGAGTGAAAATCTAATATTATTATGTACATTTTCCTGAAACTGGAAATGTTTCGGGAAGAGAATTGGCTGCACACAATGAAAGATAAATTATGGCCTCTGTGTCTGATATCTCGAATTTTGACTTTAACTCAATAAAGTTGATGTTCAAGTTAGGAAAAAAGACAGATGGAAAAACACACAATTAAAATTGTTTTTCATGATGTTACTGAGGCTAGACGAATTTTCAAACTGAGCAAATGTTGTAAAGATCCTGTCAGAATAAAAAATCATCTCATGTTATTTGAGAGAAAGCAACTTTCTGATTTGCGAGACAAATTGGTTGTAATCAATAGAAATAAGCTATCAACTATAAAGTATGTAAATGGACATCCGAAGATTGTTGACATTTTGACCGATATCACAGAAGAGGAAACTAATTCAAAAAATGTGTAAACCGTGCAGCCCTTGAAATTAAAATATTTTACCAAAATATGAAAGGTTTACGTTCGAAAATTAAAAATATCAAATCCTTTAGTTATATATTTTCTGATTTCGATATAGTCATTTTGACAGAAACCTGGCTATGTCCGGAAATATTAAGCGCCGAATTTAAGTTGGAATTTTTTTTTATTCATAGAAGATATTGAAATACTGAAAATAGCAAATTTGACAGAGGCGGTGGAGTGTTTGGGGGTATATAAAACAATATCATAGTATTATGTTGAATGCATGTATAGATGTTGAACATCTTTATGTTCATTTATTCGGTAAAGATTTTGATATGATTATTTGCGCACTTTATTTTCCTCCACAGAGCCAGGTTAATAAAATTGAGTGACACTCTTTTTGGAAGAACTGGATTTGCATTATCCAAATTCTGATTGGTTCATTTGCTGTGATTTCAATTTTCCAAAAACATGGTGGGGAAACACTGGTACCCCTATATTTTCTGTAAATAGTAGTTTGCCTGAGAGATGTTGTGTTACTAGATTATCAGATACACTGGCTTATTTAAACCTTCGACAAATTAATTGTATATTGAACGTATATGGAAATCACTTAGATCTTGTTTTCTCTAACTCTAATGATTATACTGTTTGTAAAGCACTGGAATCGATACAACCTATGGATCTATTTCATCCACCCTTATGTTTAGAGCGTTCAGTTGTAAATTCTAATACAAACGATTACCAAAGTGATTGGTTTTATGATTTCTCTTCTGCTGATTACATAGGTTTATCTGTTGTTTTTTTCAAATGTTTCTAGCACAATTATAGAGAACGATTCCTCTGTAACCGAAAGTGGTACCTTTTTTTTTATTACTGTTTATATATTGATCTTGATCTTTTTGTACTGAAGAAAATTTGTAAAATATCTTGTTGTCCTCCGTGGTATTTAGCTGAACTGAAAATCACGTTAATTCGCAAAAAAATGGCTCATTATGACTATAAGAGATTCGATTCAATTCAATTACATGCTATTCTCAATTTGTTTGCCTGAGAAGTAAATGTAAAAATGTTACCAAGTGAGATTTTGGTAGTTACAATGGAATCTACAAAAATTTATATCATAAAGTCCAAAACATTTTTGGATATACATGTAAATTCAAAAAAGAAAGAGAAGGGCCTTTGGCAATGTATTTTTCAACATCTTACATCCAATCTAACATCGATAATAATGTCAAATTACCAGTTCAAAGTCTTTCCAACTTGGACACTCTGTACATCTCAATCACTGATATCTATAAAAAAATAGAGAGTTTAGTATTGGGTAATGGTCCTGGCCCGGACGTTATTCCTCCCTCTACTGAAAAACTGTAAATGTATTATGTCACTGATACTAAAAATTTTATTTGAGAAATTGCTGAAAGAAGAAATTCTTCCAATTCAACAGAAATCATTTATAATTCCTATTCATAAGTCAGCTGATAGAACTGATTGTCAAATTATAGACCAATCTCTATAATCAGTTCAATTCCAACATTATTAGAATCTATTATTTCTAATAAAATAAAAAAAAAATTATTGTACCTTTCTTATCTGAGAGACAATTTGGATTTATATATGGCAGATAAATAGAGACTAATCTAGTGTACTATAGTAATTTTATTTGTAATTCCTTCATTGAGAAATGCCAAGTGGACAGTATATACTCTGATTTCAGTAAAGCTTTTGATTCCGTCAATCATCATCTACTTATACAGAAACTGAAATCTTTCAGTATTACAGGCTCCCTTTAACAGTGGTTTACTTCCTACGTGATGAAAAGGACACAGTTTGTGAGATACAAAAAAGTAGAATCAGATGAAATAACGTTTTTTCAGGAGCCCCTCAAGGGTCTCATCTAGATCCCTGACTTTTGGGTGCCATCATCTATATTGATGATATTAAATATGTTTTGAAAGATGTTCAATGTCTATTATTTGCTGATGACTCAAAATTTTCAAGAAAATCAAAAAACCAGATGTCTGTGTCTCCAAGCTGCATTCCACGACTTTTCGAAATGGTGCACTGAGAATCTACTTGAATTACATTCCTTCAAATTTAAATATATAACATTTTTTCACTTGAGAACTCCTATTGAATGTACATATGAAATTGTACCCTAGCAGAGTTAGTACCCCTTAGAGTTTTAATCCCTAAAGCATTTTCTGTAAGAGACTTGGGTGTTATTGTTGACTCTAAACTGACGTTTAAGTGGCATATTGACATGATTATTCATAAAGCCTACCAAATATTAGGATTTGTAAAGAGAATTTGCTTGAGCTTCATCTCAACGAAAGTTTTGAAATCGCTGTATCTGTCACTGGTTAGACCTATCTTGACGTTTGCCTCAACGGCATGGTTTCCACACATTAGCATTGAAAGTACAAGGATTGAAACAATACAACATAAGTTTTTCAGAATCATAGCGTTGAAAATGTTTGCAGGATCTATTTGTTAATCATGATTACAGTTTTATTGCGAACCAACTGAATATACCATCTCTCAGATCCCTGAGAAACTTCAGATTCAATTTCCCTTATTAAATTGGTTACAAACAATCTGGATTGTCCATTGCTCCTGGAAGGTCTTAACTTTAAAGTTCCCCCTGTCAACACAAAAATCAGTTATGTTTGCAAAACATAATATTTCCTACTTCTACTACCTACTTCCATTCTGTCCACTATGTGAACCTGCTGTTGAAGACGCTGAGCATGTGTTCTTCCAGTGTCCACCATACCATCTGCGGCGACGGCACGTTATGAGTATACTCGGGATCAACCCGCTGACACCCGAACCAATGATTGGGTGCATGCTCACCTCAGAAACCAACTGGGATGTGGGGAGCGCATATGCGCAGACCATAATAGCTGAGCTCAGGAGAATAGAAAGGGAAAGAAGGGTAGTCGACTGATCCTTTTTTAATCCTTCCAAAATTTGGCGAAGTGAAGTGGCTTGTGACTAAGCCACTCTAATCCACTCCCTGTGATGTAATGCCTAACGGCGGTTCCGCGGGGAGGATGGAGGAGAAGGGAGGTGGTTTTAGTGGGTAAAAATCTCACACTATCATGTGGTACGGGCCACATGGTGTCTTTTAAGAATTTCCACCTACCGTCGTAAAAAAAACAAAAAAAAAAAACACACCAACACACACGTCAAAATACGTACTGAATATATAATGGAAACAATAAGAATATGTAATAAATATGTTAAGTCGGATATAATATGTAATATTAAAATATACTAATTATGAAACACATTTACATAATACAAAATTACATTTATTAAAATTTCTCTTTTCATTTATTACATTTTCTAAACATATTTTAAAAATAATACAAATGTTTTAAAAATCATTTGGAGAGCATAAGTTGATGCATGCTTTGCACCATACAACATTCCCGTCAGTAGTAAATCTATTCTCCTCAGTAGCCTCATCTATTGCTATCCAGAGCTGTATTTCAGCAGCTAGACTAGACACAATAAAGGCATCGTACAAACTGGCCATATCTATGACCATCAATCAATCACTGCAGCATGCAGCACACTCACCAAAGTGTTACACAGCCACGATTGCCAAAATTTCTTGGAAATGAAGGTTAAAGGTCACAAAATGCAGTGTCAATGATTCTTTTTACACCTAAAGGTCAAAATGATCTCAGTCGCTAATGCACACTTCCAGCCACTGTAATAACTGAAGTATGAGTGCTGGACCGAAAACAACTGATCCTGTTTTTGTGTAGCGTACCTCAAATAGACAGCACACAGTAATTATTTAGGAAAAATGCTCATTTTTAGAAAAATATGCTTTTCATAAAAAATGTGTAATAAAATAGAAGAAAATTGAGAGTAAAAAGAATTTTGGGAAACCAGCAAATATGTAAAATACGAAACATAGTACTAAATATGTAACGAAAGAATTGGATATTTTGTTAGGATAGAGACGATTCTCCAAGATTACAATTTTAAGAATGGTAAATAGAAAGAAAAAGTATGTAATTATATAACAATCCATCTCTAATGATCACTGCCTCTCCCATGTCAAAAAAATTCACTAGTCAATCAATCCACAGATATTAAACACCACCAATAAGCCCACTAATATCTATTGTTTCGTTGTCTTTAGAAAGTTATTACTTTGTCATTGCCATGTTGGTAGCTGAATTGCTTAACTATGCTCCTTGAAGTTACGAAGGTTAAGCAACTCAGGACACCGCAGGTTCCTGTATGGTGGAGTGTTTGGGGTACCTGGGGATTTAACGATGCTGAGCACCTGGCCCTGCGATAAAATGCAAAGACTGACTATGACTGAAGATAACTAAATGGAGGATCACTCCACTTACAATGCCAGTAAATGGTTAACCTTTCAACGCGATGGCAAGGGTGTGCGCAGTAGCATTTGAAGGCATCTTTAAGTGAAAGGGTCTGTCAGGGGCACCGCGGGACCAGGTAGCCAGCTGAGTGCATCCAGCGAGACCTGCTGTGGGAGCATCTCAGCTCAGGTTGCGTTGTGCTTCTGAGTGCTCTACCCTCAGAATGCATCACTTCACACCAATAATTCCAATAATAAAATTATGACGAATAAAAAAATGACTATAATTTATTATAAATATGACATACACACTTATCAATAAACAACAACAAACACACAGTATTAAAATTCAGCATTAGTTTCATCCAGGTATCATTGCTTTTGCCGCCTTATTATTGGTGACGTGCTGTAGGTGATCACTAATTCGTAGCCTTGCATCAATTATAATTCCTAAATACTTTAGATATGGACCTGACTGGATGTTTTTTGTGTCCCACCGAAATAGTGATGGATTCTCTCACCTTCCTACTTGTGACAAGAATTGCCTCAATTTTGTGGTCCGCTAAATGCAAGCAGAGGTTAACCATTGGTGGACTAAAGATATGGCTTCATTGGCAATTTCAACCACCTCCACTACATGTTTGGCCACTACAGTGAGTGCTATGTCGACCGCAAAACTGATGATGTCGGCTCCTCCTGGTTTTAAGAACACTGTCGTACATTATATTCCACAGCAGGGGATCCAATACAGAGCCCTGTGGAATGCCTCCAGAAACTCTGTGGGTCCATTGGCCATCCTCGGTGCAGTACAACAGTTCGTAACAACGTAAAGTAACTGGCGATGATTTTAATCAGATACTGTGACTCTCTCGTATGCGGCAGAGCTCGCAATGCGTATGCAGCAGCGTATGCAGAGCAAATGCGGCAATACAGTTCCATCTTGCCAAATTGAAGACGTTCTTAACACCTACGGTAACAATAGTGCACTCTTTTTTCCTACCCCTTCTCCATTTCTTGTCTTGTTTTGCCTTCTGGGCTATGTCAACTATGTGTTGAGTAGATGTATCTATTGTCGATCTCACCTTTCCTTATTGGTTTTCCGCAAGCTCTTATTTGCTTTCATCGCTTGTTCCACACGACTGCATATGAATCTCTCCAGTACTTTCCCAGTTGTGTCAATCATGCATATAGGCCGATAAGGCAATGCTTGCTCTATTGGACCTTTCCCCTTTGGAAGTAGAACCAGTCGCTGCATCTTCCATTTATCTGGAAACACACTTTCTCATAGGCACAATTCATATACATCTTTAAAATGACTGAGGCAAGTTCTTATGGCTGCTTTGAGAGTGATGTTTGGGATGCCGTCTGGACCTGGAGCCTTGTTGTTCCCCACCCTTTCACAAGCTAGTTTGAGTTCTTTCTCTGTAACTGAGGGTATCTCATAATAGCCCTCTCTAGGTCTCGCCTTGAGCTCCAGGAGCTGCTCTTGGACTTCTGGGAAGAGGGTGGTGACTATTCTATGAAGGGTGTTTGCAGTCCGGCACATGTGAGTTCCTCATTTTGCCCATTACCGTTATATGTGTGTGTTACCGAGTGGGTGGGTGGGTGGGTGGGTCGCATCAGAAACAGTTAAAAACTGAGTGTGACATACTATAAAGAGAGAGGTTATTCTCTGTATGTTTTCTTAAATTCTGAGACCCTTACCCTTACCTATATAAAAGTTGAATTCTGCATAAACATGGATATTAGCATTTGGGCAAAAATTGATGAGAAAATATTCGCTTTGATGTAATAATTATGTAATAATGTATAATTATGTAATAATTAATTGGCAAATTAAACCAGCTAAAGATTTGGGGTAATATCCCTTATGGTGCCCTTCATGTGGGAATCGATTCCCTGCCGTGAGAAAATGAGAACTATAATAACTCTAGAAGACTTGTACTGATAGTGAAGTTACATTCATGTCCAGAAGCAAAAGAAGGGGCTCTCTCAGCATTCACTCAAAGAATCAGGGAAACGGGACAAAAAACCTGACCGAGATGGGGGTCTTCTTGTCTTGATGTAGAAGCTGATGTACAATACTTGTTACAGGTTGTTTAGAATTATACAATCCAAATGGTAATTAACGCATTAAATATTATTGTTAAAATTAAAATTAAACTTAAAATTAAAATTACTTTCCTTTTTGATACTTGGTATAGTCTCTAATTGTATAGAAACAGTTGCATAACTGTTTCTATACAATTAGAGACTATGCTGCATAGCAGAAACAATTTTACTTGGCACTTAAACTTGTGTATTGATTTTAATAGTTTAATCAGGGTGACCAGCGAACCTGGAATCCTTGAAAACCGGAAAAAATCCTGGAATTTATAACAACCGGGGAAAAAACGGGAATTTGATTTGAAAACAGAGATTTTTCATTATTTTCAGATTTTTTCCTAACATTTAGCACAAATTTATATACGCCATCACATTCAGTACAGTGCAGAATTCAACTCGGTGCATGATAACGGCGAGTGTTAAAATCGAAGTATGTATAAGAAGTGTCACATATTTGCTTGAGGATCGCGAAGTTCTTGACTCGTGCATAATACAATTTCAAACACTGTCCCTTGTGTAGGTGCAACATGGGTGAAGTACCTAGCACCTCTACGGTTGCCTGTGAGTTACACCGCGAATGGGACGAGATATTTGCGGAACAAATGTCTCACTGAATTTCGGTTAGTGTCACGCCTCCTTTTTGATTTAAGAGTGACAGCGCCCGAATTGAGAGGGAGCACAAAGAAAATGAACATGCGGTGATCTTGACGGGGTTGCGCGCCAGGAAATATGAGTAGAACTTATTTCCTTCGCTGCTTTGTTCTTCAAGGCAGCACAGGTAGTAAAATGAAATTAAAGTAAATGGTGGTACAAATTTATGGTATTTTTTAAATTTTTTTAAATTTTTTAAATTTTTCTTTCATGTTAAGTATTAGAAATGTTTATATAATCCAAACCCGACCAATTCAAACGAAGCACCTATGATGCATTCCAGCTTTTATTTTGATAGCTAAGAACAGTAGTCATTTCAAACTTTTACAAATGAAACATACCATAATTAGCAATCAAAATTTCTTGAAGTAAAGAAGTAATTTGCAGGTTTGAAGTTAATTTTATGTCCTTCCCATCAATCTACTTTCTTTTATTTTTCTACGTTATTTGACTTTACTTACTGATAAATTTCACTTGACTTACACTTGATTTTTGAATCTTCAATGAATTATAAATTTATTTTATAACATTCACTCAATATCACTAGTGTAGACAGTGAATTTCATGGGTAAACTCTTCTTTTATAAGAATAGCAATAGCTTCTAAAAACGTCTCAAATTATGTTTACGAAACCCAGGAAATTCGAAACACACGACTACGTTTGGTGTCAAATTACACAAAAACACTCATATTTTTATTTATTTATTTTACGTCAAAAAAACAGTTAAAAACTGCGTATGACGTGCTATGGGGAAAAGTGAATTGTGTGCACATTTTCAAAATTCTGTGATCACTACACTAAGTCATATACTACTTAAATTTTGAATTTAGAAAGGGAAAAAAACTCCCATGTAGTAAAATCTATTTTAAAAATAAATAAGCAATAAATTTTGAATTTGTAATAAAATTATTTTCAAGGATAAATAAGCAATAAAATTTTGAATTTTGAAAGGGAGAAAAAAAACAAACAAAAAACTCCCATGTAATAAAATCTATTTTCAAGGATAAATAAGCAATAAATTTTCGCTCTTATTAATTCCTGCCGCGACAACATGGAAACGATAATTTGAATAATTGTATTTCCACTGAATTCTAGAAGACGTGCACAGAAAATGAAGTTACATTTATGTCCAGAAGCAAAACAAGGGGCCATCTCAGCATTTGCTCAATGGATCAGGGAAACTGGACGAAAAACCTGATCGAGATGGGGTCATTGACCCGGAAGCTGTAGTACAATAGTTGTTACAGGTTGTTTATACTCATTTATACAGTCCAAATGGTAAATAATGCATTATGTATCATTGTTAAAATTAATGTTACTTTTCTTGTGATGCTCAGTATAGTCTCTAATTGTATAGAAACAGTTATGCAGCAGAAACGATTTCACTTGGGATTTAAACTTTTCTATTGAATTTAATCGTTTAATGTCATCTGGCAAAGTGTTGTAAAATAATGTACATGTATTGTATGTGAATTTTTTGTAATGAGCTGTTGATACTGTCACCTGATGAATATGATTTCTACGTCGAGTGTTATAGTAATAGACTTCGGCATTTTCTGAAAATATATTCCCGCCCTTGAGCAAGTCATTTTTTACAAAAACCACTGATTCGTAAATAAGAAGACACGGTAATGGTAGAATTCATTAATAAGAGAGACTTACAAGAAACACGTGGGTGGGATTTGCTTATTATTCGAACAATTCTGTTTTGTAATATAAAAGTCTGGGAGCTATAAGATGTATTTCCCCAGAATATTATGCCATATCTCAGGCGGGAATGAACATTCGCGAAGTATACACAACGAACAGTATGAAGGCTGACTGAATTTGCAAGAATTCTGAACGCATAGCATAATGAACTTAATTTTGTGTTCAATTCATTTAAATGGACGTTCCATTTAAGGTTTGACTGAATTGAGAGACCTAAAAATTTTGTTGCCTTAACATCAGTCAATGGTACACTGTTCATTTTCAATGGGGCATAGAATTTTTTTTAAAAAAAATTAAAAAAGTTTTCTTTTCGTTTAATTAATTTGTTATTTCGGAACCAATTTGAAACATCTGATATTGTACTATTTACTGTTTCTTTATTGCAAAGGATGTTCGTATCATCCGCAAAGAGAACCGTTCTTCCGTTTCGAATCGTCGAGGGCATATCGTTTACGTAAAGTAGGAACAGAATAGGACCTAAAATCGATCCTTGAGGAACTCCACATGCAACGGGCAAAGAGTCGGAAAGGTGCGTACGTAATGTTCCATCATTCCAGTAAGGTATTTCAACTCTCTGAGATCGTTGTTTAAGGTACGAACATAACCAATCTAGAGCAATATTTTCGAAAAATATTTTCGCAAATATTTTCGAAAAATTCATCATGACCTTATTTGAAGATCTTTTTTTGGTGAACACATTTCATTAAGAAAAAAATTGTATCTTTACAATTGACTGATCGATTGGGGAATACTTACATGAACAGATCGATTGGGAATATCTGCAACTTTGGAGAAAATCGGCTGAACGGTTTAGCCGCTAGCGTTGTTCACAGACCTATGTTCTGCTGTCAATCGATTTTTCGGTATCGCAGACCCATAAAACATGGATTCTGGTTACACCACGTGTTAGAGGAGTGTTTCTATATTTAGCAACTGGATTTAACCACATTATCGTTACCAGGGTCCTATAATAAGTTTTTCTGCTGAAAATTCACCATTTTCGTGCAGCGTTACATAAATTTCTCTTCTTTAGAAGTTCCTTATTAAGCATGAGAAAGTAAAAATCTTCATAATTGTAAGTGTAGAAAAGCAGCGAAAAAATTTAGAATTTTTCCAATTTTCAAAAATCAGAATTTTCATTGAACATGACACCTGCACTCTTGAACGTTCTATACGCTATCCGTTCAATACGCTGACTCCAAATTGTTTATGCCGTTTTTGAGAAAAAAATTGTTTAAAAAAAAATAGCGTATATTTATACAAAATTACGCGAAAACTACTAAAATTTTCGAAAGATTGTACATCACCTGATTTCAAAATCTAGTTTTAGGGAACAGATTTTATTAAAGGCTCTCTATCATCATAATTGTAATTGTAGGAAAACACGGAAAAGAATGATTTTTGCAATTTTCGAAAAAATCATGGTTTTCAACGAATATTAGATCTACACCATTCACACCATCCAAAGCCCTTCATACCATCCCAGATAAACGCCCTTCACACCATCCAAAAACAAAATTTAATCAAAAACATTGGAGCCATTTCCTTGAAAATTTTGAAAATGCCCAGGGGTTCATATAAAGTACCCTCAAAAATAAAATATTGGTTTCAAATATAAGGTCATTCAATATAATCGCCAGATCGATTAAGGAATATGAATTTTGAAGAATATCACCTGATCGGTTTAGCCGCTAGCGTTGTTCACTGGTCAGACAGATGGACGGACGTTTTGCCGTCAACCCAGTTTTCGGACCCACGTGGATTCTACACCATGTGTTAGAAGATTTTTTTCCCTAAATTTAGCAACTGGATTTATCCACTTTTTCGTTTCTATGGCTCGGCAATAAAGAGTTTTTCGACCGCAAAATTCGCTGCCTTTTCCTGCAACATTACACAACTTTCTGTTTAGTATGTAAGCGGTAGAATGTAAGAATGTGTTGTAATGTGCGAAAAAGAACCTGGAAAATTTATATTCTCCGACCTGGAAAACCGGGAAAAAAACTTGAATTTGAAAAGCCCAGATCGCTGGCCACCCTGTTAATGTCATCTGGCAGTTAGTTGTAAAATAATGTTTAGGTATTATTTGTAAATTTTTTGTAATGGGTGGTTGATACTGACACCTAATGAATATGATTACCACATCAAGTGTTACAAATATAGGCATTGATTGATATTTGCTCAAAATATATTTCCACCCTTCACTAAGTAATTTTTTGACCAAAAAAACACTGATTCATAAATCAAGAGGCAAGGTAATGGTAGAAGGCTTAGCTTAATAAAGAGAGGTTTACAAGAATCGTTTGTGTGAGATTTTTTTATTATTCATTCAATTCTTGTCTGTACTCTAAAACTCTGTGAGCTATATGGTGTGTTTTCCCAGAATATCATGCCATATATCAAGGGGGAATGAGCGTTCGTGAAATATACACAACGAGCGGTATAAACACTGACTGAATTTCTATGATAAACATTTAAGATCTTATCAATATCCATCAGTGGATGTGATTGAGGATTTTCACAAATGAACCAGTTTTAACCCTGTTAAATGTCTTGCTGCACCTGAGTGAGGACTGTTACCAACTTAATGCTCATCAAACTACTAGGTCATCCTTTACAACGGTTCAATTGAACTGTTTATGTTCAAACCGGAGTTATATTCTGTACACTCAATCCTATCATGGTCAGTATCAGTTCACCGTCAACTGTACTTGCTCAAACCGATAGCTTATCACTTCTAGCTGTCAGTAAAAACCATTGTGAGCGAATGTGGGTTTCAGTTTTGTATTAGATGTCAGTATTGCGATCGACAGCATGGGACCCAATCTGTATGCCTTCTCCACGTTTCCTAGATGATTTGTTTCCATATTCTTGTGATTGCGTTATTTTTCTTGCATCAGGATATTTATCTCCAGTATTGTCAAAGATGCTTTTGCTGTAATGTTGGAAGTCTGAGTGTGAACATTTTTGATCTACCAAGACTTGTTTTGAAGTGAATATAGAAATGAATGGTGCTACAACTTATATGCTTTATCGCATTACTTCAGACTTATCTAATTTTCGAAAATTCAGTGTTCAACGCAAATGAAATCTGCACTATTTTTTAGTGTTCCTTGTTCTCTCGAAGGGAAAAAATGAGAAAAAATTTGGAGCTGTTTTGAAGAAAGTTTTTAAATAATTTGCATTAACTTCTAGCAGAAATTTACATGAAAACTGTTTTTTATAAAGGCCCATATCCTTTTTTCAAGAGTTAAATTTTTAGAACAATTTCATTGAAAACAAAAAATTCTTAATAATAATTCTAAATAATAATTTCTTAAAATTATTCCGAAAATTCATTTTTTCATAATGTGCAATTAGTTTTTAGTGAGTTCACCAGAAATGAGACTTGCACCTCCTTTTTTCACAGTTCTTTGATACATACGGGTAGAAAAGTGAGTGAAAGAAATTGAAGTAGTTTTTGAGAAAATATTAGTTGAAAATATGCATAAAATTTCTCTCAAAATTATGCGAAAACTTCTCACCTTTCCAAAAAATTGTCCATGATACTATATCAAGACCTATCTTTTGAATTGATTTTATTAAAAAAAAATATCTTAATCTTTAACATTGTTGTTGTAGGAAGGTGCAAAGTTTTTTTTACTTTTGCAATTTTTGTAAAATTAGGCATTCAACAAAAATCAGACGTGTCCAATTCTTTTAAGCATTCTTTAAGATGTATTGGGACAAAGTTTAATCAGAAAAACATTGGCCTGTTTTTTGAGAGAATTTTGAAGATGTTGAGACTTCATGTAAAGTATACGCAAAAATAATATGAGTGGTACACTTATCTATAGGAACAAGATTTATCTGTCTTTTGTTACCAGGGTCCAAAAAAAAGTTTTTTTTTTATCTGCAGCAATACTTTTTTCATACTGCATAAGCAGTTAATGAAGAAGTAAAAATAAGAGTATAAAAGATGTCGCAACTCTTCTTGTGGAATTTTTTTGGCGAACTTAATATGAATGCTCCCAGAAGAGTTGTTCTGGAGAGAACATTCTTTCAGTGTACTGTATTATCAGAAGGCTTTTTAAAGAAAGTTTGTACATTTGCAAGTTCCTATTCTACAACACACTATTCTATTCTTATAGATTTATATTAGAATATAATTTTGTTGTTGAAATTATCCTACACAAGGGGATTATCCCATTTGCACTATCTTGTGTATTTTCAGTCACTTTGTGTAATGCTGGTAATCTTCAAACTGTGTTAAATCTGTAAAAAAGAACTGTATTTAAAATTTGTGAAAATATGTACTAAAAAGTGCATTTTTGCAGGTGATCCATACAACCCAAGGTGACATAAAAGTTTTACATGCAACTCCTGAACAGCTTGTTCGTATTCAAGAAACTCGTCACATTCAAGTTCTCAGTGAAGACCTTATTCTACCAGTAAGTTTGCATATGATCTGCCTAAGAATACTTATCATTTTTAATTGTTTGCGCTATTCATTATTGTGAATGTTGAACAGATCACACTTAATAAGGAAATAAAATTAGAATAATGCATGTACAATTCATATTGTTTTCTTGTTTAATCGCATTATGTTCATATTGTTTATTCACATTCATATTGTTTTTACATTCATATTTTTCAATTCACACTGTTTTCATGTTCTTTATTCTGAAAGACATAGAAGAATCATCATTTGTTGTAATGATCTATAATTATATTGGTCTTTACACACAACTAGCATACTCATAAAACTTCAGTCAGGTTGATGCAACCTCGCAATTTTAAATTTGCGTAAGAAAAAATGACGATTTTTTTTTAAAAAATCTATTTTTGAAAATTATTTAATATTGTGTAATAAATTCAAAACATTGGTGGCATAATTAGAGAATTTTGTACAATATGTAATAAAGTACCAAATATTTAAAAATATGTAACAAAATGTTATTAGTGTGTTTGCCATGATTCGCCAATTTCATAATTTTGAGAAGATTGTGACGAATCAACCGATGTCTGATCGCACAAAGGTTCATATGCAGTCAGGGAACCCCGGGTCGTGTGGGATGTATATTCAGGGACTTCCCTAACGTTGATATTGACAGAAAATATTGGGATTCCCCTTACTGGACGTGACGGATAGGAAGGGGAATTACAGAGAATGATGCTAGAGTCGGGGATGCCCACTCAAGTTCCGGGATACATCTAGCACGTGACTAAATTGACGAATCACAACAACTACACGAAACGAAAACCAATGTGACTGACGAGATAAAACACGTGATGAGGGGCGACATGCCCGTCTCGCCTATCTTCACCTGCAGCCCCGAGAATAGTGCTGATGAAGATAGGCGAGACGAACAGAGGTGGTGCAACACTCGGGGACGCGAGATGTGGAGGACGTGGTTAGCGGCTTGAAGCCGGCTGCGTGTGAGAGACGTGAACCGCTCGAAACAAGATGTGGCAGACGTAAGAGGCTCAGGAGCCGAATGAGTGCGTGACAGACGTGAAACGCACGGGGAAGCAAGATGGGACCGAAGGAGGTTCGGAGACTCGGAGGAGTGAGATGTGAGAGGTGAGGTTGCGACTCGTGGAGGAGAAGCGAGTGTGACAAAATTCTCTTGATAAAGTTATCGAAATCTCGGTAATTCGTGGCACCGCGCTACAGTATGAACCGAGTGAACGAACTGACTGCTCTGACGGAAACCACGAGGCGCCGGTGTAAAGGCCCATTCACAATGCAAACATAAGCATAAGCATGGCGTTAACATAAAAGTTAGGACTACGCCTACAAGTGGACTCATTCACAATGCGTTCGCATAAGCATAACACGTAAGACGTTAACTTAAGAGCTTGCAAGCTTCAAGCTTCTGTGCTTATGCTTATGTCAGACATAAGGAATGAGCCAATCACAGTTCGATAACTCAAAATCGAGTATCGAAGTCGATAGGCGAACTATTCGTGTGCTGCGTGGTTGTGTTTGTCGTATTTGTTTTGAAATATCGAAATCGATTCTCATATCCAACCAATAGTAAACTAGAATATTGTCATAGCCAATAGAAACTCTTATTTTGCCTATGTTTATGTTCGACATTGTGAATACGCCAACTCTTCGCTTATGTTAATGTCTATGTGTTATGCTTATGTTGGTGATTGCATTGTGAATGAGCCTTAATACCAAGTGAGACAGCAACGAGGGAAACAGCGCGAACCGCGGCACTGCGCTGGGTGCCTTCGCCGACCCGCCTTTGACTGACGACGTCCCGAAGGTCCGCCCAGCAGAGGGGGTTGGCCTCTGCGGCGCTTGCCGACCGATGCGTCGCCTGAATACTCCAAGAACGTGTAACTTTGCGGCGTCCGCTTGCCTAGCGGGCAACGCGCATATATGCGAATATATGTGCTCTCATTACAAGTCTTGAGGTTTTTTCAAAGCCATGTAAGCCCTTTGCATTTCCCTAGCCAAGTAACTTGGAGAAATAAACTCGCTCCTATTCGAGTTCGTTCCGAATCCGTGAGTGGGATTGCCTCTGCTGACAGGGCTGTCCGGACTGGACGCGGTAGTTACCACGATCGCACGGGAGTCGCTAATAGGTAGGTCGCCGAAAGCGGTGATCAACAGACCAGCACAGCAGTTCCTGCGACGTCTGACCGGAAGAACCAGGGACCAGTACCACGATCGCATCCAGAGCAATCGAACTGGGACCCGGAGTCGGCGGCGGTCGTGATATAGGAAAGAAGAAAAAATGTAATCACATAAAAATCCTGTCTCTAGTTACCCAGTTGCAAATCAATAGGTGGGAACGCCGTGACAAGCCAATTTGAAATTCTCTGAATAACTTTTCATTGTTGGGCGGTGTTTCTGGGTAAATTGGATGTAGTTCTAGATTGTCAAATGTGTCGATGTATCAATATTGAAATGTTCCTTTTAGATACTCCGCGTTGGAAATTATTTGGAAACGTTCTTTTAATCTTTATGGATTGAAACATTTGTACGCTAGGCAAGCCCTCCTGAAAACATTTATTTGTGTTTGAAAATATTTGAAACTTTAAACAAATTTCTTATATGGTTGAATAATAGGGGGATCGACGACCCATCTCACGTACAGGCTGGATATTCTGTGAAAACTTACTCTTTCCATAATCCATAAATAAAATTGTTGGTTTTCGGAGTCAATATACCAGCCTTTTCCATTAAAAATATTTACAGCATTTATTGAATTTGACATTCTCTTAATTAAACTTTGTCATTGTATTGACAAATGTTCATTTTGTGCAATTACTTCTGTTGTAATGCCATTTGATCGAAATATTAATTTCTTTCATTTACTTAGGCCTTTTAAGTGTCTATCTGATATTATCTTTGGAAAGGATCCTGAAATTTGTTTGAGGTTTCCCGCGGCATTTACAATTCGTGGAGGAGTTGTCGACTGCGATGACGCTGAAGAGATGTTTTCTCGCGAAGAATTGTTACCAGGCATTCGTTACCGAATCTGAATTCTGTCTCTAAGCATCACCTTCCGAATCTAAATAGCTTCTGACCGGGAAAAGTGGCTCTGGCTATCAACTGATGTCACTGCAGTGCCTCTGACCGAGAGCTCCTAGGTTTAAGTCCCAAAGGTGGTAGGATTTTCGACAGTAGATAGCGGCCGGCTGCTCTGATCGATAGTGTTCCGTAGTTTCTCCAATCAACACCAGGTGAATGCCGGACCAGTACCCTAACAAACGGGTCACAGACAGCACCCGATCTTTCCTTCCTCTTCCTTGTATCCTCACCCTTCACTTACACACACTTACACTAACATACGTTACCCTATCTTCATGCTGGGAGACCATTCGGGAGCTTAGAGCTTGTCCTGGCTGGGGTGGTGCCCAATGGGTTGGAGATACCGCTGTGCCCAGAGTAATTGGGGGTAAACCTTGCTAGCCAACGGTAGATCTAACGGGAGATCACCACTGCAACCTCCTGAGTAAAACATGTTGTACAGGATTAATGACCTTAAGTAGTTGACATGCCCGTAATCACCAATCTATAAATAGCTTTTGACAAAATTAAGGTTCTTGAAGAAAAATTTCACCTCGGTTTGCACTGATCTTTTTACTTCCCATAACTAATTTTATCATTGACCTTAACCCATCTGCAGACAGTCGCTTCTTGTGTCCTGCTGCCTACACCTGTATTGAAATTTTCCATCGTCCATCCATTCCTTCCTCATATTCATTTGACACAATCTCATAAAAATTTGTATTTTATTCCCAGCCATGTCCCCAATCATTTTTTTTCTAAAAGAAATATTGGATCATATAATTTTATTTGTCTCATGAGAGAAATTCAGTACTAGTGTTTGCTTAAACAACAAATGGTCCTTGAGAGTCTCTATTAGCACAGAAAGCAATGTGAAATCAATTAGATAGATATTTATTAATTATTCTGCTGGTAGGCATATACAACCTGGTGGCAGAACACTACAATTTACATATTACAAATATTAACTTTAAATTACTTAACAATGTTACTTTAAATTATTTAAAGACATATAATAATAACAACAACAACAACAGCATGCTAACAACAACAACAACAGCATGCTAACAACAACAGCATGCTAACAACAACAGCATGCTAACAACAACAACAGCATGCTAACAACAACAACAGCATGCTAACAACAACAACAACAGCATGCTAACAACAACAACAACAGCATGCTAACAACAACAACAACAGCATGCAACACACAACAACAAACAACAGCATGCTAACAACAACAGCATGCTAACAACAACAGCAGCATGCTAACAACAGCAGCAAGAACAGCACGCTAACAAGAACAGCACACCAACAACAACAGCATGCTAACAACAACAAAACAGCATGCTAACAAGAACAGCACGCTAACAAGAACAGCACGCTAACAAGAACAGCACGCTAACAACAACAACAGCACGCTAACAACAACAACAACAACAGCAGCACGCTAACAACAACAAGAATAGCACGCTAACAACAACAACTTTCCGTTCCCTTCTTCCAACATTGTATGAAAACAATGTACGAGCCAGAATTGCTTGCATTGACATTGCCTCTCCTCCTTGTACGAGGAGTGGTTGGCTATCTCCCCTTGAATTGCGAGAGGTTACTAATGCTCCTTCCGCAAGGTACATACCCTCTTCAATACAAGTCACTTTCTTAAAAGTATATACTACCTCCTAGATAATCTCTACTCACTTCAAACCCCTTTTTGATCTCTGACGGGTTCTATAGGAGTAGGTGGCCATTCAATCCATTCGCATGTTTTAAATACGAATAAGCGCCCTGTTATAATTTTACCCATTCACCAATTTACTACACTTTGTTGGAAATGATGCACCTTATATTTTTGCATGCAGGACTTTCACTGATGTTGGGATATGTGCATCAGCAATTCTAGATTCCTTCCTTACGTTGCGTAGTTAAGAAGGTAATTGAAGACCAACACCCGATGGCAAGCCATTCCTGATGAATAGATCATGGGTTCATTATCTCCAAGCCATGTTAACCCCTCTAGACCGTGGACACACACTTCTTTGGATTATTGTGAACCTACTTTAACAAGGCCTTCATTCACGCGATCCAAAGTCCCCCAGAAGTCATGGATTGCTGTTTTTGTAGGTCATAGTACAAAATCGGCACATTTAGAAATTGTTGAAAACCTATCCACTTTCATGTCAACCGCTTTGTTCTTCCTCACATTTTTGAAAGTTGTTGCAAAATTCATGTCGGTTCAGGATACCGCGTGGTGTTTTTGTCTCACTCCCCACATTAGAAATCTTTGACAGAAGCCTGTGTGAAAAGTCTATTTTTCATTTACGTCGTGCATTGGGGCAACAGATTGTGTCCTTGTTATACTGTGCACTCTTCTTGTTAAATTTAAAGCTTGTTTAAACTCAAGACCACTTGAGCTAACCTCCAGTGAAGCAGGTGACAGTTTAATTTCAACCCCGTATCATTTGGTGTATGGACACCTTTATAATTTTCCACCTAATTCTAACACACCTGATGGCAAGGAAACTCCTAGGCATCGAGTCACTGATCTACACAAGTTAGCAGTAATTTGGAAGTATTGGTCACATAACTACATCCACCTTGCAATAAAAGATGACAAGCTAATGACTTAGTTGTCTTAATCGTGGAAACTCCCATCTTTTGGTAATTAGGAATTATTGACTCCATATTCCCTGATCAGGTTAGCATGGTTAGGGCACTTGCTGTTCGTATTAGCTAGGGTTTGTTACTGCGCTCTGTGCAAGATCTATGCGTTTCGGGTAGATCAGGCTACTCAAGTCCCATCCACGGTAGTTCCCCATACTAATCGGTATATGCTGTGACAACTTGCTGCTTTGATATTTCTTAAAAATCAAACAAAATTGCTTGGTTTTATTCTGGTCTTGGTAAATAAGATAAAGTTATTTCTGCATAGTGCAAGGCCAGTCCTCTCTGGTTTCCGCACTATACCTGTGCGCCCAATTACGGTTGAATGAACACAGTGGACAAAACATGCTTCCCCCGCGCGCCTAATTTGGGCCCGGCCCGGCCGGAACACACGTTATCACATTTCCAGTGACGCGCCGGCTTTAGAACTGAATTACCTCCCCACCTCAGGCGCTACATGGCGTTAGCAGTGAAGTGTATTATGGGACATAATACGAATTTCGCGCCCCTTACAAGATCCACGATATTTACTTAAAAAATGTGCTGTCGGCTGTCTCAAATGAAACAGTTTCCAATCGCCCGAGGACGCAACCCGCCAGTGAGCACCCCCCTTGCTACAGCTGCGTTGGAACGAACAAGAGGGCTGGCTCGCTTCCCCACTCTCTGGCGCCGCCCGCCGTCGCTGGGTCAGGCCAAACGAGGTTTGCGAGTCGCCGCCGTGAAGGCAGCGGCAACAGAGGTTTGCGCGTCGCCGCGGAGAAGACACCGGCGACCCAGGTTTGCGCGTCGCCGCCGAGAAGTCACCGGCAACCCAGGTTTGCGCGTCGCCGCCGAGAAGTCACCGGCAACCCAGATTTGCGCGTCGCCGCCGTGAAGTCATCGGGGCAACCCAGGTTTGCGCGTGGCCGCCGTGAAGTCACCGGCAAGCAAGGTTTGCGCGTGGCCGCCGTGAAGTCACCGGCAAGCAAGGTTTGCGCGTGGCCGCCGTGAAGTCACCGGCAAGCAAGGTTTGCGCGTGGCCGCCGTGAAGTCACCGGCAAGCAAGGTTTGCGCGTGGCCGCCGTGAAGTCACCGGCAAGCAAGGTTTGCGCGTGGCCGCCGTGAAGTCACCTGCAAGCAAGGTTTGCGCGTGGCCGCCGTGAAGTCACCGGCAAGCAAGGTTTGCGCGTGGCCGCCGTGAAGTCACCGGCAAGCAAGGTTTGCGCGTGGCCGCCGTGAAGTCACCGGCAAGCAAGGTTTGCGCGTGGCCGCCGTGAAGTCACCGGCAAGCAAGGTTGCGCGTGCCGCCGTGAAGTCACCGGCAAGCAAGGTTTGCGCGTGGCCGCCGTGAAGTCACCGGCAAGCAAGGTTTGCGCGTGGCCGCCGTGAAGTCACCGGCAAGCAAGGTTTGCGCGTGGCCGCCGTGAAGTCACCGGCAAGCAAGGTTTGCGCGTGGCCGCCGTGAAGTCACCGGCAAGCAAGGTTTGCGCGTGGCCGCCGTGAAGTCACCGGCAAGCAAGGTTTGCGCGTGGCCGCCGTGAAGTCACCGGCAAGCAAGGTTTGCGCGTGCCGCCGTGAAGTCACCGGCAAGCAAGGTTTGCGCGTGGCCGCCGTGAAGTCACCGGCAAGCAAGGTTTGCGCGTGGCCGCCGTGAAGTCACCGGCAACCCAGGTTTGCGCGTCGCCGCCGTGAATTTACCGGCAAGCAAGGTTTGCGCGTCGCCGCCGTGAGGTCCCCGGCAACCCAAGTTTGCGCGTCGTCGCCGTGAAGTTACCAGCAACCCAGGTTTGTGCTCCGCCGCCGTGAAGTCACCGGAAACCCAGGATTGCAAGTCGCCGCCGTGAAGTCACCGGCAACCCAGGTTGCGCGTCGCCGCCGTGAAGTCACCGGCAACCCAGGTTTGCGAGTCGCCGCCGTGAAGTCAGCGGCAACAGAGGTTTGCCAGTCGCCGCCGTGAAGTCAGCGGCAACCGAGGGGTGGAGTCGAGCCGTGAAGTCAGCGGAACCGGGGGTGGGCCCCCGTGAAGTCAGCGTCAACCGAAGGGTGCGGCCTGCCGCGGGGCGGAAAAAAGGTTAGTCGCCGCCGGGGGTCACCCCGGGGTCAGGGAAGTGCGATCGCCCGCGGGGTCGCGGCAAGAAAGTGCGAGTCGCCCCGCGGGGTCAGCGGCAAGAGAAGGGTGCGAGTCGCCACCGCGGGATCAGTGGCAACAAAGGGGCGTGTCGCCGCTGTGGGATCAGGGGCAACAGAGGGGCGTGTCGCCGCCGAGGGTTCAGGGGCAACAGGGGCGTGTCGCCGCCGTGGGGTCAGCGGCAACAGAGGGCGTGTCGCCGCCGTGGGGTCAGCGGCAACAGAGGGCGTGTCGCCGCTGTGGGGTCAGCGGCAACAGAGGGGCGTGTCGCCGCCGTGGGGTCAGCGGCAACAGAGGGGCGTGTCGCCGCCGTGGGGTCAGCGGCAACAGAGGGGCGTGTCGCCGCCGTGGGGTCAGCGGCAACAGAGGGCGTGTCGCCGCCGTGGGGTCAGCGGCAACAGAGGGCGTGTCGCCGCCGTGGGGTCAGCGGCAACAGAGGGCGTGTCGCCGCCGTGGGGTCAGCGGCAACAGAGGGCGTGTCGCCGCCGTGGGGTCAGCGGCAACAGAGGGCGTGTCGCCGCCGTGGGGTCAGCGGCAACAGAGGGCGTGTCGCCGCCGTGGGGTCAGCGGCAACAGAGGGGCGTGTCGCCGCCGTGGGGTCAGCGGCAACAGAGGGGCGTGTCGCCGCCGTGGGGTCAGCGGCAACAGAGGGGCGTGTCGCCGCCGTGGGGTCAGCGGCAACAGAGGGGCGTGTCGCCGCCGTGAAGGGGGTCCCCGCCGTGCGGTCGCGGCAAAGGGCCGCGAGTCGCCCAGGATCAGCGGCTACACGGGCGTGTGCCGCCGCTGCGGGGTCAGCGGCAACAGAGGAGTGCGAATCGCCCCCGCCGGATGCGCAAGCGTGGGGAGAGAATGTTGCTCTGACAAAGACTCTGCAGAGGGCGGAGAGCTTTTTATTTTTTCGTATTGTCACTTTTAGCAATAATCTTTCGCACATTCTTTATCATTCGTTGCTACTTATAAGGAAAATATTTGAAGAAAAAGTTCGAGCCGATTTTTGAGGTATGCATTGTTCAATAATTGCCTAATGTCACACAAATTACGCGAACACTACTCATATTTTCGGAAAGTTGTATTTGGTCGGTTTACTCTCAAGAGCGTTTCATGGTGATTCTTTTTAGTTTCATTGTTGGTAGGTTACAAACACAGATAGGTTCGGAACAAATGACTGATGTAGCGGGAACACGAATTGTTTTGTGACGTACCAAACTGAGATGTACTAGGTATGTCTTAAAATCAACGATCTAGAATATATTACATGGAGTGGCTGAAGCGCTTCCACCTTTGCAGCAAATTGAAGCCATGTTCTCTGACACGCAACGCTCTTTGAAAAAATAGGGTATTCTCATATATGGCTCATCGAGCGTCCACCAAGGGCGCTGTAACCATACTGTCAGTCACTACGTAGTACATTCTAGCTCGTTGCTTAATCTACGTTCTTTTAGTTTTGCCCATTTTCCTGCAAGTATTATTTTTTATATTTAGGTACACTTTTCTCCTAAAGTATTGAATGTAGAAAGCTGAATTTTTTATCTGTTATAGTGACTACTATTATGTACTTGGGGAATTTTTAAATGAGATGCCAAATTCAAAACGTTTGAGGATTAACAAATAAAATGTTTAAAAAATGATATATAAAAATATCTGCAAGTTCATGAGCTACTTCTAAAAACAAATGATTATTCAAATTCATGTTGTCAAATTTCAAATTACATATGTATTAAGGATTTTTTAAATTCACGAATTCTATTAAATGTTTCTGAAAAGTTTAAACCTGAATGTATTAGGAACGCTCGGTTTTTCCGTTTGCAGGTTAGTTTTAAATAATTCTTTAAACAAATTAATTTTTTACGAAATACTTTGGCAATGTGCCATTAAAATCAGAAAATTCTAAAGAATGCAATATACAACTAGTGCTAAAACATAACGTACTTTTTCGCCTGTATTTTCACGCCAAATTATGCGAAAAGTACTTCAAATTTTGAAAAATTGTACATCACCTTATTTCAAAATCTAACTTTAAGAAATATTTCATTAAGGGAAAAAACTCTATAATATTTTAGTTGTAGGAAGACTCCAAGAAAAATTTGAACTTTTGCAATTTTCGACAAATCAGGGTTTTCATCAAACATGAGACGTGCACCATTCTCTTAAACGTCCCTCACACTATCCAACATTTCATCAAAATCGATGGAGCCATTTTTTTGAAAATTTGGAAAGTGTCCCAGGGTCATCATGTGATGTGCCACCCAGAATTGAAATATCGTTTTCAAATTAAGGGAACGCGACTTTAGCCGTGACATCGCGATCAATAGGTGAATGTGGATTTTGGAGAGCGTCGGCTGAACGTTTAAGCCGCGTCCTCGGATGCACGGACAGACATTTTGCAGTCATTCAGTTTTCGGTATCAAGGACCCACAAAACGAATTCTGGCTACACCACGGAATAGAGGATTTTTTCTAAATTTGGCAACTGGATTCATCAACTTTTTCGTTACGAGGGCCTGTAATGGGTTTTTCTCCCGAGAATTCCCCGTTTTTCCGCGCAGCATTACGTAACGTACTTTCTCCTCCGTAGCGAGAAAGTAAAAATGCTTAATGTTCCTTTATTAGGTTGTAAGATACGAACCATTTAACTCGTGCAGTTGCCCTTCAAGAGCTGCCTTTGTAGAACAGCTTTCATTAAGGAAACATCTGTATCTTCAATATTGTAATTGTAGTAAGACGCCGAAAAAAAAATTGAACTTGTTATGTTCGAAAAAGCAAATATTTAAATGAAAATTAGATCGGCTCAAGCGTTGACCACGGATGGACGGACAAACTGTCAATCGCTTTTCTCTGAATCATAAATCCATAAAACGTGGATTCTCACTACACAATATGGTAGATGTATTTTACTTCATATAGAAGCAAAATTTATCCTCCTTTTACTTTCTTACTATTGCTTTCGCAGTATGGAGATTTTTGTAATGGTGCGGGGGAAAGCGGCGACTTTTCGACAGAAAGACTTATTGCCACGCCCTGGTAACGAAAAAGTGGATAAAGGTTGTTCATAAATATATCATAACTTCCTCTAGTCATGTTCCATGTCAAAATCCATGTTTTGTGGGTCTTTGATACCGCAAAACGCACGACAAGTCTGCCCGACTGTCTGTTGATGACTGTTGCAGGTTCATGTACCTAAAGTTGAGGAGTAATTATTATGTGTTACATCATTTTATGAATTTGGCAGGTTAAACCTTTCTTTCTGACATATTCTCTCGAAGCATTAATTTACTTGATGTGTAGATATGGCAGGTTGATAATACCATCGACCCGCTTCCTTCCTCTTTAGCTAGACCCACCGAGTACGGCACTTGAGGTGATGATATGTAAAGAGAGTCATTTACACTTTAATGGACAACATGGATAAGATCCCAAAATGTATTGCTTACTTAGCCTTGAAAATAGATTTTATAACATGGGAGCTTTTTTTGATTCAAAATTCAAGTAGTATATGACTTAGTGTAGGGATCACAGAATTTTGAAAATGTGGACACAATTCACTTATCCCCATGGCACGTCATACGCAGTTTTAACTGTATTTTTGACGTTAAATAAATAAAAAAATAAACAACAGCATAAGCTAACATAAAAAAAAAACAGCATGCTAACAACAACAGCATGCTAACACAAAGCAGCTAACACAACAACAGCGCAACAACAACAACACACTAACAACAACAGCAGCAGCATGCTAACAACAACAACAACAGCATGCTAACACAACACACAACAGCATGCTAACTACAACAGCAGCAGCAACAGCATGCTAACTACAACAGCAGCAGCAACAGCATGCTAGAACTACAACAGCAGCAGCAGCAGCAACAGCATGCTAACAACAACAGCAGCAGCAGGCAGCGATGCTAACAACAACAGCAGCAGCAGCAGCATGCTAACAACAACACAGCAGCAGCAGCATGCTAACAACAGCAGCAGCAACAGCATGCTAACTACAACAGCAGCAGCAGCAGCAGCATGCGCTAACGACAACAAGAACAGCATGCGCCAACGACAACAACAAGAACAACAACAACAAGAACAACAACAACAAGAACAACAACCAGGTACTTACAAGACAAGACTCTTGGAATATTTTCATTGCCTAAACGGTATTGAGTTTCATAATATTTCCGGCCCCAACCAAACGTGATGCTTTTGCTTTTCGAACTATTTATTGTCATGTCATTTTTTTTTTCGCTCAAAAATGTAATCTGTCTAGATCACCCTGCAAAATATCCTCGTCTACATTTGATTGAATAACTCGATATATTATACAGTCATCTGTAAATAGCCATTCCTTTGAATATAAAGTGTCTGGCAGGTCATTCACAAACGCGAGAAACAGGAGAGGTCCAATAACGCTTCCTTGAGGAATCCCTGAAATTATTGTCTGAAGAAATTGTCTGACTACTGCAATGCGACAGGACTGTAACCCTTTCGAGCAATCTTTCTACATTAAGATGTCCGTTATTCGCAGAAGAAATGTAGTAGGATGTCACAGGAAATTGATGGAAGCTGTTGGTAATAATAGCTTTCCATACCAGACAGTTGTGAGAGCTAACCTGTGAGGACGCATAGCACCCTATGTTCAGCAATGTTAGGGATGACCTGTGAGTGTGCTCAATACCACTTTCGTTCTTTGACTCCAGTAGCGTCCATTGTCTGCCTCCCTCCGGCAGGTGCTCAATTACCGCACATGTCACATTGGTACGCACACTCGTAGGTCCTCCCGTACATTGCTGATCACAAGTTGCTATGCGTCCTCGCTAAAACTCTCTTGGCAAAGAGTTGCTTTCATGATGTAAGTTGATTTAAGTTGTTTCCAAGACATGAAATCAGGGTATGCAGCACAAGACGAGAGCAAGTTTGTACAAACGGCATTGCTCCTGCAGTGCAGCAAGGATGTTGTGCCATCATGATGTGGGGCTTCAACACATCTGAAGGCCCCGGAGGCTGTTCTGTTGTGGATACTGTATGAACAGCACATCTTACTGCAGAATTCTGGAGGAAGTTGTTGCCATCAATTTCGTAGCACCTTGGGCCCAACTTCATCTTCCTGGTCCTGCTCACAAATCTCATGTGACAAGCATTTCGTTGCAGGAAAAAGATGTTGGGGTCTTACCATGACCTGTCAAAAGTCCAGATTAAATCCTATAGAAAATTTATGGAATTGAATGGAATACAGACTGCTGAAGAAAAATTCTGCAAGTAAGGAAGAACTGAAGCTGCAAGTTGTCAGACTTCAGAGGCAGATTACCACAAAAAAATGTATTAAAATCGTTGACATAATGCCAGGTAGAATGAGAGAACGTATATGCAACCATGGTGGTAGAATTAATTATTAAAAGCGTAATGAAGATGTACAATTTTTTAAACATGTTTTCTACATTTCAATGAATAAAAATTATTTTGATTACAATTTGTGTATTTTTCCTAAGTGTCCTTTTTCTATAAATAGGAACGTGTGTGTTGTTGTTGTTGTTGTTGTCGTTGTTGTTGATAATTTATATGCCTTCCTCTCTCTACCCAAAATGATAGAGCATACTACCTTCTCTGTGACATTGGTATGGAAAGATTCATACATACATACATACATATACGTACATACTTACATACGTGCATACGTACGTACATACATACATACATACATACATACATATATACATACATACATACATACATACATACTTACATACATACTTACATACATACTTACATACTTACTTACATACTTACTTACATACATACTTACTTACATACATACTTACATACATACATACTTACATACATACATACATACTTACATACATACATACTTACATACATACTTACATACATACATACATACTTACATACATACTTACATACATACTTACATACTGAGATATACCAAAATTTTCCTCTCTCTACATTTATATCTGCTAAAGATCTTAGCGTCCGGCTTGCTGGGTCAATGGGTCACGATATATTATAATCCTTATTACCTCTATAATGGATTATAGGATCCGCCGACTATACAGCGCAGCTGGGAATCTGAAATAGAATGATTCTATTCCTAGTTCATTTCTGTTTGGATTGACTAAATGAAAAATCACTTTCTTTTCTAAAGAACAAAATTCAACAAAGTTTATTTCTACGCTTTTAGCAAACAATTGAGTGAATTTACAATTTTTAGGCCTTTTATCAAGATCTCTTTCAATTTATAATTTTATACCGCGGTTAACTTATTTTTTCTTCGTTGATGTCCCTCGTAGACTTCTCAGTCGAAATATCTTGCGAGCTTGCCGTAGTCCAAAGTTCCACGAAATCCTCTTCTGCCCCATCCAAGCTGGTCTCAAACTATCAAAATTATCAGTCCGATTCGTCCTATGACATAGTCCCGAACTCGATTACCACTCCGACAAAGTTCCAATTTATACTTCAATATTGCTTCCACATGAAAATATCTACGATCAGTTCAGAAGCGCGTTTCCGAGCAGAATGAAATCTTTCTGCATGATTCATCCCTCGAAGACTTCGTATTAAAACTACCTTCATTTTTTTTTTTTCATAACATTTGACCGTCCTTCTCTCACCCAGCCAATCCATACGTTCGTTATATTTTGGTGTAGCTGACCTTTTGATCGTCTTTTGAACTTCTTGCCCCAATGCCAAATTTTCTACTTTGCATCCAGAAAACTCTTAATGCATTTAGAAAAACAAAAACTACATTGTTTATTCACGGTCGTTGCTAAGCTCTAGCTCTCGTGATATTTCGTAATGCATGTTCCACCATATTGTCTACAAATAAATGTTAGTTTATTTTAACGTGACATATCGGTATGTCACAATACATACATACATACATACATACATACATACATACATACATACATACATACATACATACATACATACATACATACATACATACATACACCAGTCATGTGTATGTATGTAGTTACCACTTATGTGAATGTATGGTAGTTACTATATTTTCCACTTCAATCCTCATTTATTAACTAGAAGTGTGGGGCAAAAACTGTTTTCTCATCCAATTTCACCCAGTGTCTCCAACCTTGGTGTGTTGAAATAATTTACAACTGCCTTTTTTCTTTCTTTCTTTTTTTCTTTTCTTTTTTTTTTCTTTTTTTTTTTTTTCCTTTTTTTTTTTTTTTTTCCTTTTTCTTTTTCTTTTGGATTATTCTTCCTTTTTGCTTTAAACCCCGTAGTTGTCATTACCTGTCACCCTCTTAAAGATGGTTGTGATTTGTCCTTAATGGTTATGATTTGTGGTTTTTCTTTTCTTTCCTTTTGATAACACTAGAACGCTTGTTCTCTTCCTTTCAGTATCTATGTGGCATATAATGTGTAATCATTCAGTTACAGTGGTAAAGAGTGTAGTAAGAGATGCTGGAGGAAACTAGAAATTCTATAAATAAGATAAATTATTTATGTGTCATCTTAATTTTCAGGTCTTGAGGGATTATCCACAAATGCTAGTTGGAGCAGATGATGATGAAGATGGTACTTCAGAACAAGTTTTAACAATAGGTGAACAGAATTTAACAATTCCTGCATCTGGAATGAATATTGATGTTAATGAAGTTGATATAAATGCAACTGAATTTGTAGAAGTACAAGATTCTTCAATGACTTCTCAGGTATTGAATACTGATAATGATGATGAATTAACATTAAATAATGCACATTCAGATCAGTTGCAGGCTTTTGTCTCTATTCAGTGATGGGTATAAAGTTTCCTTGCAATCTTTACATTTGCAGCTACAATTAAAACCTTTTAATTTTTTGCAATATAATCAGTTTTAGTATCTAAGTGTTTGAATCTCACACAAAGTATTGCCTTTTGTGTTAAGTTTTTTAATAGTATGAGTATCCTTCATTTATGAAAAAATGGTCCTTACTTTTTCACAAGAGCAGGTATAGATTTTAATATATGAATAAGTGTAAGACTTTCCTGATATATCAGATTATTGTTTTCTCTTTACGATTAAGATTTTTCCTTTGAAGCATCAAAGCACATAAAAAGTGTGAATTACTGGTGCACTTTTAATTTCTAAATTGACTTTTACTTTTGTTACCTGTTGTCAATTGTGCCTTATACAAGTCAGATATTATTTATCTGACCTCAGCAATTTGGACAAATATGATTTTTCCCCATTTGTGCCTATTAAAATTTCATTCAATTTTGCATGCTGTATTCTATTCTTTTTTTTTTTTTTGCTACTGCTCTATATTTTGCCAATGCCAAGTTTTTTCATTGCAACTTTCCTTAATAATTTCAATATACGTATAAACCAGAAATTTCAGCAACTATGGACTTACCTAATAATTTTGAAACAGTGCATGATATTGAAATACAGAACATGCTCAACAATACTGAAACATGTGGGCAGTAATGTGCCATCGAGTTATTTGAAATATTTATTTTGGAGATGCTGAACCATCTTTGATATATTAAATCAAACTGAACAGTTTTATCACCTGCAATTATAGAATATATAACCTAATGATATTTAATGTTACTGTTAAAAAAATATTTAGAAAACTATTTCGGCATTAATTAATTTCCTTTACCCACTTGTTTCTAAGATAACCTGCCAGCGATTCTTACTTCTTTTAGAATTACCTTCTTGCTTTGTGACATTCATAAACTACATAGCAGAATTCATTGAACTCTTTATAAGCATAATTACCCTAACACATTTTTCCTTTTTCTCAAGATGGAAATTAGTGCTAGGATGGATCTTTTGATTTGGAAATCCTTTTTTTATCTTTTGTAGATTAAAAGATTTCAAAAAAACTAAATTGTTCTAATTAAAATATGAAAGTTGGTTCAGTTAATTCTGAAAATTAAATAATCATGAACAATTGGTCAGCAGCACAGTAATTGCCCTCCTGATTCACTATTGTGGAGCAAAATACAATTTTTTATATTGCATACTGGATGTTATTGGAGGTGTCCATAGTGGGTGGGATGCCCTGTGATAAAGTTAAAAACCCTCTTGTTCTTCTGGGAGAATTTCCGCATAATTGCATTTTAATATGTATTTAAGAGGGGGAAAAAACTTGAATGTCTTTACTTATTGAATGTTATGCAATAGCTTGAATGATTTTAGAAGTAAATATTTTTTTATTTTATTTATTTATTTATGTACATAGGTAAATTACTCATTATTTCAAGGTTGAATCTGTGAATTCTTTCATTCAGCAATAATTTTAAAGTACAGTGAATCCTGATATAACCAGCCACCAACAGTTGCAGCCAAAAGTGGAGTTAATAGAGATGATTAATTAAGGTTACGAGGAGAGCCCAGAAGTTCAGGCATTTATTTTACCTAAAATAGACAGGCAAAAGAGCATTTATTTTACCTAAAATACAGGCAAAAGAGCATTTATTTTACCTAAAATACAGGCAAAAGAGCATTTATTTTACCTAAAATGGACATGAAAAAAGGCATTTATTCTAGCTATAGTAGGACTGCAAAAAGGCCTGTAAACAATGAAAAAATCTTTTAAAAGGAATTATTTTAAAAAATGCTTAAGTTATTCACATTTTTATTCTTACTCCAAAATTTATATTAGCTCTTAATGTGTAAGGAAATGACGTTTCCTTTATAATCTTGATTCCACATGCTGTCTCTGTCTCTCCACGAAATGATATCATGGACTCCCTTTTAAATCTTGAAATGGCATCAATGAAAACAGAATTATATTTTTTGTTCTTCGCATTTATGTAACCGCCAGCTCCGAGAAGGGTATATCATACACAGAGAGCTGTCCTCAAAAGGGATTTGAGACCTTACTCAAAAGTAGGTAGGTTGCCATATGCTCAATACTTTGGGGTTGTGAAAATTGCAACATGGGACTAGCAAATGGCGGCTGTCTGCAGGCGCAACCTAGGCTTCGTGGGAAAGGTTTTCTTGCAGGATGTCCAGAGCTACTTATTGATAAGTTTTTGAACTCTGTCTCCAAATAAGTTTCCTCCGATTTGTGTACAGGGTACAGTGTAGTGTGCAAAATCTAGTCCGTGATGGAAGAATGTTTCTTCAACCATGACATATTAAAATTCTATATTCAATTTGCTTGCATCTGGCTTGCATATTCCCATTCAAGAATTTTGGAACGCCCCCTCCCCCACCTCATAATTGTCTTTGGAGCTGCCACTACAGGGATGTATTAGTTAGTAAACATAGGAATTCTCCGAATTGGAAGAAATAAATGCGTTGTCTGAAACAGAAATGAATCCCCTTTGCTTGATAAGTGAATCTGGATGTCAAAATTCAAATAATCTGACAATGCAGCATAGAAACATTAAATCAACAGTAATCATCAGTTTTCCGTTTCTTATTATAATTGTCCAAAATTGCTTGAGATGATCACTTAATAAAGGTTGATCTAAGAAATTTGCCTGGCTGCTGAAAAGGAAATATCTTAACATACTTTATGGAAAAATAAATCAGTTCCACAAAAAAAAAGGTTATTAGTGGAGGTGACTGCTTAAACAAGGTGGCTGTTAGAGCTGGTTTCACTGTATTTGTGTTCATTTTCTTTCTATGTACATTTATTTTTAAATGTCTTATTAATGTAATGCCTTAATCTCCTACTCACTGTTGTGGGATAAATGTGGAAATATTCCAAGTAGATACAGTGTACTTGTTTAACTGTGAAATGTACTTGTCTTGAACACTCGAGGTTAGTTGTTAAAGGTGCATGTAATAAGTTGAAAACTTGTATCTAAGTAGTCATTAAATATGTTTTGTTTTTTATGTCTGTTGCATATTTTTTTGGTCCATTATGTTGAGCTTAAAAGAAAAAGAAAAAAAGGTAATAGGCTCAATTCCAGATGGTAACATTTGTATTGTTTGTGTTAATTTATTCTCCTTTTGTGAAGAAGAGATAACTTTTGTATGAACAAAAGAAATCACATTTTTCTGAAGCCTCTGTATTATACTAGAAGAGCCATGTTTATTAATTATTAGAGAGAGGATTTCTATGATTTTGCTTATTTATCTCCATTGCTGTAGGGCATAGCTAAGTGAAGTTTCTTGACATTTGGCTTCCAATTGGAAGCTACGCAGATTAATGTTAGAGCATATTTGGCCCATTTTTCCTGTTGGTGCATATTTGTGTAATTATATGCACATATTTTGCATGTTTTGTTTAAATAGAGACCTAGGGATCTCTAAAAAGTTTCATTTTCTCATAGAATCTATTCATTGATTACAAAGAGCTTCTTTCTCTTTCTATAGTTGATAAAATACTTGTGTGAATGGAGGATATTTCTTGACATTTTTAAACCAGGCAAAAGAAATGAAACAAGACATACAATGTACTTCACTAAGGTGCATATTTTCTTCAATTATTAATTTTCTTTCCAAGCGTGCTGGTCCTCAATTTTATCTTTTTTCTTTTTTTTTTTTTCCCAGAAAATGAAATATTGTTATTTTGTATATTAAAGCTCATATTTCAGAATTTTTAGGGCATAAAAATCCTCTCCCTACTATTTATATTTCAAGTGAAACTAAACACCCCTTTTTTTTTTACAAAAGAAATTGTTAAAGGGAAGTCTATAGTTAAGCCTTAAATTATTTTTCATTGCATTACGTGCAGCTTTACTCTTATTTAAAGTGCTAACATGAAGTAGATTTTTCGATAATAATAATAACAACAACAACAGTTACAAGTGCACTGAATACTGTCTTGGCATTGCCTTTTTTAATGCCATCTGCTCATCTTCTTTCCTCCTGAGATAAAAAAAAATTAAATGCGTTAAAAAACTAGGAGTTTTTGAATTTATTAAAATAGCGATAACTCCTGCCGCTAGAATTTGTTCCTCAAAAAAATTGTATAATTTCAGTAAAAAGATAATTTTTTTTATCAATTTTTTTTATTCTTGCAAAAAAATAAGTTTTAAAGTTCTATCAATAAATTGCTCAAAACAAAGGGGCCGTTCATAATTACGTAACGCGAATTCGGGGTTCTTTTAATACCCCTTTCCTCCCTGTAATACACCCTTAACGCACGCTTGAATCCCCTCTAAATAATTATGTAATGCTTGTGACAACACCCCCTACTATTTACAAGACTTAATAATAAATTATATCACAGTAAAAGCAATTTGTATTAATTTTATTTGTGTTGTATTTTAAAATTTATGGTTACTTAAGTCAGAATTAATTGGCGATGCTTTGGGAAAAAGTGTTGTATGAAGGAAGACTGACATGAAAATTTCTGACCACAAGCCTCAGACACGTCGTCGTCGTTGACGCATAAGCACGAGTTTACTACACCAGTTTTATTGGTTTCTGGAATGTACGATAGACCGTTTTTGAACAGTTTCTTTTCGCAATTACAGGTTGAATTTAAATTTTTTTTTAAAAATACTTCCATTTATTGAAACAATTTACACATAACTTTAATTCTTTTTAAACGTAATTTGTTAATATTTCAATGTTGAAATTTAAAAAAATATGTAAATGTTACAAAACAGTAAAAACCCCTACCCCCAAGTATCGCTGCCTCAAACACTCTCCTCTCTCTAACGTTAATTCGACGAAAATTCAGCGAGTTCAACGAAAATCGTACATACGCCATTTTCATGAATAAACTTCTCAGTATGTGGGGAAAAAAAGAAAAATCTAGTAGTTCTCGAGAAAATCTTAAAAGTTTTAAACATTTATTGTTTATTTCATCACAAATTAAGCGAAAAAACTCGTTTTGAAACTAGTGGAGCTACAAGAGCATACATTTTCTAACATTATTTGTAACTTTTGCAATTTTCGCAAATCAGACATGCGCCATGTTTTTAAACGTCCTTTTCTCTCCATTCCTGGGGGAATTAAAAAAAATATTTTGAGCCGATTTTGAGAAAATGTTTAATTTTCATAAATTGCCTTAAAGCAGAAATTACGCGTTTTTTTTTTTTTTTAATTGGTTAATTTATTTAAAAAAAACTGAATGAAATTTTGGAATTTTTTTTTAATTTGGAAAAATGTGTATTCGCCACAAATTGTACCAGCACTTGTTTCATTTCTACCATTTTATACACACGAGAAAATTTATCAAAAAATTTTGAAGGCTTTTTTTATAAAATAATTGTGTCAAATTTTCTATATTTCATATTACGCGAAAATTACCCAACTTTTCGAAAAGTTGAACTTGACATTTTCTGTCTTTGAAGAATATTTCATAAAGAAAATATCTTCCATATTGTAGTTTTAAGACGATGGCGAATAAAATTTTGAACTTTACCAAGATCGAAAATTGAGGGATGTCAACGAAAATAAGATGCGCCATGCTTTTGAGAGTTTTTTACCCTATCTGAAGACAAAGTATACTAAAAAAATTGGAGTCAAGTTAGCACAAAATTTTGAAATGTTGAGGCTCCATGAAAAGTCCTTCCAAAAATCATAATATTCTTTTCAAACTCGAAGTGCCTCGAGTTCGTTCAGATCTATCGGGGAATGTCGATCTTGGAGAAAATCGTCTGAACGGTTTAGGCGCTAACGTTATTCATTTTGCAGGCAGTTGATTTTTCGGTATCAAGGCCCCACAAAACATGGATTCTGACTACACATGTTGGAAGTAATTTACTACATGTAGGAACAAGATTTATCCACTTTTTCGATACAAGTCAATTTCAGAAAATTTTGAAAATATCTTTGAGGTTTTATTCAAAGTACAGCCAGAAATGAAAATATTTTCAAGTTCAATAGGTCACGACATCAGAGCGAACAGGGTATATCAATTTTGGTGGAAATCCTCCCTGTGATTTAGCCGTGTTTACAGAGTCGATTTTTACTTCAGGTAGAAGTTGTATTTTCAACGGAAACATATCCACTGGGGAACCCTTTCATGTGAGGAAAGAAAAACACCAGCGTGTGCCTCAAAATATTAGCAGTCAATTATTTCTTTAACGTTTGCCTCAGCATAAATTCCCATAGAGATTTTTTGTAATTTTTCACTTTCACCAACGCCTGTTACAGAAACTTCACACACAATGCCAAGACTTGAAGACTCGATTTAAAACAATTTACCCTGAGAACTTCGTGCAAATTTAAAAAGGAGGTTTTTAGCTTATACAAGTTTAAATTCTTTTAAACAACATTTCGCGAATACATATTGATTTAAATTAGTCTTGCCATTTTCTATAGATAAAGATGTTCTGAAAAATTTTCCAGATATTTATATCTGATTTTACTCCCTTAAAATCAACAAAGGGAGACTACAGCTTTCTGACTCTTGCTATACGGAAGTAGATAATAAACTATCTACATCCTTCGATGTGTCTAACGTAGATGTGACATGTGGGACATTCTATCATAGACGTGGATGCAGACTTTTTGCATCTAGTGACATTAAACCAGATTAGGCGAGGATCAAATATTGTGCTTTACAGATAAATAGTAAATCTGCACATTGCTATGTAGAACCAATGGCATGTTTCCAAAATCTGCTTCCTAAATCAAAAACCTTGGGTGAGGTCATCATGTAGTGACTACTTAACATTACAAATATTTAACATTATTTGTAACATTGCTTCACTTAGTTTATAAAATCATTTTTAGTCACAATCTTAATTGGGCACGCTCGTGGCACATAGCAAAGTAGCTTGCCTTTCACCACTGAGGTCCGGGTTCCATTCCTGTCGAATCTCATGTGAAATTTGATCCAACAAAACGAGTTTGGCTGCTTCACAAGGGCTAGTCCAACCCCTGTGGTGTGTCCTTAACCCTACCCCTATCCTTATTCCTTCCCAATTCTGGTCGCTGGGTAGTGACGCAGGAGGCGCGTACGCGGAGAAGCTACCTGGCGGTCCTCTTGACAACTGACTGCGACGTGACGTGACACGACTTAAAGATAATGGAGGATTACTCCCGCGCATGTTAATGGATTACTCCCCAGCGCAAAAGCGCTCAACACCCCTTAAGGGGCTTGGAGACGCGTTGCGTCAATATGTAGACGCAACAATTTTTTTAAACAAATTCCAAATCTTGACTATTCAGGTATAATATTGTTACGTCGTGGTAGCGAAATGACGACACAGACACGAGCTGTATTTACAAATTATTTATTTACAAGATTTGCACTATTTACAGATCTGGGGTTACGTTCGCAATCAACCTCCGTGACTACACTGCTCCCCGTCACCAGGCTAGTGCATCCTCTACCCAGACGGTTCACCGCGCCGGTGAAGAACCCAGAACACCTCCACCTCCCTGGGCAGCTGCTGCGTCCGCACGTGTGACAATCTCAAAACGAACTCCTCTCTTCTCTCCGTTAACCTCTTGGCGGTCACGCTTAGCGTGCCCCTCTCTAGCCTCTGAGAAGTGCGGGTGGCTTCTGGGACCACATGGTCGCTCACTGGGGGATTCATTCCGCTTCTTTGCCTGCGTTGCATCATGGGAAGGAGGTCACAGTTCCCCTTGAGGCTCACAGGGAGGGCACAGCTCCCCAAAGGCTTTGTAACTCACCGGCCTTAGTTCGTTCCCGTGTAGACGTCAGCCTCCGACACTCTAGGGAAGTTCGGAGGTCTGGCCGCCATGTAGCGATGTGACAATATTATTCTTAAAATTTTGTTTTTCATTATTTATTTTTTCAAACAAACAAAGCAAAACTATGAAAATTAATAAAACAAAAGCTAATTTTAAGAAAATAAATTATTAAATTATTGTTTTATTTGTATTTAGCTGTCGAGTGCAAATTATAAGATAAAAGGTAGAAATTGTGGGAAACTACAGAAAATATACAGGGCTGCAATTTGTATTTAGCCCTTTTTATGTTCTGTGTTAGTAAATGAGATATTAAAAACTTAACTTATAACACGAAGGAATTTTTTTCTATTTTCCTTTCCTTTTTGTTGATTATAAGGGTCAAAATCGAATATAATTGCCTGAAAAAATTCTCAAAATATCTTTATCATCTATAGAAAATCGCAAGGATAATTTAAATCAGTATTCATAAGTGTAATGTGCTTAAAAAAATAACCTTATGTAAGAAGTTAGTACTCAGGATACAAAGTACTCAGGATAAATTGATTTAAATCTGGCGAAAAACCTTTTTACACTTCTATTACGATTTTCAACATTAAAAAATTATCTCCGAGGACAGATTTGCTTATCTTATTCCGCCACCCGCTTGCGTTTTTCGCCGTTTGTATCCGAGAACCGTAGATTCTTGCCCTCCGGCAATGCGTATGTTAACACTTCGACTCACTTCAACCGGCGGTGGCCCAAGACATCAACTGGTGTCTCTGTAGTGCCTCTGACAGGGAGGTCCTAGGGTTCGAGTCTCGATGGTGGCAGGAATTTCGACACAGCTGGGTCGATGTCAGCTGCTGCTTGGAGGAGAATTCTAGCTGTCGCCTGTTCTGATCGATATTTTTTGTGTTTTTTACCTGTATCAAGCAAATGCCAGAGAAGTACCCTATCATTGTACGGACCACGCGCGATCTTTCCTTCCTCTTGTCCTATCACCCGTACTCTTACACGCACTACACTGCCACATATGATGGGAGGCCAGTCGAGTAGAGCGTGTCCGGACTGGGGCGATGTCTAGTTGGGAGAATTACCTGGATGGAGAAACTAGTATGTCGACATGCAGGTCGGCGCCGGATCTCACCATCCAACGGGAGAGGAACGCCACCTCTAGTGCACACGTGCACTGCATTTACGGAACTAATGACCATAGCAGATGACGCGCTCGGAAACACGAAATAATCAATTGGCTTACGTCAAGAACAAAGTAGAAGAAGAGAAATAGCCAAGAAACTGCTGTGCAGAAACGATGCGTTTGTCAGCAAAGTGATTGAAACGTTTGTTTCTCGCATTGAGAAGACGGCGGTTTTATTTCATGTAAAGTAACTCTTTCTCTATAATATACACACTAATATCACGCGGGTATGCCTACCTAGCTTCGTGCTTAGAAGGGATGGACCAGGAAATTCAAATAATAAACACTCGTATGTATTCATTTCTTTTAAAGCAAAAATGAGCTAAACGAATTTTTAACCAACTTGATTACAAGAAATATATTGCGGCTCCGTGTGCATTTTAGAATTTAGCGGGCTTTGAATAATTAATTTGAAAGATGGCAGACTGCGCGGTTTCTCGTCAATGCACTCATATGTACACCTAGTGTGACACTGGAGGTTGTCTGTTGCCCGATTGCGGACGTGTCTCGTCCAACCCTGAAGACATCCGGAGGCATTTTACCTTTCGACAGAGAAGGCCGGAACGAGACCTGGCACCCCTTTGGTTCTTTGGCGGCACCCGTTCCGAGCAGCGGTGTCCCAGCACTCTCCCACAGCAATGTATTTCAAGCGAGATACACGCCGTGTGGAGCGATAGATGCCACTCGTATTCTTTCGGAAAGTTAGGAAGTTGTGAACGTCGCTCCTGTACATTTTTTTCAATTGATAGCATTGAAGAAATTTTCTTTGATCAAGTTTCAAACGATGCACGCTTTAAAGCCACGCAAAAACGATCGAAATTGCCCTGACGAGTGAACTGTCAACCCTTCCACTTATCGTGTTAATCGTTCAGATCTCAGCGCTCCTGTGGACAAGAATGGAAACTGTTTTTAATAGGGTTATATTGCCAAAGAAAGGATCTTTTCATTAGCATTGTCATCTACATGTTTCTCTTTAACCACAACGCATCACCGGATGTGGACAGCAGCTAGAGCACTGTGGTATCTCATAACATGGGCCGGCGGAAGCCGTTATAAACGGACAAACAGAGCTGATGGCCCATTCCTCTCTTATCTCATCGCACGTCGATGCAAGGTATCTACTGTGTTTCATTTTAAATTTATGTAGCTGGCTTTATTTTTCTCTTCCAAAAAGGACTAAAATTTTACTGGATAAAACGAGGTTAATGCATCTCCTATTCGCATTTTAATTGAGATTTTACCAGGGTCATCTTCGTCAACATATCACTGATATGTTGACGAAGACCTCTTTTATTTCTTCTTATAAGAACGTCAACAACACCAAATCAGAATTCCCACAATTTTACCAGGGGCCTGCAGCAGCGAAAATGTTGCACAAAATGTTGCCCATTTCTCTTCTATCAGTCTTTTCAAAAATATTAGAGAGACTTTTCTACGTTCGAATGGAAACCTCACTAAACACGACGCGCTTTCAGATTGCCAACATGGATTTAGAAAATCAAAATCAACGGAAACAGACATATTTTCTTTTCTTAAAGATGTCGCCTCATCATTGGATCAAAACGAGGCACCTATTGGATTATTTTTAGATCTCTCAAAAGCTTTTGACGTCATTGATCATGACATTTTACTTTCCAAATTACCTTCATATGGAATTCGTGGTATTGCTCTAGATTGGTTATGTTCGTACCTTAAACAACGATCTCAGAGAGTTGAAATACCTTACTGGAATGATGGAACATACGTACGCACCTTTCCGACTCTTTGCCCGTTGCATGTGGAGTTCCTCAAGGATCGATTTTAGGCCCTATTCTGTTCCTACTTTACGTAAACGATATGCCCTCGACGATTCGAAACGGAAGAACGGTTCTCTTTGCGGATGATACGAACATCCTTTGCAATAAAGAAACAGTAAATAGTACAATATCAGATGTTTCAAATTGGTTCCGAAATAACAAATTAATAGTAAACGAAAAGAAAACGGTTTTAATGCAGTTTTCCATTTCAAATAAACAATTCTGTGCCCCATTGAAAATGAACAGTGTACCATTGACTGATGTTAAGGCAACAAAATTTTTAGGTCTCTCAATTCAGTCAAACCTTAAATGGAACGTCCATTTAAATGAATTGAACACAAAATTAAGTTCATTATGCTACGCGTTCAGAATTCTTGCAAATTCAGTCAGCCTTCATACTGTTCGTTGTGTATACTTCGCGAATGTTCATTCCCGCCTGAGATATGGCATAATATTCTGGGGAAATACATCTTATAGCTCCCAGACTTTATATTACAAAACGAATTGTACGAATAATAACCAAATCCCACCCACGTGATTCATGTAAGCCTCTCTTCATTAATCTAGGAATTCTACCATTACCGTGTCTTCTTATTTACGAATCAGTGGTTTTTGTAAAAAATGACTTGCTCAAGGGCGGGAATATATTTTCAGAAAATGCCGAAGTCTATTACTATAACACTCGACGTAGAAATCATATTCATCAGGTGACAGTATCAACAGCTCATTATTATATAAAAATAATTATAAAACAGTTTATAAACTTGAAAAGTAACATTAATTTTAACAATGATACATAATGCATTATTTACCATTTGGACTGTATAAATGAGTATAAACAACCTGTAACAACTATTGTACTACAGCTTCCGGGTCAATGACCCCATCTCGATCAGGTTTTTCGTCCAGTTTCCTGATCCATTGAGCAAATGCTGAGATGGCCCTTGTTTTGCTTCTGGACATAAATGTAACTTCATTTTCTTGCACGTCTTCTAGAATTCAGTGGGAAATACAATAATTCAAATTATCGTTTCCATGTTGTCGCGGCAGGAATTAATAAGAGCGAAAATTTATTGCTTATTTATTTTTGAAAATAGATTTTACTACATGGGAGTTTTTGTTTTTTTTTCTCCCTTTCAAAATTCAAAATTTATTGCTTATTTTTTTGAAAATAGATTTTACTACATGGGAGTTTTTTTTCTCCCTTTCAAAATTCAAAATTTAAGTAGTATATGACTTAGTGTAGGGATCACAGAATTTTGAAAATGTGCACACAATTCACTTTTCCCCATAGCACGTCATACGCAGTTTTTAACTGTTTTTTTGACGTAAAATAAATAAATAAATAAAAAAAACCAACCAAAATGCGTTCCAAAAAGTAGCACGCACACTGCTCGAGAACAACATAAAATACTCGCATTACACTGCAATAAAATAATATTTCAACAAACCTTATCTTCATGAATACTGCAAATACGTTAGTATAGTGTATACAGTACTACAGTTCTTTAATACCAAGAATATCAAACTAGTAGTGCTACAACAACAGATAGAACATATTTTCTCGCATAATACTACATTAACATGCAAAAATGTTTTCAACCAGCATTTTTTCTCCACTCTGGAATTTGAACTCGGGTTCTTAGAGATACCAAGCAATTCACGTACACCCCTACTCCATCTGCCTCAGCTAGACGCAACCTTTCCAACGGTATAAAAAAGTTGAAAATTTGCATTTGCCTTTTAAAAAAATCAGATATTTTCATTATACAGCTTAATTTTTCTATGGTGGCCGTTGGGATTCGCGAGTGGAGGGAGAAGCTGAAATTGGTGGGGAGGGAGCTAGGAGACGGCGCTCGCTCGCGTCTAGCTCGTTCAACATTAGCCTACCGCACCCTACGTCTAGCGTACTTGGAAATTAATGCTGCAGTCTTCGTTGGGTAGCACAAACACCAATTTCACTTGATGTACGTACCACGTGATGTAAACACCATTTCACGTGAATATTCCCCTTACACACACACATTAACATGCACTACACTACCACATATTCCTGGGGACCGGTCGGGAGCTTTGAGCTTGTCCCGGCTGGGGCGGTGCCCTGCTGGTGGGAGAGTCCTGGTTAGGGGGAAACCCCAGCCGTCGGTAGGTCGGCGCTGGATCTCGCCATCCAGCGGGGGAAGATCAACGGCATCTCCCGAGAAAAACATGCACTACACTTACGGGACTAATGACCAAAGCCTTTGACAAGCCCGGAAACACGAAAAAATCAATCAATTTGCAGTTTTCGGTTCTGGAACATTCAAATAAACCGTTCCCACGCCAGTATTTGCAAAAATCGGAAATTGTTTATAAATTTGCAAATTTTTTATTGTATTTTCTAAACTGCCTTTGAACGAGATGCAAAATTCCGCAATCCTATCGCTATCAACTTTCGTTTTCGAGATACGTAATTGTTTATAAGGAATTAGCATTTTACCAAAACTCCCATTTTTGGGGGGCAGTCAATCCTTTCGCAGTTCCCACGCAAGTTATTCTTCAAGCTATTTTCCAATGACTCGCTTACTTTCTCGGCTACATACGCTGGAAGTTCGTGACGGGGGTGGGGCCACAACGTTCGCACATACTGCGGTGAAAATTGTTGCTGGTTAGATATTGCTGTTTTTCAGCTCTCTAACTTTCCATTTTATTCTAAATGCTTTAAATTCCCTTTGTTTAACAATTATCGCATAAATTTCAAAAATACTACTGAGTCAGCTGCCGACCAATCCTGAACTTTGGAGCAAGGAGGAATCAGCAATTGGCTTCACTAACATTCCAGAATACCTCCCGCTGAAAATTTTCTCCTTCCTTCACCCCTTTTGAGGCGAAATAAGCGGAGATTGTTGTAAGTACGAATCATACCACTCCCACCCCCCCGGGAGAATAATGCCTTCTTCCACCATTCTTAGGAGACCAATTATTGACATAAAATTGTGTTTAGACTTGTGAAAAATAATTCAAATTAAATATAGAAGAAAACGAGTTGTGTATAAATTGTTATGTATATATAAATATAGGCATTACGGCTTCCCGCTCCCTAGTATTCACACGTTCCAAAAATGTAAATACATTGTTATAATACAATTTTATTCTTATCAGTAAGAGTAACAGCAGATAGCATTAGCATGGGATGAGCGAACAAGTAATAATAGCATTGTAGTAGAATATTGACATGTTAATTTATGGAAATTTCTAATTGAAGGAATGGAAACTTACGTGTGTAGTTAAGTAAATTTCAACGAAGGTGCAAGTTTACAATTTAAACAGATGTTTTTAAAATTCAATTATCTCAAATTCAGAAGAACTCCTAGCATTCAGTAGCATTCTTTTTCCAATCGATCCCAATGGTTTTTTAAACTACCCTCAGAATCCAAGTCGATTGTTTAAGGTCATTGCTTATCGAGGGAAAATCACGAAATACGTAAATGCCAAAGTCACCTTAAAGAAAATGCAGAAAATCTCGGAACAAATGTAAGAATCAGTCATTTCAACAACAAAGCCACTACCACATAATAGGCATAATATCCACAATTTCGAATGTGCCCCGTGTCTCTGAAAAGCAAACATTAACACGATCGCTAAAACTAAAAATAACGATTTAGGGTGAATAAATTCACATCTCCTTATAATGGTTCGTAAAAATCATATCAGATTAGTATTATTGGCAATGGAATTGTAGAGTTTGATTGAATTTGAAATAACTGCTTCGATATTTTGGGGTTTAATGAACAAAATATAGTTTGCTAAATTTTACGCTATGAAAAGAAAACATTTCAAGGTTCCTTACCGAGCCGTCTTCCGTCGTCCTTATTCATTCGCTGAGGATACTGCAATCACTTTCATTAATCATCGACCATATTCCATAGGATTTCTACTGTTTAAATTATTCTGTATATGCAATAGCATTGCAACTGCATTCTGTCTGGCAGTCATTCGGCTTCTGTAATTGGTGTTCAACATTTGCGTATAGCCTGTTTTGTGGTGCGTGAAAGTGTATTTATTTATTTTTGCTTTCTCGTAAACGTACGAAGTAACAAACGTATTTACGGAGGTATGTAGGTAATGCTGCAGTAAATCGATTCTCAGATTTCATCGGAAATACAGGTTTTAGGGTCTTCTTTTACCAAAAGTGTATTCTTTCTTTTTTAAAACGTTCGTCCGTCCCTCCGTCCGTCCGTCTGTCTGTGAACTCCTCACAGGGGGGTAATCACGGTGACGTAGGTTGCTCTGAGTTCTGATGAAGAGTTGTAGTCGATCACCCGTGCCCTGAGTTTCGCTTAGGCACTCACGGCGTTAGCTTCAAGATGGAGGCTGTGAGTAGGCGATGCTAAGCTCCTGGTTCCTGGGCTTGCCCGGCAACCCGCCAGTTGTGCCCCTGGCGCGTCGACCTTTGGGCAGGATTGGGTGAAGGAGATTTTTCAGAAGCTCTGCAACCCACATAGAAAAGTCCAGCGGGAAACATACAGACTGTCAGGTTGCTTAGGTTCAAGCGACTCTCATGTCGTTAGCCTAAAGGTGTTTGCAGTGAGGAGACGGGATGGCTCGGAGCCGCTCGAACGTTACTTGGGGTGGCTCCCAATTCGGCTCTTGGCTTCGTCGTTGCAGTGGCCCGATACTCTGGGCAAAGAGGAGGGACATGTTCCCGGCGCACGTGAGTGGCGCTTTGTTTTGACCTCGATACTAGCCTGGATGGCCAGGAGCTCCGAGCTGGCTGGGCGGCCCGACCCAGGCATTGAATGGGGAGGTTGCCGTGAAGGCAAACTGCGTTCCGGCGTGATCCGGATACAGGGCGGGGGGTGCGGAAAAGAGCTAGTCCTGAGGTGCCCACCCCGGGGTTAACAACCCCTAGTAAAACAAGTTATCAGTGGTGTGGTCGTTCTTGAAGAAATAGTTTGTTTTTTCTATTCTTTGATCGAGTACAGTGAATTGCCATTGAATGAATGTTTTCAGGCGCGTTTACTACAATGAACACTAGTACCGAAAGTGTTGTGCATGTTACAAGGCTGGGAGGGAAGTGGCGGTATTCTTTCCTCGTTTAAACTGTACGTCCACGTACACTTGGGCTTACAGTATTTCACCTAACTTTCCCAGCGTGGTAACGCCCAAGCCGGAAAATGATGAATGCTCCAGTCTGGTCTGTCGTCATTTGTGGTAAAGTTGGACATCTGTGTGCTTCGTTCTCTACATCGGACTGATTCGATTTTACGCTTAATAATAGAAAGTAGTTACGTGTCAAGTGCGCGAAACAGACCATATGCGCTCGAGTCGAGTTTGGCGCCCTCGCATAAGCTCGGGAGACAAAACAGTGCCCGCATCACCTCCCACACGTGTTTAGCATTTTTTTTTTAACACGCATTGTGTGAAACGCGTATTCTCGTGCTTGTCTTCCGTGTGCGAAAGAGCTAATTTTTTCAGTGTGCGAAACATCTGTAACGATTCGCAATTGTCTTTTGTCTTGACATCTTTGCTTATTATTTACAAACAATAGTGTTACGACACTAACTGGACTCCATTTACTTTTGTACAAGTGAGGTATTTCTAGTTATTTGATATTATCAAAATACCCGGCGTTGCCCGGGCTTTCTTCGTAACAAATCCTTGCGAATGAGGGCAGAGATCAATTTTGTATAAACCACGGTGTTTAAGGTTATTTTTTATTGTAATTGGTTCAAAATTCAATAAAATACTATAATTTCATGTCTTTCATTTTAATTTACAATGCATTGTTATTAGATTATTTTCTTTAATCTTATGCACTGCTACAGGCCTCTAGCGAATCAATTGGTACCAGTTTTGCTGCACCACTACTGGCCTCTGGCGTAATATATTAGGAACCACGTGCTCTAAGCGAGAGGCGAAGAAAGGTCGCGGTGCATCTACCACATATTATTTAAATTTTTATTTTCCGATTTGTTGTTTAATTTTACCAAACTTTGAGACATGCACAATCCTGAAGAAGAGCGTGTAAAAATTCTTATCTATTATACGCTCTTTTGTGTATCATTCGTTACATTCGTTGAATTCACTTTTGATTTTTATTATTTTAAACTTTGCTTCGCTCACAGCGTGTTAAAATAGTAGTTTATGCAATTAGTTTATAATATTAAGCTTTAGTGCATGTTTTGAAAACGAGCGTCGTGAGGAGGGATTTTTCAAATTTGTACACGGGCAATAAACGAGTTGCATACGCTATTTTTTAAATAACAGTATTATAACTTTATAAGAGAATCAAACTTAATTTTGCGAAACAACTTTCTTGTGACGTCTCTGGTTATTTGACACCTGTGCGAGAAAACGGTGGTCGGCTGTTTCTTTTACCTCTACCTCCCCGCGATTCTCACGCTGCGATTGGCTGAATGTGTGATGACGCAATCATTCGTGCCGTAAAATCTAATATGCCATCGTTTGTGCCATAAAATGCCCCATTACGAACGATTTCTTGAAATAGAAAAGGTCGTTTATAATGCTGGATTACAAAAAAAAAAAAAAGTATACGCAACGCGGGTGCGAGGTGATTCACGCCCTTGTTAAGTAAACTACTATTTTAACATGCGTTATGCGAAATATATTTTGCACTTACTTTGCAGTTTCGCATGCCATTGATGAGAGTGAAAAAATTATATATTTCTCAAATGAAAAACAAACGCGAGAAACTGTGTTTCGCACACAGCGTGTTAAAACACACGTTTTTTGTTGTATTACTTGTGAATTTGAAGTAATTATATTAAAATGAATTTATTAATTTTGGCTGTTCATATTGGTACACAAATGGAATAATTATATGAAGGCTAGTCCTAGAATGCTAAATACAACGCCGCTCTCTGGAGGCTTCACCAAAGCATCTGATGAGAGAAGTCCTGCGCAAAACTGTCTTTAACGCCGCCCCACAGTGGTGCATTTTGACGATTTCCTGGCCCAAACCTCTGAGAGCTATAGTATGTTTCCTACGACGACCAAGATTATTTTGGATTACCTTTACAATGTAAGGGAGCGGGGAACATACTACCAGAATAATGCACTGCTTAATTCCGTGAAATATAAGTACACATTTTTCTATATAAACTTGGTTAAATTTTATCAATTCACAACATCGACTTTAGAAAATCGTATGGATTACTTACATGTTAATTAATAACATTTGGCATGAAGCATGGTATTAATGCCATCTCCCCTCAGCCAGAGAAAATTCATATACAGTGTCCGAAGAATCGGAAAGGAAGAGTACATTTTTCACTAGGGCACCTTTCTCCCTTCGGTGATATCGGGGCTCTGTCAAATGGAACCTAGCACCTTTGTTCAAGAATTTTAACTTTCTTTTGGGAAGATCCCTCAAGCTGGAAATGAAGGGTTCAGAAGATCTCAACAGGCGATTAAACATGTCTTGGATTGTGTACAATCTTGAACATTTTGGCGAGAATCCTTCTCCATACCGTCTTATATGTTTATGAATAGGTTTTAGGCATGTAATACCATGAATATTTGGAAATACATTTCTTGGCAGTTTCCAATGCGTACTACTAAAAAAAAAAAAAAAAAAAAGGAATGCTGATGACGAATCCACTGGACATTGCCAATCAATTTTTTTTAAATATCTTAATTATACCTTCATCTATCCCCATTATTTCTGAGGAATCTTTATATTTCTTAAAAAAGCGTCTTGCTGAATTACCGTCGTTGCTATTACCATAAACCTGTTTGGAAAGCTCTACATTCAGACCCATTTGATCTCTGAATATAGACAAGAAACGCATTCAAATGCAATTCAAACTGTAGTTACAGTATTATTTCATTAAAAACAATATAATACTAATTTTATAACAATAACATTTGTTATTTCCGTAAAAATTCATAATGTTTTCCCTAGGAACTGCGTTGTAAAAGCAGTTCCTGTTCGCAGGACGGATCTTGACGAGTGATATTAAGCGGTCACGCGCGCTCGACGAAAGTTCTTTGTAGTTACTAATGGGGCATAAATTTTACAACTAGATTCGGAAGAGGATAGATTCAGCTAGTAAATTAAATTAGAAACAGCGGAATTCCGCGAAATTGGTAACTTTCAGTCTACGTGAACTTACGAGTAATTAAAATTATTGTATTAATTCCATGCATTTTTATATATCATCCTACCTCGGTATTGTGCATTATTATAAATCTTACATGAAAATACTCTACAATTCTTCTGGAAGAGAATCCATACTGCCAGCTTTCCCTGCACAACTTTGTCCACCAACTGTGTTCACCACTTACAAACAAAGACGGCCTCTCTGTGATATTCTGGCACTGCAAGTATACCGAACGCCGCGAAGGGTAAGTTCGGGTGACTACTGGTGCCAGGAAATTGACCCAGAGGCACAAAATGAGCAAAAACAGATGCCCCCAGGTATACAGTGTGTCGTAGTATGTGCAAAACTTCAGTAAACGCAATTTCATTTTTGAGGTTTTGGCCAGGACTTCGGGAAAATGCACCACCATGTGCCCCCACCCCCAGAACACCTGCGACAACACGGGTTGCCGCGGCCATACTCAATACTTCAAGCGCAGTTCTGAGATGATGTTTGAAAATGGGATTGCCGCCACCATCTGTTCCACAGGACGTTCTTGTTTCAAACTGCCCTTTTTGACCTTCAGGCAAAAAATACTTTTTTTTTGGCGTGGGAGGGTAATACTTATTACCACATAATGTTCGGAAGAGTATTAATGTTTCTAGTCAGCAAAAACTTTCTCCTTTTCCTGATGATTTTGCTTGCAAGATATTGACATATGATGAACGCTCCTAGAATGGAAACAATGCGGAACGGCGGACCTCTTCAGAACCGTGAGGGTAGGAAATGATCCCGGCCATTCTCCTATTTACTGTGAGAATAATAGGGTAATTGTGAATTCTAAAAAGAACGCATATCATAAAAGGCGTGTATTTATATTTATTAGTACTTCCTGAGATTTCGCTGTGTATATGTCTAACCGGATAAGATAATAGAAAGTTTTTACAAGTCGTTGATTTGAAAGACGTAACACGACAATTCTGTGGAGAACTGAACTGCGCATGCGCCGCCATCAAATGACGGGCTTTCAATTGGTGGGCCCCGACATTCTCCCTGTATTGTCGTCTTCGACAAATGTGTTTGCAACTTACACTTTACGTAGTTTCCGCCGCCAAACACGAATTCAACACTAACGCACAATAAGCACGGAAGTAATGAAAAATACAATATCTATATCACTAATATAAGGCAGGAACGGAATGGCTAAATTTTTAAGTTAATTCAAATATGCCAGAAATAAACTAACGTAATTGTGGAGGATTTGGAGGTTATGTATATATTGAGGCACCTTTCATTTCATATAGGGGTCTACCATACGTTTTACTATCTTGTAATGCTTATAAAAGCAAAAATAGACTCTGAGATACACAGATGTTCAATAAAAGTTTTAGATCCTGTTAAAGTATTCAGTTCCAATTCGTTCCTAGTTTTAAGGTGTTTTCGATTGCACGCAACGAGATAGAATATACTATAGTATATTCTAAGTCGTTGATTGCACGACATGCAAAACGCATTTTTCTGAAGATTCGTTAATTCCTATTGACAATAATGCTTACGTATTCCAACAATGGGTTTCCCGTCTTGCAAAAACTCTCTAATAAAAATGATCCTTAATGACATGTAAAACGTTTTGGACAATGACACAAAACGATCTTTTTGAACTAATTTTCTAATTCCCCTAACCGTCTGAGGTGGTTCAGGGCATCAACTGATGGCGAATACCGAAGCAGTACCCTAATAAACGGGCCACGGACTGCGCGCAATCTCTCTTTCCTCTTCCTTGTCCTTCCCTCACATCTTACACAACATTTACATGCATTACACTACCTCACATGGTCCATCACGCTTCGATTTTTTCTAATAAAGGATTTAGGCGGTTTAACAACAGATTCCTTCCGTAGTACAATTTTCAAAATTTTTGGTTCTCGATAGGAATTTAAGAAAAACATGTTTTTCTAGTTTTATTTTTGGATTTTTACAGATTTCTTGAAATAGTGTCACAAATCGAAAAACTAAAACGCATTTTATAATTTTATTTCTTATATCCATCATTCCAACGTAAAGAATTGTAAACGTATGTTTCGGAAGCCATTAAATACGAATAAAGTATCGAAACCTACTTGTGTCAACTGTCATGATAACAGTTAAATGAATGTCGTCCGAAGTGGCCCGCCAAAGCCCTGTACGAGCCGATGACAAGTTCGTAAAGAAGAAAGAAAGGTATGCAAACTTGAGAAATGTTGGAATTGGATCCACCAAACGCTTGGAAGCAGTCTATGATTTGCGGAAATTGTTGTAGCAGCACCAGTAAACATTACATTTGCTCCTTAGGAAGCTGGTTGCAAATTGGAGATGATTTTTGATTTAACGGATACCCAGCTTTTCTAGCTATGAATTTAGTGGATAACAAAACAGACAACAATCCATAACCATAAATAATACTTCATGTACTCCTCCTTTCTCTTGGAGGATATTTTGTGCGTGTAAGATTCATGTGAGGGTGGCCTGACAAACTGGTGCCCACCATTTGTTCTTTCCCAGTCTCAAGCGTTCAGCCTTTTTTAAATTACCTTTTCATTTCACACATTTATGGTCCCAGCAATTTTCTTAATATTCGCATGAAAGGAGATTAGGAACGTGCCGGAAGGGCTTTCCAAATTCGACAATATGGGTTTATTTATTTATTTATTTATTTTACGTAAAAAAACAGTTAAAAACTGCGTATGACGTGCTATGGGAAAAGTGAATTGTGTGCACATTTTCAAAATTCTGTGATCCCTACAGTAAGTCATATACTACTTAAATTTTGAATTTTTGAAAGGGAGAAAAAAAACAAAAACTCAATTTTGAATTTTGAAAGGGAAAAAAAAAAAAAACTCCCATTAATAAAATCTAATTTCAAAGATAAATAAGCAATAAATTTCTTATTACTTCCAGCCGCGACAACATGGAAACGATAATTTGAATAATTGTATTTCCCACTGAATTCTAGAAGACGTGCACAGAAAATGAAGTTACATTTATGTCCAGAAGCAAAACAATCAGCATTTGCTCAATGGATCAGGGAAACTGGACGAAAAACCTGATCGAGATGGGGGTCATTGACCCGGTTAAAAATATAGTTCTGAATATAGTTATATGACAGCAGGTAAGAAGCTTAGATATACAATGTATTATTGATTATCTTATTTTTGCAATTTATTATATACTTTCTAGATTTGTTATGAATTAATTTTTTTTACAAGAAGTTGAAATTATTCAGAAATAAATTTACATATATTTTTTCCCTTGTTTTTGTGGCAATATTACAATTTCCAACAAAAGTCTTGGTGGCAAACCTCAGATTCCTAAACAGCGTCCCCAAAACAAAATTTAAAAAAAAATCTTCCACAATATCATTTATAATAGCTTCTGTCAGGACGTAATGAATGAACCACGACGGCCAAGGGTAGAGCTGTGTTTGTAATTAAATAATCGGCTTCTTCGACTACTTTCTTGTACTTTTTTCCATGTCTTTTTATTTCTGGTATTCGTAATCATACTGTATGGTACGAAAAAGATCATTAACTAAGATATGAAATTATTAGCAAGGCAGTAGTTATACGGAAAGCAGGCACGAAGGTTTCTGATTAAACCTTTCTATACGTTGCTAAGCTAATGGTAAGTTGCGCAAGAATCTGTCAGAATGCATGTATCAATTACGCCTAAACGGTGCTCGTAACGAACAGATTTGTAATGAACTTACATAACTCAAATTCCAAGGGAAATATTTTTTACCGATTTTCAGATTCGTATTCAGCACCCAAAAAACCAAAGGAGCAAAAAATCAAAAGTACTCCACAAAATGTTTTAGAACAGTCTTTTTGAGCACGTAATGGCTGGACTAATAACGAAAATCAGGTTTTTATTGCAGTATTCCTCGTTGCCCGCAAGTGTGACATTAAAAAGGTTAATTCAATTAAACACCCTATTTCAAAAATTATTTTAACTTAAACTAGAATTATTGTAAAGAAACAGAACAAAGTAACTAAGTCGTGTTTATTTCAATGACATTTGACAAATTTAATGATTATTTTAAAAAAATACTGTAATTCACTTTGGGGTCAATATACTTCCATCTCAAACAGGTTCTGATCGTTTCTGTTGGCCCATAAGCAAATCGGGAATTATTCCTTGCCTTTGCTTCTGAATATTTAAATGTAGTTTTTATCACAGTCGTGAATGTCAGATACTGACTGAGATTAACGTTGTTTTTCATATTATAAAATAAAAGCGTTTAAAAACTTGATATCAATTGTTTTATATCCTTAATATTATTTTAATTTAATATTCTTTTTTTTTAACAGCAATCGACCATAAGTTTATAAACGTCCTTGGGGACCATTGACGTCCGGGTTCGATTCCCGTCGAATCTCATATGAAATTTGTTCCAACAAAACGAGTTTGGCCGCTTCACAAGAGCTAGTCCAGCCCCTGTGTATCCTAAACCCTATCCCATTCCTAATTCCTTTCCAATTCTGGCCGCTGGATAGTGATGCAGGGGCGCGTGAAGTACGAGGCGCGTACGCGGAGATGCTACCTAGCGGTCCTCGTTGTCAACTGACTAGACGAGACATATAAAAATACGGCGTCCTCTGGAATACAGAGAGATAGATATTAATCGAGAATTAGTCCGCGCTCAACCCTCGACCAGAGGTGAAGAGACGCGTTGCATCGGTAAGTTGGATTAAGGGTGCAACGAATTTAAAAAAAGTGAAATTGTAGTGACACAATAAGGTAGTGGGAGCAATAGTCCGGATTCAAAAAGATTCGTTCATTGCCGGTCTAATGTTATATGTTTTAAGTCAAAATCATACTGAATTCTTTAATTCGAACATTGTTATTACAGAAAGGGCCTAACAGGAATGACATAAAAATGACGCATGCCCGAATTTCACTGAATTCTCCATATGTTCGAAAGTTGAAAAAGTTAATTTTTTTTCATCTTCTTGATTTGATTGACAATTAAAATGCTCTAAATAATATAACATTTATGTATGCATGTTTACAATATGTTTTGAGTCAAATGACGATTAGTGATGCTACTTTGTCACATTATTTCTATTATATATATATATTACTATCTAAACCTGAAAAGGTGTTTCCAACCAGCAAAAATGTTGATTTACGATGGGATTCGTACTCGGCTTCCGCAAGCAATGATCTTTAACACGACAGCAACCAGAAGAGTTGGCACACTCACGTTCCCGACGCGACAAAAAGAAGTTGAACATGAATTTTCGAAAATTCAAGGTTTTAATGAAAATCGGAAAATTCCTAGCCATCATATCGTAAGGTGCTGAGGAATCGAGATTACCCTTATTTACACATCCTTATTCCTTACACGCTAAGCACTAATATAAATTTTAGTGAGTAAAAATGTAAATCATATATATCACTTCTTTAAATATAAGTCCTTTAAAATGCGATTTTTCATTGTTTATACGCCTTTTTGCACCCCTACTTTAGCTAGAATAAATGCCTATTTTTCATGTCTATTTGAATAATGGAACCACGGGGTAAAAACAACGGTAAAAATATGGTACTAGACCATTTTCGGCGAACAGCATTTTCGGCCCGTATTTTAAAAAAATTGCAAAATTTACATGTTGGAAATATTGGGTTGAGACAATTACATTTTTAAGCGCCGGCCCGAAATCGAAGCTCACGGCGTTTTTGTAGTGTAGAGGCAAGGCTCACCGCGAGTTAACTCGTCGGACCTGAGTTGGGGGCTAGGTGCATAAAATTATTTTTGCCCGTTGAAAAAACTTCTGCATATATATGTAGTATAGTATAATATAGCGGATCAGTTAGAAATAATGTGAGAGATTATGTGCTGCTGTTGCACCATAATTTTTTTAAATTTTTTCTTACTTAATTTGAACTCCTGACACCCGTAGTCAACATGGACATCATCACTAGAAAGATTAATATGATCATCTGTATTTCAAATTTTGTATAACAAGTGAGTATATGTTGTTGTTTTTTTTGTTTTTTTTTGTTTTTTTGTTTTTTGTTTTTTTGAATTTACCTGTAGAAAACACCGGTCTGTAGTGAGACCGCCGACACCTGTCTGACGTCACGGGAACCGCTGGCCCGTTGACCGCCGTTTTTGGCTATGTACCTGTGAGCACCTCCCGCGCGGTCATATCCTGACCAGACAGTTTCTGCCATCGTTCGCATCCCACACTGGGATTTGAGAGAGCTCAATTCGGCCCTGGTTTTGAAATGGCTTCGTGCAATGCAGTACAAACATGTTTACTAGCACATGGAAGAGGTCCACTATGCGCGCGAACGTCGCCTTTAGTTACACCGTTACAGTTGTAGTACAGCCGTCGTTGAGCTGCTGTTGGCAAGTGACACGTCGGTCGGAAGGCTTCTGCATGAGGTCGACGCTCTTTTCAGCTGGTCGCCCCTCGAGACGTCGCGTATCTAATAATCGCGACGTGTGTAATAATTCCAGACCTCTTAGTATTCCATCTGAACAAATACTCATTGCTCTCAGGGCTATTTTAAATAACTTTTTTTTTGGCTGATTGCGCCCCTCCGCTAGCGGAGCGGCAGAGCGTAACCCCAAGTCCGCTTCTGGTTGGAGGTTTACCTCAAGTATCACTTTATACTAAAATGAAAAATACTTTTACTGGATAACTAAATCAAGTTTTCATTTAAAATCAATATTCCAAGATCAAAAGTCTGTACTTTTTTTTAATGAAATCTCAATTTTTTCGAATTCAACCACAAAACACACTTTCCGCCATTACACAATGACCACTGAAGACCTACTGACCAAACGTGGCTGGCTTAAAGAGGACTGTGTGGCCAACATGTAAGAAATAATTGACAGATTACGTGAGTTACGTATAGAATAACCATATTTGTCCACATTAACCTCCCCTCTCCCTTAGATCTTATGTTCATGCTGTACGTTTCACTCGAGTTTGGTTGAGCACAAATGTGTCCGTGTATTACTTCGCCTCAAGAAATCAGATGTTAATTTTTTTCTTGAGAAAGTACCGAACATGAATTTACGAGCACCTATGAACCTTTTGCTTTGTAAATAAAACAATTATTTAACGTAACCTTTTTAATGCTGTTTTTCAATTGTCATTCGAGAGCCACCGAAAGTTTTGGTTTTGGGTTTCTCTTTTTTTTTTATTTTTGGGGTTGTGTATCTATTTTTACTTTCTCGCTACGGAGTAGAGAGAAAGAGAAAGTTATGTAATGCTGCGCAGAAAAACTCTTATTAAAGGGTCCTAGTAACGAAAAAGTGGATAAATTCAAATGCTAAATTTTAAAAAAGTCCTCTAACAGGTGGTGTAGGCAGAATCCATGTTTTGTGGGTCCTTGATACCGAAAAATAGAATGACAACAAAACGCCCGCCTGTGAACAACGCTAGCAGCTAAACCGTTCAGTCTATTTTCTCCAAAATTGATATTCCGTAATTGATTTGGCTGATTTCGCGGCCCTATGAATTTGAAACCGATATTTTAATTTTGGGGGTACTTTACATGAAGCCCCTGAGATATTTAAAAAAATGGTTCCATTTGTTTATTGAATTTTGTTGTTGGATAGTGTGAAGGACGTTTAAGAGAATGGTGAGGTCTCATGTTCGTTGAAAACCCTGATTTTTCGAAAATTGCAAAAGTTCAACATTTTTTCGGAGTCTTCCGAGAACTAAAATATTAAAGATAGACATTGTCCTTTTATGAAATCTGTTCCTTAAAGATAGATTTTGAAATAACGTCTTGTACAATATGTCGAAAATTTGAGTACTTTTCGCGTGAAAATACGGACGAGAAAGTACGTGCTGTTTTAGCACCACTAATTGTCTATTGGCTGTAACATGAAAACAAGGTTTAATACATTTTTCACAATTCTTCTACTACAAAAATTTGAAATTTGCTTTCTATACGTTTATGTTAATTAATTCCTTCAAGGAACTTCGTAGCACCAACTACCGGACCGCCGTTAGATGATCCACCATCCCTATCGCAACAATCAAGTGTGAGCAATTGGGGCGCCCTGAGAGGGGAGGGAGTGGTAACAAATTTCTCAGTGATGGGCCATCGAGCCATTAAGTGAGCGTTCAGTCTCTCTCAAATCTCGCCGATGATAGTGAGTCCACCTTGCTGATCCAAGAATGGAAACGGGATGTGGAGGGAGAACTACCTATGCAGAGTTGACTCGCGGGAGAACGCTCGTGTGAAGTTCAGCGAAGACCGGCAAACGATCCAATTGCTGATATTTGGGAAGACAGACTTCGAACGATATAGCCTGTAAAATGGAAAAAAAGACTATATCAGCGTAACTCCTTGCAGCAAGGATTACTGGCTACGAAAATATCGAGTCGCTTCTTTCTCGAGTGACTTCGCGATGCAAGGGATTTTCTTGGACCGTAGTCTCGTGTACGGCAACGAGAGAGAATATGCCGCATTTGACCGCCTTTTCCACTACTTTTGCCTTCCTTTCTTTTTATTTGGGTTTTGAAGGAGCTTCCGTTGCGTTGTTAAGGAAGTCGCGAGGGGTCCATACCATCCACGGTCACTACCGTTCGCCGTGCGTAATCCGGGTGTGGGTTAGTAAACTTGATCTATTGCCATAATTGCCAGGGTTATTAATAATAAGAATTGTCTACAGCTTGCAAAATGTCACGCTACACCACGCCACACCACTGGATGAAAAGATAAAAGTGTTTGGCAGCACAGATAAAGTTGGTGGTTTAAGAAGTGTGTAGTGCCAGTGATCCTACAATTTGCGTATTGTTTACTCTTTCATCATGAAACATAACATGCAGTCCACATTTCCCTTGCAAAGTACGCACTTCAAAACTACTATGCCTGTTAAGGACTCTGCGCTGTAACTAATGTGACTGCAGTGCTTATGAATGAGATCCTAGAGTTCGAGACCAGACGTTGGCAGGATTTTCAGCACTAGTTAGAACGAATTCAGCCGCCATCTGGAGGAGAATTCTAGCGGTCGGCTGCTCTGAACGGTAGTTTTCCGTGGAGTCCGATCAACACCAGGCGAATGCCGGAGCAATACCCTAACAAAACAGTCCACGGACCCCGTGCGTTCTTTCATTCATCTTTGTCCTATACTCTCCCATTACTTCTACACCCTTACACTTACATGTACTGCACATTCACGCATGCAAGCCTAGAGCTTGTCCCGCCTGGGGCGGTGCCCCGCTGGTGGAAGATATCTGGTTAGGGAAATCCCCGAGAAACATTAGATCTGCTCCGAATATCACCATTCTGCAGGAGTATATCGCTAACTCTCTAGATAAAAACACTCATTACACATACAGAACTAATGACCACAGCAGTTGACACTCTCAGAAATATGAAATAATCAATCAAAGCGGCCTGACATTCAATAAATTCTGTTTGTTTTATCTGTTATCATTTGAATTGTGAAGGAAGAACTAGAAGCTACTTAAAACCACCATTCTCATTCTATGTGGTCAGTTTTCTGACAAAAATTAGAATTTTCACTCTCATTCATGGTGCGAGCACTTGAAGTTCACATTTGTACTTGTCTTTTGAAGAATTTATCAATACAATAAGTTTAAATATAATTTCTTTTATAACATTAAAATATGTGTCAATTTTTAACTAATCATTTGTGTTTAACAGTATTCATTTATTTCAGTTGTAAATTTCACTTTTACTAGTCATTTCTTATTTATTTTATTTATTTAGTCAAAAACTGTATGTGACGTATGGGGGAGAAAATCATCTGTGCACGCTTTCTTGAGTTTCAGAATCCCTTCCCAACAATTTAACTATTAATAGTTGAAAGATGAAAAATCATAGTAATAATAATAAATTTAAAAAAGCGAGGGATTAACATTTCAAAAACTAGATATTTTCGTTGCAAAATTACAAAAAACTTATTTCTAACAGTAAAGGAACAAACAGATTTGATTTGTCTGTATTGTTAACAAAATAGAAACTCACCCTAAGCTCTACTACCACTTCAAGCAAAAGGAAAGTTCAACAAAACGTGCGCATAGTGAAGCTACATTTACGTCCAGAAGCAAAGCAAGGGGCCATCTCAGCATTTGATCAATGGATCAAGGAAACTGGTTTCTTGTTTATTAAATTTCATTTTACATTAAAATGAAATATAAAAATTCAGTGCCATGATTAAAACCATAATATTATGTCTCTAGAAATCAAATTCACAATTATATAAATGTTTTCAAAGTACTTTTATGAGTTTTGGCATATTTTGAAAATTGTTTCCTTTTTTGAGAGAAACAGTCCTTCACCTCTACTTCACCTCTAAATTTGCATTCATGTTCAGGTTGTTCCAAAATTAAAATGAATTTTAAATATGCAATTTCTATCAAACTTCATTCTAGGAACATTATTGATCTAAAGAATCGAGTATTGTAGATTATAACCTGCTGTTTTAAAGAAAAGTATTACATTTCAAAATATATTAAATCAAAGCAATTATGATTTTAAGTGAATTACATGCACTTAACAAGGTTTTACTGTATAATTGATTGTCTTCTTTTTATCAAATTTTTGTGCAATTTCTCTCATTCCTTTGGAAACTTTTCTAGAATGAAATACACTGCAAAGTTATTAATGTGTTTTTGACCAAGGGCATATCAACAATTAAGACATTTTTGTGTAATTTATAACCTTCCGTATGCATGTTTCAGTGATTTACATTGATGGAATTCGTACACCTGGAAGGAGCTGTTAGATGTGATTTTGCATATATATTTGACTGTTCACATATTGATTTCATTTGCTTATTAATGAATCAATTTGTGCAGTACCGAAAATGAAACTCACAGGCTGATATTGTTTTTACCTAATATGTAAGTATTAGGTTTTAGATGGTGAAGAGGATCACTCATTGTGAAAATAAATCTGTCTAGTGAATAAGACTGTAAATTCAACTTTATCTATACTAGGCAGGTAAAAAGTGAATGATTGCTATTTGTTTCAACAACCTCAGGACAATCGTGAAAAAAGTCCAAGAAACAAGTGACCTCGCAAAATTTGGTATCGTATGTGATGTGATTATGAAGTCTGCATTCTCATCATGAAAATAGTTGTGAATAGTAATTAATCATTATTGAATTAAAGAACATCATTATTTTATGATGTATTTATTTTTTGAAAATAAGGGCAGGAAACCCATACAAATTGATCAACTAATAGTGCAGTGTACGGTTTGAAAGTGCCAGTGCAAATAACTCTTTCCTAGGGATGAAATAATATTTTGGGGTGATACAGTGAAATTATTTCTGAATTGGATATAGAAGTGAATGATAAAGTGATAATTTGAAAGAAAGTGTGATGTGAAAACTTCCATGAAGTATTATAGTGTCATGGACATATCGTCCTTGAACTTCCGTCCTCCAACTCATTAATAAAGCCAAAGTGATATTAACATCTGTGAATATTAAATTTACATTGTGAAGTAAAGAATGGGAAAGGAGGACAATATCAAAGTGCATGGTTGCGTGCACCATAGGCTGTCAGAACACAACTACATAGATATTTGATATTTGAAACAACAAATAAGTTCTGATCACTGTGTATTTGATTTTGGCTTCTGTGTAACTATCATTGCATCCATGAACAACTGACTGGCATTGTAAATAGGTGTTTTTCAATAAGCGGAAAGTTCCTTATGTGTTTGCTAACCTACTGTATATACATTTAGAAGTTACAACTAAATCCTAATAAGGGAAATTTTCCAGTTTGTCAGGAGTGTTTGGCATTTGGAACTTATTGTAAATAGACAACTTATGTTTCTGTTGTATGTAATCCAAAAAAGCATGCTGGAACTTTTGAAGTATTCTTTCTATTTTACTATTAAACCATAATTTTTCTAATTATCCTTCTTTTATATTAGTGACTAGTTTTTATTTCATAATTTCATTTACTTCACTTTCTTGTGTTCTTTAATATAGTTGTTTTAGTAATCTTCTTTAATCTTTGTTAATGTGATTCAAATTCCTTTCACTATACAATCGACTCCTGTTATAGTGAAATTCGGGGGACTCTCATGTTTGGTTCACTATATCCGTGGTTCATTAAATCTGATGATGGCAAAATTAAATGGAATTTCTGCACAATGACTGATTTTATTAATATAGAGAGACAGCAAAATTCATTAACAAAATGAATTGAAAATTTCAATATCTTTATTTGCCCTTAAATAAAGCAATTATTTTCAATTCTTTGCTTCATACGTTTTTCATTAGTTATTTCTCTAGATTTATATATTATATGATTTATATATTATAACATATTTCAATGTCTCTTACACTGTTGGAACACTGTCCCACTCTCCGAAGACCCTTTTACTGGCCTAATAACGTACGAGATCCAATTAATTTCCAGGACTTATTTCCTACATTCACTTTAGCTGAGGTTCAGGTTCACTATAACCAAATCTTCTTATGTTTATTTGTAATGTAAGTGAAATGGAACCAGTGACTGAAGTTCATTATAACTAAGGTTTCACTATATCCGAGTTCATTATAACTAGAGATGGCTATATTTGCAATTAGTGTGGAAAACTAATTGTTTGTGCTATTCCTTTGCTACCTATGTAGATTTGGTTTCTATTTGAGTTTAATTTTTGTAAGTGTTCTCACCATTACATAACAAAAATTCTGAGGCTTCTTCATGGTAATTTCCTCTTTGTGTTGTACACAAAGTATTTATTTTGGACACCTAGACCTTGGATCATAATTTATTATGTTTGCAATTTGATTTCTTGTGATTGAACAAAGTAAATGCTCCGTCATTTTCATTTTTGTACTGTTTTGATCCGTGTGCAACAATTTTTACATTGTAGGGGTGATTCAAGAAAGATGCAGATGCTCTTAGAGTAAGAATGGATGGACTGCTTTCATATGCAATTGTATGATGAAGGTAGGGAATAATGGAAAGTGTAGGTGCATGGAAAAAGAAAAAAAATAGAAGAAAAGTGTTGAGTTGCAATGGGATAAGATCTCTTGGTTCAGAGTACTCTTTCACTCTGTCTTCTACCAACCCATGTTGTAAGACAACACTGTGGGCCAGCCTTTATTCTCGACTTCTCACATAGCAACGCCCATGATGCATTGATCTTAGTGTATAAATAAATTGCTAGATGGCTGGTTAATCAAGGGAAAACTTCTTCCCTTTGGGCCATAAATAATTAATAAATACTTCTCTTCTGGCTGTAAGAAGTTCTCTTCTGGCTTCACTTTCTCTTCTGGCTGTAAGAATGCTGTGAGTTATGGGCAATTGACAGGACGAGGAAACGCTGGGAGTTCTAAGAGTGATTTAGAAAGTAATAAGTGAGAAGGAATTTCCTCCCTTCTCTCCCCTCGTCAGTGCATCAAAAACGTTTTACCGAGAAAAACACTGAAGGTGTTTAACCCAGGAATACTCGCAATGCAAAACGTAATGTCAGTACATGCACTGTGCCTGGAAGATATCCTGATCCTTTTCTGATACTGTCAATGTTCTCTGCCTGTTTGACCCCAAAAAAAAAAAATGTTTTGCACTTGATATTTAAGTTCTCTATGCTCTCGTGGCAGGAAGTCTATTCCTTCATGAAAGGCTGATTTGCTTTTGCAAATACTTTTTATTGCACAGGAGCGAATATTGTCGTATCAAGTCTTGTCAAAAATGCTCATTTCCATCTATTCAGAATTGAACTTAGGTGTGAACTGAAGAAGGAACTGAAGTGTGTTAGGAGAGGGATCCCAGAATTTAAGAAAATGTGTACAAAATACTCTTCTCCCATAGTACGTCACACACAGTTTTTAATTGTTTTTTTACGTTAATTACAAAAATAAATAAATAAATGATACAGATATTCATAGCTACTGAGAGCACTCACTCTGAACATTAAAAGAATTCACACATAAAAACCGTCTGTTCTTCAGTTTCCAAAATCAATTTACAATTAAATATCTATTTCCAATTGTTGAGGGTTCCTATTCCCAAATTCTCCATACTACCTCACTCACTTTCCTACTAACAAAATTAAAAAATCTTAAAAAAAAAAAAATAATAGTATACTTACATCTATACTTTCTGTGTATTTTCATAAATTTCCACTATTTCTCATAAATTGCCACATTATATAACTTAATTTTTTTGAAGCATTTTTTCTCCACATGTATTAAAAAGAACGAGTTTGAAATTGTCATCCATACATGTCGAGTTGCAATTATTCCAATATTCATACACCACTTAATAATTTCTAATTTTCCTTCCATACTCACTGCCAGAAGAAATTACTATTTAAAATTTTATTCATTCTAACCAATGGAAGTAAATACCAGAATTGCGATTAAAGATGTATTTCAAACTTACTTTTATCAATAAATGAGAAGAAGAATATTTATAATACATCCATATGCATGTTGTAAATGCATTAGACAATTGAATGCAAAATAAACAAATGTTCAGAAACACATAACTATTGATATGGCCTTGACATATTTTCTAAACATAGGGGGTAGCCATTCTTCTATTAGGCAAAAATCCAGTAAGACCACTCTTAATGGTCACTGATGATTCTGGAGAAAAATGACCATTAGCACAGGTGGATATTTAATGGAGATGATAAAAATATGAGAAGTGGGCAACCAATCTGAATTTTGTTTGCAGTGAAGTTAAATATGCAGAAAAAATTGTTAAATTTGTTCATAGGATTTTGATTTCATGAAAACTGTCTCTGAAACAAAGCTGAGCATATTGATTTTTCTTTGACATCTTCCATTTCTCTCAGAAGAGAGAAAAGAACAAAATCAACAAAACTTTGTTTGCTTTTCTTCTCACTTTAAGCGAGACTGCAAGAATTTATGAACAGCCTTTTAGTGATAACTGTTGCACATATTGCTTTAGTTACTAATGTATTGTTCCATATTCTTTTCTACTCTCTTTTTCTGCATTTGATTTATATTTTGGAATCACTAGCTGGCTGAACTTGTAGTGTGATCCTGCATGAAGTTGGCGATATTTTAAAATAAGTTTACTTTTACAATATTCTGTGTAATTTCAGTTATCCACATCGATTGGTACCATGGATGATTTATATAACTGAAAAATTAAAGTAATTAAATTTGTCAGAAAAATGTATTCAATAAACTGAAAATGGCAGAGCACTGCACAATTGCCAAGTTCTGTGTTAAAAGAAAATGGATGCTTAATTAAGAAACATATGTATCAGATCCACCACATTAGTTTGTTTCCAAGAAACTAAATCTTAGAAGCCACGACAACTTTTTTCACAAGGTGGTCAAATAATGTTTGAATCTCTGATTTTCTATTTTTCTCGAAATTGATGTAGATAATTGAAAGATCTGGTTGATTGCAAGCTGGATAATTGATTATTCCAATTATTTGAGGATATATATTTAATATTTACATTTTTGTTCCCAAAATTGTAAATTAATTTTTTTTTGAAATAGCAAATGGAGCAGATAAATTACTGAAATTTACGCCAAAATAAAATAAAATAAAATTTTATTCACAAATGAAAAAAATAGCTTCTGAAGTGGAAGAGATTTTGAATTTCATGAGTGAATAAAATTTATTTCCTCTTCTTGAGTGTCGCACATGTTATCCATTAGCACTACGTAACTGAAAGAAGTATTTTTTAATAAAAGCCCAAGTACTGTTTGTGATCTCAAAGGGGAAACATATTTTCATTGTTTAAATGAGATTGTTCATGTCAATATCCATAATTAAATTGATTTATTTTGACTTTGACAAATAACATGAGCAGTGAAATATAACAAATTTATTTCACTACAGGCTAGCAACTTTATATAGAAAGAACAATTTGTTGTAATGATTTATGTAGTAATAATGGATAAAATTATATGAATGAGATGTTTTGATGATTTTTGCAAGTTCCCGCAAACTTGCAAAAGTCTTAAGGTGTTAGAGAGACGGTATTAAAATATTTGGTATTTATGAGATGGTGTTAAGAGAAATCCAGTGAATTCTTGGTGTTCGAATTTCCATCAGTTTCTTTTAAATGTTTCCTCTAAAATTAAAAAAAAAAAAATTTCTATCTTTCTTTAAAGTGTTTTAGTATTTGTTGCAGTAATCTGAAGGGTGCACAGTGCCCTTCACTGTTACAGATACTGTTTGATGTGAATTTTAAGAACATTTTTATCATTAAAAACCAAGGTTTGATGTTTCTTATAATATTTTGATTAATAAAATATTTCGGGTTTTGATAACAAAATGGAATTTTTGGAATTTTAAATGGTTCCACACAGTTTTACTACATCTTAAGTAATTAGAAAGTTAAAGAAAACGCTATAGAACTTAAATATATTGAATTTTTGTATGATTCCCTTCCCATACAGAACAAAATCTTCTACAATAAATCCTCATTAACACGAATTCCAAGAGACCGAAATGATTTGATTTCGTATTATCTGATGTGAAAAAGAATACTATTACATTTCAATAGACCATGGAATTGTTCCTGTTTGTAATCTACACTGACAACTCTTCATTAATAAACTATAAAACATTTGTGATGATGTGGCGGCCATTTATTTATTTATTTATTTATTTATCAATGCAAATGAACTACACGTTTTGGCTATTATCTCTTATCCTGTCTTCCGTGATGGAATCGACTGCATGAAGGAATGTTTGAATATATTTTCCCCCAATCCCAAGAAAAACTTGCCACAGACAGTGAAGCTGTGTGTATGTCCAGACGTAAAACAAGGGGCCACCTCAACATTTGCTGAAAGGATCAACGACGAAACAAAGTACAACTGGACGAAAAACTGATTGGGACGGGGTCATAGACCGACAAAGGTGGCTTAGGGCGTCAACTGATGTCACTGCAGGGCCTCTGCCCGGGAGGGCACAGAGTTCGAGTCCCTACGATGGCAGGATTTTCGACTAGTTAGCTAGGTCGAGTTCAGCCGCTGTCTGGAGGATAATTCAAGCGGCCGGCTGCTCTGATCGGTAGTTCTCCGTGCTTTTTCCAATCAAAACCAGGCGAATGCCGAAGCAGTACCCTAACAAACGGGCCACGGACAGCGCGCGATCTTTCCTTCTCCTTCCCTTAGTTCTCCTTCTCTTTACAATATTCCTCAAAGAAACTAACACTGTATCCTATATATCTGTTGCATCATCTGCCTGAATATAAATAATTAGACATGGCCCATTGGGGACTAGAACCATACTGATCCAAGTAACATTTTGTCATTTTTTAGCTTCTCACATGGATACATGGGAGAAACTATAAATCCAAGAGCAAAAACCATCATCTTCTGTAGGAACTTCTCAAACTCCCACTTTAGAATTGATCATACATTGAAAAATTTATTTTGCGATACTGATCCAAGTGAATAACCACACTTGGATCGCCATGGTGGGATATATTATGTGGATGTCCCATCTCAAAATTATTGTTATGCACTACCTCGTGAGCGGCCATACATACTTAACAAATGACACGGATTTTTCGTTCATAAGTCGAGAGCAAAAGAAGGGACAGGCGTCTTCACGCCTCAGGCAACGATGGAACTCATGCGTGGCTGTCGGAAGCGTGAACCTTTCATAGTTCAAGACATGACTGACACGTTTCTGAATTTTGAAAGCCTGTCATATCAGTAGAAAGACGGTTTTCGGTGAGGGCGCAAAGATATCACAAACGCGAAAAATAAAATTCTTCAAAGAATCAAACCTTATGTTTTCCAATGACAGTTGTATAGAAACGTACATATAAAGTTATTGACCTCAAACGTAATGAAACAGATTTGCAGGCGCCCTCGCAACCGCCTCCTCAACCGCATACCTGCACAGGTCAGAACAGCAATGCTAATGCCATAAAAAGATTCAAGACAAAATGAATTCTTGAATTTATTCCACCAGTTCATCGTCCATTTTACCAATCAATCTCGTATGTATCCAGAGGAAGAAAGAGCGATGAGGTCCAGGACGCTGAAGACATGATACCCTCCGAATTTAGAGATGATTAAGTTTCATTACCTCCTTAGACCTTCAGTGTTTCTATGTACACAGAAATAAAAAGCTCCCAATTTACACAATTCAATAGTTTTTTTAATGAAATCTGTTCTTTAAAGACGAATAAGACCAGGTACAATTTTTCGAAAATGTTAGTAGTTTTCGTATAATTTTGTGTGAATAATAAATAGTTTTTAATTTTTTAAAACAATTATTTTCTCGAAAAGAGCTCCAATTTTTTTTCTTCGAATTTTCTCTGCGTATGTATCAAAGGACGGGAAAAAATCGGGGCTAGCCTCATTTCCGAAGAACTATTTTCGAAAATTAAAAAAATCATTTCAAAACTACAAAATTGAAGATAGAGTTGTTTGCCTTAAACTAAATCTGTTCTAATATATTCAGTTTCTTAAAACAGGTCATTTACAATTTTTTGAAGAACGGGCAATTTTCATATAATTTGAACTCGAAATTAATGCCATTAAAAAAAAAAACTTATCAAAAACGGCACAACATTTTTTCTTCAGATTTTTTGCACAGGTAAAACAAGGAACGTTTTAAAAAATGGCAGAGGTCTTATTTTCGTTGAACTCTGAATTTTCGAAAATTGCAATTTTAGGAATCATGCGAGAAAGAAAGTGCTGTTCTAATACCACTAGTTAAAATGAATTTGCATAGCGCACCAAAATTGTCTACATGGAAGTACCCGTCGCTGGCGGCTCCAGGCTACGCTGGATGACAATATTTTTTTTAAGTTAAATAAACGGTTTGCATGTTTTTGTGATTAGTGAGAATAAGTAGTAGTTGGCTTATTTTGTTGATTATTTTCGCATTTCACCGGCTTAAATGTGAAATTACAAGTACGCGACAAATACGTTTTATTGATGGCAAAGGATATAGCCGAATAACGGTGAAAAGTGTCCCCAAACCAGATCGATAATGGCGATGCTCATATGAAAGAGAATAAAAAATGACGTAGTGCAACGGAGCACGTCGTCAAATCCGCGACGTATCCAGCATCAATGCAACTCAAGTGACTGGGCGTCGTCAACCTTAAACGCCAAAGACGAGTGGGTGATACCTTGAATGTCCTACGTCTTTCCGCCAGTCCACCCTCAGTCCCACCGAGTTGATATATCATTCTTCCCAAAGGATGTCCTGATTGTTATACTGGATCACACACGACAAAGAATTAACTTGTTGGAATAGAAGTAAAAAGAAAATATATTCTTCAATGATAATTTTTTATACAAATTTATACGACTGGAAGAATAGACGTAATTCTGAGTTTGTTCCTCGTTTATGAATTACCTCGGTAAAAGGACAATCAGTTTAAATCAGAATCAGAAATAAACACATTATCCTTAAAGAAACTTAAATCCCTGCTTGTTCTTTAATGTAAACTTTAAGATTGGGTTGCAACCACCTAATAACAATTATCAGGATTAGATTCTAGCTGGTGCCTTTTCACGCATTAATGCCATTGGTGGTGGCAGCCACCTAATTTTACATTTACTCAAAAACACTCGTAAATGAATATGAATCTTTGTACGCTTTGTAATAGTTTCTAGTCTCATGTAAATAAAAACAAGCACATAAAATCTATTTAAAGTCTAACCCATTAATACAAATCATTACATCCTCTTTTACTCTTAAATACAGTAATCCATTTACTTTATGGAGTTCTCTTGTATTTGAGTTATTTTTGTGACGTTTATTAAAAAAATTAAATATTTAAACATCATTCACATTTTGTTAACGTTGACCTGTTTCTGTTTAATGCCTCGCTCGTGCGGGTACTCGCGCTCCTGATACTGGTCGGGTGAATGGACCTTGCAGACGCGACTCTCCGGATACCTGGGCGCCGGGACGGAAGCGAACGACGGCTTTTTCTCGGTGACCTCGCTTTGTTGGCGACGGGCAGCACAGCGTAAGGCCGCTCCACAATAGGGAGTGTTAGCGCCAGGCATAAGGAGACATCCTTAAACTCTTTTGATCACGTGACTAACGTCTTTATACGGTCATAATGAACAATGTTCAGTAGAGTTTTAGCATTTGCGACATTGCGTTATGCATTATAACAAAAGAAACACTTCAAGCGTTGAACAAAGAAGTTGCATAACATACCAGAGAGTCTAGGCTAGCGGTGAGACTTTTAAACCACGATACGAGACAAGAGTATAATAAACGTACATTGTGTTCGGAGTTTTAGCTTTTGTGGCCCTCTGCGATGAGTATGTACTCTCGAATTTTGAATCGACTGTTCTTGAAAACGTAGGAAATATTTTCAAACAGCGTTCATTATGAGAGTAAGACATAACCTATCCCGAAGATATGATTTCAACTTCTTTTTCCTAATTTCTTTCCTATCACTTCTCCAACATTTCCTGTTAATTCTTGCCAGCGTTGTGGAGTTAGTAAGGAATAATTTTAACTGCCTCACATACAAGAATCGGTTTGTCAGTGATGGAAAAATTCCCCGACGTTTCCTGTTTTTAGGCGGCCATTTGTCGCTTGTAAGGTGACCGTGGAGACCCCTATAGGCGTGCACTATTATGAAGGTATAAGATCGTACCTTAGGCCTAAGATAAGACGTTATGACTTCAAGGTCAGTCAAGTGTCTGTTAGTGCATAACGTCGCTACCTTACGCGTGGTGCTAAAACTCCCTAAAGGCGCGTCTACACGATGCGTTTTTTGGGTCACCGGAATAAAATTGCATGCGCAAAGCATAGACTAAAGAGGCATATACATCTTTACTCTATGCGCAAAGTTGAAAGACGAACGTTCAACAAAGAGCACGTGCGCTACCCTGTCCACGCGATGCAACACTGTGCGGTGCTTCAGTTGTGTTCTGTACAATGGATCCAGCTATTTGCGCGGCAAATTCGGCATCTTATTATATAATCAGCCGAAAGAAGAGAGAAAAAGAGAGGAGCATGTGGATGAGAGAATACTTCATGCAATGAAAACACAGTTTTATACGTGATTTGCGAAGCGATCGTGATTTATTTAAAAAATTTTACGAGAATGTCTCCTGATGATTTCTTTTTTATTAGAACTCTTGAGAGGACGTATTTTAAGACAAAATACGGTGACGAGGAGTGCAATTCCAGCAGAAATTAGACTAGCAATTACTCTGCGTTACCTTGCTACTGGTGACTCTTACTCCAGCCTAAGATTTACGTTTCGTGTATCGAAACAAAGCATTGTCTTTTTTTTTTAAGTGAGCTAGGATGCGCAGCTTTACGTGTTTTGGTTTTGATACGCTTCCTAGCCTGTTTGCGTTGGTTTGTGCATGAATTTGTCGATGGTAGAGAAGGGTGGTGAGGATCAGGAAGGCGAGGAAAATCTGTTTCATAATCTAAAACACTAAATTTGTTTTGAGTTGTGACTGGATGCGGTGCCTGTGTCTTTTGTACAGTCACGGGTGTACGGTTAGTATTATTCGCTGTGTTGCCGACTTGTACCCAACCGTCTGTGTAGAGAACGACTTCTTCCAACCTTCGAATATGTTGATCTAAATTATTGCTTACGTGTGTGAAGGCTTTCAGGAGGTCGGCTTTGAGAGTGTAGAGAGTAAAAAGAGTAGATCGAGCAGTAGTCATGTCACGAATGCGTTTTAATGCGTTTTAATTTGGAATAAATACAAGAAAACCCAGATAGGAGCAACAAGAACCTAGTTTTATATGTTAAAAGTGTAAAATTGATGTGTATTCAGTAAATTAAAAAGTAAGATTCAATATAAAAACGAGAAGGTATGCTACTCACAAAATCTATTGAAGGTAGTACTTAGGAAATTTGGCAATGTGGCTACGTAGAATTTCGTCCACTTGAGCTGCAACTGTTGAATACAATCAGTAGATTATACTTTACCGTATTTAGATAATAGATATTATCTGAAAGTTTGTCTTCTATCTATAGAATAAGATTTGAAACACAAATTCAAACTATTTGATACACCGTCCTCGTAACGTTCAAAACAACGGAATCGTCACTTGTCACAGAAAATACAATAAATCTTTCAGAAAATAATTCGCACAGTGATTTAATATTGGAAAATAAACTGAGCTGTGAATATGTTTTGACACTTATCAGCACCTCGTAAATCTGAAGTTCGTTGAGGTTTGAATGTCAGTTTAAAATTCGTAATGTTTGTTTGTCTTGGTTATAGCAAAAAAAAATCAGTTAGAATTATATTTTCAGCTAACCTGCAACAAGTAATGAACACACTTAAAACACACTAGGTACAGACAAATCGCTAAAAATGGTAGATAATCACAAAATAGCAAGAGCACAACCAGATGCGTCCGTCTCGTAAGATGGCGTCAACCAGTCTCCCCTCAGCCTTGCGATCGGTCAGCCTTGCGACCGGCTAGCTCCAAGTCGGCTGGTTCCTACGCTCAGCTCCGTCGCTTCTCGGGTACGGCATGGGCTCCGCGTTGCTTCGCAGCTTTCAGTCTTGTCGAGGGCGCTTACCACGAGTTGCAACCCAGTTATTCGAGTCGTAATCGGCTTCCACGATTTGGTTGGGGTGTTTCGTTCTGAACGGGCTGTATTTGCCACCTGCTGGCCACGGGCTGTATTTGCCATTTGTAATAATGTTTGCCACCGAGCATTAGCTCAAAGCGAACTTTAATAAATCTATCTATTTCACCCCTCACGAAGTACAAGATAGTGTCTATGGCGCCCGTTGGTATACTTGTAGGAACTCGCCGCTCTCTCGAACACTGCTCCCGACCGCTCATGGCAAAATTCTCTTCAAATTCCGTGTTAAATGCAGCGTAGTTTGTACAATTATTTCTCGGTGCCTCGCACGAATGCTTTGTGCATCGCCTCCACACCACAAATCGTGGCGAGAAATATACGTTATCGTACTACATGGCGCAATGTGTTGATACAAAAGTTTGGCCTGATCGCGTGATCTCCCTCAATGACGTACACTAATTATACTTGAGATTTTCTAACGTGACAGTTGAGGGTAGTACATCCAAGATGGAATACGGCACGACTTTTTGAGTCATTCTCATTCCTACGGCAATAGTCGCTTGATCTGCAGCACTGCTTGATGCGATCGCGATCATGCGACATCTTGCGGCAGGACTGAGAATGACTCAAAAAGTCGTGCCGAATTCCATCTTTGGAGATACTACCCTCAGCCGCCACGTTAGAAAACCCCAAGTATAACGACTGTTCACGTCTGCTGCTATCGTAAGAAGAAGCTTTTTTTCGGTGGAAACGGAGTTTCGCAAGCCGCTCCCTCGTATTTGAGGTTGTGATCAATGGCGAACTCGCGTTCCTTATCAGCTTTTTATAATTTTCCCATTGGACCGCTCGGTGTTCGCTTGGTTGCCCGCTCCTGGCGTCGTGCAATGACGTCACGGGCGCTCCGTTCGAATGTTCGCGCACGCAGACCAACATCTTCGGATGTCGTTTCCCATTTCTCATGTTGCATTTTATTATGGTGCGGGGCGTATAGCTGAGCTCGTCTCATAAAAAAAAATAAGCTTCCTAGGGCAATCTCTTCCAGAGATACAGCGTGAAACGTGTTTTTCATGTTTTATTTTTTCTCAGCTTCTATTGCACGTATCAGGCTACAAACATTGCAGAGACAGGGAAAATAGCTGAATTTGAAGGTAATTTTATCAACCAATTTTGACGCCAAATTCAAATAGAAAATAAATAAAGTTTTGAAATAGATTTTCGGCGTGATAACGTAGGAGTACGTTTCGAGTGTTTTTCATAAAATGTCTTATAACATTCTATAATATATATTTTTCACATTTTTAAACAATGTGAAATAATTAACGCAGTGAAAAAAATTAAAAACAAATTTATCAGTACAAAAATTTGATATTCGCGCCAAAATTATTGGAAAATTTTTTCACCAAAGTTTTCAATAATTTATATTTAAATTATTGAAAAGTCTCACTTACCAGCATGATTTACAACTTGTTGCTGATAAATGCTTGTTTTGATGTGGAAATAATTTATATTGTCGAAATAAGTCATCAAACCCCTTTTGTTTTTAGATTTATGTATTGTTTCTAATACAAATCAAATTACTGGGTTTTAGGTATATTAATCATTCATGTTTATAATATAAATCAAATTAGTTGTAGATTTATTAATCGTAGACAATTAATCATTGTCACTGTCTTCTACAATAACTGGGATCACCCGTTCATTTATAAACAGTTTACTCAAAATTTCTGATGGGTTAACAATTGTTGTCAAGTAACGAGCGTGTGCCAAATAATAAATGATCACAGCTATGTGGGAGAAGCATCCCAGGCTGCGACTTCCGTTCGCACGTTCACAATAACATCGTTTAACTGCCGCTATTCCTCCATAGAGGAAAGAGGGGGATGGACTCCTCCGATGCACTGATTTTTGCTCATTCTGCGCAGCACCATTTTGCGTCACGAACCACGTGAACACAACACGATTTTCTGCTGCGTCTCTGACCGGGAGGTCCTAGGTTCGAGTCCTGACTGCGGTAGAATTTTCGACACTAGCTTTTCAGCTAGGTCGAATTCAGTCGCTGTCTAGAGGAGAATTCTAGCGGCCGGCTGCTCTGATCGGTGGTTTTCCGTGGTTTCTCCGATCAACACCAGGTGAATGCCGGAGCAGTGCCCTATGAAACGGGTCACGGACTGCGCGCGATCTCTTCTTCCTCTTCCTTCTCCTATCCTCTCCCCTTACATACACACACTGACATGCACTACACGACGACATATTCCGGGAGACAGGTCGAGAGCTAAGAGCTTGTCCCGGCAGGGGCGGTGCCATTCTGGTGGGAGAGTCCTGGTTAAATGGAAACCCCTCTAGCCGACGGTAGGTCGGCGCCGGATCTCGCCATCCAACGGAGGAAGATCACCGCCATCTCCCGAGAAAAAGACGTGCACTACACTAACGGAACTAATGACCAAAGCAGTTGACGCGCCCGGAAACACGAAAAAATCAATCAAACAACACGGTTGAAAAGTGTGAAGCACGTGGCGCACTTTGGTTGAAAAGCGACACCAGGTATTGGCCACAATGTTGCATTGAGAGCATAAAATGTTGAGAAACGTTTTGAAAGTGGCATAAAGTGACAATTTTCAGCGGTGACCAACCAAAAACAACACGATGAAGGTGTAATTGAAATAAATGATGCAATATTTAAAAAAAGTGTTTTTTTTTGTTTCGATGACTTGTAACTGTGATAATTTTGGCATTTAAAATTCACGCTAATATTATGATGCAAACTGGTGCTTGAAGCTCAGTGGCTGAAGTCGGATGCGCAAGAGCCCACACATCTCTCTCCACCATGGATATTCCGATTGAGTTTGGTTAATAAAAGATATAACACCTATAAGATTTCGAGTTCATATGTCGTGATTGAATCTACGTTTAAGTGTTGGTAAAAACGTTTTTTCAAAACATTTTGGCGCGAATTTCAAATTGTTGAACTTACAAAATTGGTTTTAATTTTTTTACTATCGTCCACATCGTTTACAAATCTGAAAAAAAATATATGTTACAGAATGTTATCAGACACATTTCAGGAGAAAGCTGGGACAGCACTCCAAATTTATCACGTTGAAAATCAATTTCAATTTTTTTCCTATTTGAATTTGGCGTAAAAATTGGTTAACAAATATACTTTGAAATTTAACCATTTTCCCCTGTCTTTCCATTTTTAAGGCTGATACATGCAACAGAAGCTGAGAAACAAATAATACATGACAAACACGTATCTCTGCAACAGATTGTCCTGGAAGGCTGATTTTTTGGGGGTTCCGCGTCGTTTTTATTCTCTTTTATATGAGCATTGCTATTATCGATTTGGAGGCACTTTTCAACACCTTATTCGGCTATATCCTTTCATGCTATGATTTAAGAAATTTGCTATCTGGATTATTAACATTCAATTAAAAAGTTCCGTTGTTACCATTGTTCCGATTTTATTAAGAAAAGTTTAAAACGTTCATCTAATTGTTAATATTACTTTGCATATAATATTACTTTATCGTTAATATTAATTTGCATCTACAGGAATCCAGCAAAGAGAGCTGCAAATTATATTTTGTTCTTAGAAAAACTGGAGATAACCCGCAAGTCAGCAATCGCTCTTTTGAATCCATTGTTATATAACAATTTTGACATTGATTTTCTGGTCGAATCTTGCGAGGAAGAAAAGTTTCTTAATTTAATTAATTCCTTCAATTTAGATATTACAAATAACGTTCGTACACGGATCACACTTAATTCGATGAAGGCAATCGGTCAAATTATAATAAACAAAACTACAACTCGATATGAATTGAAACAATAGAGTTAGGATACAGTGACCACGATGCACAAATTCTTACCATTATACGAAATGCCAACACTGACACAATAAATAATACACGTATGACTAGATTGTTTACTAAAAGTAAAATAAAATTATTTATTGACTACTTGATACAGGAGTCATGGGACGCGGTTTACCTATTGATACAAACGATAAATACATTTTTTTCAACACTTTAATTTCATTTTAACACTTGCTTTTCTCTTCAAAAAAGAAAATTAAATATTTCACGGAAAAGCAATTCTTGGATAACACAAGGGATTAAAACATCATGTAAAAACAAGCGAATTCTTTCTTTCATTTCTAAACGTCATAGCGTATCTCAAGAATTCTTCCTCTACTTTAAAAAAATACAAATCATTGTTGAGAAAATCATAAGGCAGGCTGAAACTATGAAATACGATTAGGGATATTTTGAACTCAAATAACAAAACAAAGCAATGTGAAATATAATAAAAAATACAACCAAATCAACTAGAAACCTTGTAGAAAATTTTGTTTTAAAATATAACGATATCAATGCGAACGATCCGGCAAGAGTGGCTAGTCCCTGTAACCAATACTTTTCGAGAATGCTGCCGATCTCACTAAAGGTCTTCAGCCACAAAATTCAATATCAGATATTTCCCCCAAAATTGTAGACACGATGTTGGTTTCCGAAACTTCTTTCTTATGAAATTCTCAAAATAATCGGTAAATTAAAAAATAAATATTCAGCCGGTTTAGATGAATTCCAAGATTCATTGTTTAAGGCCTGTGCGCCTGCTATTATACACCCGTTAACTCACATATTTAATGCATCCTTATGCCCCGGAACTACTTATACTTATACTTTCAAAACGGCTAAGATTAAGCCACTCTTCAAAAAAGACAACAAAAATGAAAATCAAATAATCGGCCTATTTCTCTTCTGTCGGTTTTTTCAAAAATATTAGAGAGACTTTCTTACGTACGAATGGAAACCTTTCTCAGAGAACACGAAGCACTTTCAGATTGTCATCATGGATTTAGAAAATCAAAATCTACGGAAACAGCTATATTTTCCTTTCTTAAAGATGTCGCCTCATCATTGGACCACAACGCAACACCTATTGGATTATTTTTAGATCTCTCAATAGATTTTGACGTCATTGGCCATGACATTTTACTTTCAAAATTATCTTCATATGGAATCCGGGGTATTGCCCTAGATTGGTTATGTTCGTACCTTAAATAACGATCTCAGAGAGTAGAAATACCTTACTGGAATGATAAAACATTACTACACACCTTTCCGACTCTTTGCCAATTGCACGTGGAGTTCCTCAAGGATCGATTTTAGGCCCTATTCTCTTCTTACTATACGTAAACGATATGCCCTCGACGATTCGAAACGGAAAAACAGTTCTCTTTGCGGATGATACGAACATTCTTTGCAATAAAGAAACCGCAAATAGTACAATATAAGATGTTTCCGAATAACAAATTAATTGGTTCCGAAATAACATATTAATAGTAAACGAAAATAAAACGGTTTTAATGCAGTTTTCCATTTCAAATAAACCACTCTGTCCTTCATTGAAAATGAACGGTATACAATTGACTGATGTTAAGAATACTTAAGAAAATTTTTGGTCTCTAAATTCAGTCAAACCTCAAATGGAACGTCATTTAAATGAATTGAACACAAAATTAAGTTCATTATGCTACGCGTTCAGAATTCTTTCAAATTCAGTCAGCCTTCGTACTGTTCGTTGTGTATATTTCGCGAATGTTCATTCCTGCCTGAGATATGGCATAATATTCTGGGGAAATACATCTTATAGCTCCCAGACTTTTAGATTACAAAAAAGAATTGTACGAATAATAACCAAATCCCACCCAAGTGATTCTTGTAAGCCTGTGTTCATTAATCTAGGAATGTTACCTTGTCTGTTGATTTACGAATCAGTGGTTTTTGTCAAAAAATGACTTGCTTATGGGCGGGAATATATTTTCAGAAAATGCCAATGTCTATTACTATAACACTCAACGTAGAAATCATATTCCTCAGGTGACCCTATCAACAGCTCATTACAAAAAAATCACATACAGTACATGTACATTATTTTACAACACTTTGCCAGATGACATTAAACGATTAAATTCGATAGAAAATTTTAAATCCAGGGTGAAATCGTTTCTGCTGTATAACTGTTTCTATAAATTAGAGACTATACTGAGCATCAGAAGTAAAAAAAACATTAATTTTAACAGTGATATTTAATGCATTATGTAGCATTTAGACTGTATAAATGTAAACAACCTGTAACAAGTATTGTACTGCAGCCTCCGGGTCAATGACCCACTCTCGATCAGGTTTTTTGTCCAGTTTCCCTGATTCATTGAGCAAATGCTGAGATGTACCCTTGCTTTGCTTCTGTACATAAATGTAACTTCATTATCTGTGCACGTCTTCTAGAATTCAGTGGGATATATAGTTATTCAAATAATCGTTTCCATGTTGTTGCGGCAAGAAGTATTATTCTTTAACGAAGGACATGATGGATAAGAACCCAAAATTTATTGCTGATTTATCCTTAGAAATAGATTTGATTACATCGGAGCGGGTTTTTTAAAATTCAAATAGTATATGGCTTAGTGTATGGATCACAGAATTTTGAAAACCTGCACATTATTCACTCCTCTCCATAGGACGTCATGTACAGTTTTTAACTGTTTTTGGCGTAAATAAAACAAATATTTATTTATTGAAACGTTGCACGAATGAAAAAAGTCTAAAAAATATTTATTAAAAATATTGAGTTAATTGATTGTCTCAAATAACTTTTGTAATATAAAAACTCAAATAACCTTGACTCACTAAATAAATATATTTAAAGAAATGAATGAAAAAGACATTATTATTCACTACAGCTTGGATAGCACACATTAATTGATGGCATCTCCGTGAGCATCAGGGCATCAACTGATGTCACTACAGTGCCTCTGATCGTGAGGTCCTGGGGTTTGAGTTCCGACGGATGCGGGATTTTTGACACTGGCTTCATAGCTAGGTCGCATTCAACCGCTGTCTGGAGGAAAATTCAGGCTGCCGGCTGCAGTGATCGGTAGTTAAGTGGTTTCTCCGATCAACACCATGAGAATGTCGGAGCAGTAACCTAACCCACGGGCCACGGACTTCGCGCAATCATTTCTTCATCTTCCCTCTCCTATCCTCTCCCTATACTTACACACACTTACACTTGCATGCACTACACAACCAAGCATTTCGGGAGCTTAGAGCTTGTCCCGTGTGTGACAGTCCCTTGTGGGAGATACCTTTCTTGGGAAAACTGCCATAGCCGACGTGTAGGTCAGCGCCAGATCTCACCATCCAAAGGCGTATGTTAGCCGCCACCTCCCGAGGAAAAGCATTAATTTCACGTGCGGGACCTTAGCCGTTATCGCTCCCGGAAACACGAAATATTCAATGGATCAATCCATGAGCATACATTTCAGATAGTAAAATATTTCATATATTTGAATGTTAATGGTTCTTTAGTTTGAGTCACAGGAAAGAAAATAATTCTTTACATTGCCAGCGTTTCGGCCATATATTTGACCCATAAAATTGGCCCTTGACCCTGATGAATCAGGGCTGTAAGGTTATAAATAATGTACGTCGTCCATTCTACAAGACCCTATTGCCTACTTGATTGAACTGTGATAGACATTTTTCGTGTGTTGTGCATCCGCGTCAGCATCCGGTAGACTACAATTGTACCCTGACACGCGCTAGCAGGCTACAATAACGTGTGTAAGGCTACAATTGTAGCCTTACACACGTTAACAGACGCAGATGCACAACACGTGAAAAATGTCTATCACAGTTGAATCCAATATGATTTATGTAAGATGGAACTACGTAGGCAATAGGGACATGTCGAATGTACGACATGCATTATTCATAACCTTACAGCCCTGATGATAGCCGAACCTCGGCACTGTAGTGTCTGCTTTGTTGCCTGTGACCGAAACTCAAGAACATCACGACATATAATTACAACGGGCAAAGAATTATTGAATATTATTTCATATATTAAATATTTCGCACGATAAGTATGATTTCTCGAAGAGACAGTACTATGAATTTTTAATGAAGACATGATTGCAGCTGCTAACTAGGTGAGATATACGACCAACTCATAGAATCGTCTGCCCATAAAATGTTGCAACTGCTGATACAATTAGCGTGTTTAGATGTTTCATCCTGCTCGACCAGTGAATATGTACCGTACTTTTAGTAGCAGTGGAAGTAATCCGACGCGTCCCAGTTCGATAAATGTTATTTCTATGAAAGGGTTTTTTCGTCTAAACTTGCGCCAAAAACCAACAATATGAAATATATTTATCACTTGAAAACAGGTTTGTTTTGTGTGTTTCTAATATACGAGGCGAAAATTTTAAACGAAAAACAAACGCAAATCTCATTGAGTTATTTCTATGCGTGAATTCATTAAAATATAAGTAGAATGTTTATTATTATATTTTCTCATCATGTTGTAAGTGATTTCCTTAACGTATTCGTAAAGTTGTAGAATAATTTCACGACCTCCAGGGATACGTTGCTCTAGAGTATTAATTTAGAATATTCGTAGGCATGCATTTTTTTCAACCCGAATTGTGCGTCGAGAACTGTTGGTGAGTGTTGCACAACACATAAAAAGGGCCAAAGTTGATGAATGCAAATATATACGACTATGATGCAACTCCACAAGGATGCTTGCACGGAGCTTCAAATGAAACATCTGCTGTCTAGAACATTTCTTATCTGGGCTTCGCTAATCTCAGAGCGAGATATGCCGTGGGTGCTACTTTTCCGGAGGGAACCTGCTTATGCGTATATGTCCCCGGTACAAAATGCTCATGATGGGAAATAAAATTGTGTACGAGAGGCAACACATTTTGCACATATTATAAAAAGTGTCAGAATTGAAAATCCTTTGGATCCTTCACCCAATTTCGTTTTAAGGTTAATAAATGAAGACCTCAGGAAAATAGCGAGATTTGTTCAGTTTTCTTTCTCACCTTACTACGTGACTAGAACTAGTGGTGCTACAGAACATACGTTCTCGCAGTATTTCTAATTTCTCCGCAATATTGTACTACTACATGAACCTGCAAAGTGGTTTCAACCAGCATAAACTCGTCCTCGGGTTCTCCGAGTTAACTCACCGGGTGTCTTACCTCTATGCCATGGAAACGGTCTTACACTTCAACTCAGGCAAGTGACAAGGAGAAGGAATGATCTCCCGCGGCCCATTTGTTAGGGTTCTACTCCGTCATTCGCCTGGTATTGATAGGAGAAATCACGGAAAATTACCGATGAGAGGGGCCAGCCACTAGAATTCTCCTCCAGACAGTGGCTGAATTCGACCTAGCTATGAAGCTAGTATCGAAAATTCTGCCACCGTCCGGTCTAGTACCCTAGGACCTCCCGGTCGGAGACAATGCAGTGACATCAATTGATGTCCGGGGCCACTTAAGCTGGTTGTCACGATGTGTACAGGAACGTACGGCGGTGGATAGAGAAGAGCGGCCCAAAATCTCTATTAACTAGTTATTGGTCCCAACCATTTGGTCCTGGGATTGAATTTTTGAGTTCATTTCACATCTCAGCGAGCACTTGGTCTCTATTAGTTTGCGAAGTAACCCAGGTTTAGCCCTGTTAAGACTAGTTTCAGCAGTTACGTCTTTGTGGGTCATAGCAACTGGGAACTCAATAAAATTTTGAACCCGTCCTAGCTGACCATCGGAACGGGCCGTGAATGTTATAGATGTATTGGGGCATGGCCATCCTCTACTAAAGGCTGCGACACTCCCGATTTGACAACAGGGTACGGGGTCCAACAAAGGTCCCGCACCAGCAAAGTTTCTGGTTGTTTTTATTGCGTTCCAAGTGGTTTTGTCGTGGCTACGGTCTGAAAACTTATGTGTGAGCTGACATTTGTATGTGACAGCTACTGTGCTTAACACATATGAAGACGTATCGAGCCGTAAAATAGTTTTTTATGCATATATTTCGCTGTTCTTTTAGATAAAAGGTGTTGTTTCTATCTGGAGAACCGGTTTACGATTTTCAGTTTGCTCTGTATGTTAAAGGTATATAATGTTAAATAGTCTGCTTTGAACTGGTCACTGTTCATTGTTTGTTCTTAAAATTATGAAGTGTAACATTGTTTCGTCAGATGATCATCCAAGATTTCTACAATAATTTTAAAAGGAGAAAGTTTCTTACTTCCTTTCTCCATTTACGTTTGAATTGTAAAACGATGTCCTTACGACTCGTGAATTAAAATTCACAGTTAACACTGAATATATGTGTGTACACCAACGTAATTTTTTCATATATTCTATTTTTTCCTATCGATGTTTGCTTATTTTTAGATGCCAAAATATTATTGGGAGGTACTCCGGTGTGGTTTTTATGCATTAAGTAAAGAAGATCATGTTTTCGTCTTTAAATTTCTGAATGGTGGTGAGAAAAAAACTCAAGGAATTTTAAAAAAAGGAGGCCAACGGGGTACTCCTAAAAGAGTACAACGGTGTCGTGGGCTGCATGTCTACCACCTCATTCCCCTCTTCGGCAGAAAACTCTAATTCTCTAATTACCGGAAAAAGTGTATAAATATTGTTGGTATGATTTGTAAGTTACTGTCTCTAACATGGGGTGTAGCCAGAATGAATATTTTGTGGGTCCTTGATACAGAAAAATCGATTGCGGTAAAACGCCTACCTGTCCGTCTGTAAACAACGCGAGCTCCTACTCCGTTCAACCGATTTTCTCGAAAAATGATATTCCCTGATCAATCTGAACGAACTCCAGGCTTTGAGAGTTTCAACCTGATATTTTGTTTTTTGAGTTTCTTTACATGAAGCCTCAAAAACATTTTCGGTTTTCTAAAAAATGTCTCCAAATTTTTTGATTTTTTTCCTCGGATAAGCACTTAAGAGAATGGTGCAGGTTTAATGTTCGTTGAATTCTAAATTGTCGAAAATTGCAATTTAGAAATAATGCGAGAAAGTATGTAATGTTGTAGCATCATTAATTCCTTTAAATCTCTTGTAAGAATGGAGTAAATAATTCGTAAAGGTGGCGTAGGTCCGATTTTCACTATTAACTGAATTTTCGAATAATTTGCTAATTTTGATTTTTTTCAGCATCTTCCTACAACTACAAAATTGAAGATTGCTTTTTCCTTAAAATTAAATTTGTTCTCCATAATTATTTCTTCCATTAATGTCATGTATATTTTTTGAACATTTTAGGAGTTTTCGCGAAATATTTAGTGAAGTATGTGCATTATTTAAAAAAAATCAAAAACAAGAATTTCTAAAAAACGGCTCCAGATATCTTTAAACTTTTGATAGGGATAGTGCAAAATGTTATGCATAAGATGATATAAACGTCATTTTGCTCTATTCTTTTGTTTTTAATAAAATTATACAATTGTAATTTTTTTCACATCTCTCACGTCGTTAATATTTACATTAACGGCAATATGTATATATTACTGAATTTATTAAAACATGTGATTCAAATGATGTCCTATAAAGTTTCTTGAAAACCCAGTATTCTCTGAAAATTATCTCGAAATTCCGCATTTCCAGAAACGCCAAACACCATTTTCTTAAAAAAAACGCTCCAATTCTTTTTTCAACAAATTTTTTTTTTAAACGACGAGGTTTTACTCTTCTATAATATTCTTAAAAGTAATTATTCGGTTCTGCCATTACGAAACCAAAATTGAGCATTTAAAAAAAAATATTTTGCCCGGCAATAGATGGCAGCGCGGCAAGAGGGCGGAGAAATATTGGTTTACCGGTGAATTGTTGGCATTTAAAATGAAATAATTCAAGGCGTTGTCATTGCCAACAATCGAAAGCTGCTCTTGAATTAAACAATATTGTTGGCAATGACAACGCCTTGAATTATTTCAGGGTGGGGCAAGCTAGTCCTGAGCAAAAAAGTAGGAAACTAACTAGTACGAGAAAACCTGTGCCATTCTGGACCAATAGTTTAAATGTTGATCATGTGCAGGACGCAATTCATTTTAGACATATCAGGAAATGACACTGTGAAGAAAACGACCTGTCAACGCTTTTCATATTTAAATCTGCTCTTGATATGGTTTGAAATGCTATAGTAGAAACGCCTGATAAGTTGTATCTGTGGCTTTTTATTACTTATCTGGAGGTTGATAAGTACAACACTCCAACATTAATCTAAACAACTGGACACATCATTGCCACTCATTTTCGCTCATCATGTAAATACTGTATTTTGGAAAAGATTTTGCACGGCAAAGGTGCTTTGTATTTACATGAAAGACCTACAATTGAATAAACGAAGTAAAGATGTACGAAATAACGTAACACTCTCAGGGGATACAGTGGAAGCTTCTCAGAATTCGGAACACTCTGTAGATTTTTTCCTTGATGCCGTTCGACTTATTTAGTCAAAGAACAGTAAAATCTGTTACATCTGAACTTGTAAAAAAGTTATATTACTTGTTACAGGCATATTAAATATTTTCTATAATTATACAGTTTAATGTGAACTATTGAATTGTATATCATTGATTAAAAACATATAATTTTTCTTTTTCATGGTCAGAATTGTCTCTAATTGAATAGAAAAAGTTATGTAGCAGAAAAGATTTTTCGTTTTCAAGACGTTTTCAACTGAATTGCATCTTCTTCAGTAACAGAGAGAATGGCACTAAATATTTGTTTAAATGTAACTATCTTTCCAAACTTTAATGTGCTTTTGTTTGGTTTGCAGGAGAGTAATAATATTTGTAGTGTAAACGTTTTTATATCAATGAGAGATGATCAGAATAACATCGTAGCCTCTGTAAACCTTCACATCTTGTACTAAATAGCCCGTTTTCCTATTAACTAGCACGTAATCAATTCCCCGTGCACTCGAAGTTGTTTTGTTGATTTCTTCATGGCGAAAGAATATGTTAGTAATCTTCAATGGATTTAATAAAATTCCCTAAGTGTTTACGCTTTCTGTTACAGGTTTCTTCTCCATCTGCACCCACTATTTCGCTGATTGAGGCATTTCCAACTCTTACATTCAAATCCCCGGCAAGAATCAGGTAATCATTTCTAGATTCTTTGCCAACAACATCTTGAAGTTCTTCATAAAATGTCTCGACAACCTTTCTTCAGGTGAATAGCAACCAATAATAGACAGATGACCTCTTTTCATTTTTCATCTCAATTTTATCATTCTTCCATTTATAAATGTATACCCAACTATCTAATTTTTTAGTTTATTTTTTGTCATTATTACTATACCAACATATGCTCTCTTCTCACGCTCTACGCCACAATAAATTAAAATATAATCTTTAAGTTCTGTCGAACCTTGTGACTTCTTCGTGTCATCTTGTAAGCAGCAGAAGAAGCTTTGAGAAAAAGGAAAAAGAGAAGAAATAACAGTAGCCTATGAATTTGGAAAGACGGCTTAACAGATGTCATAAGAAAGCAGAAGAATACCTATCTATATTGTCTTTTCTCTCGGTCTCTTCACGATAAACAAAAACATAAAAGATTATCAGCAGTAGTTAAAAAAGAAGTGCGGCGTATGAATCGCTAGAACTGTGAAACCTTTCTTAGTGAAATAGAACACGATCTGCATGGACGATAGACAAAAGCCTACAAAATATTCAAACAATTAATAAGAATGAGAAAGACAATGTATAACTTAATTTGATTTCGGGTGACAAGTAGCTTGCAAATCTATAGACAAGTGAGTACCAGCAAGAAGGGGAAATAGCTGTGATCGTCACCTTATATAAAAAGGGTAATACAAAGAACTGTTCTAATTACTGAGAGATAAGCCTTTTGAATTTCGGATACAAAATATACGCCAAAAATATAAATCAGAGGCTACCACTTATTTCAGTGGTGCTCTTATTAGACAAGCAAAATGGGTTTAGGAATGACAGGTCTTGTATGGACGCATATTTACAACCTCACAAATAATAAGAGCATAAATATTATAATTTTCCCACGTTCTTAGCACTTGAAGAGTTAGAAAGGGCATTCGACTCTGTAGATCGAACAATATTGTGGGAGGTGTTGCTAAGAAGACGGATTCCACAACGTCTAGTTAGACCCATTCGTAGTATGTATGTGGGTACTACTATAAAACTATAAAAGTAAACACATGGATCCATGAATGGACCAAGTAATCAATACAGAATAATAAATCAAGACGTAGGACACAGGTTTCCCAGGCATCCATCTTTTTCATTTATATTTTGATGACATGTTTAGGCGATGGGAAAACGAATGGGGGTGTCTGGAGCCTTCGGGATTTATCGTCTGCCTAGTGCAGTTTCAAATTCAGCGAAATGCTGTTGCTTTCGCAGTGCTATTGTCAGTATTATTATTATTATTATTATTATTATTATTATTATTATTATTATTATTAATTTATGTTCTTAAATTCTATAGAACTATGGCGGTTCCAGTCCTCTTGTATGGTTCAGTGGCATGAACAATAGCAACCCAACAGAGAAAAAAGATCGAAGCAACAGAAATGAGGCTGCTGAGACTAGTAGCGGGATACTCTTTGAGGGACCACAAGGAAAATGAAGACATTAGGTCAGAACTTCAAGTTTGCAATATAGGCCAAATATTAGATTCACCAGTTGAATGTGCCGTCGCCGACGCTGTAAACTGTTTTAAACGTATTTTCATGTGTTAAAAATTCCTTTAATACTTCAGTTCTTTCATACTTACCTTTGTTAAAATACGTTCTTACAGTATCTCGCTTTGGACTTACCAGTGAATCGTAGTAGCCTGTTATATTGGTAGTAGTAATATTATACTTCCGTTTAAAAGTTCCTAACACCCAATCACCTTGTATATTACCTACATACGGGATATGCATTGGTAATATTGCAATTTCAAAATTATAATGCGTAAAAATACTTGCAGAAATGAATACCAATAGTTAAAATTTAGCACAGCTGTATTTTTACGTTTTTATTTCAAATATTAACATAAATGTTCATCTGTCACCTGTTCTTCTGCGTTATTCTGTATACCTATTGTAAGATCATTGTCAATTATTTGGGAAAATTCTGACGCAAAAGCTTCTACACCTACATTGGATTCCCCTGAGTAGCTTAACACATTCTGAGTTTTGTCCACTAATATTCAAGATTTTAAAACTACACAAACTCAGTCTGATTTGTGTTCTGTAGGTGAATATATATAAGCATTAAATGGTTACTATTTTGTATGTTTATATGAATAAGGTGAATAAATTTTAAGTCACATTAAATTGAAAATCGATCTTTGCACTCTTATGCAAGAAATGTATTTTTTCTAGGATTGTACTTACATTTCTGATTTTCTTCCTATTTAGTTCATAGTCTTGAAATTCAATGTTCCAAGGCAATTTGCAACTTTATTATAAAAAATACGCATGAAATATTTCGTATCTTACAAATGCTGCCGCGCGATTTCCATTCCATAAGGCTGGTTTGTAAACAATCAGTGTGTCAACCTCATGGAAGAAAATTATGGTGCCGTAGACTTAAAATAAACATGGGGTACTGGAGTCTAATCAACGCCACCTACATACATCTATTTAGAATGACGTTGATTTAATTCCCGGCACACTCGCGAAGATTGCAGAGCCAAAACACTCAAAAATACGTTTTCGGAAATTTCGTTTAATTTTCTGACCGGATCCTAAAACAAATTATCAGTTTCCCATCAGGAGACTGAGAGGCATCGAATGACATGTCTCGAATGGCGCACGGGAAGTAGTCTAGCTGTGAGTGACGGAAATCGAACGCACGCACATACGAACACACGCACACTCAGGAGTTATTATTCAAATACTGTAGAGCGATATAGATCCCAATGGTATGACCATCTTCAGAGAATGGATGGTTCGCACATCCCCAATACACCCCAAAGCAGAAGAAATGTGGGACGTCCATGACTGCGATGGAATGACCAATGAAACTTCTGGAAACAGAACAGTCCTAAAGGCCTAATCCATGCTGCCTATGATGATGAATGTAACTATCCAATTTTCTTCAGTATGTTTTTGTGACTTTTCCATAAACAATTAATAATACAAGATTACTCTCACTAAAATTACTTCTTGAAAACAACACAAATAAATCGCATATTCCTAAAACCTTTTACGTCAATTGTCCGCGGAGACAACTCGCCACGGCACAAAACTCTGCTCTGCATCATTCACTCTCTACACGAGCCAAACTCTGTTGTGTTATATTTTTGAGACTTACACTCTCTCATTTATATCTGTGTATCGCAGTGTTTGTTGTTTAGAAGTCACTTAGACGCTAGACATCCAAATCCATTCCGTTTTGAAACGGTGAATAACAACGGTCCTGGAAACGTTTGGAATTCCAGCCGCACCGCAAACTTCCAAACCTACTATATCGCCAGGTTTTACAATTCTATAGTGTTTATAACTGATCCTCAAAAACCAACATACGTAGTATTTCTGAAGTTGTCTTCTTACGATCTATCATCGTGTAATAAATATATAACGTTCTATATTTAAAAAAAGTTAGTCTTCGAAATAAAAAATGCTACCCAAAAGCTAATAACTACAACTGATGAATTCCAATGTCCTAAATCGTCTGGTGAAAATTTAATCTCAATATCTTGAACCGTTCAAAAAATATTGAAGGTTTGGTGGTGGACTTTTTTTATTGACTAACCCCGATATATACCATTATAAATCGTTCATTTATATATATATATATATATATATATATATATATATATATATATATATATATATATATATATATATATTGTGACGTCATGGGATTAGACAACCCCATAACGCCACCATCTGCTACGAAAAGAAGCCCACAACAAAAAGGAGTACGGTACGCGGCGGAGCGATGGCTTGTAAACGCGCCATCTACCCATAGCTTTTCGAACTCTGACGCCCGAACTTGCGAATAATGTTTCTCCGGGAGGTCACGAAAAGAGGAGAATATTCACCCCTCCAACAATTTCCCCAGGCGCAACTACCATAAGTATCGCGGCGCGCCTCGGAGGAACTCTCTTTGACTGCAGCAGCGACAGCGACTAGACTGACCCCTATGATTGCAGCAGCGACGGTGACTAGACTGGGTTCTGAAGGCGATTGTAACTTGATTGCATAGGAGTTTATATTAACTTGGTAGTTAAAAGTTAGCTGGAGAAGGGTATCTTCGAAAGTGAGGTAATTAAGAAGTGGAGTGCACAAACATTCTTCGCCTTCACAATATTTGAGAGAGCAAGTGAAGTGACTGTTTGACGCCAAAATAATTTCAAATTTGTAAAATTCGCGCAGAAGGACGTTAACTGAATCCAGCATCGCATATTGCACGCTGAGACCACACACGCCTAAAGTGTGGTAGGTAGGCCGAGCATTTAAAGCATAACTTCAGCAACATTAATTATTCGAGGCTGGAAGAGCGAACAAACTTGTACGAGGCGCGGCAGAAGAAGAAGGACGACCCCAGGAAGAGCGAAGCGTAGGTAAGGAAGATTTGGACTGGAACCAGAATCGTACGAGTCCGGAGAACGGGAGAAGAGTGTGGAAATTGTAGGCGTAGCGGAGTTCGAGAGAAGGAAACTGGTATCGTCGTGGGACAGCATGCGAAGACGAGTGCCAACGCGGGGCGAGCGGCAGAAAATCCCCAAGCTTACGTACAGGCGAGCGATGCTGAGCTGTTGAGGTAAAAGAACTGGCAACTTTTATGCGGCGATCAGTTGGAGAAAGAGAATAGCCGTAAATACACGACAATTCGTGTTAAAAGTGGGTGAAAAGTCCAGAATAGGTGGGAGAAGTATCCCGAACGATGTTAGTGGCAGTTTCAAGTTAATTTACTGCACGTGTCATTAAATTCATTCAAAGAGGCCATACCTTGTACAATTTTACGTAAATAATTAATGATTTTCACATGTTGTACAGTTGATGTTATCTGGAAAAGTCACAGTTTATTGTAGTGTGTTAAAAGTAACTGCTTTCTGTTATATTTAAAGGGGTCAGATTTAAGTAACGTGTATATTACGTTTTATTGTGTTTTCTCTTTTAAGTTCAGTGTTATAGTGAGTGCGAAGCCCGAGGCTAGCACCTGTGAATGGTATTCCTTAAAACAAGTGTAAAATTCATTTTAAAAGCCGTGCACGGAAAACCTAGGGGCTATAAAGAGTAAAATAATTTGGTAGATGAAAATACAGAAGGAGGAATCAGAAAATTGTAAATTGTAGTTGGTGAAAGCGTGTTCAGGCATTCGAGGTGAAGCCAATTTTTTTTGTTTTGCCTTGTTTTATTTTTTTCAATGACCAACTACTTAAAGTGCATTATCCCGTTATAAAATTGCGTCACTGTAATTTTTTCATTGAATATATGCTCATTTTTATTCGTATTTTAACTGATTTATTGTGTCAAGGGTTCAGACCTTTCTCATACCCAAAAGATCCTGCTTCCTGAGAGCTTTAACTTCACGAGCATTCATTCTATCACGCCCTCACCACGTGTGGTAGTAGGTGGGTGTTATATATATATATATATATATATATATATATATATATATATATATATTGAAACGCACCGCGTTTCCACCCAAAGAAACGGCGAGACATCAAGCAAGAACACGGCAGAACGGTTGCGAGAGGGCACTCGCTAGCCAAGAAAAACGGTTACGAGCGGCGAAGGGTGGTCGGTTGGCCCAGAGCGTGGGAACGACGCCGCGAGGAGGCAGTGTCTGGCTGGCCGCCGGCGAGGAAGGACGTATCTGGGGCTGCTCCGCGATCGAAAAGCAAACTAGTATCGCGAACGAACGAGTGCAGAAAGATTAATTGACGGACAATTTGTGCGTGATAACCATCAATAGTCGATCGGACATATTGCCAAAGTGATAGCTGCTATTTGGAGTAACACAGATCAAAAGAACTTGCGTGCAGAGGGATACACCAGGAGGCTAGTGGCCCGATGACGTGGTGATACACGTAATAACAACTGTAGTTTGAATCATTTGTGGCGTTCATCAACTCGCGGAAGGTGACGTCGAGTGGATCGGAGAATTGGAAAGGAGCACAACAGGAAGGCGCGGTGGCATCGAGGGGAAGATTACGCCGGAGAACGTACTTCGGAAGCGCAGCGCCTCACTCGGCTGGTCCCAAGTGAAACGACCCCGGCAGGCAGCGAAGGAGCGCGAGGCAACCGAGAGTCCCGAGCCGCCGACGCTCGTAGGGAAGAAGTAAACGGTAAATATTTCTTCGATCGATATCAGATCGAGAGACTAACAGTGATTCGGGGTGATATAAAAGAAAAGGGTAAAGACCACCATAGATATTGTATCATTAGTGATTTGTATAGAATTAATAAATAGTTCAGTTTATTTTGTTCACGGAACAGTGGTGTTTGATTAATAACCCCGAGCCCATTCACGAGAAAGAACACCTGTCCTTTACAAATAAATTTACTGAGAACAAGCCGGCCTACCCGGTACGTCACAATATATATATATATATATATATAGTGACGTCACGGGATTATATGAACCCTTAACGCCACCATAAGCCACGAGAAAAGCCCAGAACACGGAGAAATAGGGTACGCGGCGGAGCGATGGTCCGAGAAAGCGACATCTACCCGCAGGTTTTCGCACTCCGATGTCCAAAGTTGCGGATAATATTTTCTTGAGAGGGCGGAAAGTAGGAGAAAATTCACCCCTCCAGAAATTTCCACAGGCGGAGTCACATAAATACCGCGACGCACTTCGGAAGAGCTCTCTTAACTTCCACAGCGACGGCGACTCAATTCTTCGGCGATAGTCATTGGTTAGTGCAGGAGTATAATTTTACTTGCTTAGTTAAAGCTGATTTAAGAAACGCGGTAATAAGTGATAGAATTCAGAAGTGAAGTGCATGTACAGTGTTAGCACTAACATTACGCGAGTAAGCAAGCGATGTGATTGCTTGAACCTGAAATAGTTTCATAATTGAAATAAATTCGCGCAGAAGAACTCTAAACGAAATCAAGCATTTAATTTTGTACGCGACGATCACGCACGCTCAAAGTGTGGTATGTCGGCCGAGTGCTAAAAGTAGTCAATTCAAATACGTTAGTTATTTAAAGCTGGTAGCGCGAACAACGGGTACGCGGCACGCGGCAGAAGGACGACTCCAGTGAAGACCCAAGCGTAGGCGAGAAGGACTTGCACCAAATACGTGAATGGTACGAGCCAGAGATCGAGAGAAAGGTCTTGAATTTGGACGTGTGGCGGCATTCTGAGATCGAGGGAAAGAAGTGGTGTAACCGCGGGACATCGAACCAGTCAAGTGACGCGGCGAGGACGGCGAGCGACCGAAAACCCCAAGGTTAACTGATGGCGAGCGGGAAGGAGATGTCGAGGTAAAGAACTGGCAACTTCTATGCGGTAATTTGTTGGGAAACCGTGCAGCTTTAAATACCAGGCGAAGCGTCCTAAAATAGGTCAAAGTTCCCAATAATTACTGGGAGAAATATTTCCAACGTATGAGCGGCAGTTTAGATTTCATTCGCTGTACACACCAGTAAATTTGTTTGAATGCCGTACGTTGCACAACTTTTCTAAAGTAAATTATATTTTTTCATGTAATGTAAAAGTAATCTTATTAAGAAAAACTTAAGATTAACAAAAGTTAAATGAGGTACACGAAATAATTGAGAAAGAGGTAGAAGCAAAAGAATTGTGAATAGTACTTCTTGAAGTATTCAGGCAGTCGAGTTGATGCCTATACATTCTTTTGTGGTTGTGTTCTTTCTTTTTTTGTTTTTTTAGTTTGTTTTCTTTGCAGTGACCACTACGCAAAGTGCATACTTTATTGTATATTTGTGCCACTGTGTAATTTCTTTTTTTACTAAATATATGCTCATTTTACCAGACTTTTAAATAATTCATTGTGTCAAGGGTTCAGACCTTTCTCATACCCGGAAGATCCTGATTCCTGAGAATTCAAAGCTCGCTTCATTCATTGTTTCACGCTTCATCGCCACCGTCTGGAAGGTAGTAGGTGGGCGTGTTATAATATATATATATATATATATATATATATATATATATATATATATATATATATATGTGTGTGTGTGTGTGTGTGTGTGTGTGTGTGTGTTTGTGTAGTAGAAGTAGTAGTAGTAGTAGTAGTAGTAGTAGTAGTTGTTGTTGTTGTTGTTGTTGTTGTGAACGAAAGCGGTCTCGGGTAGGGATGTCCACCTGAGGCATTCGCGAATAACTATTTTATGTGAACAGTGTTAATGGTTTAATATTAGATTTAGGAGACTAACTAGAACGTAAATTCAACGTCAAGAAAGATCAGAAGATTACTGGTGGTTGACGGGATTCGTCGGGGAAGATTCTAACTTCGGTAGTCCGGGCTAAGAGGACATCAATTTCAAAAACTATAAAAGCCATGAAAAACATCTCGGAAAATAGCCAAATTATTCTTTGCAAAGAAATACCGAATTACTTAGAAAGTAAAATATAGTAAATAATACATACAGAAAGGATCAATAAATAATGTATTGTATTATCGAATCATGAAGGCTGATTTTTAATAATAGACAGACTCCGCAGGTCAATCATCTTTTCTTTTTAAAATATTACACTTTCAGCATTTACCTAGTCCCTACTGGTTGGCCCACATAAGTAATATTGTAAAGATCATGGATAGATCAAGTGATAATTCCAGCCGATATTTCACGATCACATAGGCAGAATATGCAGCGAAGGCGCCCTTAATACTTCAAGGTGCGTCGGGTTGCGTAAATCTTCTGTTCAGGCCACTTCAGTCATCATCAACTCATAAATCATAATCAAGGCACATAGACGCCCCCATTTTCCGTCTATGTGCGACAGATATACGCACATTCCCATTGTACTCTACCTATAACCTTCGCGTAAGTACAAATAACACAATTGTTAGACAGTTTTGGTCTTTATTTTATAGACGAAAATTTCAGTATTTTGGATAGCAAATTTACATCAAAATAATAAAATATGTAGGAAGTATGCTAAAATGTGTAATACATAAATAGCAACGTTTCGGAAATCATTATTTTCATCTTCATGCTGGAGTTAAAATATCAAAAACAAAGAAATACAATATTTTTAATTTCTGTCTATAGTCTGACAAAGTTGTTACTACTACAGACCCAAAGGAAAATAATAATTCAAGCAATAAGTTGACAAAGCATTATCGCAAAAGTATGAACGGTACCGCAGCGCATGAAATACAAACAAATTTTAATGTTTATATATTATATACACACATCTTACAAATAATATAATTATAACAAATTATGTGTGTATAACAAATCTTTAAATACAGCAGTCAACGATATCAAAAATGAAGTTTCTGGCACGTTTCTTCTCAACAAATCCATGGCTCATACAATTAAATGCAGAAAAATGTAAAGCAGATCCTCCCTATCAAATGTTAATTTTTAACAATTTCCAAATATACAAAGAGCTCTCCGAAAGTGGGATGAGCTCCACATTTTTACCATACTTTGCCATGTACTAGGGGAAAATGTAAAGAAAAAATGTGGAGCCTTTTTTAGAAAATAATTGTTTAAAAATTACGTGAAAACTTCTCATTATCGAATAACTCAACATGAAGTTAATTTAAGATGTTTATTTGAAGAACTGACTTCATTGAGGAAAAAATCTCTCGCTTTAATATTGTATTTGTAAGAAGACGCTGAAATAATTTAGAACTTTTGCAATTTTCGAAAATTCAGAAATTACAATAAAAATTAGACCCCTTAAGCGTCCGTTACACTATCCCAGGAAAAAGATTAATGAAAATATTGAAACTATTTTTGAGAAAATTTCGAAAATCTTCAGATTTCGTGTAAAGTACGTCCAAAAACCACAATATCCGTTTCAAACTCTCAGGGCCTCGAGTTCGTCCAGATCGGTCGGGGAAAATTAATTTTGGAGAAAATGGCTATTTCGGCGCTAGCGTTGACCATAAATGGGCAGACGTTTTCCCGACAGACTTTTTCCGTCAATCGATTTTTCGGTATCATTGCCTCACAGAACATGAATTCTGACTACAAAATGTAAAAGTTCAGAGGAAATAATTTACACCGTATAGGAACAAGGTTTATCCATATTTTCGACCGGCAAAGGTGGCTCAGAACATCAACTGATATCAGGATTTTTGACACTACCTTGTCAGCTAGGTCGAATTGAGGTGCAGTCTGGAGGAGAATTCTAGTGGCTGGCCGCTCTGATTTCCCTGGGTTCTCCAATCAACACCTGGCGAATGCCGGGGCAGTACCGTAACAAACGGGCCACAGACCACGTGCAACCATTCCTTCCTCTTCCTTGTCCTCTCCTCATCCCTTACCTACACACTTACACTCACATGCACGAACTACCACACATGTCAGGAAAACAGTCCCGTTAGGACGGTGCCCCCCCCGTTGGCGGGAGGTACCTTGTTCGATTAGAACCCCCGAGGAAGGAAGTCGATGTTGGTCGACGCAGGATATCGCCTGCCAGCGAGTGATGATTGCCGCCACTTCCCGGGATGAAAACACGCACGACACTTACTGGATTAATGTTCTTATCCATTTACACACCCAGAATTACTCATCAATCAATCCACGTTTTCGATACCAGGGCCCACAAAACAAGTTTTTTGTTGCATTACAATACTTTATCTTTACTACGTTTCTAAGGCGAAAATGTGTAAATGTACCCAAATGTTGGATAAATTTATTCAATTCTCCACGACCGTGATGGCTCAAGCATGAACTTTAAGAAGGTTAGATGAATATTCATTATTGCCACTTACGTGTACAACATAGATAGTGGCACATGGAATATTGATTTCAGCGAATGCGAGGACGATCAACATTCGTGAAGCATGCTGTTTGACATAACCAGAACGAACAGATCTCTAGAGAGATCCGTACAGCTCGGAATACAGTTTTAGTCGTCCATGATAGCGAATATCGTGTTTTACCTATTTTGTTAGCAGTCATAGGTGTCGAGTTTCGCCCTTTTCTTATCAACGCCACTCGTGCCTTCGATTTGGTGATCTGGCAGGTGTGACGGGTGATGTGCGACGGCGCGGCGCGTCTTTGTGCGGGCAAAGGATGCACTTGAAGTGTAAATTAAGTAAACTTTTTTGTTGTGAACTTCACTAGAATATTTACCATATTTCCTATTACCATAATTATTTCGATTTCGTCACTAACATGCATTGTAAATCCAGATTATTTGGTTTATCATTTTGGTATGTATGTTATATTTGGTACCATTTGGTCTTGTAACATCCTAGTGACAATACTTTTTTACTCATTGTGAGAAGTATATCGTTTTATAGCCAAAATTTGTGCAAAATGACTTAATTAATCGAACGTCTATTTATTTTCTACTTCCTTTCGTCTGTTTGTTATTTTCTTTATACGATGATAATGATGATGATGATGATGATAATAATAATAATAATAATAATAGTAATAATTTAAAGATTATATTTTGATTTCCAAAAATACATATCCAAGGAATACATAGCTGTCGCACCGAAAATGTTCGCAAAAATGCAGGGAAACTTTTGATGATTGCTCCTCAAGTATCGTATCGCCAGAGAAAAGGTGCCCTAATATAGCCCACCTGAGCGAAATGTCCCAATTCTATCTTTGGTATGCCGACATACTGATTTTATATATATATATATATATATATATATATATATATATATATATATATATATATATATTATAACACGCCCACCTACTACCTTCCAGCCGGTGGCGATGAAGCGTGAAACTATGAATGCTCGTGAAGCGAGCTTTGAATTCTCAGGAAGCAGGATCTTTCGGGTATGAGAAAGGTCTGAACCCTTGACACAATGAATTATGTAAAATTCTGGTAAAATGAGCATATATTCAGTAAAACAAATTACACAGTGGCACAAATATACAATAAAGTATGCCCTTTGCGTAGATGGTCACTGCAAAGAAAACAGAAACAAAAAGAACAGAAAGAACACAACCACAAAAAAATGTATAGGCGTCACCTCGACTGCCTGAATACTTCAATAAGTATTATTCACAAAACTTTGGCTTCTACCTCTTTCTCAATTATTTCGTGTACCTCATTTAGCTTTTGTTAATCTTAAGTTTTCTCCGTGCACGGCCCTTCTCTACAATTATTCTATCATAGACTTCACAGAGGTCAGCCTTAAGCTGCGCATTTATTACAATGCTGTAAACTCTAACACAAGAATAAACGTGACATACACGTTACTAAATCGTACCCTTTACAAAATTATAGCAACTGATTATCCCTGACATCATACAATGGAAACAATAACTTTCAAATAAGATTACTTTTACATTACATGAAAAAATATAATTTACTTTAGAAAAGTTGTACAAGGTATGGCATTCAAACGAATTTACTGGTGCGTACAGCGAATGAAATCTAAACTGCCGCTCATACGTTCGAAATACTTCTCCCAGTAATTACTTGGAATTTTCACCTATTTTAGGACGCTTCGCCTAGTATTTAAAGCTACACAGTTTCCCAACAAATTGCCGCATAGAAGTTGCCAGTTCTTTACCTCGACACCTCCTTCCAGCTCGCCGTCAGTTAACCTTGGGGTGTTCGGTCGCTCGCAGTCCTCGCAGCGTCACTTGACTGGTTCGATGTCCCGCGGTTACACCACTTCTTTCGCTCGATCTCAGGATGCCGCCACACGTCCAAATTCCAAACCTTTCTCTCGGCCCCGGATTGGTCCCTTCTCGCCTACGCTTGAGTGTTCACTGGAGTCGTCCTTCTGCCGCCTGCCGCGTACCCGTTGCTCGCGCTACCAGTTTTAAATAACTAACCTGCTTGAATTGACTACTTGTAGCACTCGGCCGACATACCACACTTTGAGCGTGCGTGGTCGTGGCGTACCAAATTAAATACTGGATTTCGTTCAGAGTCCTTCTGCGCGAATTTACTTCGATTATTAAACTATTTCATGTTCAAGCGATCACATCGCTTGCTTTCTCGCGTGATGTTAGTGCTAATAATGTACATGCACTTTGCTTCTGAATTCTATCACTTATTACCGCGTTTCTTAAATCAGCTTTACTTAAGCAAGTAAAATTATACTCCTGCACTAACCAATTACTATCGCTGAAGAATTTAGTTGAGTCGACGTCGCTGTCGAAGTTGTAAGAGAGCTCTTCCGAAGTGCGTCGCGATATTTATGCGTCTCCGCCTGGGGAAATTTCTGGAGGGGTGAATTTTCTCCTCCTTCGCGCCCTCTCAAGAAAATATTATCCGCAAACTTTGGACATCGGAGTGCGAAAACCTGCGGGTAGATGTCGCCTTCTCGGACCATCGCTCCGCCGCGTACCCTATTTCTCTGTTTTCTGGTCTTTTCTCGTGGCTTATGGTGGCGTTACGGGTTCGTATAATCCCGTGACTTCACAATATATATATATATATATATATATATATATATATATAGAGAGAGAGAGAGAGAGAGAGAGAGAGAAAGAGAGAGAGAAAGAGGGAGAGAGAGAGAGAGAAAAAGAGGGAGAGAGAGAGAGAGATACTGATTTGACGCCACACGTTCAGACGGTAATAATAATTTGATGTTTTATTTTGAATATCGGATAATGCATATGCAAGGGAATAATAGCTTTCGGATGGAACATGGCGGAATTAAGTGTGTACTCCATTGAAAATATTTTCGAAATTTCTGTTGTACATCTTACTTCACTAAAAGTGATAATACTTTTACAGACCTCCAACAAAGAGAACTGCTGATTATATTTTGTTCTTAGAAAACCTGGAGATAACACTTAACAAAGTCAGAAATCGCTCTTTTGAATCCATTGTTGTATGCGGAGATTTTAACATTGATTTTCTGGTCGAATTTTGCGAGAAAGAAAAGTTTCTCAATTTAATTAATTCCTTCAATTTAGACATTACAATTAATGTACCTACACGGATCACACAACATTCGATGAAGGCAATTGATCAAATTATAATTAACAAAACTACTACTCGATATGAAGTTGAAACAAAAGATTTAGGATACAGTGACCAAGATGCACAAATTCTTACCATTATAAGAAATGCGATCACTGACACAATAAATAATACACGTATGACTAGATTGTTTACTAAAAGTAAAATTAAATTATCCATTGATTACTTGATGCAGGAGTCATGGGAAACGGTCTATAATACTGCTAATACAAACGACAAATATAATTATTTTTTTTCAACTCTTTCATTTCATTTTAACACTTGCTTTCCTCTTCAAAAACGAAAATTAAATATTTCACGGAAAAGCAGTTCTTGGATAACACAAGGGATTAGGACATCTTGTGAAAACAAGCGAATTCTTTCTTTCATTTCTAAACATCATGACGTATCTCAAGATTTCCTTATCTACTTTAAAAAATACAAAACATTGTTACGAAAAGTCATAAGGCAGGCTAAAATCATGAAAAACGATCAGGATATTTTGAACTCAAATAATAAAACAAAAGCAATGTGGAATATAATAAAAAATACTACCAAATCAACTAGAAAACCCGTAGAGATTGTTGTTTTAAAATATAAAGATATAAATGTGAACGATCCGGCAACAGTGGATAATCTCTTTAACCAATACTTTTCGACAATTGCTGCCGATCTCACTAAGGGTCTTCAGGCACTAAATTCAAAAACAGACAGTTCACCCAAAATTTTAGACACAATGTTCGTTTCCGAAACTTCTTCCTATGAAATTCTCAAAATAATCGGTAAACTAAAAAATAAATATTCGTCCGGTTTAGATGAATTCCCGGATTCTTTGTTAAAGACTTGTGCGTATGCCATTATACACCCGTTAACTCACATATTTAATGCATCTTTATGCACTGGAACGTTTCCAGATATTTTCAAAACAGCTAAAATTAAGCCGCTTTTCAAAAAAGGCAACACAAATGAAATTCAAAATTATCGGCCCATTTCTCTTCTATCAGTTTTTTCAAAAATATTAGAGAGATTTTTTTACGTACGAATGGAAACCTTTCTCACTAAACACGACGCCCTTTCAGATTGCCAACATGGATTTAGAAAATCAAAATCAACGGAAACAGCTACATTTTCTTTTCTTAAAGATGTCGCCTCATCACTGGATCAAAACGAGGCACCTATTGGATTATTTTTAGATCTCTCAAAAGCTTTTGACGTCATTGATCATGACATTTTACTTTCCAAATTACCTTCATATGGAATTCGTGGTATTGCTCTAGATTGGTTATGTTCGTACCTTAAACAACGATCTCAGAGAGTTGAAATACCTTACTGGAATGATGGAACATTACGTACACACCTTTCCGACTCCTTGCCCGTTGCATGTGGAGTTCCTCAAGGATCGATTTTAGGCCCTATTCTGTTCCTACTTTACGTAAACGATATGCCCTCGACGATTCGAAACGGAAGAACGGTTCTCTTTGCGGATGATACGAACATCCTTTGCAATAAAGAAACCGTAAATTGTACAATATCAGATGTTTCAAATCGTTTCCGAAATAACAAATTAATAGTAAACGAAAAGAAAACGGTTTTAATGCAGTTTTCCATTTCAAATAAACAATTCTGTGCTCCATTGAAAATGAACAGCGTACCATTGACTGATGTTAAGGCAACAAAATTTTTAGGTCTCTCAATTCAGTCAAACCTTAAATGGAACGTCCATTTAAATGAATTGAACACAAAATTAAGTTCATTATGCTACGCGTTCAGAATTCTTTCAAATTCAGTCAGCCTTCTTTCTGTTCGTTGTGTATATTTCGCGAATGTTCATTCCTGCCTGAGATATGGCATAATATTCTGGGGATATACATCTTATAGCTCCCAGACGTTTAGATTACAAAAATGAATTGTACGAATAATAACCAAATTCCACCCACGTGATTCATGTAAGCCTCTCTTCATTAATCTAGGAATTCTACCGTTACCGTGTCTGTTTATTTACGAATCAGTGGTTTTTGTAAAAAATGACTTGCTCAAGGGCGGGAATATATTTTCAGAAAATGCCGAAGTCTATTACTACAACACTCGACGTTGATATCATATTCATCGGGTGACAGTATCAACAGCCCATTACAAAAAATTCACATACAATACATGTACATTATTTTACAACACTTTGCCAGATGACATTAAACGATTAAATTCAATAGAAAAGTTTAAATCCCAAGTGAAATCGTTTCTGCTGCATAACTGTTTCTATACAATTAGAGACTATACTGAGCATCACAAGAAAAGTAACATTAATTTAAACAATGATACATAATGCATTATTTACCATTTGGACTGTATAAATGAGTATAAACAACCTGTAACAACTATTGTACTACAGCTTCCGGGTCAATGACCCGCATCTGGATAAGGTTTTTCGTCCAGTTTCCCTGATCCATTGAGCAAATGCTGAGATGGCCCCTTGTTTTGCTTCTGGACATAAATGTAACTTCATATTCTGTGCACGTCTTCTAGAATTCAGTATGAAATACAATTATTCAAATTATCGTTTCCATGTTGTCGCGGCAGGAAGCAATAAGAGCCAATAAATAAGCATTTATTGCTTATTTATCCTTGAAAATAGATTTTACTACATGGGAGTTTTTTTCTCCCTTTCAAAATTCAAAATTTAAGTAGTATATGACTTAGTGTAGGGATCACAGAATTTTGAAAATGTGCACACAATTCACTTTTCCCCATAGCACGTCATACGCAGTTTTTAACTGTTTTTTGACGTAAAATAAATAAATAAATAAATAAATGTTTGCATTAACACCGGCAAAAAAATATTTGATAATTGCCCCTGGAGTGTAGTATCGACTATACTCGCAGTGGAAAAGATGCCCTATCATAGCCAACTTTGCCGAGATGTGCCACTTCCATCTTTGGTGTGCCAACAAAGTGAATCATAAATCAAAACGTGTCCGCTGATCACGCAATCAGGTATATCGCGTCACTGTAGATAAGGCCCCGTGCCCTTCACTCGCCGTTCCCGGCCACGCCCCACGCTCCAGCTTCCTGGCCCGAGCCTCCGACGAGAGGTCGGCTCTCCATAAGCGAGGAAGCAGAATGATTGGGCTCGTTTCTCCTCGCCTCTTCGTATGAACTTTATGAAATCAGTATTTTTGAGGCTCTTTTACTTTTTACTTTCTCGTATACGTACGTGTATACGGAGTTATGTACGTACGTATTGGGCTCGTTTCTCCTCGTCTCTGCATATGAACTTCATGAAATCAATATTTTTTAGGCCTTTTTACTTTTTACTTTCTCGTATACGTACGTATATAAGGAGTTTAGAGAAAGTTATGTGATGCTGCGGAAAATCAATTTCGAGATTTCCATGGAAGTACACGTTTTGGGGCCCTCTGATACCGTAAAAGTGTTTTTTTTCAACACGTCCGTCCGTCTGTCCATCTGTCCGTCTGTCTGTGCTATGTGTATTTTCGTATGTCTATATTTGTCTATACGTATTCAGTTTTTTTCAAACTGAATGTTGCATTAACACCGTCGATCTAGCCTGAGTCGAATCTCTGTGATTTTGAGAAACATTCATTAATTTTTGAGGGTATTTTACATAAAGTTTCAGAGACATTTTCAAAATTGTCTCAAAAATGACTCCTAATTTTTCTTTAAATTTCTTATAAGAATAGAGTAAAATATGCGTATCATAGGTCCGATTTTCACTGTTAACTCTGAATTTTCGAAAATTGCAAAAGTTTGAATGTTTTCGGCGTCTTTCTACAACTACAAAATTGAAGATAGAAATTTTTCTTTTAAATAAAATTTGGTCTCCATATTTCTTTCAAATTTTTCATTTAAATGTACGCAATGATATGACATAAACTTCATATCATTGATCCATTCTTTTGTAGTTTTTTTTCAAACATTACAAAAATGTATCTTTTTGGACTACCCTCTCATTTCGTTAATAATTTCATCAGCGGCGATTTGTTCACATTATTACATTTAGGACTACATGTGCTTTATATTATGCCTTATAAAAGTTTCTCGAAAACTCAAAAGTTATCTATGAAAAGGAGCTGAAAATTCCGAATTTTCACAAATGCTCAAACGCCATTTTCTAAAAAATGGCGCGACATTTTTTTTAACTTTTCGTATGGATAGTGCTAAATGCACCGTTTAGGATGACATATTTAATTTTGCAGAATTTTGTTGTTTCAAAAAACACCCAAATGTAATTTTATTAAAATAGCTCTCCCGCCGTTAATATGCACATTTCCAGTAATATCTATACATTGCTGGAAATGCTTTACATGACTTCAATTGACGTTTTTCGAAAACTCGAATAATTTTATACATAAAATTCAATTCCCCCATTAATCAAAATTGAAAAACTTGAAGAGGATTGGGAAGACCGTAAAGCTAGCACTTACCAAGAATGTTAAAAAACTCTACAACGAGAAAGTCTGTGCCATTCTGTAGCACAAATAGTTCACACTATCACAGTGTTTGGATATTTTCTATTATCAGATATTAAGATCATTCTGTATTGTGACCGCTCTACCTTTTCCCTATATTCACTAAAAAGTCTACAGCGGGTCACTCAAGTAACCTAGTAGTATTACTTGACCTGTGACTTGGTATGACAATGTAACACCAACAATTAGGAATAGTTTTATATGTCCTAACTGCCCTACAGGAGTGGGTTCATCTTTTAACCTGCTTTTTGTAATAAAAGAAACATAGGCAAGTTAATCTTTTAACTATGAACAGAGTTCTAGATATATTCTGTTGAATATTTGAATACAATTTTATCTAGTATTTAACATTGCATTGAAAAATTCTATCACTTGCTCTACCTTTAGGAATTACGTGATTACCTAACAACTGCAGTTGCGTTCTAGCACTCGCATAAACACTTTACATAAAAGTATATTACCCTTTACTTCACAAAAACACAATAAAATACCGGTACACAAGACAATAATACATGGAAACACAAAATACTGAAAAAGAATCACATACCAAAATACCTTTTACATACACCTTGAAAGAAATTGTCACCTGAATAGTGGATGAAATATTTAGAAGACATTGTTTCACTTTCACGTAGATTATTACTTTATACAATTTAGCCAGCAAAGAAAAAAATGTCGTTATGCAATGAACGTAAATTAATAATAACTCTTTTACTAATAATTGGTTTTGAACAATTTGAAAATGATTAAACAATAAATTGAAAACACACACTAAAAGAACAAATATTATCGTTAATAGAAAAATAAAAAAATAGGTTTTTACAATTCTTTACAAAAATTAGCTATCTGGCTTCCTTTTACGACTGCAATATTGTAAAATATTACGTTTAAATGATTTTAATTTAATTACTTGACTATCTACGTCTGTAATTGAAGTGAAGTCTATCTCTGTAGAATAATTCTCGCTTCTTTGAACAGCTTTTTAAAGAGAATTTCTAGTGAAGTTTTACAGTTTGCCTTTCTGACTCACGACATGTCGTCTCGAAGAAATATTTCCACAGCTAGGAGCGGCGACGGCGACCCAGATCCTTTCAAGGTCGTGGCAACCCCTTGCTTCGGCGAACACGTCCCCCGATGAATAGCTTCCACAGGCTGAATTTTATACAATATGATTGCAATTTCTCCGCGTAATGAATTTCTTACGTGGTAAGCGAAGACGAAAAACAAAAAAAGCTGGAAATAGAAAGAAACATTTCCTATAGCACATGCCTTCTACTTCAGTAAACGTTCTTGAACGTTGAAATATATTATTTCCTCGTTGATAGAAAAATAGTATATTTCTACGTAATGCGTTCACGTGAATTTATCAGAATATTCATGATTTAAAATTCTCAATTCTCTCATTCATGGTATCGTTATTTCAACATGATGAGACGAATTACCTTTTTCAAGGTTCTTATCGTCAAAATACAGCGAAATCTCCCCTCCATTCAACACGGACAGTTTCGGTGCGTCCAGATCGGCGGTCGGCAGCAAAAGACAGAGCTTTTCGTAGCGGTGCTTTGCGCTAGTGCTGATATATTCAAGGGTGATTTCTGATTGGTTCTCGTTCTATTCTACTCGAGTGCGTTTAGAAACCTTAATAAATTCTCGCAAGGGATACCATTTACTGCTGGCGCGTTCTCTTGCAATTCGGTAACACTATCATTGCATCTTGTCGGGTCTTGACGTTCTCGGGTGCTTCTCAAAAATCAATGGAACCGACATATATGCGGTTACAGTATGTTTTGACAATATAAATAATAATAATAATAATAATAATAATAATAAATTTATCTGGATAAGGCAAGGAATACTCCGCCAGATAGAACTAATTGATTTCTACAAGAAAATTATGGCACATAAAGCATACTCTACTTGGATTATCTTAACTTGGCGTCTCAAGGTCACGCGCGAAAAAAAGGAGAGGGAAGGCAAACTCCAATGGGGAGCTGCAACGTCAATGTAGTGACGTTGCAGCTCCCCATTTCGTTCCGATTTTTACGGCTCGGTCTTAGAGTCTTCCCTTTCCCTCTTTCGTGCGTGACCTTGAGATGCCATGTTAAAAAAACAAGTATAGGATTTCCCACATAACAACATACATAAAATATCCCATAGTTAATTTTTTTCTGGGGGTGTTATAGGAAACTTCAATATACCTCTTGTCCTTAAACAGCAAAATATTTCCTCTTAGAACCATAGTTTCAGGTAACTTGGGAAGATAGTTGAATCCCTAATCTGACCGTACGCCCATGAAAATACCCTATGTACATTTCGTCTACAAATAATACTACATTTAAATAATGCATTCTTTTGCGTCGATAATATTATTTAAGTTCTATTTAGCTTTAATTTAAAACTATAACACACTTGATCTCACTTTACTGCATAATATCGCTTTTTGTTAGAAAAAAAAGATTCATACCACTTTAACACCCTTCATCGCATTACAAAAATCTTACGTAAAAGTACGTCCTCCCTCTTATTTATTTTTGTCCGTCGGTTTGATTGATTAATTAGTGATTCCGGGAGCGTCAACTGCTAAGGTCATTAGTCCTCTAAGATTAGTGCATTTTTTCATCCCAGGAGATGGCGGTGATCTTTCCCCGCTGGATGGCGAGATCCAGTGCTGACCTACGTCGGCTTACGGTGATTTTCCCCGACCAGGTACCTTCCAACAGCAGAGCACCGCCCCAGCTGGGACAAGCTCTAAACTCCCGACTGCTCTCCCGGCAAGTGTGATAGTATAGTGTAAGTGTAAGAATGTGTAAGGGTGTGTGAGAATAGGACAAGGAAGAGGAAGGAAAGATCGCGCTCGGCCTGTGGCCCTTTTGATGATCAGTTGATGCCCTGAACACCTGTGCCGGTGAGAGAGAGAGAAGAGAAAAAAGATATTCAGCGATCCTCACCTATCCTCACTCAAGGCCCTGCAAATTAGAAATGGATGTTTCAATTTTGAGTGGTAGGTACTTTACATGAAGTCCCAATGAGATTTTCGAGATTTTACCGAAAATTTATAAAATGTTTTTCTTTTAATGTTTTTGCTCCAATAGTTCGAAATTTTTTCGACGCCTGTCTACATCTACATTATTAAAAATGTTTTTTTTTTCTCATGCAATCAGATCTTCAATATTAGACCATTATATTTCATGTACACTTTTTTCAAAATACAAGTTGTTTACGTTTAATTTGAAGTTGATTCGAGATAATTTTTCACAAATACATAAATTAAGGTTTTCTGTAAATTCTTTTACCATAACCATTTGTCGAATTTAATATTCATTATTAAATGATTGGCCTTTATAATTTGCCGCGGTAATATGCCCGCCATACGAACCTACTTGCATTGCGCAGAAAGATGAATATGTTTACAGAGTTGGAGTTCATTAGAATGACTGTGTAACAAGTTGTTACATAATACTTTTTCTTCATTCATTTTTCTTATTATACGAGTAAGTGGACCAGTTTCATAAGAAGAAGTGATGAATAATCGAGGAAATATGGTTACTTAATTTGATAATGTTAGAGTAAATGAAGTTTTCAATAACGAGCATTATGTTTACTTGTGTGTAAAATACTTCGGAAACCTTATTCTTCATTTAATCGTTTTTAAAGGAGTAATTCTAATTAAAAAATTTCCTTTGGATGATTGACATCATGATGAACTCCTTATTTTAATTTATTATGTAGTTTAATTTATTTTGTAATTTATAATGTCCTTGTAACTTGTTCAATTGCCCGAATACATATCAGACAATTGACATTTGAAATTGAATTGAAAATTGACCCAGTATTGACCACTGAGTTCAAAGAAAAATTATCACAGAATTAAAGAAGCATCCAATTTACACAATTCGACTGCTTTATTTATTTCTCGGTTAATTTTTCTTCCTGAACTAATATATTCATTTCTTCTGTAAATAATGGACAATTTACATGTTTCTGGAGTGTTTCTATGCTTCTGCAATACAAATTTTTGCCTAGAAAGCATTTTTTAGACCAACGTTTGAGTGCTTATTGCGGCTCAGCCATTCAAAATATCCAAGTAGTTTATTAGACAAAATATACTTAAAATTGTCTTAGGGGCGTATTTTTCAATTTCGACGTTTCCTCCCCGGACATCCTGTATATATTGGGTGATATATAGCCTATGAAATATGTTCAAAGGATTGGTTGTGTCGGTAGCTTAGTGGCTATAGCGTGTGGGTGTAAACCGGGAGGCCAGGATTCGAATCCCGGTCGGGGCGACCAATTCTTCGAATAAATGTAATTTATAAACTTGTGGTGCTAAAACAGCACGTACTTTCTCGTTCGTATTTTCACGCAATATAACGCGAAAAGTACTCACATTTTTGACAAATTGACCTTAATTCATGACCTTATTTCAAAATCTATCTTTAACGAACAATTTAATGAAGGGAAAAAGTTCTGTCTTTAATATGTAATTTGTAGGATGTCGCCGAAAAGTTTTGAACTTTTGCTTTTTTCGAAAATAAGTTTTCAGCGAACATGAAACCTGCACCATTCTCTTAAACGTTGTTCACACTATTCAGCAACAAAATTTAATAAAAAACGATGGAGCCGTTTTTTCTTTAAATTTTTGAAATGTCCCAGGGGCTTCGTGTAAAGTACCCCACAAAATTAAAATATCGGTTTCAAGTTCAAAGGCCCGCGACATATTCCAGATTAATTGAGGAATGTAAATTTTGGAGAAAATCGGCTGAACGGTTTAGCCGCTAGCGTTGTCCACAGACGGACGGACGGGTGGACAGAAACGTTTGTCGTCATTCGTTTGTTTGTTTGTTTGTTTTTTGTATCAACGGCGCATAAAATATATATTCTGTCTACACTACGTGTTAGAGGATTTTTTTCTTCTAAATTTAGCTACTGGATTTTTCCACTTTTTCGTTACCTGGACCCTGTAATGAGAGTTTTCTGCGCAGCATTACATAACTATCTTTCTCTCTACTCCGTAGCGAGAAAGTAAAAATACAGGCCCAAAAATTTTAAAAAAAGAGGACCCCAAAACCAAAACTTTCGGTGGCTCTGGAATGACAACTGAAAACCAGCATTAGAGTGGTTACGTTAAATAATTGTTTTATTTACAAAGCAAACGGTTCACAGGTGCTCGTGAATTCAAGAAATGTTCGGTACTTTCCCAAGAAAAAAATGAACATCTGATTTCTTGAGGCGAAGTTTTTCTGCCGAAAATTCGCCGTTTTTCCGCGCAGCATTACAGAATTTTCTCTCTTCCCGTAGCGAGAAAGTAAAAAGAAATATTAAGTCGATTTAGATGAATTTCCGGATTGTTTGTTTGTTCAAGTCTTGTGCACCTGCCATTATCTCGTGCGTCGGTCTACACTCGTCAACTCAAATATTCTATGCATTGTAGGCAGTTGAACATTTCTAGATATTTTCAAAACAACTAAGATTAAGCTGTTCTTCACAAGGCAACAAAAATGAAATTCAAAATTATCGACCAATTTCCCTACTGTCAGTATTTTTATTATTACAGAGAGACTTTTCAAATGTGGGAGCGGAAACTTTTCTCAGTGAATACAAAGCGTTTTCAGAATGGTTTAAAAAATCAAAATCTACAGAAATAGTCATACTCTTCTCTTAAAGAAATCACTTCATCCATGGATTAAAATGAAGTACATATTGATAAAGTTTTAGATATTTCAAAAGCTTTCGACGTCATTAGTCACATTTTACTTTCAAAATTATCTTCGCATGAAATTCGTGGTATTGCTCCAGATTGTATATTTGTACCTTAAACGACGATCTCAGAGAGTAGAAATACCGTACTAAAATAGTGGGACATTATATACTCTAGGAGGCAGATTTTGGTGACATAAAAAACATCACCAAAATGATCAATAAAATGCTCATAAAATGTTTTGAAATTGCCTGAAAAGCAAAGAAAAAGACGTAAATTTTTTTATCAAAACCAGTTCAGATGAACAACTCAAGCCGTTTGATATATTACTGGATTAAGGTCTCAAGGCTTCTTGAGACAATCGCACTGATAGACGTCGCAGTAACCCTAGATTAAATACAACTGCGGACATTACAATTTCTGAGCGAAGAAATCGAATAGGCTTCTCAGGAATTCTATGGATAACACTTGTTTTTAAAAAGTACCATTAAAATAATATTGAAATCAATGGAATCAGCGAAAACGCTTTAAAAATGATGGGGAAAGGCAAAAAATGACTTATTAGTCGAAATCGACGAAAAATTTTGAAAATGTGTAAAAATGGGTCATTCCCTTTTATCACAACATTAAATTAATGTCTATTCTAACTAGTAATGCTAAAGTAGCACGTACTTTCTCGCCCGTATTTCACGCAAGATTACACGAAAAATACTCAAATTTTCGACAAATTGTACATCACCTTATTTTAAAATCTATATTTAAGGAACAGATTTCATTAAGGGAAAAATTTCTATCTTTAATGTTTTATTTGTAGGAAGACTCCGAAAATATTTTGAACTTTTGCAATTTTCGCAATCAGGGCTTTCAATGAACATGAATCCTTGATGATTCTTGTTACCGAAAAATCGATTGACTGCAAAACGTCTGTCTGTGGACAACGCTAGCGACTAAGCCGTTCAGACGATTTTCTCTACAATTGATCTAGCTTATGTCGCAGCCCCTTGAATGCGCTATTATGTACAAGGCCCTCTTACAAAATAAAAGGAAAAGTTTCATTGCTGAAAATTTGGAGCAAATATTTGTTTCTAATTGTTACAGAGATCGTTGTTAATAATAGGATAAAGAGGAGTATATTGTTTAATTTTGGTGTTTATATTAAGTCTACAGAATAATGTAAACAGGGTTGGGTAGTATTTAAATACTTCTTTTTTTGGTTTTTTTTTTGGCATGTATTTTAGAATGTATTGATATTTAGAGATGTATGACATAACATAGGTTATTTTAAAAAAGGAAATACTTCAAATACAGATGAAGATTACGAGGATAGTTCCTTTTTGTTTCATTCTGCTGATGAATGAACCTCATTGAAACAAAAATAAATGCCCCTTTCAGCTGTGGAATATAAATTCTCTTCATTTTTAAATTATAAATCAAAATCATTAAAAATGCTGTACAATTATCCGACAACAAAAAATGCGTTTATTTCTTATAGCTAGAGTTCAGGCAATGCCATTTTTGCTTATTTTATTTCTTTGAATGTATTTTTAGGAAACTTACCCCATTATCAATGTTTACCTCAGAAATGGCTAATGCGAGGGTATGCCTATAAATGTCTATTTTGGAGATAATGACGTAATCGAGCGTTAAGAACCTATAAGGGCCTATATTGAATTTTCTGCATTTTTAATATTTTTTGTTCACTGTATTTTGCTTCCTACAATCTTACAATCCTACAATTTTTTGAGAAATCACTGATGGGTAATTTTTTTAACAAGCAAGTAACAATCGCATAAAATCTACCAAGGCGTCCTCCGATCTAGGAGCTCTGTGCCCTGTGTGTTCTTGCCTGTAACACGTCGAGCTGGGACGTATTACAAGCAAACCGCTTAGAGACGTGTGAGAATTTGACACCGTGCAGGTTACCTTATGTAGGTTGCAGGTTACCTCGCTGAAGGCCATCAGGGCGTTCCAAAGATGAGGAAATTGCTCTCGTCTTTCCGATATTCACAATGATTAGTGAGCTATCTGTTTCTTACCAAGAATACAACTGTATTCAAAAGAAGCGTTTCCGCATCTTTCGCTTTTAGAAGGTAGCATTACACAAGATAGGCGAAGTTTTCTTCGATAATTTTGTATTGGTTTCGACGTTTGGTGCATGCCAGATCAGTAAATTCGCCGACCCTGTTAAGCATGATTGCTACAATGCCAAAAGAGAATGTTTCAAGAAGTGCGTTGCTAAAGAGTGGATTTATGGAAAAGATTCACGGCGGACTGGAAATGTATTTTTGCCAGTGTTGTGAAAAGGTGGTAAACTGTGCAAAAAATATTTCTTGCAACATAGAAGCACTGCAACGCGTGCAAAAAGTGTGAAAAATGTGAGAAAAACTATTCAAATCTTCTTCAGTAAATGCAGTCAAAAGATGAAGACAAGAAAGAATTTTCACACTGACTTTGTCATGCCGCCAACATTCCATTTTCAAACTCCAACATTTAACCAGTTTAACCAACATAATATAAAAATATAAAGTTCCACGCGAGTCATCTCTTAGGAAATATTATCTAAGGTTCTAAAATGCTGTTATTGTAATAACGAGAAAAATGGTCGTGACCTAACAATAACTTGTAATAATCAATGATAGTCTGATAACTTTTGGCATTCATAATAAATTATAATTCATAGTTTGAAAGAAAGCTGATTCTTATTTGCCACTACATGCAATCCTTGAGTAGACATTTCAGAGTTATTTTCAGATTCCTCGCCACTCTGTATGGATGGCAGATTGAGTTATTAGTTGCGGAGTAAGTAGCAACAATTATTTCATAAAAACCCATCTACCGAGCTAGGGGGATTTACATTTATTTGTAATATATCCGAATACAGTAGCAGATAATCAGACATTCAAGTGTAACCTTTTCCTGGCACCCAAATTGTTTATAAATTCGGATATTTGTTACGATTGACATTTATTATAAGTAATTTATAATAAACGTTGCAATATGGTTCCAGAATATTTAGATAATATTTAGACTATAAATGTATTTAATACTTCATTAAAAATATAAAATGCCAAATAATTATAAATTTATTTGTGTCATTTTCTTCATTATCTGTTTCAAGTTTTCGATTTTTTAGCATTCTTTGAAATAACATTACATCGTTAAATATTAATCATATAAATAGTATTCCGAAATAAAACAAACACTGATATCTGAAGATGGTGAGCGAACATTCTAAAACTCAAGTCTAATGTAAAGACTTTCATAATAAATGTGCAAATTAGAAATTGGTACCTATGCTTTCTTTTGGAACGACATATTGAACAGAGTAAGCGCAACGAACAAATTGCTCCAAAATTCCCATCTCTATTTTAATACCGCAGTTGCAGCTCGTAAGTCGCTCGATGTTCTCATCAAGAAAAAAACGCGACAATTTTTCACACTATGAGGAATCAGGAAGGGAAAAGGCTGGGACTTAACATTACGAGATCTCCAGGATACGTCATCGAAATGTTCTCTTAATCCCATTGGACTAGAGACACGCACCGGAAGTGGCCCTTTCACCGTCTCGGTAGTTCTACGTTGAAAATAACCTTCCTGTGATTAACCAGTTTAGCGTCGTTGGATGATCGACTTTCTGCGCATGAATTGGTTTCTACACGTTTTGATTTTCTGGCTAGACTCGAGCAATTGAAGTCAGATTAACTGATGAACAAGCAAGACTGTTAAATGAAAGATTTACAAAGACGATATCGACGAAAATCTTCAAGTCAAGCTTGTTCAATTCACAGAATTTTACAAAGAATTTTCAGAAGAAAAAGACAGATATTTTAGCCGTGAACATGTAATGTACACAGTGATAATTGAAAAACAGGTACAGGACGCTTTTACTAAAGTTGAGAGAATTTTAAAAATGTATCTTGTTCTGATGATCACTAATAGCACAGCCGAAAGATCATTTTCAAAATTAAAATTAGTGCAAAAACAGATTGCGAACGACAATGGCCCAACAACGCCTCAATGATCTCGCGTTTTTGACCAGCAATATCAATATTTTAAGAATGTTAAAATTTGACGACTTGATTAACAATTTTGCGATGAGAAAAGCGCGGAAAGTTCTTCTGTAAAGGTGATTAATATATGTAAAAAATAATATATATTAAAATAGCTTTATAATTTTGTAATGTATCAGTGCTGTACCTCTACTATAGGGGCCCCCACCAAATGTGTCCACTGGCCTCCACCTCTCTAAATTCGGCCCTTACACTATACTCCGATTTATTTAACGTGACGCCTCAAGGCCACGAGTTGGACGAAGAGGGGACACTGTCATTCAACAGGGATCTTCGTTACGATTTCAATTTTTGGTTTGGAGCTACCGATTGGATGACAATGTGCACTTCACCTTCCAGCTCGTGACCTTGAGGCGCCACGTTAAATAAATCGAAGTATAGTTTACGATGCAGTTTTCCATTTCAAATAAACAATTCTGTGCTCCATTGAAAATGAACGGTGACTGATGTTAAGGCAACAAAATTTTTAGGTCTCTCAATTCAGTCAAACCTTAAATGAAACGTCCATTTAAATGAATTGAACATAAAATTAAGTTCATTATGCTACGCGTTCAGAATTCTTGCAAATTCAGTCAGCTTTCATACTGCTCGTTGTGTATACTTCGCGAATGTTCATTCCCGCCTGAGATATGGCATAATATTCTGGGGAAATACATCTTATAGCTCCCAGACTTTTAGATTACAAAAACGAATTGTACGAATAATAACCAAATTCCACCCACGTGATTCATGTAAGCCTCTCTTCATTAATCTAGGAATTCTACCGTTACCGTGTCTGTTTATTTACGAATCAGTGGTTTTTGTCAAAAATGACTTGCAGGGCGGGAATATATTTTCAAACAATGCCGGTCTATTACTATAACACTCGACGTAGAAATCATATTCATCGGGTGACAGTATCAACAGCCCATTGCAAAAAATTCACATACAATACATGTACATTATTTTACAACACTTTGCCAGATGACATTAAACGATTAAATTCAATAGAAAAGTTTAAATCCCAAGTGAAATCGTTTCTGCTGCATAACTGTTTCTATACAATTAGAGACTATACTGAGCATCACAAGAAAAGTAACATTAATTTAAACAATGATACATAATGCATTATTTAACATTTGAACCGTATAAATGTGTATAAACAACCTGTAACAAGTATTGTATTGCAGCCTCCGAGTCAATGACCCCCATCTCGATCAGGTTTTTCATCCAGTTTCCCTGATCCATTGAGCAAATGCTGAGATAGCCCCTTGTTTTGCTTCTGGTCATAAATGTAACTTCATTTTCTGTGCACGTCTTCTAGAATTCAGTGGGAAATACAATTATTCAAATTATCGTTTCCATGTTGTCGCGGGTAGGAAGTATTATTCCGAAGGACAACATGGATAAGAGCCAAAATTTATTGCCTTTTTATCCTTGAAAATATATTTTATTACATGGGAGCTTTTTTTCCTCCAATTTTAAGTAGTATATGACTTAGTGTAGGGATCACAGAATTTTGAAAATGTGCACACAATTCACTTTTCCCCATAGCACGTCATACGCAGTTTTTAACTGCTTTTTTGACGTAAAATAAATAAATAAAAAAAATATACGTTCATCCGCGCCAGTTGAACGACCGTTTTCTGATGACATTTATGACTCTCAATTAGTTGTCAATTTATTGTAATTGTCAATTACAATAAAGTATTGCAATAAAAAATTAACAATAAAAATATTATATTTACTGTAGTTTGAGTATTTTAAGTATTTTAAATACTATGTATTTAGCTATTCAAAACCTAATGTCTTTTGAATATTTATTTAAATACTTATTTAGGAAGAATTTAAATACTAAATTTAAAGTATTTTGCCTAACCCTGAATGTATACAATAATAAGTAATTTAATAAGTATATTAATAAAAAAGAATTGGTATAATGATTATTAATGTTACATATTTCTTACTTTTTACTACACATTTCTGTACATTATAATACGTATAAATGTACCTACTATTTTCCTAATTTTTAGTATATAAATTATCGGGACCTTCTATCACTATAGTGATAAGGAACGGAATTTATTGTAATAAAAAATGCAAAATATGTACATATACATGTACTTAATTTTTTCTAAATTATGTATGGAAAAATAGGAAATATATGAAATAAAAATTCGTTATAATGTTTAAAATTCCATATTTCAAGCGTTTTTCGTGCACAGTACGTTGCCGATCCCATCTTTATATGGATTCAGAGAAGCCGAAAGAAAGTTCTACATGTACAGAAGCAATTATTCGCTTGTGTCATCCGAAATATATAATACTTTCGTAGTATATACAATGTTGTTTACTAGGAGCCGGCTCTCAAATGAATACTACCGTGTAATCTGTGATAGAAAGAGGGGGATAAAGGGAGCACAAGCCCCCTCTCCCCCCAATCCCGAAAAGGGATAAGACAATGATCTGAATTGTTTATCAAGTTATGCATGGGGTCTATGAAACACGAGTACGTGGTTGAAGTTCCTTCTGCTTCACACACTACATCCGCTCATCCTTGATTCAGACTACGCGGTTCCAAGAAGCAGATGGGGGTGGGATGTTAAGGAGGAGAATGTCATGTTAAGTCTAAAAAATATTAGTGAATGCAGATATCTTGTTCCTGTAAAATGTGTATTTACATGAAAATCCGTTCCCTAGTGAGAAGTAACAAAAATACTGGATCCCTAATTTTTCTCCGAAGGTATTGCGCAATAACGTGAAACAAGTGTTAATTTATGCGATATTCTTTTACATCATATTTTTGTTAAAACATCGGTCTATGGGTGTCGTAGTGTCGTTTTTTATTGATAGATGAATCTTCCGATATAGCTTCCGACCGGTCTCCCGGCATGTGCTTCAATATGTAGATGTGTAGTATGTAGTGCATGTAAGTGTAAGTATGTGTCAGTAAGGGGTGAGGATAGAACAAGGAAGAGGAAGGAAAGATCGCGCGCGGTCCCTTCATTAGGGTACTGCTCCGGCATTTGTCGGGTGTTTATCGGAGAAACCACGGAAAAGTACCTATGAAAGCAGACGGTTGCTAGAATGCTCCTCCAGACAGCGATTGAATTCGCCCTTACTAGCAAGCTAGTGTCGAAAATCCTGCTACCTCGGGACACGAACCTAGAACCTCTCGGTTAGAGGCACCGCTGTGATGCTCTGAGATCAGTAATGCCCTGAGCCACCTCTCCCGGTGTTGTGAAGTTGGGATCTAACTAGTATATTTGTGTTATTTAAATATAAAATAAAGGGAAAATGTTGTATTCCCAAAACTTTGCTTCAGGGTACGCAAAAATCTAATGGAAACTGCCCAAAAGGTTGAAATTCTAAAAAAATTCTTTATTTAAAGATAAAATAGCAAATAATAATTATTTTTGTGGATATTTAATTCTCTACAATGATTCTGCTGTAAAGCGAGGGCTGATGTACTAGATGTACTGCAAATTTTGTCGAAATACGTAAGGCAGTAAAACTTTTTTTGAAAATTTTTGTTTTTCGCTAGCAAATAACTCGAAAACGATTGAGATTAGACACAAAAGTTATACAATCTGATATGCAAATTTACGTTTTCGTTTTCTATGTACAGTAGTTTCCATATGCAGTAGTTTTTCTCTGCAATGTGCCATTTTTTATTCAAAACGGTAAAAAATAGTTTTTACTTCAGAGCAGTGTTTGGAGTGGTTAAGATGTAAACATACTAAAGGTACATAGGTCCTAGGCCCAATGAAATATGCGGGGTGCAAGAATATACATATAATTATAGTGTAGGACTTCGAGTACAATTAGAAGTTTTTAGTCGCCACACCCAATAGCCAAAAAGGGGACGAATCAAAATACGAGACTTTTGGGTGTTCCGACAAAGTTTTCGAAACAACGGGACAGAACTTTGGAAACGGAATAATTCCGTATATTACGTGACGTATACATACCCTAAATTTGTGCGACCCTTAAACCCATTTTAATACCTTTTTCTTGGTACATAAGTAGATTTTTACATTCGAAACTCACATTTTTTCATAACATGAGTAATTTTAATTGGTATGCATTTAAGATAAACTATTACTATAATTGGTTCCGTTAAAGCTCAAACTGTAACTGTATTAGTGGTCATTAATGAGTATGCTGGGGAAAATCTTTTCTGGATACGTTCGTACTTTTCATTCAGATCTGTTCCACAAAGGTAGCCAGTACAGCTGCCAGAAACCGTCGCATTGCACTACTTTACTGAGTCTATTGTTACTAAACTTCTGCGAGTTTCACTTTCGTTTTTAATGAAAGAAGAGGACAAAGTACTGAAAAATATTCTTTTTAAATTACGTGTCATGCTGATTGTAATAGCTGACACTCTAAATTTAAGTGTTATATAATATTTGTTTATTTTATTATTGTAAAACAATATTCCTGTTAAAAACATTTTATTCAATTTTTATTAACACTAGTGAAAAAGTTTATCTGTAGTGGAAGCGAATATGTAGAAATTAAAATTTCTCTTCACATAAAAATTTTTTATAAAATTTGGTAGACAGTATTTTCAAAAGTAATGATACTTTTTTCTTCATACTTTTTTTTTTACTCAACAACACCGAGAGAAAGAAGTGAATAAAGTACAGTTTGGACATCAAGTACAATTTATTAGAAAATCAGTCCGGTGTGACATGTACTGGCAAGAAAGCATGCATTAGTATACAGATTCACCCCGCAGAGTGCAAAGTTTCCGAAAGTTTGTTTTTGCATTTTTTCTAATTCTGTACAGACATGGGTTTGATTTGAATATTGCGCTTTGGAACAATGTTTTACCGCTAGGTTCGTGAAATCGCCGTCTCTGAAACAGCCTGCTTATTGGCGGCGTGATGTAGCCAGTGTCTTTCTCCTTCTCTCCCCTCCCCCTTCTTGCATCAGTGCTTCTCTCTAGTGGAAATGACACCATTTCATTCTCCCTAATAAGGGGAAGGAGGTGGCGCGTCTGATCTGGGGTCGAACGGGAAGTGGGCGTAGAATATCGGGTTATTTAGTTGGTACATCTGGCAGAAGAGTGGAAGTACACACCCTGAGTTGTGAATTTAAATTTCATCGAGATGTCTTATTCAAGTAGTGAGTTTCATATACTTTTTCTTTTCGTTTTTGTTTTTAACTTCTGGAACAAACACATGTAGCCTGTTGTGCCGGTGTTGTTCGGATATGACATTTTGATATTAATATCATTGCTTCACCTATTTCCGGTGATAAAAATTAGAGCTTTTGTCGTAAAACATCATTTGTGTCTTCAATCTGGTTGGCATCAGTAATAAAATTTCTGAAATGTATTCTGGTAATCTGACGTGCGGTTTCGAGGGCGATGTAATTCCTCACGGTGGATGACGTTTTTCAGCTCCAATAATGCCTTATTTGGCTGTAAAGTGTGTGTGAAAATAATCTATCTCGTTCAGAATAGTGTGTGATATAAGATGACAGCGTACTCATGTACACTGCTGTTGTTTGCTTCAGACTTTGTGTTCTATAATCAAATTTATTTAATTAAATGGGCATGGTGTTTTGTTTTTTTTTTTTCTTCATGGTTTTTCTCCTCAGGGAAGTATTTTGTTATTAGAGACAATTATTGAACCTGACAAGGTATGTTAATTACGCATTAAATATTTTGTATTCTTGAGTATCTCTAATCATATTTATTTTGTTTGTTTCAGAATGCATTTATGCCACTTTGCCTAGAACCCAGCGTGGTCAACCTATTGTTTTGGGAGGTGATCCCAAGGGAAAAAATTTCCTTTACACAAATGGGAATAGTGTTATTATTAGAAATATAGAGGTAAGGCATCAGTTTTGTAAAACTAGATAATTTTTATTTTCTTTTTTATTGTTGTTTTTTTTTAATTTCATAGCCTGATGTTTGTGTGCTTTCTTCCTCCTTGATCCCAGGTTGCTACCCACTTCCCCAGGAAATCCATTTTAATGAATCTGGAAAGTGTGTGTGGTGCCATTGGTGGTGTTTCCTTGAGTGTCTAGTTAATTCATTAATCCTGGATGTATCTACAGATGTATTGAAACCTTTTGCAATTATGTTTGTGGAGTCTGTTAATTATGGCGCTCTTAAGGTTTTTCTTTTCACTTTGATTTATAGCCATAATGAGTTCTTGTCTATGTCAATATATGTTTATATCTCTGTGAGAAAAGAAAGTTCTGTTGAATTATCATCTGTTAACATGTATGTTAATTTTGCTTTCAATTCTTAAATGTTGTTTGTGCATTATTTCTAGACTTTTCTTCTGTTGTCATTCCTGTTGGCCATAATTGGTATGATTTCTGGTAGCTGGCATGTACACTCACTGTAACGTTATTAATAGAATATGTTCGTTTTCTCTACATTTCAGAATCCGGCCATTTCTGATATATACACTGAACATTCTTGTGCTACTAATGTTGCTAAGTATTCACCTAGCGGATTCTATATTGCGTCTGGTGGTAAGCTTTCATCATTAATAGATGTTGATGTATTATAAGTGATGAGTAACCCATGTTTTTTCATATTGTATAACTTTTTTATTGCAGATCAATCAGGAAAAGTCAGAATTTGGGATACAGTGAACAAGGAACATCTGTTAAAAAATGAATTTCAACCAATTGGTGGACCTATCAAAGATATTTCGTGGTCACCAGACAGCCAAAGAATTGTAGTTGTTGGTGAAGGCAGAGAGAGGTAATTCTTCAAATCCAACAAAATCAAATTTACATTATTTTGGAATATATGGTACAATTTATAAACATTTTAAGAAAAAATGATGTATGTGCATTGATTAAGAAAATGATAATAAAAATTTAAAAAAACAAATAAAACAACAATAAATAAATGACCAGGTATCTACAGTATAAGTAATCTATGTTTTCTTACTGTGCTCTGTAATTTGTTCAATGTTTGGAAAATTTCATCTTTAAATATATTGATTGAACTTGATAATTGAAACTGTTGTGAGAACTATGTGTACATTGCACCGAATTCCAGAAAATTTTATTGTTAACGACTATTTTCTGCTATTCAGATTTGGTCATGTCTTTATGGCTGAAACCGGCACGTCTGTGGGTGAAATTTCTGGTCAATCAAAACCTATGAACTCCTGTGATTTTCGTCCATCACGGCCATTCCGAATTATTACTGGCAGTGAAGATAATACCATTGGTGTGTTTGAAGGCCCTCCTTTTAAATTCAAAATGACCAAGCAGGTTTGTAGATTACACTAATGTGTAGAGGCTATATTGAGGCTTTTGGACAGTATTTTAAATACCACATAATACGAATATGTAGTAAACTAAAGTAGTGCGCTATTACATAAGTTTGATTTTTTGTTTACCATAATTTTGTAATTTTTGTAGGAACACACTCGCTTTGTTCAAGCTGTGAGATATTCTCCTAGTGGTAGTCATTTTGCTTCTGCTGGGTTTGATGGTAAAGTGTTCCTGTATGATGGGTCTTCAGCAGATCTGATTGCAGAGATCGGATCTCCTGCGCACAAAGGTGGTGTATATGCTGTAAGTATTAGCTGTGGAAAATCATGGCACCCTCATTGTGTATTTCCTGTTTGGTGTTACACTTCAGATGTCTGAAATAAACTGAGACATAGGGGGAATACGAGAAGATATTCTACCCAGGAGTACATTTTAATTTTTTCTAATTCTCAATTATGATTTTGAGATTGAATCTTCTGAGTTATGAACATAAATTTCAATGTCCATTTTAATTTTTGTTTTTCTCTCTCTCTCTCTTTATTATTTGAGTAAAAAGCTGCAGGTGTTGGCAATTGGAAAGGTTTTGAAATGTTCCAAGATAGTGTCTTGTGTGTGAACTTGACAATAAAATGTTGATAGAAAATTATTAAATACTTAATTTTGTACAATTTTTTTTTAGAGGAGATAATAGCTATTACCCAATTCCTTTAACATTGGAATAGTACCTGAATTCCTTTAAAATTCAGAATTCATAAACTTTACTTCTTTATTTGAGCTTATTTATTTCAATGTACATCGTATATCATTTTTAGTTTCATTGTTATTCTAACATGTACAATACTGCTTATGTCATTATAATGCATTGTTTTTCCTGATAAAACTTGAACCTCCTATTCCTTCGCTATTAATTACAAAAATATTTTTTTATGCAATTGGGTTGCCTTCCAAGCAGTTTTTCAATTTTTTTCCCCTCTTTTGTTTATTGTCATCTTAATCATGCCCAACTTATTTTAATATTTAGTTTTTAATACAGTTGTGTGATGTACTGTAATATTTTGCAGGTGGCTTGGAAACCAGATGGTGCACAGTTGCTGACTGCTTCAGGTGATAAGACGTGCAGGCTATGGGATGTAGAAACCAAAAGTCTGATTTCTGAATTTGTTATGGGATCTCAAGTTGAAGATCAACAGGTAATGGTCCTGAAAAAATACTAGTAGATAGATGTATTAACAAATGTTTACATATACTCGATGTAAGATTACTTTTCATGATACTTCTTAAAGATTCTCTTGTCTATTTCCTGCTCTTTTCCTGCATAGGTCTGTTTCAAAACTCACAATTATAATGTTATGCATGTTTGTATTAGTAATGGATGGGAATGTTCTTGTGCGCTATGACACATATTGTATTTTTGATTCTCAGGTATCATGCTTGTGGCAGGGTCAGTATTTATTGACTGTTTCAGTCGGTGGTTTTATTACCTATCTTGATGTGAACAATCCTAATAAACCACTTAGAATTGTTAAGGTAACAAGCTAGAATATATTTTAATTGCTTTCTAGATTTTCTGTGAGGTTGAAATAACATTGGAAAATATTCTTATATTCTTCAGGGTCACAATAAGCCCATTACTGTGTTGGCTCTGAGTCCTGACAGGAGTACAATCTACACTGGCTCGCATGATGGACATATTACTGCTTGGGATGCAAATAGTGGTAATATATTCATGATATTTTCCCAGTAACCTCCCAGTACTTTTTCGTCATTAATCATTTTCCTAAAATATTTGGGCACTTAAAGAACCTCAGAGACAGAAGCATGCCTTTATATATTCTTAATATCCAATAATCGTATTAGTTGAATCTCATAAATGATAATTTTTCAATTAAGAATGTTCCTTATTTGACTTGTGCTGACAAGATCCAAATAAAATGTGTTTTCAATGCTCTATGGTTCCACTAACTTACTTCCTGTTGACAAGGTGGATGTTGTTCCTCCCAGCTATTTTATATCAAGTTAAAAATACTACTCTTAAAAAAACTTTAACTTGTGATATTTAATTTTATTGATATCCAATTTAGTCCAAGAAAATACGAGAGGCAAACCATAACAAAATTGCTTTGTAGGAGTGCAAAAGTGAGCAGTTTAGAATGCAGAAATGTTTTACTTTGTTAATTTCTATAGTTTTGTAGTAAAGACTAAAATAATTGTCTAAAGTTAATTAAGCATATCAATTAAAACCGTAATCTTATTCCTCAAACGTTCTCAACTCCAAATGTTTTCAGCCAGATAACTGTTTGTTTGTATAACCAAGCACGTTAATCTATCATGCATGTTCTGTGGATTGTTTTAAGTAAAGGTTCTGTTCAAGTTTTCAGGAAGTATCCCTTAATATCATTTAAAATTGTTTAACATTGGAGTGATACAAGAAAATTCAGAATTCATAGTCATTTAGAAGTTGTTATTAGTGCTTTTTTGAATTATTGTATGAAAAATTAAATTTCTCTTACTCCCTAATAATTCTATATCTTAACAAATTACTTGTGAAATCTGAAAATTTGCAAAAATCTAATTAAATATGTAAATATTTAAAACTATGAATTGAACTTTTTCACAATTAAAAACTTAAGACTATATTCAAGTGGCCTTTCATAGTTTTTAAGAAAACGAATTTTTTTAAGCAACGGTTATTCATAAATAATTCTAGCTCTGTACAAATTACAATGAAAATTTGCAAAAATATAAATTTCTTTAATCATTAAATTAACTGATATTAATTATTTGATACAAAAAAATATTGTCTCGAATTTTCAGTGATATTAGCATAGGTAATACCACACGTTCTTTGGAAATGGTTGATAAATCCTCAACCCGTGAAGCAAGGAGGGGATTTATCTGAGAATTTCCAAAGCACGAGTGGATAGGACTCCCACAAATGAAATTACATCCATGAGTTCCAAATTGCATCAAATATTGAAAATAACCAAAAGCGTGTTAAAATCAAAGAGGTTGTAGTACATATATGGTTTATTGGATTTTTTTGATTATTTAAGGTCGTATCAACGTCTTGATCATTAGCGACCGCTATTGAAGTTAGCATTATGGTAAATATGAAGATGAAACGAAAAGGTGATAATATGGGGTGAAAGGATGAACACAAATGCAACCATGCCTGAGGCTGGACTCGAACCTGCGACCCTTAGGTCCGAGATCACTACGACACTTCTGCCTTAGTGATCTAAGCCACCGGGCCAGCACAGCTTATTATTGGCCAGTAGGGACAAGCAAAATTGAATAGAAAGAAACGATAATTTTTTTGAGATGCACCACCCTGATTGGGACATTTTGTATGCAGAGTTAAACACTGTTGGTTTTAATTTCACGAGTCCAATTAATAATTATATACCTAATGTCCATATACTATCATAACTATGCTTATTATGAGGTGCATCCAAAAAGTAAGTGTCTCTAGGTCGTCAACAAAAAGAGAACAATTTCATGGGAAAACTTATGCGGATACGCACACGTTGCACTATTATCCCATATAATCACTTCCAAAAACCTACTTTTTTGGCTAGAAACACATTTTGTATTCCTAATAGTCTAATTCAAAGCTTAAGTTGATCTTTGTGTTTGAAAATAATACTTATATGGAATTAAATGTCTGTGGTTAAAATAATACTTTGAAGCCTGTGCAGTTTTTGTATCAGTAAGTCTTCATTCTTTAGTATTCACAGGAACAATCTTAATTTCAGTTCAGATTAGTTTACATTGGAAGTTTTTTCTGGAGATACCTGATAAATGTTCAGGCTTGAATGATTTTATTGATCTTGAATGATTTTATTAATTATTATTCTGGAAACTTTATTTTTTCTTTTCAGGTGAAAATGATAGAATTCAAGGAGTTGGTCATGGAAATCAAATCAATGGAATGAAAGCGGTGGGAAACTTTCTGTATACTTGTGGAATTGATGATAGTGTCAAGCAGATAGACATTGGTACTAAAAGTTACACATCTGTTGACATTAAACTTGGTTCTCAACCTAGAGGAATGGATATAAAAGATGATACTATTGTTACTGCATCTGTAAAAGAGGTATAAATGCTTGCTGTCAGAAGAACATTTCATGATTGTCAAATAAAAGTTATCTTAAGTACAAATTGGTTTTCTTTACAGATCACTGTTGTCCAGAGTGGCCGTAAAGTTTCTACCTTGCCAGTGAATTATGAACCATCATGTGTATCTGTAAATACTGAAACTCTGGATGTAGCTGTGGGTGGATCTGCAGATAACAAGGTGAGGTTTGAATGTGCTTCTATATTAAAATACTACTTTCCTTTTGCAACACTAATTTATTTCGCAAATCCCGTGCTCTTAACTTCACTATCTTTTTTCACAATTTTGTTTAATTGAGGAACACGTTTTGGTGAGTAAACCACAATGCTGAGCTTGATGCATTTTGAGCAATTATAATTAGGTATGTTCAGGTTGGAGAAGTGTCAACTTTGACTCAGGCAGAAAAAAAAATTTTCAAAACTACAATATTGATGACATATTTTTTCTTTAATGGAATCTTTTCATTAATTTTAGATATTAAAAATGAAATAATATAAATGGAAATCTCTGAATTTTGGAAAATTGCAAATGCAAATGATCAACTTTTTGTAAGTGTCAGGAAGGTTAATTTTAGCTGTGCAGCTGGTCACGTGGGGGTAACATACCGGATGTGCTAACTCTTGAGGGCCTGAATCCAAATCTGGGTGCAGAGAAAAAGTGATTGCAGGTTCAAAACCCTTTTTCAAATGTATGTAGAATTAAAATATTTAAATGTTACAAATAATGCAAAAAGATATGTGCTGTTGCAGCATCGCTAGGTCTGTTATATTTGATACTGAATTCCTGCAGCAGATACTGTAAAGTTCTTGTCGATCTGTTATCACGATCTCGAGTGTCATCCAGATTAACTTGGTGCAATCAACAAATGCTAAGAGATTTTATGTATTTTCTTGTGTTGTAGGTCCATGTGTACAGTTTGGCTGGCACAACTTTGAGCCCTAAGACTGAGCTAGAACATCTTGGACCTGTAACAGATTGTTCTTATTCACCGGATAATAAGTATCTTGTAGCTTGTGATGCAAACAGGAAAGTCATTTTATATAAAGTTCCAGAGTACCAGGTAAATTGACAGTTGAATAATGTATTAACATATAGTACCCTTATATAACTCAAGTTTATACTATTTTATTTTTCTTTTAAAAATGCTTTCTGTGGATTTTGATTAGACAGTAAGTATTAGTACATTTCAATTATTCCAGTGTATTTAATATTTATATTTAAAAATAAATTTCCATTTATTCTTAACTATTAATGAAAAATAATAAATTAGGAAGTAATATTAGATTACTACTTTTGCAGCTCGCCCACAACAAGGAGTGGGGATTCCACAATGCAAGAGTTAACAGTGTAGCATGGTCACCTAATTCAATTCTTGTGGCTAGTGGAAGTTTGGATACCACTATCATCATTTGGAGTGTGCAAAGCCCAGCTAAACATACAATAATAAAGAGTAAGTGGAAATAGCAGCATTTCATCATTTTCTTATTGGAAAACTAATTTTCAGAGTTTAAAAAAAATTAATTTATCAATTTGAGGTAAAAGTGTCAATGCATTGGAGTCTGATATTTTCTAGTATAGATTTGGGTTACTTGAAAAACAATTTAATCTATTAAAAAATAATTTTGTTTTAAAAGTGCTGAAATCTAATTGAAAATTCTTTTACTTTTTTATTGTGTAAAATAAACTATTTGAATCTTCTAGGAGTTCTCTTAGGCATTAGCAAACGAAAAGTGATATTATCCAAAAAGTGTTCTTTTTGTAGTTTTCTCATAATAGGAATATTTCCTCACTTACTATTGTGGAGAATAATTAAAGGCACGAATAATTTTTTGATTTAAACCTGTTATTTTCTGTTGGATATGCTCTACAACATACATTCTATTTTGGATCCTGACATAGAATGATTTGATTTGATTTTTAAATTGAGGTGGATTGTGTTCTGCTTCATCTGTTCTAGCACATGTTTCTGAGAGTAAGAGCAGGTGTTGCGGAGTTATGAAATGAGTTTTTCAGTATATAGAAAATTGGGTGATGTGTATTAAGCCAAGGAAAACCTGAATCTATTCATTATTTGTAGTTTCATCACTAAATATATGCATGGGTCCAGGTACAGTCAGTGTATTCAATGGAGTAGATTTTAGTCATGGTAACTTAAAACAAAGCATGTAAGCAAAATAAATTGCAATATGAATTAGAGATGGGCTTAACAACTTTTCTTCAATAACTTGATACAACAATAACAGTTGACTTGTAATAGCTGTTATTAATAACAGTTGAAAATTAATAGGTCCATGATCAGCAACCTAATATGGCTGGCTGCTAAGAGTTAAATCAGTTGTGGCAACTGCTAAGGGTGAAACCGTGCAAAACTAATAATGTTGATAGGACTGTAAAGCTTGTGCAGCTACCTTACTGTGCTTGCTTGCTCTATTTCCCCAAAATTTGGACAGAGAAGCAGCTGATATGAACGAGACTGAATGAACTGCCTAGGAAGAAATTCACATAATAATGTGTTGCAAATGTGTATAGAATATTACTAAATTAAAAATGATTCGTGATTCGGTTCCAGATTGTAAATATTCTTTCAAATATGCAACTTGTGCATAGTGAAGTGAGGAGTGCCAAAAATAATGAGAAACCGTGTTTTTGCTTACCTATAGCTAAAGTGGTAATGATTGTTGAAAATCAAATATAATGCGAGTTATTTGACTGTAACTCATTTTATTTTATAGGACCTAGAGAAATATTAGTTGATCTCACATAAGCAGCAATGAGACGGAAATAAGTTAACAATCATATTGGATGGATTTAATTTAAAGGACAAAGTTCTTATTGAAGTGTATACGATAAAATGTAAAAATATTGTGGCACATGGTGTGTGATAATCGTGATTAATTAGCTGCAGTGAAGCTGTTATCTTATAAAATGGTTGCCACAAAAGCTTATAGTAGTTCGGACTTCATCCAGTAGATTGCAGCTCTATGAATTTCAACCGATAACTTCCGATAACAGGAAAAACGAAGTAACGCTATTTTGCATAACAGTTATGAAATGTTAACTGTTAAGAAATAACAGTTTACCTGTTAAGAGCACATCCATAATATGAATACAAGAGGCCTGCCAAGTCCTTGCTCCTTCTCAACCTTTGAGTAACGACTTCAAGCACTCACTGTGTATGGTTAGGAGGAAGGTATGTATGAACAAAACATGCACAGATCCAGGATCTCAACAAGAACAGAATTGCCAAGTTTAGTCAACTTCTGCTCGTTCTTTAATGAAATTGTCAGTTTTATGTATTTATTTACATCAAAAACAGTCAAAAATTGTGTGTGACCTGCTGTGGGGAGAAGTGAATACTGTGCATGTTTTCAAAATTCTGTGATCCCTACACTAAGCTACATACTACTTGAATTTTGAAGAAAGGAAGAAGAAAAAAACAGTAATAAAATCTATTTCCAAGGATAAATCAGCAATAAATTTTGGGTTCTTATCCATCATGTCCTTTGTCAGGGAATAATACTTCCTGCCGCAACAACATGGAAACAATAATTTGAATAACTATATTTCCCACTGAATTCTAGAAGACATGCACAGATAATGAAGTTACATTTATGTCCAGAAGCAAAACAAGGGGCCATCTCAGCATTTGCTGAATGGATTAGGGAAACTGCACGAAAAACCTGATCGAGATGGGGGCCATTGTCCAGAGGCAGCAGTACAATACTTGTTACAGATTGTTTACATTTATACTGTCCAAATGGTAAAATAATGCATTAAATATCACTATTAAAATTAATGTTACTTTCCTTGTGATGCTCAGTATAGTCTCTAATTTTATAGAAACAGTTATGTAGCAGAAACGATTTCACTTGGGATTTAAACTTTTCTATCGAATTTAATCGTTTAATGTCATCTGGCAAAGTGTTGTAAAATAATGTATGTGTATTGTATGTGAATTTTTTGTAATGAGCGGTTGATACTGTCACCTGGTGAATATGATTTCTGTCAAGTGTTATAGTAATAGACATTGGCATTTTCTGAAAATATATTCCCGCCCTTAAGCAAATCATTTTTGACAAAAACCACTGATTCGTAAATTAACAGACAAGGTAATGGTAAAATTCCTAGTTTAATAAAGAGAGGCTTACAAGAATCACATGGGTTCAGTATGGTTCAGTTCAGTTTGGTAGTTTTTCTAGTTGAAACACCTGGGAAGTTGTAACCCACAACCTATGATATTGAGATGTAATATCAATTATTTCTTAGAAAACAGGTAAAGGTTGTGTCGTTGGTTAGACTTGATGATAAATAGTGACAGTGTTAGAGAAGGCAGAAAACGCACAGTAAATGTTGCATCACTGCCACTGCACATGGAGAATATGCCAGTATAGTTGCCTTGAACTGCGACCACTCATATCTCCAATCATTACAAGGAGTGGGTCACATAGGTGATTAGCTACCATTTGGTGTATCTTGTGACAGTGGCCACAAACTTGGTGCGTGTGTGTGCGCGCCAGACTAAGGGGTGAGGATAGGACAAGGAAGAGGGAGGAAAGATTGCACACAGTTTGTGGCCTCTTTGTTTACGTGCTGCTGTGGCATTTGCCTGAAATACATATAAAATCACCTCCACATACTTCTCCCCTTTTGTTGACTTGGAATCTGTGGTGTGGATTTGCGTAGCTTTCGTGTTGACAGGATGTTGCCTTGTATTTCTTTGGTTAGGGTTTTAGTATGGAATCTTTTTGTCCCATGTTTTCTGGGTTTGTGCATACACTTGCCCGTGGACTAATCGCAAAATTGGGTGAGGTTCATAGCACAGGAGATTTGACGTTTGTAGGCCACCGCTGTGCCTGTGCTCCTCTAACCTATTCTTTTCTATTTTGTTCCAGATGCTCACCCACAAAGTCAGATCACACGCCTTGTTTGGTTGGATGATGAAACATTGATATCTGTTGGACAAGATTGCAATACGAAGATATGGAATGTCACTGCATTCTAAAGAGAATATATGATCCCTTGATATTTTTTGTCAAGGAGGTTGCTCGCATTTCAGATTCAAATATATACATAAATAAATGCTGTATTTACTTGGAGATTTTTATAAAATCTTTTAATGTATTGCATGTTTATAAGATGGGTTACAAACTGCAATTGAGTAATTCCTGGTTGGCAGACCCCTTCCTCTCTCCTTTCCTGATCCCTCGCCTTATCCTTGTGATTCCAAATAGACATCTTCTGCACTTGTGCAGTGTGATAGACAAATATTTTATGTATGATATCAAAGGAGCAATTGATTTGTCTAGATTACGCCCAAAAAAGAGAGAAATGAGAAAGAAAGTTATATATTTCTAATGTCATTGTTTATAAAAGTAGTAATTTTCACTAAATACTCAGATTTTTTCCTTTTTGTCAATACAAAAAAAGGAATTTCATTCAATTGAAAAAAACATCGTGAATAAGTGTAGCCCATAAAGGCTGCCAAATTAATTTTGTTCCTGGAATTTTTGTTTCTTTTTTGTTTGAGTTGTATGGATGGTTTTCTAAATTCTAGTATTGTGTTTGTGTGTGTGAATAATTATATATGTAATATAATTGCACACGTACACTACAAAAGATTCTTTCCTTCTATATACAGGATAAAATATTATAAAATGCAGTTAACTTTAACTTTAATGTTCTGGAACAACTCGTCTGCATGGGTGAACATGGTATATATTGCTGCCATCCAATCATCCCCCCCCCCTCATCTGTCTCGTTAGAGAGGAGAATTGCCTCTATCCATTTCTAGCGGTTAAACCAAATTACACAGAAAACTGTGTTTAAATTGCATACATTTGTTTTCCAATAAAGATCTTGGGGAAAACTACATTTCAATGTAATCTAGACATCGAAATGGGCCTTTGAAGTATTACTAACAGTCTCATACCAGTGGTGAGGTTGGGAGTCCACGACAGCCCCTGTGTCATATTCTCCTTCTCCCCTCCCTATATTTGTTTATATAAGAAGTTATTGTTTTGTCTTTTACTACTTTTAGTATAAGAATCTTTCTGAACCCTTAGTAATAGTTCTGTTTTTCAACATTTTTGGAATGTTTACAAATAATTCAAAACAGTCACTATGCATAATCACTTTGTGGAAACTCCAGTGTTCTGTAGCAATTGTGCCTGCTCATAATCATTGTAAAATTTTTATTTATATATATATAAACAAACACACTGGAATGGCATTGGTATGTGACTGTTAAAGCATTTATTGAAAATGAAAAGGGGTCCCCTTACCATTTGCCCACCCTCATTATTTCATATTAAAGTGAGAAAAGTACAAGAAATAGGTTTTAATTATTTATTAAATGTTCCTTGGCTGTTTTGGTCTTGATAATTGTGTCGGATGTCTTTGAACAATTTCTTATTGATAAAATTAGAAAGACCAAAAGTGAAGTATTAGGTTTACTGTAACTTTCGCAATTAATTTACGCCATCCTGTATTTTTCATTCAATTCTTAGCTATTAGTTTCATCCTATATATCTCTTAATTTTCTGTCAGGTCTTTTTTTCACTGAAATTCTTCCAAGTTTATTATATAGGCCAAACAGTTTTTTGTTCTTATTTCACTTTATTTCCGAAATAAAATTGAATTTGCTTCATTTAAATAAGCAACACTTCTTGCATTAAGCATGTTCATCTAACTAGTGATGTTCATGATCACTGTGATTTGTCAGCTTCATTGCATGTTTTCTTAACTTGAAAAGAAAACTTGTAACTTCATTAAGGGTGAAGAACATAGGTTTGTGAACATAGTGAATGAATGAATAAATTATTGTAAAATAAATGCAAGGGCCGTATTAGAAGTATGCCTTCTTCGATAATCACAAGTCTCTATGGAATGTGAATATCAGAAATTATATTTTTACAAAGTGAAATAATGTTTGTAATGCTCTAGATTTGAAAATGTGTAGTCCCATTCAGAGCCTGTGCAATACACGACTATATGTTGTACCAATCTTCTTTTTGTTCTTGATCGTTAGCCCTTGTCAAAGACAACAAAGACCACACTTTACTGTCCTTGCCATATGGGTGCTGCTTGATCTTTTGTGGCAAATACCATGTTTCAGTCCTATACTTTTGATAATTTTCAGTCTGATACTGATTGTCTGGATACTTTTAATGATATGATATTTTGATATTGGCATCATAAATGCACAGCAGAAGCGCTCAGCTGACTCAATCCCCTTCATTATTCATTCCAAGTTGGTGGCAACAGTTGCAGATTACGTCAGTGGAAAAACTGCTGCTATTGTGTCACTAGGAAACCATTTTTGATGTCATCACAGGTCTCTCAAATGTCAAGCCCAAAGAAGATTGGTACAACTTATAGATACATGTGTCTAGTAGTTCATTAACTTTTAGTTGCTTTGTTGTTGAGCTCGTTGTTATTATATTGAATCATACTGAATTTTTTTATTTTTTGTTTTGTATTCCAAAGTCTTGCACAGTACTAATTTGCCTCATCTTTGTGTTATGTAGATTTTCAAGTGTAGTAAGAAAGTGACAAAATCCTCCAAATTTTGTGTTAAGATAGAAGAGAAACATGATTTTAACTTAAGAATAGAAGGAATGTTTGCTGTGTTTAAATTTTGAAATAATCTTTGCAAGAAGAGGTGGAAGGAAGAGTGGCTTAACCCCAAAAACACAGTTTTGAGAAAAATGATTTTAAAGTTTTCACATACAATTTTACCATGTTCCCTTTGTCAATAGGTAACCTCATATACAATGAGTTTATTTCATTAATTTCATTGTGAACACACTGGGAGAAGAAAGAAAGGAAAAAAACAAAACAAAAAACAACGTGAATTCTTGTTCATAGGTACATTGTATAAGAAAATGATTGGATTGAAAGTTAGTGTCAGGATAAGATTCTATCTAGTAGCTCATTAATATTTAGGGCAATATGATAATTATCACTGCAATACAAGCAACACTAGAAAAGCAAACTTAAAACACCTTTGAGTTAATGTAGTAGTAAAATGTATGATTATGAAGATGGACTGAACTAGTAAATACAGTTACACAACGAATTCCCATGGGAGTAGGTTGAGACAAATGCTACAAGCAGATTGATCGATTAATGGCTCCTGTGTAATCCTTTGTTCTTTGCATTTTTCTCTATTCTAGAAATGTTCATTTGAACTTCTAAAAAGGTATTATTTACATGGAAGTCTAATGAAGGTCATGAGCCAAGAAATGAAAGGTGACATAACTCAGGTTAAGTCGTTTTTCCTTCCATCTCTTTAATTGTTGAATAAAACCCTAAAGAAGAAGAGTTTAGCTCTTGGAATTCAACAAATGCCATGTCACTAATTGTGTGCCTGTCTATTTATCCTTAATTTCCCATTGTGAATCAATTTATAGTGATTCTCTTAATGACACAGTAGAATTAATGATACAAGTTTAAGTCTAAATAAGTATCATGTATGATCTTTTTTTCATTTGTTATATTTCATGTGTAGATTTTATGAGAGTTTCATGTCCATTTTTGATTATATGGTATTATTACAATCATTATTTCAAACATCAAGGAACTGAATATATTTCTTAAGGTAATAAAGTTGCTCAATTATTTAAACAACACTTTTCTTTTGTGTGAGAAAAAATAGTCTCTTTAAAGCAGATGTGTTACAATAAAGATCTTAGAAGCATACAGGCTGCAATGAAACTTCTAAAAGTATTCATGAGCATACTAATTAAAGATTATGCACACTATCGTAGGTAAATGGTATAAGTTCAAAAATGTTTAGAAACACTGTAACATATATTGATCAAAGATTGAACAAATGTTACAGTTCACAATTATCAGATTGCTAATTTTGGCTTGACAATTATTTGCTTTCAACGTTTATATTGTCCACAATTATGAACTGACATCAGGAATCTTAATAGACAGGTGAGCACTCCAATCCAATTTACATGTAAATGACTTTTTCCCTCTATTCACTGAGAAACTGTTATGATAAATTTGCAGTAAAAGTGATTTTCAAAATTGTAAAAAAAAGTGACATTTGTATGTTACGAGAATGTATCATAGGCTTTACCTGTGTTTTAGAAGCATGTTTTTATTTGATAATTACCTGGAGGATGTATTTTCAAAAATTTATTTATAAGTTTATTTGACTGGTTTTTGAAGTTAAACATAAACGAGTGATATTTGTCAACATATGAAACAATGAATGCAGGACGCTGAAAGTTTATGAACATTATATTTCTTGTGGTTGAAGGAATTATTATTGCTATTATTACATTGATAATATTGCTGATTCTGAGTGAAAGAGACTTTGTGTAGAAGTTTTAAGAGGCTGCTAAACAAACAAACAATGGTCTTGTAAGGTTTTAATACATTTCATCTCTTCAAAGTGCTATAATGGCTTTTCTAGAAAGGAATGAAATCCATTGATTCCCTGAAATTCATAAAATGTTCATATTTTATGTAAAATAAAACTTGCATAAAATGAACTGATATGTCCATTCAGCAGTACCTGATGTTATGTCAGGAAATATAATACTTTATCTTAATAAATTTGTAAAAAATGAAGAGAAAATATGCATTTGCAATAAGAAAGTGCCATGAACAAGGAATTGGTATTAGTGTGTGTCACTTCTCTCACATTAACTAGCAAAATACTGTTAACTATGTTGATCATAAACAATCACCTCTATGATTGATTAAACTATTTGATTGACAGCTATGTATTCCTAAAGTTCTCTTGTATTTATGTATTAGTGGAATGAATGGAGCCCCAGGAACCTTGCTTGTGCCTCTCACCATGATAGAGAATTGGGGTTTTAAAGTACTTTGATACTGTTACTCATCTGGTTAATTTGATTTCACCAAAATAGAAGAGCAAAAGGGTCATTTTTAGATCTCTCTTTATGTTGATATTGTTAACAATATAGTTTGATTGTATCTGTCAGGTGAAATGGTAATATGTTTTGAAGACTTACAGTAGATTGAGGAAAAGATTCCCAGTTTTGGTGATGTATTGTAAAGGAGCATTCTGGTGCTAAAATAGTTTGGAACAGTTTCCACAAAATTGTTTTCTTTAATATTTGATGTATTGTTTTGCAAGGTCAATATGATTTCTGAGTGTATTCTCTAAGGGTACATTTATTTGTTGAAATAGTATTTATGTTATGTTCAGCTTAGAGTGTAAAAAAGCAGTGATTTTCACAGGATTGTTGTTAGTGGTACATGTACTCAATTTTAGTGAAGGCTTATCAAAATTAACATAGTTTTACCAGTTGTTTTTTTAAATAGTGCATCACATTCATCCATTGTAATTTCCTGTTAAGGTATACATGCTTCCTTTTAATTTATTGTTTGTGCTGATAGTACCATAAAATTGTGCTTCAAACTAAAGGTAAGCTTCTTAATTTCACAGATTCTAGAATGTCTATTTGAGGTGTATATATGGCCTATATGCAGGTAAATACAGTATTTCAGTGATACGCTTTGAACATGTGAACCAGGAAATGCAAAGTTCTTTCAATTTTATACTGTAGTATAAATAAGTGACATTGTAATGAATTGTGGAAATGAAAAAGTTTTGTACATCAGCCAAGATCTTTCCATTTCCTTGTTACTTTTTATAATGAATTTTGAGGTTTGTGATTATTACTTGCATTATAAGATAACATAATTTATTTAAGAGTTGGCTCTGCTGCATTGTATGTGGTACTTTTCAGTGATATTAAAATATGTGATTTATTCTCAATGTATTCAATGAATTTTCTAGTGATAATTATTCAGTAGATTTTCTATATGTAAAACAATTTTCAGAAGACTGCCCTAAATATTGTTCAGAGTAATTGCCACAAAAGGAAATATATTGTAGGCGATTATTATAATTTTTTAGAAACATTAGATTTTGATAGGAAAACTTTGCAAAATTGTGAATATACTACTTTTTCGATGATGGTATTGATCATATTTATACTCTGTACCTTACTCTTCACCTAATGCAAAGGAAATGTTATGCAGTGTAATAGAGCCAAAATATATTTTGTGAGACTTCCAAATTTACTTGGTATTTTTCTTCTTTATTTTTCTTTTCTTTTCTTGAAGATTCACTTTACTTTTTGTAGTATTACCAAGTAAATTGGACAGCCTTATGTAGCTTGTCTGTCTGGTAAAGTTAAAATACAGTTTTCTTAAAAGAATCTAATACTTTTACTCATCCATTTTAAAATCCGAAAAAGATGTTACATTTAACTTAAGCAGGAATCACATGGTAGCAATAAAATTCAATGATATTCTAAGATTTTAATAGTAGTACCTATTTACAGATTCATGAAATGCATTAGGTGGTGCACAAGTATGTAGGTATGATATTCAGATTGTGGATATGGTTGAAGTCATTATTGTCAACCAACATAGTTTCTATTTGATGACTCACATAAAAACAAAACAGTCGGCCCGGTGGCCGAGATCGCTAAGGCAGTAGTGTCGTAGTGATCTCTGACCAAAGGGTCGCGGGTTCGAGTCCTGCCTCGGGCATGGTTGTATTTGTGTTCGTCCTTTCACCCCTTATCATCACCATATCGTTTCATCCACATAGTTACCATACCGTTAACAGCAATAGTGGTCGCTAATGACCTAAGATGTTGATGCGACCTTAAATAACCAATTAAAAAAAAATGATCACATTAGTGAAGAGCATTACTATAAAATAATGTGGGAAAGTATGATTTTAAATTAATGTGGAAAATGAATGGTGTAAAGTTTCAACATTTTTTTTTTCAGTTTTTTTTTTTTTTCTTCATGCACTCAAAATGTCTTTAAGATCTAGTGGAGCTACAACAGTACATACTTTCTTGTATTATTGGTAATGGTTAGGTAATATTATAATGTTGCAACTTCTTGACTTGACCTTTACAGTCATCATATGAACTATCCTTTCTAATATTCAATTCTCTTAATTAGGCTCTATTCTTACAAAATGTTTAAAGAAAGCAAATACAGCTAGGCTGTGATTCACCCCCAAATGCTGCAAATGACAAGCCAAAAGACTTACCACCATGATTGATGAAAGGATTTAAAGGCCTGATATTGAGGAATAGATTGCATTAAGAAAGATATCTGTAGCTTCAATGTTAAAGGTGTATGAGAGGTTCAGAGGAAACAATTACTTACACTTTATGGAATTCAAGGGTTTTCAAGAAAATCGGATTCATGTTTATTGTTAAACAAACATTGTTCTCTTCTAACAAACAGAAAAAAGGGAAAATGTTTGGAGCAGTTTTTGAGAAAAAATGGTTTACGAGTTTTTTCGATGATCACGATTTCTCTGAATTACACAAAAACTTTTTTTTAAAAAAATGTGACTTGTAAACATTTTGAACAGAGTTCGTTAAGAAATAACTGGCACACAACAGCAACAAAAGATGTTCTTCCAGACCATAAATTACAATTTTCGAAAATTCAAAGGTTTAACTGAAAATCGGGTTTTCCGCCATTTTTGTAAGTACAAAAAATTCGAACAAAAAATGTGTCGTATCTGAGCAAATTTCGAAAATGCCCTGGGATCTTCTTGTTAGTTACTCCCAAGAATTAAAACAAAGAAATTTGGGGAACCTCACTAGATCAATCGGGGAAGAGCCATTTTGGGGAAATCCTATGTCCGATTGAAGTGCTAATTTCACAGGAACGTTTTTGAAAAAATTCCCTCTTGGAATCGGAGGCCGCCAGAATGTGTGTAACAGTCAAAATCAAGACATGAGTATTGGGCAGCATTCCATTACCCTTTTCAATATTACGTAGGCATGTACGATAATGTGAAATGAGATATTTCTGAGCAGGTTCAAATAAAAACCAGTGGTGTTAAAACAGTACATACTTTCTCGCCCTTAGTAATGGTTACGTAATATTATACCGCAATTTCTCTCCAAAACAACACCTCAGTCATTTGTTGTAAAACTCATTACATCGTAGAACATTAGTGCGAAAACTAAATATTTTCAAGCCAATATTAATACAAATTCTACAATTATAACTGCTCCTACAGCTAAATCATGTTCCAACAATGAGACGGAATTCACAGAACTACAGCTGCGGTCTTGCGGGATGGAATGCCATTGTCACATTCCAATCTGATATTTCCTAAGGCTAGGAATTTTTCTTTCGTATTAAATTTAAATCGTTGAGAAAACCTAATTGGGCTAATTTCAATTTAGGTTTGCGGATTACTTGAAAGAAAATACATCAATACATTGAGAATGCAAATATATTCCTCGCAAAGGACAAAAAATATGAATTATCAAATAGGTTTTAATAATTTTTAAAAGATTAATTTGTAAACGTATTACAAAAGTTCGAAGAAACGAACAAAGAAATATGAAAAAAAGTACAAATCTTAACTTACGTAGCATCCAAGTGCTTCCAAGCAAATATCAAATTACGTTCATGAAGCGCAGGAAATTCGAAGCTGGCGACTATATTTGACGCCAAATTATACAAAAATACTCAAATTTTCGGAAAATTCAACACGGCCTTATTGGAAGATCTGTTTTTGATGAACACATTTCATTAAGAAAAAATTGTACTATCTTCATAATTGCAGTTGTACGAAGACGCCGAAAAAATTTGAATTTTTACAATTTTCGAAAAATTAGGGTTTTTAACGAAAATGAGACCTGCACCATTCTCTTAAACGTCCTTCACAGCATCCAACAACAAAATTTAATCAAAAACGATAGAACCATTTTCAAAATTTCCCCCGGACTTCATGTAAAGCACCCCCTTCATGAATAAAATATCGGTTTCAAATTCAAGGAACCGGAACATCGGCCAAATCGATGGCGAATATCAATCTTGGAGAAAATTAGGAGGGGGCGCTCTTGTGCATCGTATCCGACTTAAGCAAATGAGCTTCAGACACCAATTTGCGTCACAATATTAGCAGGAATTTTAAACGCAGCCAGATACCAAAATTATCATCTCGTTACAAGACATTGAAACAGATTTATGAAGTATTTCTGTTAAATATTGCAGTTTGTTCACCTTCATCGTGATATTTTTGGTTGGGTGCCGATAAAAATTGTCACTAAGTACAACTTTCAAAACGTTTCCCAACACTTCTCGCTCTCCATGCAACATGGCGACCAGCGTCTGGTCTGGCTTTTGAAATGAAGTACCCGTGCTGTGGTCACGTGGTCCGTGACGCAAACTGGTGTTGCTCAGAACGAGCAAAAATAGGTGCGCAGGAGTAACTCACCCATGTCATAGAGTAAAGATTTATATAGATGGCTCATGAGGCTTGTTTCGAGCTACCTCCTTTGAATAGTTTCCCGTCCGCCGATAGAAAGCGCCAACGTTGCGAAGTGTGAAGGGAAGAACAGGACTGGCTGTTGGTGGGGGGTATTTGTAAGAAATATCGCGCGGTGCAGAGGGACACGAAAAGGGGGTGTTGTATCCATGCCGACGGGAGGCTCTCGGGTGGGTCGGCCGACCCAGCGTGTTCCCGCTACCTTCCCCCCTCCCTGCAGCCTCCAAGCTTCCCAGGCGACTGCGGAGTCTTTCTGACGAACGATGGCCAGCATTTGCCTCCAGTCCAGTCGAATCGTAGAAAATAAGAGAAGGTTTTGGTGTAGTTTTGATATTTGGTTCCTATATTTTGGGGTCGCTGATCACGAATATCAGGTTTGACAAGAAAAGTTTTGTCTAGAAATACGTTTTTAAGCAAAAAATACGTAAATACCACACCTTTTGTCAGTTTTTTCAAAATAACTCAAAAGCCATCCATTTTTCGTAATTAATGGTCCTATACAAAATGAAAGAAGATGAAATTTACTACCTTTAATGTCCGTAAGAATTGTTTCTCCGATTAACGATTTAGCCGTGAGAACACCACGAAATTTGGTGATGTAAGCGAAACATATGAAAAGCGGGAATTATCCTATTTTATCTCAATATAACTTAAAAACTATATATTTTTCGTAAGTATTAACCGGATATGAAATGAAGGAGGTTAAAATTGCCTACAATGTGAATGTACAGTTTTCTTGTAGGATCAGTGGTATTGCCGTTAGTGTGCAAAATATCCCTGAATGTTACTGTGACTTCAGCGATGCGTAGGTTCTGAAGGCCCTAGTTTTTATAGACACACACACACACGCACACACACACACACACACACACACACACCAGCGCTTGGTGCTCCTCCCTAAGGGGAATAAATCACCCGAAGATCCATCATCATATCGGCCATTGTGTATGCTTGACACAGCTGGCAAGGTTCTGGAGAGAATTATTAGTACCAGATTGGAGAAAGCTGTGGAGGAGGGAGGAGGCCTTTCAGAAAATCAGTATGGTTTCCGCAGAGCCCGCTCGACTGTTGACGCAGTCCAGCTTGTCATTAACACCGCCCGACAAGCAGTTGGAGGAAGTAGATGGAAGAGAGGCCCAAAACAGTACTGTGCTGTCGTTACGTTAGATATTAAAAATGCATTCAACTCGGTCAGGTGGAGTAATATTCACCAAGCTCTCCGCAGATTTAATGTGCCAACGTACCTGAGGAAGATTGTGGCCGAGTATCTGAGTAATAGAGCCCTGAGTTACAATACAAATAATGGGCCGAAGGTACATAATATCACAGCTGGTGTCCCGCAAGGGTCGGTATTGGGTCCACCATCATGGAATGTGATGTATGACGAGGTTCTTCGGCTTCCCCTCCCAGAAGGAACCAGTATTATTGGTTTCGCGGACGACATTGCTATCGTCGCCGTTGCAAAGTACATTGAGGAAATTGTGTATATTTGCAACGAAGCGATCGCTATTGTTAGTCAGTGGTTGAAGTCCTCAGGGCTGCAGTTAGCTGAGCACAAGACTGAGGTTATCCTAGTCACTAGCAGGAAAAAGAGAGAAACCATCACTCTCAAAGTCGGAGACCACCATATTGCATCGCAGCCGTCCATCAAATATCTTGCTCTCATGATTGACGCCCGTCTGACATTTGCTGACCACCTGAAGTACGCCAGCAATAAAGCTGCGGCAATTAATGCAGCATTGTCGAGACTAATGCCCAACATAGGGCCCTGTCAGGAGAAACGGAAGCTTCTGGCCTTGGTTGTGAGGTCCGTCTTGCTCTATGGAGCCCCAGTATGGGCCAACTCCATGTCGATAAATAGTTACATCCGAGGGATGACGTCAGTGTACAGGTTATCAGCATTGCGGGTAGCTTGTGCATTCCGCACTGTGTCAAACGATGCAGTGTGCGTCATCGCGGGATGCCTCCTGTCGATATCTTGGCGCAGGAAAGACGGAGGGTACAAAAGAAGAGGAGACCAGCTCTCGACAACACTGCTCGAATGGCAGGATCGATGGGACAAGTCCATTAAAGGAAGATGGACATACCGCATTATTCCCTCCATTGCACCGTGGATCAACCGTAAACACGGCGAAGTAAATTTCTTCTTGACACAGCTGTTGTCTGGACACGGATGCTTTCTGGCATATCTCCACAGGTTCAAGCTGGAGGATACCCCATTCTCTCCACTATGTGGACCTGCTGTCGAAGACGCCGAGCATGTGTTCTTCCAGTGCACGCGATACCATCTGCGGCGACGGCACGTTATGAGTATACTCGGGATCGACCCGCTGACACCCGAAGCAATGGTTGGGTGCATGCTCGCCTTAGAAACCAACTGGGATGCGGTGAGCTCATATGCGCAGACCATAATAGCTGAGCTCAGGAGAATAGAAAGGGAAAGAAGGGAAGTCGATTGATCCTCGTTTGATCCTTCCTACGTTTTGACGAAGAGCAGTGGCTTGTGACTAAGTCCTCTAATCCACTCCCGTGATGTAATGCCTAACGGCGGTTCCGCGGGGAGGATGGAGGAGAAGGGAGGTTGGTTTTAGTGGGTAAAAATCTCACACTATCATGTGGTACGGGCCGCATGGTGTCTTTTGAAGATTTCCACCTACCCTCGTAAAAAAACACACAAACACACAGGGGTCCAAGGGGATGTGATGCGATTACAAGTCTCTCGGAAGAGAGTCTCCTAGCCTCTCCATCCTAACTCCGCTCTCACCTTCAAGAGGTGGACCCTGTCGAGTCGAGTAACCCGTGCCAAGGCTGTGGTAACCAATCCCACTGACGGTATGGGTCGACCAACAGACGAGAGAAGGGGGTTCTGACAAGTCTCCTGTCGGAATGGCATGTAACCGCCGTACTGGAGCGCCCCGAAAATATGTCGGGATACAGTCTGGTTGATTACAACCCTGGCCCATGGTAAAGGGTGAAGCCGGGAGAGCCTGTAACCCCTAAGCGACGTGTCCCCAGGTGGCGGACAGGGAGGAATCTCTAGATATAGAGGTCAAGAGGCAATTAAAATACCTCTCACGGACCAACAGGCGGGGAAGGACACCCCAGTCAAAAAACCAATATGGAAGGTCTTTTGGGATCTCAGTTTACGGTGGAGGGGCCCGGATCCCCAGTACCGGCGTCTGTTGGGAGTGAGCAAGCGGGCTCCCAGGCGTCGTCAACCAGCGACCGCAGTACTTCAGCAGTGGACCACTGGGCTGCTGTAGTATCCTTTGCTACTAGTGATGATCTTGCGAAACAACGGGCATTGTGTAGCCTTGAAAGAAAATAACTGAGCTTCTCAATTTTGTTAAGCCTCGCCATAATGTTCATGGTGGGATCAAGAACTTGGCGTATTCGATCCATACGCACTTTAACGAGGTGGTAGCACTGCAAAAAGGAGGATCACCCAGACCAGATCCTCAGTGCAACAAAACTACTGGGAAGGAAGAGTGCACTCAGACGTCACCTGAGAAGGTGGCTGCGGGAGTACTAGTAACGAGAAGCGATCCTTCGCGAAACCGGAACTTCCAGGTGCCCAAGGTAAGGAAGGAGCTGCGAAAAACGGAGATAAAATCCGGGCAGAAATACCTTCTGCGGAAATAACACGAGAAGATCCGAAGTGGCACGAGAAGAGCCCGAGTGGCAAGTGGTCACTCGTAAGAGAATGCGTAAGCGTTCTAAAACGCGGAAAAGGCCACCCAGACCAGATGCCCTGATGATCAAGAAGAAGGACGACGCGCTGTCGTACGCGGACATCCTAAAAAAAATGAAAACTGACCCTGAGCTTAAAGATCTGGGCGAGAATGTCACGCACATCCGGAAGACAGCTGGCGGCGATCTCCTTCTGCAACTGAAGCGGTCTGCCGGAGGACAAACTACAGATTTTCAGTCCTCTGTAAAGAAGGTGTTTGGATCGGACGCTGATGTGAGGACTCTCACTCACACCGTGACTATTCAGGTGAAGGACCTGGATGAGGTCACAACTAAAGAGGAAGTGCATAGGGCTCTGGTGGACAATCTTCCCGAAGCCAGTGATCTCCCAGCTACTGTGGTCAAATCCCTAAGACCATCCTATGGTGGAACACAGGTAGCAATAGTGAGCGTTCCTGTTGCGGTGGCTAACAAATTGTTGGCCATCCGTAAAATAAGAATAGGATGAGTGTACTGCACTCTGCGTGAGAAGAAGGTCCCCCTGAGGTGTTACAGATGTTTGGATTTTGGACACCTCAGAAAAGCATGTAAAAACTCACATGTCACACGGTCCAACTTGTGCATGAATTGTGGTGGTGATGATCACCTTGCTAAGTCATGCACAAATGACGCAAAGTGCTTACTTTGTGAAGAAAAGAGGAAACAAGGCAGACATGCTACTGGGTGCAGCAGGTGTCCATCGTACCAAAAAACGCAGAAAACAATAACGGATAGAAAATGAGAATTATACAACTCAATCTCAACCATTGCGCAGTCGCCCAGGATATCCTGGCACAGCCGGTTAGGGAATGGGAGGCTGATTTAGCAATAGTATGCGAGCAGTATACTAACCGTGAAGATACAGCGTGGGTATCTGACCTCCACAACCAGGCGGCAATCTGGGCCTGTGGGAAACACATTCCCGCAAGTTATGACGAGACCCGGAGCTGAATTTGTCTGGGTAAAAATCAACGGCGTTTACATCTACAGCTGTTATGCCTCACCAAACGCGACAATGGACGAATTTGAGCAGTTCTTTGACCGCTTAGTGTACGACGCAAGAGGACGAAGCTCCTTGGTGATAGCTGTAGATTTCAACACCCGAGCAGTTGAGTGGGGTAGTTCGTCCACTAATGAGCGAGGTCAAGCAGTTCTGGCATCCCTCTCCCTTCTGAATGTAGAGCTCGCCAACACAGGAGACATACACACCTTCCGCAGAGGGGGCGTGGGATTATCTGACGTTCATGTCAGATAATCTTTTGAGAATGGGAGTGTCCTGGAGAGTTAGTGAACACTATACCCATAGTGACCAGCCACTTTTGTACGAGGTGAAAAATCAGCGGAGGGATAATTTTGCGCCGAAATATCAACCAGCTGGGTGGAAAGCAAAAACGTTCGACGAAGAAGTTTTCCGACAATGTTTGGAGACGATAGTGCCTACAGGTACCGCAGACGACAAAGCTGGGCAGGTGATGAAATGGATAACCAAAGCCTCTGATGCGGCTATGTCTAGACGGGGCGCAATCTCTCGACGTTCACCAGTTTACTGGTGGAATGAGGAAATCGCCCAATTACGACGGAGGTGCCTTCGAGCCAGAAGACAGTACCAGAGAGCTCGTGGCAGAGACACCTTTCCTCAATTGCAAGAGCAATACAAACTCGCTCGAAGCCAGTTGAAGATAGAAATCCGCAAGAGTAAACGCTTATGCGCCAAACGCATGTCGGACGAGGTGGAAAGGATCCATGAGGTAGGCCGTACAAGACGGTCATGTGTAGGTTAAGACAGCGGCACCTACGTTCTGCAACTTGACCCAATATGGTGCTCAGAATTGTGACAGCCCTATTCCCGAACCACCCCGGTGACTCAGTTAATATAGCGTTATCTGAGCTAGAAATAATTCCTCCACTCACCCATGAAGAAATTCTGCAATCAGCAGAATCGGCAACACAAAGGCTCCCGGACCGGATAACATTCCCAATATTGCCCTCAAGACTGCGATACTCGCTCACACCGACATCTTTGTGGATCTTTATTATTCTTGCTTGAGGGAAGGGGTGTATCCAGTAAGGTGAAAAAAAACAGCGCCTGGTGCTCCTCCCTAAGGGGAATAAATCTCCCGAAGATCCATCATCGTACCGGCCATTGTGTATGCTTGACACAGCTGGCAAGGTTCTAGAGAGAATTATTAGTACCAGATTGGAGAAAGCTGTGGAGGAGGGAGGAGGCCTTTCGGAAAATCAGTATGGTTTCCGCAGAGCCCGCGCGACTGTTGACGCAGTCCAGCTTGTCATTAACACCGCCCGACAAGCAATTGGAGAAAATAGATGGAGGAGAAGCCCAAAACAGTACTGTGCTGTCGTTACGTTGGATATTAAAAATACATTCAACTCGGCCAGGTGGAGGAATATTCACCAAGCTCTCCGCAGATTTAAGGTGCCAACGTACTTCAGGAAGATTGTGGCCGAGTATCTGAGTAATAGAGCCCTGATTTACAATACAAATAATGGGCCGAAGATACATAATATCACAGCTGGTGTCCCGCAAGGGTCGGTATTGGGTCCACTATTATGGAATGTGATGTATGACGAGGTTCTTCGGCTTCCCCTCCCAGAAGGCACCAGTATTATTTGTTTCGCGAACGACATTGCTATCGTCGCCGTTGCGAAGTACATTGAGGAAATTGTGTATATTTGCAACGAAGCGATCGCTATTGTTAGTCAGTGGTTGAAGTCCTCAGGGCTGCAGTTAGCTGAGCACAAGACTGAGGTTATCCTAGCCACTAGCAGGAAAAAGAGAGAAACCATCACCCTCAAAGTCAGAGACCACCGTATTGCATCACAGCCGTCGATCAAATATCGGTCTCATGATTGACGCCCGTCTCACATTTGCTGACCATCTGAAGTACGCCAGCAATAAAGCTGCGGTAATTAATGCAGCACTGTCGAGACTAATGCCCAACATAGGGCCCTGTCAGTTGAAACGGAAGCTGCTGGCCTTGGTTGTGAGGTCCGTCTTGCTCTATGGAGCCCCAGTATGGGCCAACTCCACGTCGACAAATAGTTACATCCGAAGGATGACGTCAGTGTACAGGTTATCAGCATTGCGGGTAGCTTGTGCATTCCACACTGTGTCAAACGATGCAGTGTGCGTCATCGCGGGGATGCCTCCTGTCGATATCTTGGCGCAGGAGAGACGGGGGCGATATCACAAAGAAGAGGAGAACCCAGACTGCTCGACAACACTGCTCGAATGGCAGGGTTGATGGAACAAGTCCATTAAAGGAAGATGGACGTACCGCATGATTCCCTCCATTGCACGGTGGATGAACCGTAACCACGGCGAGGTAAATTTTTTCTTGACTCAGCTGTTGTCTGGACATGGATGCTTTCTGGCATATCTCCTCAGGTTCAAGCTGGAGGATACCCCATTCTCTCCACTATGTGGACCTGCTGTCGAAGACGCCGAGCATGTGTTCTTCCAGTGCACGCGATACCATCTGCGGCGACGGCACGTTATGAGTATACTCGGGATCGACCCGCTGACACCCAAAGCAATGGTTGGGTGCATGCTTGCCTCAGAAACCAACTGGGATGCGGTTAGCGCATATGCGCAGACCATAATAGCTGAGCTCAGGAGAATAGACAGGGAAAGAAGGAAAGTCGATTGATCCTCCTTTGATCCTTCCTACGTTTTGGCGAAGAGAAGTGGCTTGTGACTAAGCCACTCTAATCCACTCCCCGTGATGTAATGCCTAACGGCGGTTCCGCGGGGAGGATGGAGGAAGAAGGGATGTTGGTTTTAGTGGGTAAAAATCTCACACTATCATGTGGTACGGGCTACATGGTGTCTTTTGAAGATTTCCACCTACCCTCGTAACAAAAACAGGTGTGTGTGTGTGTGTGCATATATATATATATATATATATATATATATATATATATATATATATATATATATATACTGATGTAAACCATGTATTTTTATTGTAGTGTAGGACTGAATATCCCGAATTGAAATAAAATAACTCATATAGTTTCTTGATACAATTTTCACATTTTTTATTTTTCCGGGGGGCGGGTACGTTTCAGCATTGCCTCAAGCACAAAATTGTCTGTACTTGCATACTATTTCCCTCAGTGCGAGGGCTGTACTTGGGTTTTTCTAACAAGGCATCTGAGGGTAGTATCTCCAAGATGTAATATGGCACTGCTTTTCGCGTCTTTCTTGATTGTGCCGCTATAGTCGCTTGATCTGCAGCACTGCTTGATACGGTCGCGATCATGCAGGACCGAGAAAGACGCAAAAAGTTGTGCCATATTCCATTTTGGAGAGACTTCTCTCAGATGCCTTATTAGCAAAACCCAAGTATAGCTTTCGCACTGAGGGAAATAGTATGCTGATTTGATCTACACGTTAATTCTTTCGTTCCTTGAATCGTTAAAAAAGAACCGTGAAAAAGAATCGTTAAAAAAGAACCAAAAGAACCGGGCCACCGTCGCTGTGTGACCACCGTCAACATCTGATTAACCGAGCTCCATTATTTTTCATATTTATTTTACTACAAATAAAGCACTGATGGAAGGTATAAATATTTTGGCGGAAAGTGCAATAAAAATAGAAGAGGTAAGTAATATCTGTAAATTTGATCCTCCGTTGATATTCGAGGCATGGACGGTAATGTAAAATGTCAAATAAGGTGTAGGTATATACATTTTAAACAATAGCTGTGTTTATTAATTTGAGGTATGGAGAGTAAAGCATAATTTATGTACATGAAAGAGGACCGTGATGTATGTTGACATGAATAGAATAGAATTGGAGAATTGACATGGTTGAGATAAATCCTTCTACACAATGATTGATTGTCTCTTGGTTTCAAGGAAAACCACATGTCCTTGAAGAGTTAATTATTGATGGGAAAATTAATATTTGAATACAATACAAACAAAGTATTACATTAAATTGTTTTGGCTGGACGATATAAAAATGTACAATGTATGTGTATATCAATATAAATATTACAATATATGTCATTAGGAGATGAGTATCATTAGTTATCCGTAAGGAACAAATTGTTTTAAGGTAAGCGTCTTTGCCAAGAGAGGATATGACCCTTGAAATTGGTTTAAGTTGGATTTCTAGGGACTGGACCTTAGGAGTCTATAACTAAAAGTTTACAAGTAACAGTTACTCAGGATTGGTATTCTCAGGTTGAAAAAGAGCATTCCTACAATATTATTTTGAGTTAGTTTTGTGTGTTGATGACTTGATCAGATGACAATTTGTGTTTAGTTGTAATCGTAAACATTTTGGACACTGATATTAAACATTAGATAATATATTATGTAAACGCACATTCTTAAATGTAGAATGAATGTTGAATGTAAGAATGAATATTGCTTCATTGGAGTATTTAGTGTTTTTCAAGGACAGTTCAGGATTTTTTCATGAAGTGAAAATATTGCAACTGTTGCAGAAATTCCAGAACCTATGAAACTTAATATGAATTTGATATCACGTAAAGCTTACAAAATTTGTTGTGTATATTATTACTGTGACCGTCCGTTTTCTTAGATTCCGAAAACGTGTCACATACCGCCCTAAGAAAGCGAGGGAAAAGAATATTTTGAACGCGCGCCAACGCGGATGAATATTTGGAATGCTAATTAGAATTTAGAACAAGAGAGACCGCCACCATAGACCGAGGGCGAGACCGGAGGTCGGATGAAAGAAAAAGTTCTTTCTGAAGGTAGCAGCTGAACTAGGCGGACGTATGGAAAACGGTACGCCAGGAAGTGACATTGCAGCGGACTTCAGATTTGCAACTTTTTTGAGGAAAACTCTTCTAGAAGACCAGAAGAGGTAATTATTCTATTATAAATTGATTTAAACATAATCTTAGAAGGAAGATAATAAGAAATGTTATGAATTTATAATGGAAGAATTAGGGAGAGAAATTTTGAATAGATGGCAGTAATTAATAGCTTGCATTCATTTCTCTTTCCAGTTTTTTTTTCTCTCACATGCTTTTCTTATATTTAAATACTCTCTTGAAGTTGGTGCTCGTATAAAAAGGGGTGATCTCTGGTTTCATTTTCACTCTGAATATCCAGTTGGTCATTAACCGTAATTGAAAATAAAGTAAAATTCATATGAGAGCACGCAAGAATATAAAACTTGAACGAGAAGAAGAAGGCGTTTTCTGGGGAGCAACTGCGTTCTCAACCCGAGGCCACGACGCTTCAAGGCCGAAGCAGCTCGGTGAAAAGGGGTAGAAGGAAGCCCAGCGGACTGCTCTACGCGGCCGAGAACACAGTAAGGTCGTTCCAAATAAACTGTTTTGTAGGGATAGAGTGATTCAGTTTAATCAGAAAGCTTATTCTGTATCTGTCACGTAGAAAGAAAGGGAGGGTAACAGATTTACCGTGCTTAAAAGATAAGAAAAGTAAAAGTACATTTGTTTCCGACTTCTAATACGTGAGAACAGAATCAATCTTTTCTTTCAAAAGGATTTGAAGATCTAATATTGTAATATAGTGATTAAGAGTTTGTGTAAGAGTATAATTATAATAATAGTCATTCTCTGGATTTTAGAGAGAGAAAGAGTTTCCTTTTTGTTGTAAAAGTAATGTTAAGTCAAAAGTATTAATTTTGATTTTCAATGTGTGTTTCTTTCACATTTTTGTAAAGTAATATTTTAACGATTCTTTCGAATTTCTGAAAGTGTGTTTGTTAAACAATTGGGTTGTAGATGAAAGTAGGAAATTGTGTATTGAGTTATTAGTGTGTGTGTTTTTTTCAGTCAAGATATTCTGTATTTGTTTTTCTGTGTGCCACTGTATGTATTTGTCATAGCAGCAAATATTTTTAGAATATATTCTGAATTTGAAAAGTGATTCCACCCGGTTGTTTGTAATTTTTGCATCCAATCCATAAACGATCTTCACGACCCTGCCCCCTATTTTTTTTTATTTATTGTGTCCACACTGGGACGTCTATACTGAGCTAGTCGACCATCTGGTGAATTGTGTTCGCCACCCCCCCAAGACGTCTCAGTTCGGGTGCTGGCCTTACGGCTTGTACCGGACGGTACTGTGGCTCGCATTACAAACAAGTCAAAAAGTGGTTGCAAGTTATCTCTGTACTTGCATGTAAGATTAGGACGTAGTCTTCAATATTGAAATACTTGTATGTGTTACATGTTATTTAATTGTAATTGCCTAGATGCTATGCTTATAGCAATTGTATTAAAGGGAATTGTTTTTAGTATGTCTGGTCATGTAGAACAAAAGGTTAAGTTTCGTGGGTAGGACTGTGTACCAAATTTGTCATTAACTGTAACACTTGCTTAATGTATTTTTATTTTCTTTAACATGAAGATCAGTTGAAGTTTGTATTACGGAAGAATTAGTAGGATTTTGTATGAGTAACCCAGTTAATTGACTTTATCTTTTTTATTTTAAAACAATTTGCCAGGTTTTGTTTCTGAAATACACACACATCAATTCAATAGTAATTCATTGTTTTTTAAAAATGCTCATATCACATCATGATCTGGATGCCTTGTAATGTTAAGTGAAATGTATTTAAAACTACTTTTACCTCTTTTTGTTACCATTATTTAAAACTTAGCTCCAATAAAAATGCTTTCATGTGGCTTTTCATTCCTAATGAGCCTCAGGTGCATCCCCCAATGCTGACCAGCTCTCATCTGTCAGCTTTGATGTAGTGCTCCTGATTCCCAGGTATCATCTTTTAAACATGCAAATTTTGTGATGAACTTGTTCACCCTGTTTACTGGAAACTGCTCCACAATCTTCTGGGAAAACTTTCAAATCAGAATGAATTAGCTGTTTAATTAATGACATGTTGTATCCCACTTGATGAAAAGCCATTAATGTATATTTATCATCATAATTTGAAACATGATAGATTATTAAAAATTCTAAGATAACGTCTCTGAACAATTTCCAAGCAGTTTATCCCTTCCATAATAGGAGTTTGTCTAAGAAAACATTTATTTGATCTTGATATTAAGGAATACACATTTTTTGAAATGTATTGTCCCATATTTTTTTGAGTGAAATCGTGCAATTTAAAATTAATGGGTCTACAACTGCACATATTTTCTTATAATATTTATTAATGAAATATTGTGACAATACAGTTATGAAATATTGTAACAATTTCTGTCTTGCTACGCATCAGCTATACTATAGTTCAGTAGGAGATTTCTGCTTGATTGCAATATTTTCTTCAATATTATGTCTTTGAATGAATTCATGATACACTTGCATTTTTTCAAAAGATGAGTAGTTTTTGCATTTTAGTGGGGCAATTTTCGGAACTGTCAGAACCAATGGAGTATTGAAAATGTATTTCAAATGCCATGTAGCTATAGACTTGAATGGCAAAGTAGCAAAGCTGAACTGAAGAGCTGTTGGTATCCGGATTAAAATCCTGGCCTATGTATGACTATTTTTTCTTTTTTGTTCTGTTTATTGTACATTTTTGTATATGCAGAACACAATATACCAAATTCAATTGGCCAAAGTGCCGTTTCCATTAAAACTTGATTTTTTAACAAAAGCACTTCCACTGCGGCGGCGGTCCGTCTATACGCGTGCGCGCCCCCTTGTTATAATATTTGAGACAAGGGAGGAGTTTTAGAATGCGCGGATCTTTCTGTACGTCGTCCGGCAGACGGTGGAAGACGGCAGGAACGTCCTTTGCGGCCCAATGTATTAGAACTTCAATGGGCAACGATTGCAGCGATAGATCGTCGAGTCCGAGAAGAGAACGGTCGTCGACGAACCGTTGTCGACGACGTCGTTGTTGACGTCGACGAACAACGGTCGTTGTACGGCGCGATCTGCGCTCGACCGTAGCTCCCACTCGAGCATCTGTTCGCTCCACTGGTTGCCGACCGACTGACACGCCGCACACCCGAGCAAGTCTTTATCACCCGAGCGGAAGTCTTATCGGTAAGAGTTCCGGTCGTTCTGTTGTCAACCACTCGTAGAGCGCGAGGACGTATTGTACTCCCAATCCTTTTTCTCCCGCCGACGATCCGTTCGGAACGAAGCGGAAGATCGTGCGATTCACACACTCTTTCTATAGGTGGACATCCGTGCGAAAACAAGTCCACGACTAGACAGTTTACGCGCTGCCGTAACCACACCGCTTTTTCTAGTCCTTTCACGAAAATTGTTGTGACGCCGTCGAAGGCTTGCTGAACGACATAACAGACTGGGGCGGTGGAATCGCTTGATCCATCGCCGCGTGCGATTATCTTTCCGATCGAGTTGAGATCTCGGACAAGGCGGTCGAAACACGTACGTCTGATATTTCCTTTCTTCGTCATCTTCTTCGGTCGGAATTTTCAACACTGTCAGCAATTTGATGACGAAACGTCCGTTCATGTGATAACTTTGAAGGTCGGCAATGGCGGTCGAAAAAAAGGGGGCGGGGACGTCTCCAGTCACATGTGAATTGTTGTTCACTGGGGGTGGTGGCGTTTCATCCACACACACCGAACAAACATTCTGCAACGATGTCGTCGTTGCTTCATCTTTTTCTTCTTTGCATACCACTTCTAAACCTACGTCTTTTTCGTTTGTTTCATCGTGAGCCTGCGCAAAAAAAGTCGTCACCACGTCAAAAGTCAAAACTACTTCGTGAGCGTGCTGTTGTAAAATTCGGTGCCTCGGTCGGTTTGTAGGAAGTGGGGCACTCGACCGCTCGACGTCACGATGCGATCGAAAGCCTTCGCGACTTCCGCTCCCGTCTTTTTCTTTATCGATTCCGCCCACGCGTACTTGGAATAGACGTCGATGACCGTCAAGATGTAGCGCATACCTCGATTGGTTTTCGAGTACGGTTTTCGAGTTCTCCATAGGTCATCGAGTCCTTTCGTAATCACTCACCGCCTCCCGTAACGACGTCGGGCCGGCGCGTGTAATTCCACGGCAAGACCTTGTCGGACGGACGACATTACCACACCCCCAGAAAGGACTAGGCGATAATCCCAGCGTCACGCAGCTCGTCTTCTATTTCTACGATTTCACCGTCGAGCCCGTTGTTCCCGGCGGCCTTCGAAGCGTGCAAAAGACGTAGTCTTTCTACGAGCGTGTTCGGATCGCGCCAATATTTGTAGTCGGGCGCGGTCACGAATCGCATACCCCTCCCCTTCTTTCCCCCATCATCTTGTTTGTTTTGAAGTCTTGAGCTTCTTCGTTTTGTGTTTTGTCTTTCCTCTCTGAAAAGAGGTGAGATGATTTGACGAAATTTATACTTATTATCTTTTAAGTTAAACGGAAAATTCGGTCTGTAACGCTCTTTGTGAGCGGAACGTAATTCGAGAATTCTTTTGTATTTCAACAGATCGTCTTCCATAATCTCATTGAGGTTAGGTTGTTTATCAAAAAGTAGTTCGATAAGACCGGGCTCGGGATAGAACTTGTGTCCCTGCACGTAGAAGGAACCGTCTTCCGGACGAAGTTCGATTAAACCGTTACCGATGTGAGGTCGGTTTGCTAAATATTACGGACCGTAAACGTCATCTGTTATACTGAGTTTGGAATCATCAAAATATTTTTCCAACAGAGCGTAATTTTGGGAGGCGAATGTGTTTTCTTCTTCCGTCTCTTCGTCTTCAGATTCTGCGATAGTGTCGAGCGAGTCATGGAAGTCATCGCTTTCGTCTTCTTCCGACTTGACGAGAGCACGTGTGGAGTGGTCCTTCTTTACTCGAACGCGAGGTAAAACGATTTTTAAAAATTTTCTCTTCCTTTTTTGGTTAAGCGCTTTTGGGAGTCGTGAGATGGGTATCGAGTAATCTATTACGCATCGTTTCGGATTCTTACAAGGTGTCCATTTTGTTGCGAACGTGTCCGCGCGCTTTCTCCACTTCACGCTTCAACCTTTCCTCCGGTGTTTCGGGTCGAAGGGGAGCGGGGGTGGGGAGCGGTGACGGTGACGCGGTGACTTGTCGCGCAGTCTCTTTTTCGCTTTCTCAAGCTCGCTCAGGGTCTTCAGATCCCTTCTTTCTCCTCTTTGTGTTTCCCTTTTTACCGTTTTCTTTCTTTTTGTCTTCAAGCGACCCCCGAGTCTGGATTTGAGTTTCATCACACCGGCAACACTGAGCGCCGCAGCTCTTTTACCGAAACTCGCGTCTCTGGACTCGACTCGCTCCCACGCCGCATTGGCGAGCGATTCGTCCGCTCTTTTTCGTTCTTCACCCTCTCGGTCGTTGTGGTAGGCGATATCGTGTTCCATACACGATTTGTCCAACGGATTGATGCCCCGGTCGCCTCTTTGTAGTCTTCTCGTGAGTTTTGTTCCGGGTCCGCACAACTGATAACCACCGGGAATGTGAAGTTCGAAGGGAAGCTTATCGATCGCCCGATTGAGGATCTAACCTATAAATACGCTACCTCGATAGTGACGTCGCCGAGGTCGTCGCGTTTCTGCGAAATACGAAGTTGTCGCACGTACACTATCTTGGAGAGTGAAGATCGTCTCGGATAGAAAAGATGTTTTATAGTAGTCACACCGTCAGGAATTGATCGAAACCCGATCGGTATCGCCCCTTATTGAGAGGACTCGGTTTGCAGATCATCACAAAAGCAAAAGGCTCGGAATTCCACACTTCGGAGCACTTTGCTTTAAAGTCGTTGAAAGAACTATAATCGTTTCCGACGTGTTCCTTGTAGATGTACTCTAGATTGTTATCGTCTTGCCGGAAGATGACGATTATATTCGCATTATCGCGAATCAGTTGCTTGGGAATTTTCGTGTACGTCTGACATAGATAGAGCACGTCCGTGTGTTTGTGTCTTCCGGCGGAAAGTAATGTTTAATGTTATCTTGTTTTTCCGTGGCGATGTCGTCGAAAACGAAAACGCTGTCTGGAAGCGCCTCGGTGGGCGGCACGATGTTGTCGTGTTGTGAAAACGAACGAAAAGGAACGAGTCCGTCGCAGACTCGCTTCAAGTACGTATACATGGGCTGCTCTTCGGTGGTAGAGTACAAATAGACGTTGAGGAAGGTCAGTCCAAACTTCCCGGTAAGGAGGGAGACGACCGCGTTCGTCTTTCCGCATCCGGAAGGTCCAACGATCAGAGCGCGCACGCTATCAGGGAAAAGAGGACCGTGTCGACTCTTTTTTCCCTCCCCCTCCCCTCTTGCACTCAATAAGGCCGTCACGTTCACGACGGGCAGTTTCGGGTCCATTGTGTTACAATTCTCGAGAGAGACTGCTGGTATGATGCGAGTAGCAAAAACATTTATATCTTTTTTTAAGGTTTATAATTTTTTTTAGGAAGGAGGGAAGGAATCCTACTTGGTACACACATACAAAGGAAAATAAAAACAAAGTATTTTTTAAAAAAAGCAAATTTATTTATTTCAAATTACACACCCATACATCATATGCTTCTAAAAACGAGGTCGGGACGGTCGATAACGGTGGTGGCGGTGGTGTTGTCGACTTCTTCTGTGGCTAAAGATGAAGAAGAAAGCATCGAAGCGATTGACATCTCGATAGCCTTCGTCAACCATTCCGCTGCGTTGCGTGCGCATCCGTTGACATCCAATGGAAATGTGAGTCCACAACACATGCCGCGCAACTCCGCCGCGTCCGGAGTTGTTGATCTCGTTCCGTCCGTTTTTTCCTCGTCCGTCGTCTTATCGTTCCTCCGTCGGCGTCGTGAAGTTTTTTTGTAGTTTTTTCCTTTTGTAGTCTTTTCATATTTCTCTTCTTATTCTTTTTTTAATGCGCAATGAATGTTACACGGTTACACCACGGTTACACCTGTGGTGCTGATGCCGGTGTTACGTCATCTGGCTCCGCTGAAGAAGAAGAAGAAGAAGAAGAAGCGGAACCGACTTCTTCGTCTTCGATCGATGAAACAACAGGGGCGGCCGATCCTCGTGCGTCATCTCTCCTCCCAACGTGTGGCTACGAAGTAAAGAGACGAAATGACACTGGTGGACGAACGACGCAACTTCTTATATAGTTGATTTTTTTTGTTTTCACACGTTTTTCCTCGCGACAAAGTCATCGATCGGCACGTATTGCCGTTTTATAGATAATGAGGCAATACGCGGAGGTTTTGTTCGGCATGTTTGTTTCTGTTTCCCACGTGATCTTAATGTCGGTTTGCGAAGGAACCATGGCAGACGATCTAGCTGAGACGTCCCAGCAAATAAAAGTTGAAAGAAAGTTGGATGACGATTGTAGTAAATTTCTTCCATGTTTTTTATCATTTCAAAGAGATACGGATACCAGTTTTTGTTTTTATAATAAGATACTTTACATAAAAGTTCGGAATAAGGGTAAAACTAATCGTTGAGATAGTTTTGCCCTTAGAATATCGCAACCATCGAACTCGCTCGCGTTCTTTTTATAATTGCCATCCCTGTCCGTTTGCATAGCAAAGATGACGCACAGGGGATGATCTTCCTTCGAAACGGTTTTGACCGACCACTGAAAAGGTCCCATCCCACCTGCCGAGATCGAAGGCAATTCCTGTAGTTCCCATCGTCTGAATTGGAATGGGCCGTCTGCTGTCCAATACCCTGTCACGGCGAGGGAGGCGGCGTCACTGAGCGTGAGATGAGGCATTCTCCAAACGACATCGAGGATATTAAACGTTGCTGCATCTGCCGTTTCTGCTTTTGTAAAGAGACAATTATCTTTGCGACCGCGAATCAGCACGAGGTCGTGTTTCACACCGGTCATGACGCGATTGTGGTCCTCGAAAAAACCCATCCACAATTTCAATGGTATGACCGCATAAAACCTTCCGTCCGGCTCGCAGAAGGCGCGTTTGTTGTTGCAAACATCACCGTTGTACAAATTCACCTCCTCGGTCCATCCCGCACAACCCAATTCCGCCGGAGAGAGCAAAGGAAGGTTCTTCAAAGTGGTCGTGATCCCGGGATTTTTCACTACATCGACGATGACGTTGATTTCAGAACGAATTTCGCTAAAGAGAAAAGCGAAACCGTTGTTCACCAATTCTGTGTTGGGCGAGCCGTGCTGCCGTCCGGCTTGTCTACGGAACCTTTGAGGACGAGAGAACTGGCGGACGGTAGGAGAACGGCGTCCTTATTCGCGATAGTAATACGTATTTCATCGTTATTATTAAACGATCTGATATAGGGCAAGTGATCGTGAACAGCGATGCCGGTGATGTGATGTTTCAGATTCTCTCTATGAAGAATGTCTATGGCACGCTCGTCGATAAATTCCGTTGAATGTTTCACTTTCATTCTCTTTGTAGTCATCTTCTCGTTCTTCTTCCTTTGGAGAGAAGACTAAAACCTAAAGCCCGTAAGCTTTGTCGGCTGGACCGTGTTAACGTGGCGAGCGGGCAAAGCACTCTGTGTCGCGGACGAGGAACGACCTCCAATTTATAGTGTTTCATTTCTTTCTTCAGTCCAGTCTAGGACGGACAAGCAGAGTGCACGTCAACGGCGTTTCCGGATGCAACGGAATCAGTTGACCGTCCGCGTTCTCTAAACGAATCGAAATCTCGTCGATCCAATGTCGCGTGACGCGATGAAATATCTTTTCCGTCGGTCTTTCTTCGAGGATGATGGCAGGTAAGTCGTTGATGTGAAACTGGTGAAGCACGTGGGCCTTCCGATCGTTTATATACCCGCTTTCGATCACGTTACACGTCACGAACACTTCACACTTCAAAGTCTTTCACGATCGCCGGCGCTTGATCGGACATCACGTACTCTCCCCGAGGTGTAGGTGGAACGTTCTTTGTAAATCCTAAAAGTTGACCGATGGATTCATCACCCTCGAAGTCGCGTGAAAGAAGTGCTAATGGGGAATTTGTTCGTGTGCGAGTCCGTTTTCAAGTCGCAAAAATGCGTTTTCATCGCCAACACAACTTGCCGCAGTTGTTCGTGTTGTATTTTTGAACTCGACGCGTGTTGTACGTCACGCGGTGCCCGCGCGCGTATCGAAGAAATTCGGGAGGGGGCGGAAGTCCGAACGAATCGAAATAACGCACCGTTCGGCCACGTTTGTCGTACGCGACGAAATGAGTACCGTCGCCGCTGGCGTCGAGGTTGACGACGCCGCACTCACGCTCCGCCCTTGTTCTTTTGGGCAACGCATCACGCGTAAACACGCCACGAAAATAAGGAATGTTCAAACTCTTCTTCGCAAAACGTGTCATTTCCTCGTGCGTGAGCGCTCGACGCGGTACTCCGCTCATTGGTTTTTTCGAGACGTCCTCCTCCTCCCCCTCCCCCCTTCGTCTTCCTGATCGTTCGAAGCATTTTCGCGGCCCTTAGCGACACGCCCGATCCTTTTTTGGTCTCTTCCATGACCTTGTTATGACGCACCATTTCCGCTAATTCTTGGTTTTTGTTTTTGGTGTTTTTCACAGCGTTCGCGATAGCGGCAGCGCCGCCTGCGACAGCCCCGAGCGCGCTCAGTCCGCTTAGAATGCTCGGAATGAGGGCAGGCAGAAACCCGCCTCTCTTACTCTTCCTTCCACGCGCTTTCCTACTCCTCCCTCGCAATATTCCGCGACCCATCGCGGGAGTGATCACAGCACCCGCCGGCGAATCGGTGTCAACGCTCTCTGCTCTCTCACCTCTTCGTGCGCCTCTCCTCTGTGATAAATTCCTACAATCTCTCGTCGCTGTCGTTCTATTTATTTTATTTATTTATTTTACGTCAAAAAAACAGTTAAAAACTGCGTATGACGTGCTATGGGGAAAAGTGAATTGTGTGCACATATTCAAAATCCTGTGATCCCTACACTTAGTCATATACTACTTAAATTTTGAATATATATATATACACACACACACACACAAGGAAGGTCTCTTTTTTTAAATATCCTCCTTCTTCAATATCCCCTTCGATACCATTTTTTTCTATCTTTATTTCTTTCTCGTTTTTAGGTAGTTCTTTATGCTCGTGAAAAAGATTCTCTGCGTGTTTTTTCGCCTTCGTCAGCGTGTCGTCCAATTGCTCCTTAATCACCACGTCCGAGCTGCTCGTGGCGGCGCCTACTTTGCGAATAAGTTTGTGGTGAAAATTGTAATTACCGGACGAACCGACTTGCGGTAATGTGTCCAAGAGCCTGGGAGGAATTTTTTTTCGTGCGCGGCCACGAGCGCGTTGCATTCGCTCTTCGCGAACGCCTTTAGGTCTTTTTCCTGTTGATCGACACGCGTAGAGAGCTTCCTCTCGAGAGCATCGAGAGTATCGCTTTTTCTTTTTATCACAGTTTCCGCAGACTCATCATCATCATCATCATCTCTCCTCATGCGCTTATGCACAACACTATCAATTTGTTCATCAACGTATCGCTTCGTGACGGCGTGACGCGCCCGAACCGCGTGTCCGAAGACATCTATCGCGACTGCGAGTTTTGTTTTCGACTTGCGACTATTTATTACTGCTCTTCGCCACCAGAGCCAAGGTCAGCGCGTGCGCTGTCTTAAAAGCAGCCACCCCCACTATCGCGCCAAGGGGGTTGGTTCCGCGTGCGCTGTCTTAAAAGCAGCGACCGGCCCACCCCCACGTTCTCGCGCTCAAGGGTCAGGTTCTACCGGTGACCTCGATATGATTAGCTCCCCGCCCGCCTCCTGCGCATGGAGGAGCCCCGCTCTGTAGCCAGCTTCAGTCTGTTTTTTTTATCCGGATCAGGTTCTACTCCCGTGCCAGATACTACATGTCCAAGGTAATTCACCTGCTTGCGAAATAAATGGCATTTCTTTGGGCTGAGTTTCAAGTTCGCTCCTTCCAACCTCTTGAACACCTGTTCTAGGTTATTGATGTGATCTTCGAAAGATTTTCCAACAACAATTATATCGTCGAGGTAGAGAAGACATGTCTCCCACGACAGACCTCTAAGCACGGTTTCCATCAATCTTTCGTATGTAGCTGGAGCATTACACAGTCCGAAAGGCATTACTGTAAACTGCCACAAACCTGATCCGATGGTAAATGCAGTCTTCTCTCGATCTCTGGGATCTAATTCTACTTGCCAGTATCCGCTTTTCAGGTCAAGTGTCGAGAAGATCTTGGCCCCAGAGAGCGTGTCCAACATGTCAATACGGGGCAATGGATAGCTATCCTTCTTCGTTACATTGTTAGCTTCGGAAATCAGAACCAAGTCGACCGTCTTTCTTCTTTACCAATACGACGGGAGACGCCCACGGACTGCTTGATGGTTCGATTACGCCATCCTTCTTCATCTCTTTAATAATCTCATCTGCTTCTCAATTTTCTTTTCCATTTTTTCTTCGTTCTTCAAAATTTTCTCATCCATCTTCTCAATTTCTTCTCGCACGAATTTATTATTGAGTTATTTTTTGTTCTAACTTTTCTTCCAAAATCTTGGAATTTTCTATTAATTCCTCTTCACTGTTCAGCTTCCACTGCGGACTCAAGACTGACCCGCGGTCGCCGGCCGCCGCGTATTTATACTCGGCAAGTGCCTTCCAGAACTTTCCGGACGTCGCGCATGTTCTGGAATAATCTGCCGGCAGGTGATGCAATCCGCGCTCACAGGCAGCTCGTAGTGGCGCCGGCAGGTGACGCGATCCGCGCGTACAGGTAGTTCGTTGTGGTGCCGGCCAGTGACGCAATATTCGTTACAATATGTAACAAAAGTTGTGAGGGTGGTTTCGACAACGATTTGGATTTACTAATACCCATTTTTGCTAAGTGTACATTCAAAACACTACAACATTCCAGTATCTCTCACAAGAAACACTTACTGAGTAGCAATTCTCACAATACACTGGTAGGCCGAGGTAACTTTTTGAACTAGTGTTTCAAACAGCACTAGATTATAGCCTTTTTCGCATTACTGGATTATCTTGCCATCTAGCAAGTACAGTTTAGAATCTTTCCACCTGCCGTCTGGTGAGAATTTGTGGATCTTTATTGTGAAAAAATGGAAACAATTAACAAGGCAATGAGCGAAAGACTGAAAATATAGATAAATAAAAACTCAAAAATCTTACGTGCTGGAACATTTTGAAGAGCAGATTCTGACTTTACACACCAACATTGATATATCAGATCTCTGATGCAAAATGGCTGTTGACTAGTGTAATTAACGAGATCAGTTTCAAAATTAATCCCTCCGCGTGAACTTCAATGGCTACGGTAGTATACTTGTTTTTTAATGTGTCATCTGAGGGTATTTTCAAGATGGAATATGGCACGACTTTTGCATCTTTCTTGGTCCTGCCGCAAGATGTCGCATGATCGCGACCATATCAAGCAGTGCTGCAGATCAAGGGACTCTAGCGGCAGGACCGCAAAAAGTGGTTTCATATTCTATCTCGAAGATAATATCCTGAGATGCCACGTTAGAAAAACACAAGTATAGCCCAGTTTTAAAAACAGCGAATCTTAATAACATCGATAGTTTTGGGTCGATGTTTTATTAGCATCGATGTTTTCATTTTGAACATCAATGTTTTGTTGCCGATGGCGCATTCCCAACCGTGACGTCCGGGAGGGGATGGCGACAGCAGCGCTCCCAATAAGGGAGATTTGGGAAGAGAGCATGGGTGACTTGGAGGGTAGTGCCAATGTGTCATGGCACAAGCAACAAAAAGCAAGGGAAAAAATGATCACAAATGTGTGTATAAAATATCGTTTCTTCAAAATGTGTTCTTTATATTGTTACGATTCTAGGTAGTGAATTAAAACTCTGGTACTATTTTAACAAAAACGTTTATTCTGTTTCTTAAACAATCACTGTAAACACTTGATTATTCTTTATACGTCACACTTCTCTTGATTATTTATTTACATTACACTTCTCTTCATTATTTATTTACACTGTTCACTTCTCTTACACTGTCACACAGTCGTAAGCACTAACCACAGTTCGATGCACTGAGCACAGTCCGATGCACTGGTCACAGTCCAATGCACTAACCACAGTTCGATGCACTGAACATGGTTCACGTCAGTGAGCACAATGACTGCACTGCTATTCACCGCGATGCACACACTTCACAGCTCAGCTTCCACTTCGAACTTAAGACTGACTCGCGGTCGCCGGCCGCCACGTATTCGGGAAGAGAGCACGAGATTTGGGAAGAGAGCATGGGTGACTTGGAGGGTAGTGCCAGTGTGTCATGGCACCCACTCGGCGGGTGCCGTCGACAACTTTCCGGACCCTGCGAACATTCTGGGACAATCTAGTGCAGGGGCCGCCGGCAGAAGACGCAACCCGCGCACACAAGCAGCTCGTGGTGGCGCCGGCAGATGACGCAATCCACGCATACAGCTAGTTCGTGGTGGTGGCGGCAGGTGACGCAATATTGGTTACAATATGTAATTCATTTGAACCAGCGCTTAGTCATTCGATGCTCTATCAATACTTTCAAACGCACAGAGCACAATGCTATGTGTAGGCCTCCTCCTCAACCTCTGAGCCACCTACGAATTGGCATCATCTCTGCCCATTTAACGCTGTATAAAGATCGCTCTGTTGGTTTGTATTCGTCCCTTAAGGATGAGACGGTGCCACAAGAAAAGTGACACCGTCTCATCCATAAGGGATTCATTTGAAGTAGTTCACGTTCTGTTTGATCGAGTGCACCAATGACACTATCTTCATCGAGCAGTCTCTCGCGATCAGGATAACCCACGGTGCAAGAAAATCCTACATCGTGGGATAACCCGATGCCCTGGTATTTCGTACGTGTTTCCTTGCGTTTTGCACATGGAGAGGCGGCGTACGCCATGGGCGGAAGGCTTCCTCTCTCCTTCCTACACCCTTCTTCAGGGAACTCAGGAAGCTGTGTCCTCTTGAGATTACTGTGGGCGCTCAGGCTTTCTAGCTGAGTATTTTTATTTGTTATTATTATTATTATTATTATTATTATTATTATTATTATTATTATTATTATTTATAGTTTGTTTTCAGTTTCATCTTCATTATAACTTAAGAAACACGGTCATTGTAAAATTAAATTTTGTTGCCCACGAATTTTATTGTAGAGATTACCAAACCACTTTCAAAATATTGCATCGAAATTTAAAAACATAGATTGTTTTGATCGATGCTTTAATTTTAAACACCGAAAATTGGTTATATCGATGTTTTGTTACCGGTGTCGTATCTCTGGGGAGTTTGTGCACGCATAAGCGGGCAGCAATCGACTACAATCTCGATATTCTGCGCATGCGCAGATGCACGAAAGTGATCGAACCTTGAACTGCGCATGCGAAAAAGATAGTGCTTTCGATTGCTTTATGTTCGAGGGTACACAAACTCCCTACTAATGAGCACCAATAAAATTCCGCACCAGCAACCACTGGAAGAGAACATGATGAAATGACGTGTGTGAGCCGCACCGAGTTTTGCTCGATCTGCGCAGCACCAGATACGTCACGCACCACGTGACCACAACACGCACTTCATTCGAAAAGCCAGACGAGATCAGGGCCAAAAGGCGCTCACCGCCATGCAGCATGCAAGCGAGCAGTGCCAGTGAGAAACATATTGAAATTGGAATAACCTGACAATTTTCAACGGCGACCAACCAAAAATAACACGATAGAGGTGTAGTTGAAATAAAATATGCAATATTATTAAGAAGTCCTTTATATATCTATTTCTACAAGTAATTACTTGTAGCTAACTACTGTTATTTAATATCTGACTGCATTTAAAATTCCCGTTGATAATGTGACGCATGACGCTTATATTGGCGGAAGCCGGATAGCCTAAGCAACAGCGTCAGCGAAGCACGTAGCTGTATCCTCAACGCGTAGTAAAATGTGGTTTTATCGTCCGGGCAAATGATTATGGAAATTAAAGCATCCAGCCCACGCCATTAGCATCGGAAAAAGGGGTGCCTGGACGAGCCCGTCACAAACTGCCTGCACGACAGTTCCAAATCCCGCTGTCTGCTAGGATACACGAGGGGCCCACGATGAAGCTCCAGATCGCAAGATCCGTGTGGAGATACGCGTGTGCTGCATCTCGGGCCCACACCGCCGCTCCGGCACGGGAGGTCCTTGGAGGCCTCGTAGTCAAGACCGAGGTCAGGGATATGTAATAACCGCCTTTTCGCTAATTCGAAGTCTGCCACGACGCCGAGAAAGTTGGGATTCATTAGGCCGAGAAGACCCGACTGGTACTGCACTGTTCCTCAGATCAGTGGCGTCTCCTCACTCTAGACCTAGGGCGTTGGCAGTGAAGGAAAGTGTTAACTCCTACACTACTCTAACCCTCATACTACTCTCTCAACATGCTAGAGGCAAATGAAACACCAAGTGTGCAAAAGACAATACTTTCACAAACCAGATTGTGAATGCGTGTACAAACTCTGAAAATCCATGCCCAAGATACCATATTACATTTTGCCGAAAATTATACAAAACTCTGATAGAATTTAGTAACAATACGAGTGAAATACGGCGCCAATAAGGGTTACATAACTTATGTGCAACTAATTAATTCGTTATTGCGTGCTTTTTAGTCTTTGTTAAATGAAACACCACAAAACTAGTAAATTTTTAAAAGTTACAAACTATCTTAAAATGACAAGATCATAAAAACGTTATAACTTCAAAATACTTAAAAACAAAATATTTTTAAGAAATTTACAGTGGCGTTTTGCACGTAGTTGTTTTACAAAGAAATTTTTATTTTGGAAAAGTATAAAAAATTGACGTTATTGTACGAAGAGTTTCTACGAGAATTTGTAAAATTGCAAAGCATTGATATTCAATCGAAGCAGAATTTAATACCCTTCATTTTTGGTAATAAACTTTTTGATGAAACCTTTATTTCTGAATTTTAGAAAAAAAAATTAAAAAACTACGAATGTTTTTTTAGTTTTTTCGGTACTGAAGCTTCACTTGAAAATCGAGGTAAACTTAGTTTCAGAAACCTTTAAATGATTAAAACAACTTCCAAATCTTCGCCAATTTTTGGGATGCAGGCCATTTTTTGAACCTAATTTCATGTGTCTAAATGTGAACATCAACCAACTAATTTGTGAACTGACCAGATTCGCACAGTAGCCGTAACATGTTTACGCCGAAGCTCGTACTCTAATAGGTAACTCCAACAATTTTTTATGGACAATATTGAAATGTACTACGAGTACAAACCTAAAAGAAGACCTTTAGAAAGAAGGAAAAAAATAGTAAAAAGTTTATTATTTTTATACTATTTTCAAATCACCTTCGTAATTTAAGAGAGCTGTAAACCAGCCTTTTTGATTGTGCGGACCACCTAATATATTATCACCAAAAATATTTTCAGGTCAACAAACTTAAATACAATTGAAAAAATATATACTCGCGCACACGCACACTTGCCTATATATACAGCCCTGTGCCCTAAATAGTTCGGTGAAAATTCCATCTCGATATCTTGAACGAACTGTTTGCGTTATTGTTACGAAAAGTCATAAGACAGGCTAAAATCATGAAAAACGATCAGGATATTTTGAATTCAAATAATAAAACAAAAGCAATGTGGAATATAATAAAAAATACTACCAAATCAACTAGAAAACCCGTAGAGAATATCGTTATATTTTAATATAACGATATAAATGTGAACGATCCGGCAACAGTGGCTAGTCTCTTTAACCAATACTTTTCGAGAATTGCTGCCGATCTCACTAAGGGTCTTCAGGCACAAAATTCAAAAACAGACAGTTCACCCAAAATTGTAGACACAATGTTCGTTTCCGAAACTTCTTCCTATGAAATTCTCAAAATAATCGGTAAACTAAAAAATAAATATTCGTCCGGTTTAGATGAATTCCCGGATTCTTTGTTAAAGACTTGTGCGTATGCCATTATACACCCGTTAACTCACATATTTAATGCATCTTTATGCACTGGAACGTTTCCAGATATTTTCAAAACAGCTCAAATTAAGCCGCTTTTCAAAAAAGGCAACACAAATGAAATTCAAAATTATCGGCCTATTTCTCTTCTATCAGTCTTTTCAAAAATATTAGAGACTTTTTTACATACGAATGGAAACCTTTCTCACTAAACACGACGCGCTTTCAGATTGCCAACATGGATTTAGAAAATCAAAATCAAGGAAACAGCTATATTTTCTTTTCTTAAAGATGTCGCCTCATCATTGGATCAAAACGAGGCACCTATTGGATTATTTTAGATCTCTCAAAAGCTTTTGACGTCATTGATCATGACATTTTACTTTCCAAATTACCTTCATATGGAATTCGTGGTATTGCTCTAGATTGGTTATGTTCGTACCTTAAACAACGATCTCAGAGAGTTGAAATACCTTACTGGAATGATGGAACATTACGTACACACCTTTCCGACTCTTTGCCCGTTGCATGTGGAGTTCCTCAAGGCTCGATTTTAGGCCCTATTCTGTTCCTACTTTACGTAAACGATATGCCCTCGACGATTCAAAACGGAAGAACGGTTCTCTTTGCGGATGATACGAACATCCTTTGCAATAAAGAAACAGTAAATAGTACAATATCAGATGTTTCAAATTGGTTCCGAAATAACAAATTAATAGTGAACGAAAAGAAAACGGTTTTAATGCAGTTTTCCATTTCAAATAAACAATTCTGTGCCCCATTGACAATGAACAATGTACCATTGAATGATGTTAAGGCAACAAAATTTTTAGGTCTCTCAATTCAGTCAAACCTTAAATGGAACGTCCATTTAAATGAATTGAACACAAAATTAAGTTCATTGTGCTACGCGTTCAGAATTCTTGCAAATTCAGTCAGCCTTCATACTGCTCGTTGTGTATACTTCGCGAATGTTCATTCCCACCTGAGATATGGTATAATATTCTGGGGAAATACATCTTATAGCTTCCAGACTTTTAGATTACAAAAACGAATTGTACGAATAATAACCAAATCCCACCCACGTGATTCATGTAAGCCTCTCTTCATTAATCTAGGAATTCTACCATTACCGTGTCTTCTTATTTAGGAATCAGTGGTTTTTGTAAAAAATGACTTGCTCAAGGGCGGGAATATATTTTCAGAAAATGCCGAAATCTATTACTATAACACTCGACGTAGAAATCATATTCACCAGGTGACAGTATCAACAGCCCATTACAAAAAATTCACATACAATACATGCACATTATTTTACAACACTTTGCCAGATGACATTAAACGATTAAATTCAATAGAAAAGTTTATATCCCAAGTGAAATCGTTTCTGCTGCAAAACTGTTTCTATACAATTAGAGACTATACTGAGCTTCACAAGAAAAGTAACATTAATTTTGACAATGATACATAATGCTTTATTTACCATTTGAACTGTGTAAATGAGTATAAACAACCTGTAACAACTATTGTACTACAGCTTCCGGGTCAATGACCCCCATCTCGATCAGGTTTTTGTCCAGTTTCCCTGATCCATTGAGCAAATGCTGAGATGGCCCTTGTTTCTTCTGGACATAAATGTAACTTCATTTCCTGTGCACGTCTTCTAGAATTCAGTGGGAAATACAATTATTCAAATTATCGTTTCCATGTCGCGGCAGGAAGTAATAAGAGCCAAAATTTATTGCTTATTTATCCTTGAAAATAGATTTTATTACATGGGAGTTTTTTGTGTTGTTTTTTCTCCTTTCAAAATTCAAAATTTATTGCTTATTTATCCATGAAAATAGATTTTATTACATGGGAGTTTTTTTTTTCTCCCTTTCAAAATTCAAAATTTAAGTAGTATATGACTTAGAGTAGGGATCACAGAATTTTGAAAATGTGCACACAATTCACTTTTCCCCATAGCACGTCATACGCAGTTTTTAACTGTTTTTTGACGTAAAATAAATAAATAAATTGAACAGTTTAGAAAATATTTGGTGTGGATGTTTTTATTGACTCACCCTGCATATATTTCATGATGAAGCAAACCATCAAATTATGACATTTATTAACATTCCATGCGTAGGCAGTTCGCTCCCAGAAAAACAACGCGGCTCAAATGTTAGCCAATAGAAAAAATAGTTACATTGACTCACGATTCTGAGGCTTCAAGCTTTAATTTTACACCAATTATTTTGAAAGAAAATTCTCGATGATAGGTCTTTCAAGAATTGATCTATTTTTATGTATTTCGTAAAATTAGACACATTGTGACCATTCTGTATTTTTGAGTCCATGAAGTTATGTTTTGTGATCAGGATACTATTATGGTCCAAAGTGGGCACCATTTCAGCCCATCATCTTTCGAAAATAAAACCACTCAATACTTTTTACTCCAATTTCAGAAAAAAAAAAAACGGCTCAAAAACGGGAAATTTGTGAAATTTGGTGTTTGTGGCATCCCTAAACCCATTTTAAATAGTTTCTTTGATGCGAATTTTGTTTACATTGAAAACTAACCTTTATACTTTCTCGCCGTATTGTACTCGTGCGCCAGAAATCGGCGATTTTTTGACAGAATAATTCTTATGACTCGGGGAAAAAAGATGATAAATATCGTTCCTGACTGTAGTAAATTATTTCCTCTAACACGTTATCTAGTCAGAATTCGTGTTCTATGGGACCGAAAAACATGTCTCCGTCCATCCGTCTAGGGTCAATACTAGCACCTAAACAATTCAGACGATTTTCTCCAAAATTCATATTCCTCGATCGATTTAAAGAAACCCAGTACCCTGAGAGTTTGAAACGGAAATTCTGACTTTAGGGAATACTTTACATGATGCCTCAACATTTTCAAAAAAACATATTTTTGGATTGAACTTTGTACTCGGATAGCGTAGAGAACGCCTGAAAATTGCGCAGGTCTCGTTTTCATTGAAATCCTTCAATTTTTCAAATATTATATGTTACTGTTGGGAGTTACCAAATATTATATGTTATTTGAATCAACTAGTCTTCATTTGATGGTACCCTCAACTTTCTTTATGTATTCAGTCTTCTGACTGACTCTTGACTAGCATTCTGTGACCCATAATACGCTATCTGCAGTCTTCTTGTGGGTTGCAGCCCACAGGGAATCACTGCTGTGAACAGTCTCCAGAGTAATTTCTATTACATAAATTTTCCTAAAAACCCTAATGGAGAAATAAGGAACAGAATGGGTGAAAATACTGCGATTTAAAAAAGGGTAAAATAATATTTTGATGATATCTTCATTCTAAAACAGATTATTCAATGGATTTTGATGTTTTGCACATATACATAGTGGAATTTTTATGCTTTTATTGAGAATACATATTCACATTTTTTGGAAATTAAAAAAAACGTAAAATACATAGGAAAGTTTTTCAATTCAATTATCTTTAACAATAGAAAACAACATGTACTCTCTAAACCCTCTTAAGAAGTTCAGTTTTGAGAGAACAGGAATGCCATTTCCACATGTTCCAACAAATATCGCCAATTCATTGAGAGAGTTGAGATGCAATGTTTTCTCTAAAAAAATATTGGCACTGCATTCAACTTTTTCACATATCCTTGGGAATAATTTAATATTTTTTAAAATTTTTCATATAAAAACCTGGAATTCATTCTGGCAATGGCACTTCAAGGTACAAAATCAACACAATGAACAGAACGTCTTTTCTCTCAAGGGAAAACACTGCAAAACAATTATTGAAGATGATCATTACTGATATGCTTCAATACACATTAATTTATTCCCTAAAAATCTAAAACAATTATATTTAAGACAAATTCTTTAGGAGGGACAAACCTCCATCAGAAAACAATTTAACATACCAGAATTGTACAGTTGTATATAATTAACACAAATATAGTAACAATCCATAGTATACAATACCTTAAATAAAACAACTCATAACTGAATCGAAATATGCATTGACACAGATTCAACATTACACAGTCCAGAAAAACATCACACGTATTTACAGTTGAACATTTGTCTTTTGGAGTCATGGTTCCAATGAGACAACGACAATTTACAAATATTAATTTTCCAATATACAATTACATTAAGAGTTGAGAAAATGCCTAGTGAAACTATTAATGAATAACAATTTTATATCTTTTATTCAGAACAAAACACTGAGCAAAACAGATATTTGAAGATGGTAAAAAATTATATTTTCTTTACTCAAACTAAGTCCAGAAACAATTAGTACTAACAATATGTTCATAATGCTTCCATATATATTACAATGAACATTGACATATAAAGTAAAATCAAGTAGCATATTCATAGTTTTCTGGATATTACCCTATTGATATTGGTTGTAGGTCAACCAGGCATTTACTGTGAAGCAAAATATTTCAGTAACACAGCCCATTACAGACGAGATATTTTTTGCTTTTTTAGAAATACATTATTATGAGCTGCTTTCTCAACAATTTGAAATACAACAGAACAGTTCTTTTAAAAATTCTCATGACATTTTCACAACCAATAAATTTTTTAAAGTGGAATTACTCCACCTTTTTTAATGTGCCTAACACTGTAGGTTAAAGCTACAATTTTTGAGTCAGGCCAGAAGCAAAACAATATTAACAATGATTAGTGAAGATATTTAGTTTCCTTTTCCCAATTCCTTTTTGTAATTACATAACGATTACTGTAATAGTAAAATATTAAATTAACTGGAATATGACAGTCCCTCACAAGTCCATAAGAATTGCAACTGCGGAAGACTGAGGCACTAGAGAAACAGATGTGGTAATAAATCCCTGTACTTATTTACACATTGGATTGAGAGCAGCTGTTGACAGAGATGAGAAAAATCTAAATGTTCCACAGAGATTTATCTGACTATTCAGTTGAGTACTAGCTGAGCTACAGCTTGCCTCTATTGTGCAAACTCATAATAACAATTGGTGATTGGTTATTGGGTACTGTAGTATTTATTGTTCATATGTCTTTGTTTTAAAAAATAATCACTAAATAAAATTAATTTTGAATTTATATATGTATGTTTTGTGAAAATAGAAAATTATAAAAGAATGCTCTGACAATACTTCTTAAAATGGAACCACACCTCCAATATCATTTACACAGAATACAAAACTTCATGAGTGTCCAATTTAAATAATATATAAGAATGATCAAAAGTATGGGGAAACATTCAACCATATGTACACAGAGTCATTTATTTCCATTATTACTATATTACAACAGTTAGAGATGAAAAATCCCTCTACATTCTACTCTTTCACATACTGTTTCACTTGCGAAAAAAAAAATCCATCTTTAAAAAGGATTTCGAGACATGAATGGAGACAAATCATGGTGAATAATTTAAAAGCAAAATTCAGTTCAAAGTCAAAATATTTGTTTTTGAGAAAAAACATTTTTCTTACAAATATTTTTAAGTTACAATGCTGAGTGGTTTTCATTGTAAATGTGCATAACAACCAATATGCACATAATGAGTCAATTTTTAATATTTTTTTGTGTTAAAAAAGAAGTTGGAACATCTGGTTCTGAAACTGAGTAATTGAACTTGGCTTATTTTGCAACTAATAATAATAATGAACTTGGTCATTTTTTAAACTACAGAACTGGAATTGACCAGATATGAAATGAATAATAATGCTTGTTGGTTGCAGCTGAATTACAGTTGTGGATTTAGTTGGTTTTGAAAATAAAGGATTGAACTTAAATGGTTTTAAAACTGACTGCTTGAACTGAACTGGTATGGAAATTGAACTATCCAAACGCATGTTTTAAATAATAATAATAAGAAGAAGATAAAGAAGAAGAAGAACAAAGTTTTTTTTCAAAAAAACTTTGCTCTATATACATTTGACAAAACTGCATAAATACGTCAATATACTGTTCGTATTTTTAAGCATCAGTTTTAATCTGCTTAGGAATTAATCACGTAGTTTAGTCCCAATAGGGCAGAACTAGGGACCATGGGAAAGGCACTAAGGAAGAAAATTGTTTCTTTGCCCTAAATATATTTTTTACACTAAAATAATAAAGAAAGAATAAGAATAAAAATATTTCAATTAAAAGGACATTGGTTTTCTAATTGATCTCCACACATGCCTCATAAGAAATATGTTTCATAACAATGGTTAAAGGAGGAAATATACTATAACAATTGTGACTCTTCATATGGTTGGTTGACATTTCAATTCTCAAATTCTATTCCATGAATTAAATCATGAAAACAATGAAGAGAAAATATAAAACACCATAATATTCCTTGTATTTGCATTTTATGACTAGATGAATACCCTGGTAAAGAAAGAATTACTCAAGTTAACTTTATTTACTTTAGTAGAAAATGGCTAGATCACTGAACAGATCTTTCTCTATAAAACCACAAGTTTAGCATAGTATTACATATTTTACTGCTTGACTTTTGTGGCAAAAATATTACGTGACACTGAAGGCACACTCATGTATGTTGAATGAGGTATCAAACACTCTAGCGAGTAATAATAAAATGCAATAAAAGGTCTTTTTCAGATCACAGAATTGCGTTAGGCAGAACACATCCACCTTACACTCGATATCCATTCTCCACTTCATCAAAGAAACAAGTTGTCATTGGGTAAACAATAAAACCTAACCACATACATAAGCCCGACCACAAAAATTAAATATCTAACAAACAATTAACTAAACTAGACACAATGAAAATTAAAATACTATAATCACATGTTTGTTTGTTTGTTTGCCACAAGAAATGTTAAAAAACTAGCATATCATTTTGATGACTCACAGCATTAAATTTAATGCCACCAATTTCTGCACTTTGATTTATGTAGTATTAATGACTTAATTACTTAATTTTTTACATCATTCCATAAATATTTAAATCAAACTGTCTCATAGCATTTCGTAATAAAATAGTTGTAATTCATCAGTACTGCATTTGTGATTCTACTCTCTGCTTAATTAAAATAAAATGAAGCATTACATTACATTAACATAAAAATATCATTCACATTATCCAGATAAATTATATTCCAAGAAGAGAATTTTGAGCTTGTTTGAAAGATCAAACATATATTCTCAGAGAAAGGTTAATTATTAGATTTCACAAAGTACTGCAACAAGTCTTCCATTCCATTTCTTTGGTAACAGCAATACATAAACAATCTTAAGAACTGCAATTACATCCAATTAACATTTTCAATTCTATAAGACCAAGTACTTTTTGAGTATCCTGAATTTACCACTTCGAATAAACATTTAACTTCCACTCATTTTTACACTCAACATCTGATACAAATGTATGAAGATTAGAACATTACTTTCATGTTCACTATTATCTGATACAAGTACAAGTATTTGGGATGGAATGCAGATGTTAACATGCAATTTATACAATGCAATTCAAATTTAAAAAATTCCAAATGGCTTTCAACTCCAATTGGAGAATTTCATTGAAGCAATGAACAGCAAAGAAGAAATAGTGTCATGGTAACAATGATAAGAAATATAGCAGAGGCAGTAAATGACACAGTACATCCATTAATATCATGTAGGGATCTTCATTCATGAAACAACAATTGAACACTACTTCCATGACAAACTGAATAATTAGAAACACATGTAATACATATTACATGAAATACTTCAAATGACAAAGTCTGACAACTACTACAGGTAAGCAAAAGCTAAAATACTTATCTCAAAAATGTTCCATTTATACTAATACGCAAAACCTTGCATAAGTAACTGGTTTTTTTTTTTTGTTATTTTTTTTGGCAACAACATCAAGTTGAACAATACTTACAAACATATCTTAGGCCAAAGCAGAGTACATTAAATTAATCTAAAGATGGAAAAAATTAATATGAATTTCAAACATTAAAGCATGACTCAAACAATGGTTTCATGTATTGTTAATAATCAGCATTACATTTTATGTGAACTGTTAGAAGTGTCTGTTACAGTTATTTGTAGAAATTTATCATCTGTCCAGAGTTGTGTCAGGCCAAACCAATTGACAATTTCATCATTCTTTAGAGAACATTTGATGAATTTCTTCCACAGGTAATGATTCCACACACATGGTGGAAATAAGTCATGGGAGAAAGAAAATTCTTTCTAAGGATACTGTTACCCTTAAAAGTATCCCTGCAACACATTGTCACAACTCTTAATCACTTCAGACAGAATTAAGAACATTTATAACTGGGTTCAATAATCTATTATTTCACATCCAGTATTTGACTATAAAGCAAAAATAATCCTGTTCTGTGGAAGAGCAATCATTCAATTCAGAATCTTAGCATTATTTTGCAAGTACATCTTACAAGCAAACATTGAATGTTGGGAATAGATATATGACATTCAATGAAAACTTCCTTCTAGATTAGCACAATTCTGTCAGCAATACTTTGTCACACAGAAATGAAAGTGGAGAAACACATCTATTTACTTAACAACTGAAAACACAAAAATATACAAGATAAAAAAGCACTGTAATTTCAAACAATAAAAGAGAAAACCTACCAAAATACACACTTCAGGAAATGACATCAATAAACTTTCGCAACAACATTACAATTTGGAATTATATTTCACCCATTTGATTGCAGATGTGCTCACTTTCTGTTAAAAAACAAGTCTTTATTTTGACACAAGATGCAACATTAACATGGGTTTTAATAATTTTAGCGGAAATAAATACCTGATATTCTAATATTATTTGGTTGGCAAACAAATGTATTCTGAAGGAAGGAATATTCTAATTACTGTTTGTGAGTTTGTCCTTTATGTGTCAACCACATCAGAGTTCTCAAACTTTTAAAAGATTGTACACCTCGCACATGTCTAAAGTTTTAATTGTCCCCATACTATAAAATTTTCCTAAAAATTATAGGTATTAAATAACTGGCTAAACTTCAGCATTTCTGCACATCATTTTCTATGTAGGTTTACAAAACAATATGCTTTAGCCTCAAGTAAATAACCTACACAATTGTAATTAAGACAGAATAGTTTTATAGAATGATTTTAGAGTAACTAATATTGCAAGATGAACATACAGTTTTTAAATATTGTTGGAACCATGAATAAATGACATGAGATTCTGTTCGTTGCAAAATAGAAAATCCAAAGTTTACTCTGACTTTTCAGTAAAGTGCTCAATTTCTTCACATCTTTTCACATAAATTGTTCAAGTACCCCTTACAAACCTACCACATATGCCTGGGAGTATGTGTACCATAGTTTGATAACCCCTGCTATCTATAATATGGGAAAAGCTCCGAGAAAGAAAAATATCAATAGGATATCATTTGGTTGTACTTAAAAGTGTTCATGAGACATAGTCATAATGCCTTCTTCATTCCAAATAAAATGTTCACACTGGCCTCCACACATTTCACAAAACCAGACACATGAAAATAAAGAAGAAAAAATAGAATTATCTTTTTTAAGTGTTTTTGTTTTATTTTTGTATTCATTTCATTAATGTTTGTATTTTAAATTAAATTTACTTTTATTTTTTGCAAATAAGACCTTAAAATGTATTTTAATTTATTGGTACAAAGTTTTATCAGATAATTAGGCAAATTTTAAAATAATCCTTAGTTCAGAATCTTATCATTTGCAAACATAAGTAACATTAATACTTAAACATGATGTTATTGCAACTAAAATTATTACTATCTTTTTTTTTATTACCCTGTAAGTTCATACTGAATGTGATAGGTATCAATTTAAAGACGAATATCATACAATCAACAATACATTATATCTTACAATTTCAATATTGTAATATATTTATGTAGCCAATCAATATTACAAAATAGATGACTGCATTATCACATAATTTTATTTGTTTAAATAACAGTTGCATATAGTATAAATTAACATCACTGTAAAACCAATTAAATTTTTTTTCATTATTGTTACCAAAATATTTTAATTTCTCTTAGTCAATGATATGATTCATGTTTTGGCTAGGCAATACATTTTATCAAGAACAATTTTGTTCAATTATTTAAATACACGTTTGCACATAATGTAAGTTGCAATATAATTCTAGTTAGTTTCGTAAGAATGTATGCCTTTTCACAGGAGATATAAATGGAATCATGAAATTGTAAGTCCATGATTCATGTATAAATTAGCAAAGTTCAATGAATTTTTCATTCAAAAGTATCAGTTATTAGGTGCCATGAGCATGTTAAATTGATATGAAAGTAGTCCAGCACCACAGTAATTTCAATGCGTTGTAGAGAAAGCAACTATACATTTCAGACATCTTTTAATAAAAAGCAGTTATATTTTTATAAAGATGTTAACATCCATCTTGTCTCCTTTTTAAATTATCTCCCGCTTTTTCTGAAATAGAACATAACACTCCATACTCAGTTAACATTGCCCTAATTTTATAAACTTCATCAATTGGTATTATACATTAAAAAATCAACATATAAAATATTCAAGAACGTGAAAAAGTAGAGAGAAGAAATGAAAGAAAAGGTTTGCTAATAAACATGTATAATTGATGCACTCAGTTTTAAATAATAGTATAACTGACATTTCCCATTTCACAGGGAAATTCGCTCTGAAACCGTATATGTACACAAATGAGGGACATAACTTATGAGCAAATTATCACTGCCATTTGTTGCCCATTCTTAAAATTACTTACATTGCTATTCCCTCTTCTTACTGAACAATATCTTAATTTCATCTAGTGTCAGATATGAAACCATGTCTTTACATCCAAATGTCACAATTATGAAGGAAAGAAAGAAGGAAGGAGTAAAAAAGCATGAAACTATTATGAACTTTCTAATATTACTTGTGAAAATAATGTCAAGATACCATGAGCTAGAAAGAAAGTTCTGTAATTTTCAGATATTACTTTGAGACAATTGTTTAATCAACTAATCCGGAAATTTCACAACTCTTTCATATAAGTTCCCTGACAGAAAGAGCTGCTTGTTTGGTACTGGGCTAAGAATCATCAAACAACTCAATGATGTACAATTCAGCCCTCCCATAAAAATCAAAAACAAAATGCTCTGGTTGAATCTCCACCCTCAGCTTTGTAACACAAACTATAGCAAGACTGCAAGTTTACATTCATAGTAGTAAAGGGTTCTGAGCTCATTGTTATACAGAATTCTTTCTTAAGGTGTTATAAATATGTTTATATATTGGAACCACAACTCATAATTATAACCTATGCAGAATAACAAATCAGTGAGTGTAGAAAAGACAAACACAACCAATTAAAACAACTATAAATCACATATTAACTTGTACTTAAAATGGAGGAAGGTAGATACACGGGCATACTGATCTTAGAAACACTAGGTAACATAAACACTATTAATCATGTAGCTACCCAATTCAGTTTTCTCTTAATGTACACAATCGCACACTTTCAGAACTCTGTAATAGTAATTGAGCATGGCAGATGATTCTGCCAAAATCTAAGAATAGTAGGAATCATTCTGAAGATTGTCTATACTTCATCACAAAAAAGACAATAGGTCATCAGATAAGTTATTCTATACTTTAAGCATATGGAAGCAGTCACATATTTGTACTGTACCACATATTTAATAAAAAAAATTTCAGAAACAATTTCTCATAACTTTCAAAAGACAACTTTCTATTTCTTTGTTTTCTTCTTGTAAGATAACAGAATTTGAAAAGGAAACAAGCAAAATCATTACTTCTGTACTGTTGGAGTCAAATTGTTCACTAGCAAACTCTCAAAAGGCATAAATAAGTCTCTAAAATGTTGACAAGATGACTCATTTACTCTATAGACAAAATTCCATTAATCGATGTATCATAAGTTTAATATCAGAAGATTCGCTCAAGACACAAAAGGTGTACAGTAAATATCGAGTATTTTTATTTGAACATTTTCATCAGAGTTGTGATTTAGATTAAGACAATATTTAAAATATTTTCAATTTAATGAATCAGATGCAGATACATTTTTTCTAAAGCATAAATTCCTGCAAATTTAGCTACATTATAGTGAAAATTTAAATGAACCACAACAAAATGCTGAACTGAGTAGGTCTTCACAATTCAATTAATGTTTATTCAATTTGCAATAATTACTGAATATTTAAAATCACTGTTATTAATCAGAACTTCATTTTCAGCCCAGTTGCTGCAAGATTAGCTCTGATGATGATCGCTACGTGATCGAAAAGATCTTAAAATTAAGTATATTTTGATATCTGACAACACCTTTTATTTAATTTAAAATCACATTTCCCTAAAAAAATGTAGAGCAAGTGTTTTCATCCATTTCATTAATATTATACAATGTATAACATGAGACAAAACTAGCAATTTCCAAAAGGCTAGTGCTCTTTTTGGGAGGGTGATCATTAAATGAATAAGGGCAAAAGAAAAGAAACAAAAGAAATTTTTAGGGAATACAATAATTATTGATAACTACCCATCTCTCTCAATGTCACATAGTAGTTCTAAATACAATTTTACTTCTGAGATTTTTTCAAAGTTAGTTTATGTGACTACTTCCACTGTATTTACATTACTTATTTCAGTAAATTAAAATACTTCACATTAAGTTTAGCAAGAAAATCAGTGGATGTATATTCTTGTATAAGAAGATTAAGTCCACTAAATTCGAGGAGAGAGGTAATCTTATACCTACAATGCAAATGAAATATGATGTTACATCACTATTTTCAACCAAAATAATCATGAAAGGAAAGTATTAAATATTTCACACTTCAGATATAATTATAAAATAAACCAGCAATAGTAATTGAATTACACTATATAATGAAGAAACTTTTGTATAATTTTTTAATAAAAAAATTTAAATATTACATTTTGTGAATTGTACTTTATAAATGTTATTTTCTTCATGAGCTTTGAGCATCAAAATCAAAAACTACTTACACATTTCTTTATCTTCATAAACCAAGGGGAAAAGACATTTTCCTGGATAGCTATAAGTTGTAGTAGTACTTATAAATAAGAAGAGTTGATTTAGATATCTTTAACCCTGATTATTCTGCAAGTTCATTCACAGACAATAGTCTACACATAATTCTTCAATATAATAACTAAAGAATATTTCTTAAGCTTGAAAAAAACGTTTGTATTTCACATGTTCTACATCAAACCTTAGACTGAAAGTTTGAAGATAATACACAAACTTTACAATTTCTGGTTTTTATTAAGTTGCATCTTTTTTGTCAATCATGGCAAAATTTATTGAAGCAGTTCCATTGCAAATATTTTCATTTTCAAAATGGAAAGCAGGCAGGATAAGAGAGTCTGATGGGTACCAAAATTTCTAGTTTTCAGGTGATAATTTGGATACTCATCGACATTTCCATAGCATTATACAAAGCAATTCCTCATACATTCTATTGAAAATACTGATAAACGCAATACAATTCTATTTAAAATACATAAAATTTTTCAAAACTTTATAATATTTGCATGCTTGTTATCTAAGGCATGTTTATGATTATGTCCAACTTCCACCCTTCAGTATCTGGATTCAAATCTTATTCACTTGGTGTGCAATTTTGTGGTGGGTACAGGGTTACCAAGAGAACCTATGATGCTCAAAGATTTTCCTCATACCCTACTTTCATTCCGTATTTTACTTCGTTTTTGGGTCAACTTTATCTTTCATTCTCCATCATCATTGTCACTGCCATCGTTATAATCATATTCTCATTATGACCACTGTGATTGATAGAAATGATGGTTTTAAGTCACTTCAATTGCTATGGTCATTGGTGCCCAAGATTGAGAAAAGGAGAGGTAAGATTGCATATGGGCAGTAGCCAATTGTATGTGGAGTTACCAGTACACTTGTATGTGGTGGACAACGGTGGTGCTGTATATACTTAGAAGTGATCACGAAAACTACAGAACTATCAGCCTATGAATTCAATTCAGACAGGCAAACCAAACTCACTGATGTTACACATCCCAAAAACATTTTTGGCACTTTCCAGGAATGAATCCATGACCTCCCAATCACCAGTACACTTGACTGTAAAGCATTGCCTTCACGTGTTGCTACTGGGAAATCATTGTATTAGGCACTAATGCTGCTCTCTCCATTCATTTCATCTAACAATACTCAAATATTTAAAGTTCTCAAATATTGTTAATCTTGAAGAATTTCATGTTTTGCGTGCATATGAAATAATGAGTGATCGCATTTTAAGATTGATTTCATTACAAATTGAAAGTATCAACTCTCCACATGATTTTCATGACACTTAAACACTTCTTATTTAAGTTGTTTCTTTTTTAAATTTTTTTTCTGGTTTATTGTCGGTTAGATATTTGTATTTATTATGTCTTTATATTTATGTATGATAACAGAAACCTAAAAACAATTCAGTTGATTAAACCAATAAACAATCTTTTGTTTCTATTATTTTATAGTTCTTTCGTTCATCAAGTTTGCTTTTGTCATGTAACCGGCAGTTGGTGCTTTGGAGCACTCTAGTAGTATAATTTAGTAACATACCAACAATCTGGAGATAAAAAAAATATCCTATTAGATACAAACAAATGCTACTAGATAGCTCCAATAATGGCATAAATGCACAAGGATGCAATGACAATGGGCAAGCGCAAAATTCATTCAGGCATTAATGAGTTAAATAAAATGCAAACACAAGGACAGAAATAAAACATTTATACCACTTGTACAAAGACAAATAAAAAAAAATGATTTTCAATGTCACTAATCATCCTTAGTCTATAGTGAATGCAGCATCTACATTACCATGCTGTTTACTTTCCATGTACATAACCATGAGTGTCTGATGATTCATGATATTCAGAAATCTTCATTATTTTTTAAGGTTTTGAAACCAAGCATACACACAAAAGCATTGGAAACATCATTACTGGTATCCTAATATTATGACCTTTGTATCATAAGATAAAAAAAAAAAAAAAAATTGTTTACTAAATGCAACATCATAGTAAGCTTTATATGGTATATTAAAGATAACAACATTTAATAAATATGTAAAATATGGAAAAAAATATTAGAAAGATCAAGGTTTGGAATATTCAAAACACTTCACGGAAATTGAACCTACCCATTGTCTATCTTATTCTGCCATCCTGTTTTAAAAATAAAGCCATGAATAAAGCCATTCAACACGTGAACCACGAGATATGTCCAATTCGTATTCAAAAAGCTTCAAAGTTTGAACATTTCATACGAAACACATCCAGGCCCAGATCTAGGTGCCTGGATCCAGTGAATTGTGTGTCCCTTTCTATAGTAATGTCAGTTGTGAGTCACATATCACCATGGGTGTATGGCAAGTGAAGAGGGGGTTCACTCCCCTCCCTTCTTGAACCCTCTCCCTCCTTTATGGACAGAAGCGACCTTCAAGTTTCCTGTAACCTCCTCAATTAAAAAAAAAAGCATTCACGGTACGCTCATGTAGGCCACAGGGTTTTCTGGGTCTTAAACAGATCAAAATTCCAGACCACTCTTATCAGATGATCAGTAAAAGCCTGATGCAACAGTTGATGCGATGCATAAGTATTCACAAGCTTTCTCCATGATTTACAATCATGACAGAAATCTTCTGAAATCTGTTAATCACTTCTTTAAAAGTGAATGAAGAAGAAATTACTATAGAACAATTTTTATACATGTAGAATTAAATAAAACAAGAGTTCTTTTGATAATTTTTGTGCCCCTCTAAAATTGGTCCCATGGACCCTGGCCCACAGGACGCACATTTAACATCAGGCATAAGACAACAAAAGTCCATCAAATGTTTACCATGTTTAGGAATAAAGACTAAAACATGTTCAGTCTGTGACCATAACATTCAAGAACACTGAAATCAAATTGACTTATCCAACACAAACCAAGAACTATCTTAAAAAAATCAGTAACGGGTTGTACTATGAATGGCTCAAATGGATAATCACCCAGACAATCCCATTACTAGAACTGAACAAACCAGTTCATAGTTTATAATACCATTCTTGAACAGCAACATCAAAAAATTTCCTAATACCTACGGTGATATGTCAAGGAAGATTTTATCACAGTTGGAAAAAGACAAACATAACAACAATAACAATAACAAAAATCTCTCAAAATATTGCTGACTCCCTACAATTTTTATGAATCAATCATTCTAACACTTTTCACACTATTGTTTTAAACAACAATCAAGAATAATTCTTGGAGATTTTAAGAGAGGGTTGAATACATTTGTGTGTAATATAAATAACACACAAGTCTTCAAAACACAAGGTAAAATACACTTGGTTGTTATTGTTTTATGTCACTATTAGTAGTAAATAACTTTGGCTTCCTACTAGTGCCTGATACACCATTATTACTGGCTGATAATAGACTCCCTTCTCTAGCAATGCCCCCAACAGACAGTCTGTCTTTATTCTCCTTGGGGTGTCTATAAGAAACATGTTTTCGCAATGCATCACGAGAACGAGACACATGATTACAAACTCGACAGGCATAGTTAACGTTTTGGTGAGTTTCCATATGAACTCTCAAATTGTACTGATTACTCAGTTGTTTTCCACATACAATGCAAGTTGCAAACAATTTGCTGCTGTGAGTTGTAGTACTAAGTTTGTTGTAAGGAGCAGAGAATTTTTGACTAGAAAGATGTACACCTTGACCAACCTGCATTCGGTCCGACTTTGATTCTGCCCCAAAATTACTGCCAACTGAATCATCAGAGCATGGTGACTGCTGATCTGCAAAAAGAAAACATTATTAAATTATTACAAACTTTCTCAAACAACAGAACATAACTGTAAGGCAAGAGAGTACAAGTAATATTCTAGTAACATTCATGTTTCACATCTTGTTTATAAATCAGAAATCTCTTCAAATTCTGGATACTACAATAAAATTGCAAATTCTAGATTTTAAAAATAAAGTAGCTGAAAATTCAAATTGCATTAATTTTTATGAGAAATTTAATATTCCTTCGTGAAATCACAAATATGAAAAGAGAAGGAGAAAATATGGTTACTGACAGTCTTGTTGCCTTATTTGTCTGAGGTTCATTCTGAATAAAATGTTTAACCATTGATAAGAGATTCCTGTTCTTACCATGTTGCTCTATACATTATTTTGGAGTGAAGTGTTGTAGACATCACTTTGAAGTGATATGTGGCCCAAATATGGAGCAATTTCATCTGTGTTTACATGAGCAAATTTTATTTACATTTTTTCAATTTCTGGTGATTTCCTTCTTAATTCATGCATGCACATGAAAATTTGAGTTAGCTGTAGAATATTTACTCTTCAATCAACAAACATTTGCTATTTAAATATATTTTCTTATTAGGTGAATTACATCACCATTGCTTTAAGGGGAGACAAAAAGCAACTCAGAGCTACACTAGCACATACTTTCTCACATTATTTATAAATTAGCAATTTTTGGAAAATCAGAGAGTTCAACAAAAATAAGACCCAGGTCATTCTTTTAAGCACCCCTACTATCCATGGAAAAAAATTGAAGAAGAAATGAAAGCGGTTTTTGAGAAAATGTTGTTTTTTATAAATTGCATTAATTTCAAATCCAGATTATGAGAAAACTACTCATTACAAAAAACACTGAAGAAATTTAAAGAAAAGAAATGATGTCATTTTACAGAAAGATTGTTAAAAAAAATTTTTAATTACCTTATTTCGTGCAAAATTACGGGAGATCTACTCGTATTTCGAACCATTGTACATGAACTTATTTCAAGATCTGTTTTTAATGAAAAGAGTTCATTGAGGAAAAATCTCTATCTTCAATATTATAGCTGTAGGAAACAATTGCACTTTAAGCAACTTTCGAAAAATCTGAGATTTCAATGAAGATGAGACCTACACGATTCTATTAAGATTCCTTTATGCTATCTGAGGGCAAAGGCGAAAATTTAGGAAAGGAGAAGGAGAAAATTTAAAGAAAAAACATGAATGATTTTGAGAGCAAAAATTATTTTAAAAAATTTAATATTGCCTACATTTCACGCAAAATTATCTGAAAACTACTCATATTTTCTAAAATTTGAACATGATCTTATTTCAGGATCTGTCTTTAAAGAAAATATTTCATTAGGGGAAAAAATCTCTATCTTCAATATTATAGTTGTAGGAAAACGCCCAACAAATGCATTTTTGGAGTTTTCGAAAAATCTGGAATTTAAGAAACATGAGATCTGCACCATTCTCTTAAACGTCCTTTACGTGATCCGAGGACAACGTTTAATGAAAAAAATTGGTGCCATTTTTAAGAAAACTTTCAAGATGTTTTTGAGGCTTCAAGTAAAGTACCCTCGAAAATCAAAATATCCGTTTGAAACTCCAAAAGCCTCGAGTTCGTTCAGATCGAACGGAGAACATCCATTTTGGAGAAGATCGGCAGCCGGCGGCGCTAGCCGAATTCGTTTACTACGCTCCGTGAAGTCACGAAGGTTAAGCAAATTCGAGACTCGCGGGTTCTTGGTTGGGTGACCGGCCAGGAACCCCGGGATCTAACGTCGTCGAGCCCCTGGCCGAAGGGATAAAAGGCACTGACTGACTGCGACGTGACGAGACTTGACTAGTATAGTAATTACGGAGTATTAGTAATTAACGGAGGATTACTCCAAAGAATGCGCTCAACGCCCCTTAAGGGCTTGAAGACGCGTTGCGTCAAGATGTAGATGCAACAAATTAAAAACGGTTTAGGAGCTAGCGTTGATGACGGACGGACGGACGTCAATCGATATTTCGGTATCACACAACATGGATTCTGGCTACACTACGTGTCAGATGAAGTCATTTACTGTACGTAGGAACACAATTTATTTACCAGGGTTCGTAGGGCCCGACAATCATTCTGCCGAAAATTCGCTGTGTACCGATGCACGATTACATAACTTTATCTTCTTATGAATTCCGAGAATGTAAAACTATTCAAACATGTAAATCTGTTCATGTTTACTTAGCAAATTTCCACCAAGCTGCTCCTAAAATTTTACAACATTAGGTTGAATATTTTCTCAGAAAATGGGTCAAATATACAGCCAAATTCACATGGGAGAGATTAGGAGCGGATCCAGCCGATCATTTTGGAGGGAGCCATCATAGATTTTTGTTAAATAATAAACGTTTGTTATTGTATTGTATATTATTTTTGTAGTGCGTATATGATACTATACAATATTATTTAAAAAATAATTACATGATAGTAACATAAATATTTAAATCAATTTTGGCAAATAAAGGAACGTAAAAACGAAAACTCTAGGCCTTTTTTGGGGGGGAGGGGCATGGCCTTTATGCCCCACCTCTGGATCCGCCACTGGGAGAGATAGTGCTTTATGCCTCCTCTTGAAGTGTAATAAAAGTATTTTCATTTATTAAAAATGTCTATTACACAAGATTTTAATAAAAGAAAACTTTAAACATACTATTGGTCTGGCTTTTTCATCTTAGACGTAGTAGGTGAGGTCCGAGATGGTCTTTATAAGAATTGAAATTTAATAAAATAGTGGTGCTACAACAGCACATACTTTCTCGCATTATTTCTAAATTTGAGGCATTATTTCTCCTCCAGGCAGGAGCTGAATTCGACCTAGCTGAAAAACTAGTGTCGAAAATCCTACCGCCGTCAGGACTCGAACATAGGACCTCCCGGTTAGAGGCGCTGCAGTGACATCAGTTGATGCACTGAGCTACCGCTACCGGTTCTGCCAACGGAGCTGGGAGTAGCGTCGTTTCTCCGCGTTTTCAGTGTAACTATCCAGTGAGGCAAACACCACTTGCCGTAGACTATCATCAATAGTACCTGTAAGAGTACCCAGTGTTTTATGTGTAAATTAATAATTTACTCTTTTAAAGCTACTTAAATGCAATTTTGTTATGAATTATAAATACAGATTGCGGCGTAACAAAGAATGTTGAACACGAACAAAGCTTAATGGAAATTAACAACTCCTCGAATGCTCTTTTTATTTTGCATACCTTCAGTGTGAACTGTGTCTTGTGTTTAGAGAGCCACTTACGATGAATGATAGTCCTCTACGGTTTCTTTCCTTAATATCATGGCACATGCTAACAGTGTTTTACAGCCGCGCTGTTAAGTTGTGTATATTAAAATATTGAGTTTATTGATTTTTTGTGGGCGCGCACTTTGATCTGATGCTTTCGCCAATTGCATTTTGTGAAGTCGCAGGACAATTGTTTTGACCAAACTTCGCAGTACACATCTGGGTGCACAGTCACTACGCAGTTTACGCAGTGTTCGAAATTAACAGTGAGAAAATGACATACGAGTATTCCCAACATGACTAACAAAATAGTTTTTGATGATTTTTCGGAAATTGCAAAAATTCAAAAATTTTTCGTCTTCCTATAACTACAATTACGAAGATAATTTTTTCTGAATGAAAAGTGTTCATCAGAAAGATATCTTCAAATGAGGTCATGTTCAACTTTTCGAAAATATGAGTATTTTTGCATGAAACATAGGTCATTTTAAAATTTTAAACAATTACTTTTCTCAGAAACAGTTCTAATTTTTGTTTATTCTTCCCCTATGTACCAAAGAACGGTAAAGAAAGTGGTGCTGATTCCGTTTTTGGTGTACTCTGTATTTTCGAAAGTTGGAAAAAAATCGTAAAGGTAAATTAGAATTTCCCGCCGGTCTGACACGTCAAAATGTCGTTCGCAAAATGGCAACGCGGCAGATAGATTACATTCTTATGAAACAAAATAGATTTAAGGAAGGTAATATGTTTATCGTAAAATTAACAAATACATTTCTTTTACTTTAAGAAGTTTTGTCGCTGATTATGATATTCAGAAATTGTTAGCTCACTTCAATGTAATCAAGGCAAGCCTGTGTGAAATATTATTCATTCTTTTCTGTATGTGCTGCAGATATTTTAATATTTAAAATTATTTGTGTCTGTTTCATTTGTTAAAGTTAGAAACGACTACTGTTCCTGCCACAGGCGCTTGGTTTGAATTGAACTTTCTCAAATTAAACTGAATTTTTAATGTGTCAGAAATTATAACTTTTCAATATTACGTAATTATTTCTAATAATGCGAGAAAGTATATGCTGTTGTAACACCTCTAATTTTTTTCTTTGCATTAAACAATGTTCGTGTTTGAAACTACACATTCGTTAAAACTTTCTATTTTTTAAATTTATTACAATACTTATTACATTACAGAAGTAATTTAATATTCAAGCGGGACCCAGCAATCTTGACAAAACTGAAAAAAAGCAATTTTAATATTTTGTTCTTCCTAATGATCAGGTCCAAAAAATGAACAGGATAATACTGAATAAGTCCCATGTTTGTCGTCGGATAAGAAAAGTGTATTGGAACTTTCCTCACAACTCTTCGTTAGCGACACAGAACTCTTGTTCTTTTTTTTAAGCAATTTTAATATTTTGGTCTTTTTGGCCCATGAACGCCCTATGTCACCTACAGATAACGCATATTTTCGCTTTCCTTTTGATCAGTCAGTACTTTTAACCGAAGTTTCCATTTCGGATTGTTAAATAGAGTTCTAAGAATGAGATAAGTCAATTGCATTCTATCTAGCGCTCCGTAAAACGATTAAATCATCAATATCGTAGATGCAGTTCCAGCGGAAAGTCATATTGTGCGAGAGAATTACTTTTGTCGAAGAAAAATCATAAAGAAAAGCAATATATTGCATTTGTTCAACTTTTTTACTTTTTGTGAAAAATCAATTAAAAATTCATATTATCAATTTCATGAATTTGCTGTCCTTGAGTGCAATGTTACATCAGAAATACCCAGTGTCTCCTGCAGGTGACATTGGACGCATGCACTCCCAATCGCATTTATTACATGCTTCTGAAGTGACGATCATGAATTTGTACATACTGAAAGATTATCGTACGAAAATCGTTCCTTTTAATTTATAACGACTTTGCACGAAATACTGGAGTGTCTGGAAGAAAAAATTGATGAACTGATAGATGACGTCACTATTTTTCCTTTCTTCACAGACGAAGAAAGGGAGGACGAGAATACTTGAGTTAATCATCTTCCAGATATGTTGAGATCGAGAGTAGAATTAATCTATCCCAGCACCTGGTAAAAACAAATCTACCAGTTCTCTACAAAAGAACAAAATTCTCGCTCTTCCGTAAAATCTAAAAGTGAAATATTCAAATAAAAGTTGAATCAGGAATGGCCCGAAGATGAATATTATTTTCTTTCGCGTTCAGGATATGGTGACGAAGATGAAAATATTGGAAAATATGATGAGTTCATAAAGACTTAATATTTTCAATTGAATAAATGAGATAAATGAAATAAGCACATTATCTGCTATGCAGAGGTATAAAGGTCTTGACACTGCTATGGATGAGGTGAAGGTATACATTGCAATACTAGTACAGACGAGGTATTTGACTCCAAAAAATATTAGAATGTTTTGGAAAACCAAATCAGATATGCACAATGATCTGGTTAGTGTATAACAGAAAGATAAGAAACAAATTTCATCAAAATACATCAATACATACGCTTTTTAGTTAATTTTTGCCTTTGGTCTAGACACAACATGTCAAAATGCCTGGCTCTTGTTGAGAAAAATTGGCACAGAAAAGAACTTGACTTATTGTGAATTTCGAAGGAATATTATGCAAGTATATTGATGTAAGTATGGAAAGCAACCTCATAGAAATTTAGCAAGTGGATCGGTTTCATCAAGAATTCCGCCTGAAGTGCGATTAGTAGCTGCGGCAGGTGCACAAGAGAACGAATACTGTTCCCAGAAGCGGTACGCGGAGTGTCATCTGCGCACAAGAATTATGTGCAAAGGATGCAATGAGGGTTTACATGTGCATTGTTGGTTTGGTTATCTTGTAAGATTTTCTGTTTGTATTTTTTTTTTTTTTTTTTAAAGGACGGACTTTTTGGTAACCTGTGTTCGTAGTGGCCAATGCCACCTCAAGGTTATACCACTATATTTTATTTTCTTGTTATATCATTGTGTCCATGAAAATAAAGTTATTCAATGTTGATTGACATATTTTGAGCAATAAAATATTTAAAACTTATTTAGTTAACGTTTGGGCTTTGACGGGTTAATATTCGAGTATGAGAAATGAACAAGAACAAATTTAACAATTTCCGTGTTTCACGTCGAATGAGAAAAGTGTGTTCGAACTTCCTTTAAAACTCTGTTCGTGACCCACAACCCTTGTCAAAATTGAACAAAAAGCAATTTAATATTTTGCTTCTTTTAAAATTCATCTAAAAAAATGAACAGGAAAATATTGAATAATTCCGGTGTTTGACATCAGATGAGAAAACTGCATTCGAATTGTCTTTAGAACTCTTTGTTCGCGACTCAGCACCCTTGACAGAAGAGTAGAAAACGTCTTTTTATTGTTTATAAATGTTGATGTGTAACAGAAACTAAAATTGTCTAATATCTTCTCAGTTTTACTTCGAGTGGCAAAGGTTCATTAAAAATCTCGTCAGAACTCGCCGTTTACTATTGAGAACTTTAGTTGTGGCTTTGATAATCTTGATGCATGTTTGTTAGAATATTCTGTTCTGTGTTGGGAAAATAAACCTTTTTTTAATAATTTAATTCACCATAGAATTAATTTCAATAAATTAACTCTAGAACTCCATCTTATACTATTTTGTTGTTTTGTTTTTTAAGATTTTTACCCGTACTCCGGTTTTTGAATTGAATTTTGGTAACGTTTGAATTATCGCAGAACTTTTTTCGAAACTTTTTGAGAACTCAGGAAGTCTGTCTGAGATTCAGAATTCTCAAAATATTTAGGATTTTCACAATTCACCCCGCCAATTAAAAACTTCGCAGCGAGGCATCGAGGAGTGCCTAGCTTCATGATTTGTCAACATCTCTTAATTTTTCAAACACATGACGAGGACATCAGTGCAGTCACGCCCAAGAGCGCGAATCCATCAGGACAAAGATGAGCAAAAGTGGAAAGGTTAGTAAACTTGATGAGCAACCTGCCGATTGGGCGGCGTTTCAAATGTGCTGGTACTTCATAAACGTTTTAATTAAACCACCTGTATTAAATTAAGATATTCAATTAAACCATCTAAAATCAACTAGTGTAGTATACTAGGAAACAGCCGTGAAATCCAGAAATCAAAGATCATATGCCAATTGAACGTTATAATTCGCGAATTTGAAGCCCTTACATTTTGTAATAAAATTGGGAATCAATTTTAGTTTACAACATGGGATTAAAAATGCTATATGCATATGTTAATGCTCCAATACGTTGTATTTTTACTTTCTCGTATACATACGTATATACAGAGTAATATTCGTAGTATAAAGAGTTATGTAATGATGCGGAAAATCAATTTTGAGATTTCAACGGAAATAAAAACGTTTTGGAGTCCCCTGATACCAAAAAAGTGTTGTGTTTTTCAAAATGTCCGTCCGTCCGTCCGTCCGTCTGTCTGTGAACACTACTAGGGCCTAAAATATGCGTACGATCTTTTCCAAATTGAAGAAACATCTGGCCCTAGTTAAAGCTTTGAAAACCATTCTTTAAAATTTTGGGGTACTTTACATGAGGCCCCCCGGACATTTTCAAAATTTGTCAAAAACGGCTCCAAATGTTTTCTTTAAATTTCTTGTAAGAATAGAGTAAAATACATTTATAAAGGTGGCGTAGGTCCTATTTTCGCGGTAACTCTGAATTTTCGAAATATCTTTCACGCCGTGAATATGCACATTTCCATCGATTTGTATACATTATTACATTTGTGAGTGAAAGTGCTTCAAACCACATCCAATGAAGTTTTTCGAAAACTTGCATTTACAGTAATGCTTAATCCCCATTTTCTTAAAAACGGCTTCAAAGTTTCAATGAAAATGTATATTTAGGACGAGGTTTTACTCTTCTTTAATATTCTTGAAGTAATATTTCGGTTGTAGTATTAGGAAAACAAAAAGTTGAGAAAATGTATAAAAAAAAATACTTTGGGCGACGATAGATGGCAGCTGGCCAGAGAATGGAGCACGAACTTAAAGCTAGATCATACCAAGGAAATTAGAAAAAAACTGCTTCGAGAAAGTCTGTGTCATTCTGTAGCACCTCTAGTTTACATACTCGCCTTACAAAGGAACTTCGTAAGAGAGTTATGAAATAGAGCGCCTGAAAACTGCGAATTTTCGTCAGAAAAACTCTTATTGCCGGGATCTGGCAACGAAAAAGTGGATAAATCTGTTGTTAAATTTAGAAAAAAATATTCTAACACATGGTGTAGCCAGAATCTATGTTTTGTTCCTTCTTGATCCCGAAAAGTCGATTGACGGCAAAACGTCGGTCTGTCTGTCCGTTCTTGGTCGACGCTACCGCCTAAACCGTTCAGCAGTTTTTCTTCGAAATTGATATTCCCCAATCGATGTGAATGAACTCGTGGCTTTGGGTGTTTCAGACGGATATTTTGATTTTGAGGGTACTACATTTGATGCCTCAAAACATTTTCAAATTTTCTTAAAATCGGCACTAAATTTGTTTATAAAACTTTTTCTCCTGATAGCGTAAAGAACGCTTAAGAGAATGGTGGTGGTCTCATTGCCCGTTAAAATTGCAGATTTTTTTGAAAATTGAAAAAGTGCAATTTTTGGGGGTGTCTTCCTACAACTATAATATTGAAGATAGAGATTTTTTCTTAATGATATCTGTTCCTTAAAGACGTATCTTAAAATCAAATAAAAAGTTCATGTTTAATTTTTCGAAAATATGAGTAGTTTCCATGTAATTTTACGCGAAATATAGGCATTTTTTTTCTCGAAAACCGCTCCAATTTTTTCTTCAAATTTTCTTCTGATATATAGTAAGGGAAGTATTATGCTAGTCCCATTTTCGGCTACTGATCTGTTTTTTTGAAAATACCAAATAAACGGAATATTTAAAAACTATAAAAATTGCTATTTTTGCTTTAAACAATGTCTCATGTAAAAATCAGCTCTTTAAAAAAGGTCATGTACAATTTTTTGAAAAGACTTGCTGATCTCAATTAATTAGTGTGTGAAATTTATGCAATTTCTAAAATTATTTTCTCAAAATCCACACGAAATATTTTTATTAGTTTCTCCTCGTATGTAACAGCCTATGGTAAATAAACTAGTGGTTCTATAGAACATCACAGACTTTCTTGCATTAATTAGCTTTCTAATCTCTTCGGTCTAGACTAGCTTTCTGGTTATGCCTAATATACATTCCGAAATATCTTTCTTTCGGTTCCCTAATGCTAAGACTGAATCACTTGTCTTGACTAATATGGAATTGTACAGACTGTGACCCTTCCAGATGACCGAGGTCGTTAAATGGCATGAACAGATTCAGCACTTTGAATCAAAAGGACGCCGGTTCGAGTCTCACACAGGGATTTTAATTCAATGAATGTGTAGTTGCAGAAAACTACTGAGGATTCAAGAAACTTTATTGAAAATCTTTATTGAAGCTCTTCTACTCCCAAATACAATCAATGCATATAAATTAGCCTGTATGGGCAAAATCAAAAAAAATATATCAAAAAGCTTGAGTAATGTCTATTTTGCTTTACGAGATATCAGGAAAACATTTTAAATTGAATCGGCTCATATATATTTTGCTCACTTTCACTCCACATTATATGGAATAATGTACTAGTGTAACTCATCTCATAACACATCAATTTTTAAACTTCGAAAATGAGCAATTAGAAAAAATTATCAAGTTAGTAGAAAGAAAAGTTGTAGATAACTTTTTAAAACATTTCACATTCTACCACTACCATCTATGTACATTTATAAAACCTTAATGTTTGTAAAATACAATTCGCATCTGTACACAACGAAATCACTAGTTCATGTTATAATACAAGGAATAAAGAGATCTGCTTGAATCACCTTTAACACTCACCCGTAAAAATAACTTCCAACTGGATTCGTTTGTACAATCATCTGCCTAAGCACCTCAAAGATTTGCCTGAGCCAGACATTCAAAAGAGGCCAGCATTCCTTCTTATCTACTAATGGCTTTTACATTGTTGATGAATTTGTAAAATATAAGGCTGTTTAGTATGAAATACATGTTAGACTTAAGTATGTTTACATTTTGTTTTGTTGAGGTACATAATTATTAGAGACCGGATTGCCATGCAATTTCAAATGCTAAAATATGCAAGCAAACATGCAGTATCAAATAGACTAATATGAATGATACAGGGTAAAATTGACAAAACATGCACAAATTTTAATCTAGAACATTTTTTATTTTATTGCCTTTTGTAACTGAATTTTGTAACAACTTTTCTACATTTTACTCATCCTTCTGTCACAAATGTTTTTGACTGCAGAAAATGCTTTCAATGTCACCAACTTAGTTGCAGCATACTTCAAAGATGAAATCCGAGCCAATGTGAAGTCAAATTCTGCATTACCTTATTTTTCATAACAAATGATGTTCTTTACATTTTATGAGAAATACCACGATTTGAATTTAATCACTACTTAACAGTCACACCCACACCTACAACTTCAAACACTAATTCCATAGACATTGTAATATCATGGAAATCCTATCTCTAGTAATTATTGTATATATGAGCATTGGTTGTCTTTGAGAAGTTTATTTGAAGGTGTATTAATTGGATATAATGGGTTGAAGGATTTCTTGTGTTAAGTATGTTTGTATACTTTTAAATATGTTTCTATTGTGCAAGTTTTGTTCATTATTATATTGTATTATATTATTGTACTGTATTATATAAAAATGATTTGCCCCATGTCATGTTTTGACCAGTTGAATGAAATCAATTTAATCTAATCTAAATCATGGGACAGTTCTCAACTGCTTTCAAAATTACACAGCAGAGAGTATAGATTTGTAGTGCCTCACATATGGCTGGATTCATTGACACAGATAACTGGACAACATCTTGTATGATATTTTTTGTGAACTATTCTGGCTTAATTTTACAAACCACCAAGTTTTGAAGTCAGAAGCCAACATTGCACAAGAGTACATTATCACAGACATTATATCCAATGAAGAAAAGCAAATTATTACCAACAAAAATGTTGAAATTCTTCAAAACCACATAAAAATTTATTTTTTGTGCATGCTTTGTGGTTAGTGTCAAAAGTGCTTATCTTGCAATAATTTGCTGTTATGTTATTTCAAGCCCACTGAATTTCCTTATACTTCTATTTATTATCTTCTCTCATTCACTTGTCTTTAATGGTTTCATTTAGCTTTTCACTGCAAGGGAAGGCATCATTAACCTACTTTAAGAATTGAAGTTATATAGTTTTTTGTTGTTGTCTTTAAATGAAATGAAATTAAATTAAATTGTTATCACCTTAAGATAATGTTTGGTTCAGACAGGATAGAGGAAAAAATTTGCATTGTAGTTTTATTATCCACAAAAACGGTACAGCACTTTCAACATATAGACATTTTGGAGTTCGTTCCTTAAAAACACTATACATTTGATAAAAAGTTGAAGCAAATCCAACTAAGAAATTAGACTACTCCAATTTAATTGAATAACAACAGATCCTTACATAAAGGTATGAGCAAAGAGGAAAAAGTTCTTCTGTGGTATTGGCACCTCATTGAACATGAAGGGTCATGGACACAAAACAGAGTTTTGGACTCCTATTGGCAAAATAGGGACTAGATCAGGTGTAATTTGAAAATGATAGGGGCAATTGAAAAGGATGCATCAAAAGTAAAACTTACCTTGGCCATTTTCACAGTCCAACCCAGGCAGTTTTTGTCCTTCTCCAGTTGAACCAGTCAGTGCTTGTCGATTAATACTACTTTCTCCACCACACACTCCAAAATCATGATGCTCAGGCTCTAGTTTTATTCTTGTATCTTCTGATGTACCAGGAGAACTCATAGCTGGAGGGTTGGGTGATGAGTAAGCAGTGTCTTCCACATAATGCATTACATCTGATTCAGGCAATAGAGCTGATTTTCTTCCTTTATCATTTCTGGAAGCATTCATATAAATATCTAGGTTTTCTGATGCACTCTTCAGCTTTGAGCTATCACTTTTACTACCACTTTCAAAATGCAACTCTTCTTGAGAATTTTTTTGTATATTAGATGAGGATCGAGATTCCCCATAGATTTCAAAATTTGAATTTGCCATTAAATTTCCAGACATATCTACAGATTCTGCCAACAAAGGTCTCTTTGTACTTGTTTCAATTACAACAGGATTTACAACAGGAAACATCAAATTTTGATGAGTGGATAATCTAGGTCGTTTTGCAGATCCATGACCATCTTTCTTAGCTTGGATATCATTTTGAGCAGTCTGTAACAAAAAGAAACCGTAACAACAAATAAAACAGTATATTAAGTCAGTAAACTAATGAATTCATATCAAACTAATGATAACTGCAGTAATGAAACTTACTCCATTCACTTCAGCTAAACCTCTAATTTGCATGGCATCAGCCATCGTTAGAATGCCTTGCAATTGTTCTTGATAGATGTTTACTTCTCCACTGTACATAAATGTGACAAGAGCACATAAATCTGTGAAATTAGTACCAGGCAAAACAATAACTGGATGCTGCATTGGTGGTAAAACCTAAATAAAAATAGAAACAAACAGTCAGAATAACTTCACATATAGTCTTGATATTAATCACTATATTCTGCAAATTTTCAATCTTAAACCATTTTCCTTTTTGTCATTAAAGTAATGACTAGTGATAGCGGGCTATACTGCAGCACAGACATGATTTAATTCATCTGTAAAATATGTCCGCGTAAGTCACAGTCATAATTGTTTTGTGTTCAAATGTAATTAAATCAATATCGTAACTTACTATATGCCTAGGGAATATGCCCTCTGCAATACAACTTTAAAATTAGTTATATTCATATAATCTATATCATGACTCTTCAAAAACATTATAGTAATATGACATAAAAAATAAATTAAATAGAAATACTTGAAAAAAAAAAAATCTATGCAAACTAAAAACGCATGTACCATTCTGGAGAATTATCAATCATGAAAGTAAAGTAACATTTATAACAATAGCTAGTTATTCGAAATAACTCTACAAGTACAATTCTTAAAGTATTTTAAACCAATTAAAAAAAAAAAAAAATTTACTATATTTTCGCATTATTGAACAATGATTTTTTTATTTACTAAAGTAAACAATTTTTATTAATTGTAACATTTAAAAGATATTATAATAATAAACATATAAATATTTATTTTCATGTGAATTTGTACAGATCAAATGTACTATCTAATAAACTATGTTAAACTTCATTAATACCTATCCAAATATGATGCTAAATATGTGTCAAGTTTTAAACATAATTAGCAGTAAACTCAAATTATCAACAATAATGGAAAAACAATACCTTGATGTCCCAGTGCCTGAAATATCAATAAATAGATTAAAAGCATTATTAAAAATTATGTTAAAAAGCAGTACCTTAAATAGATCTTTGAAGTATTGACTACATGCAGACAATATCACCCGGTGTGCTTTAATATTTCGTCCACCAGCAGATAGAGTGACATCTGTTAAATCATCACTATCTAATAACTGAGGTAGTGAAGCCAACAGACTACTCTGATAATTGTGCCACTGCAGGCAGAATTGTTGATCTGAGCCCATTATTTACCTGTGATGAGAAAGGTGGTTTAAAATTTGAAGAAAAATAAGACAAAGTTACAAATTATTTTCAGGACTTTTTGAATGTTTTCCCTATAGTACATATGCCCTGACAAAGATTATTTGTGTAATAATTAAATAATTCAAACAACTAGAAAAACTCAACATGCCCTTCCTCTCTGGGCAAACAGAAAAGTATCCGAAACATAGCAGTATATAGAAAAGAAATAGCCATGAATTTGCTGCACATGAAAATCATTTCCCACAAGTGACACATCTTATTTCAGTAAGCACATTCAAAAGAAGGGAATAGCAAACTTCAGTGACAGAACACATTAAGATGGTTATAGTACAGAAGAGCACTCTAGGTTGCACATTCATAACGATAGTAATAAAATATTAACAATTCATTTTAGAAATGTAAATACCCTTTCAAGTTTTGTTGCACACTTTGTAGGGACAAACGGGACTTCTGAGGCAACAAGCTATTCTTAACTACATAAAGACACACGATCGTTCTCAAAATATCGAATGTTGTGCACACTCTTTTTCAGCTAAATATACGAATCTATAGATGAATATAACGATAATACTTATATAACAGATAAATAGTAATGATTAAAATCAATTAACTGTTTTTCAAGGTACATTTTCACTCACTTCTTAGCCGGCGCCACCGCCCACTAATGGAACGCAAGACAGGCAGAAATTCTGCCAAGTTCAGATCAAGTTTTTCGCTATGGCGAAGTTTATGGTAGGTGAGCAATGATCGGATCTATGTTCTATGAAATGCAGTTGTAAGTTGGAATTTCTAAACTCATAAAATGAGATTGCGGCAGTTCGTGGTTTACTTGTAGAACTAAGGCGAAAGACGTGTCACGAATTCCTTGCTCTAGCCATTTGTGTTTCAATTATTCACATGCATTTTTAGCTGATGTTTAATGTCGACAAACTGCATCCAAAATTTTAATGCAGTAAAATTTTACCTTAATCTTTTACATACATTGGAAGCCCAACAATCAAAAGAAATACATATGCCACTGCTGAGTCTACAGAAAATTCTATAAATCGTGGCAAATGCAATGTGGCTCAATTCGCATATGGCATTGGGCAAAAGTACATTGTTAATATTATATTATTCATTTTAGACTAAAAATAACACCTCTACAGTATTTACAGACGGAGTATTTGAAGTGATTGGTTCGACCCTTTTCTTACGCGCATTTAACGTTTATTGTTCTATTCAGTTCTACTATTGGTCTGTAAAGAAACGTGACATATTCTGCAACCAAAGAACGGTTAAAGTTGAGCACCGCGAAATATGTACTAGCGTTACAAAATTTCGGAAGGAATTTTAATCCTTTCCTTTTTTACAGGTTCCTTTACACTTCTTGGCCATACCAAAAATGCCAACCAGCCGACTTTGAAATCATATGATCTCTACGATTTCGTTCAATTACTTTTAATAACTGCATAGTAATAACGAAATGCGGTCGTACACATTTGTAGGTATTGCTGTTTTATTTTTATGATTATGTGAACATTTAATATAAAACTAAAGGTGAGATGGAGGTAAAACAATAAAATTTTTACTTGGTAGTATTAAACAAATTTACTGGATAATGGCTTTTAGACAAAAATGGTTCTGGATGTACTATATCTGAAATAATCACATTAACAGAAAAAATAATTACAATTTTCTGAACGAGTAATTGTATTAAAAGTTGCAAATTATGGACATGAAAGAATATGTTACATTCTGTGGGTTTTAGTATTCAAAGGGAAACAGTTTGCTTGTGTTTTGTTTTTGATTTGTCACAGCACTTCTTAATAAAATCAGTCATTCTTGGCATTAAAAACATTGGTCATTTTTATGCAGAACTCATTTCAATATGCCTTTTTTTACATCAATGCAATTCCACCAATTTGTGAAATAGTTTATTCACTGTTGTTTCTTTCACTTCTGATAATCATGCCTCTCTCGAACAGACAATAAAATTTTTAACATTTGAGTGTTTTTTCACATTTTAGTGTTCTTTTTAAAAATATTTTCTTCTTAGTTTAGATGTCTCAGAATCCAACTTATGACACTAGTAATTTCTATCAGGTTAGTTATAAATAAGATCAATGTAGTAATGCACAACAAAGAATAAAGCAACATCAGTACCATTGTGTCACAAAATCATTGACATCATTGATAATCCCAACCTAGAATATGCAATAAATGCCAAATGCAAATGTATTTACATGTCATTTCAGTTATCAGCATCATAGAAAAGTTCACTGGATAAAGTTACTGAAGGTTAGAAGCTAATTTGCCAAAAGAAAAAATTGGCAATTATTTCTTTCAACATGAGGTGACATTTAATCCAGCCAGATTCTAATATTAAGGACAAAAAGAAAATAGTACTACATTCTTCTTCTTACACATTTAAGTGTGTAAAGTGTGTGTGTGTGTGTCTCTCTCTCTCTCTCTCTCTCTCTCTCTCTCTCTCTCTCTCTCTCTCTCTCTCTCTCTCCTCTCTCCTCTCCTCTCTCTCTCTCTCTCTCTCTCTCTCTATATATATATATATATATATATATATATATATATATATATATATATATATTTATATGTGATATCAGTCATTCCTGCTATCATGCCTTAGACTTTAATAAAGACATAATAGTACATAAATCACGCAAGTTGCACCAGAGTTGACAAAATTATATATTACAATTAAAATCAATAAACAAAATTAAAAACAATACAACTTATTTTAATACAAGTACTTTCCGTACAAATACAAATGAAAACTAATATTTTTTTATCAAATTTTGCTTATATTATAATCATTTCATTAAATACATTTTAGTTATAAAATGTTATGCATATTTTTCTGAAGCGCGGGGCCCTTCATTGATGGGGCCCCCCAATGCTTATTTCGTTTGTAGGTAAATCCGGCCCTGCATGGCGGTGGCGATTTCGAACGAAACGTTCAAAGCTTGACAGGCGAGGAAATGCCCGTGCATTTCATTCGCTTTTCGGTTATGCGTTGTGTTAATGAAGAATATTACGAACAACTTTCTTCCTATAAATTCCTATTTTCCGACATAGTTCTTCTAAATGAATAATAGTATCGTAGTACTTGGTCCTGTTATTCTCACGTTCAAAAATAGCCAAACATAATAGCTCACCTTCCTAGCGAAGATACACTAACATAGATTATTCAGGAAATATTGTACAATACTCTATTAAATAATTTTATTTGTAAACAAACTAAAGATCTTTCCATGAATACACACTTAATTGCAATGTTTTGGTTAGCTGACTTATGTCATGTACAAATAACCAAACCTCTGTTTAGCGTTTAAAAATATGCGATGACAAATTATCTGTTAATGTATTGACAGAAGTAAGTTTTTCTTTACTCAGCAGTGGTAACGCGGGGGTCTGTGGGATCCCCGCTATCCTTTCTTCCTGCTTGTTGTATTTCCCACGTTGGCTACCCTCACCATTGCTTCAGTATCTTTCTGTTTTTATATCATGATATTTAGTGTTCTTTCAGTTTGTCAATTTAGTAAATTTTATACGTATGCCAAGCTGTTATTTTTTGGGGGTGCCCAGGGATCCCCCGTTACCTTCTACGTTAGCAAAGGTGTCTTCAGTCTCTTGAATTCTATTAGTTTGGGAACGTATTGCATGCTGTTTTTTGTGTTAGAATACCTCTGCGAAATTAATTCTGAGTAATATAAATATTTTAATTGACTTTATGTTAAGAAAAGTGTGGAAGAATACGCCAGCTTTTGCTGAAAGCGAAACAGAATATCGTTACTCACCGTCCTGGAAAAAGCAGTCTGCATGGAATTGCAAGAGATCAGGAGAATGTATTTCTATGTTTATTGATTCGGATATAATTGAGAAAATTACAGAATACACCAACATCAAAATTGAAATGGATTTAGAAAGGAATAAAAATGATCGTAGTACCTAAAACATTGAAAAAAGGGGAAATAAAGACTGTAATTGAACTACTTATTTTGGCTGAATCTATGAAATCAAGGCATCCAAATCTTACTGCATTGTGGAATGTGGATAATATGGGTATTGAAATTTTCCATTGTAGGTACTTTGAATTTGAAAATATTTCAATTTTTGTTACGAAACATCGGCTTTGATGTGACAACACGCGTAGAGCGAAGACTGGTAGACAAATTAACTCTAGAGAAATGTTAGATGCTTTCCTGACGAATTCTCAGAATTGTTTAGAATCTAAATTATTAATAAGTTGTTAACACGTAACGATGGTTAATAATAGAAGAAGACATTTTATTAACTTATGTTTTTTTTTATAATTTAGCATATCGTGAAAAGAGTGTGAGGGGCTGAAGACACCCCACGTTACCACTTTTGCTTCAAAAAGTCATGAACTGCAGGGATAAAATAGTACTTTCCCCCGTGTTATTAGGTTTAAATATTGTCCAACCTATGAATCGTGACCTGAGGATTCACGTTATGCCAGAAAGGCTATGAATGCCTGTAATGGAATTAAACGAAACGAAATGAAAAACAAATGAAATGCTGTAAAAATATGATGTTAGTCTCATTCTCGACTCTCCGTGTTTTCGAAAATTGCAGAAAGTTAACATTTTGCAACTACAAAATTGAAAATAGCGATTTTTGTCATGAATAAAGTCCGATCTAAACAATCATCTCTTTAAAAATGGTCATATACAATAAAAAAATAGTTTTGAAACAATTAGTTTTAAGCGGCGACCCGAGTTCGAAACTCACATCGATTCAGTAGCGTAGAGGTAAGGCTAACGGCGACGTAACTGAGTTCACGTCTTCTTACGGAAATAAAAAAAATTGCTTGTTGAAAACACTTTTGCAAGTTTATGTAGTATTATAATATAGCGGAGCAGTTAAAATTAAACGAGAAAGTATCTACTGTTGTAGCACCACGAGTTTGATCTTAACAGCCTAAGGAACTATATGTCTACGAGATGTCTTCAAGGTGATTTTGAATTATGACTTCGCACACACGTCAGTAGTACGGCATATTAGAGCTATTTCAATTATGCAGTTGGCAAGAAAATGTGTGCAATTTTGTACCGGAAAATTGGGATGACATGCATGAGACTGTCAGATTAGGTTTTGAGCTGAAACTTGGTTAACAAGTCAGGAGTAATATCCAGTTGTGCCATTCCGGGAATCGTTAAGATATTTTAATTTTACTTTATATTGAGCCCTTGTGACATTTTCTAAATTTTCTGAAAAATGACAGCAGATTCTTTCCTTACATTTTTTGTTTGGGAAGAGGAAATGGCGTTTATATATATGGTATAGTTACTATTTTCATTAAAAATTCTGAAATTTTGAAAATTGAAAGGTTCAAATATTTGGCCAGCGCCGACCAGCGCTTGTGGTCATATTTCGACCACCAGGCATCTCCCACCAGCGGGGCGCCGCCCCAGCCGGGACAAACCCTAAGCTCCCGGTAAGTATGATAGCGTAGTGCATGTGAGTGTGTGTAAGTAAGCCAGTTTGGTAGGGTATTGTTCCGTCATTTGTCTGGTGTTAATAGGAGAAACAACCGAATCAGAGCAGTCGGCATCCAGATAACTGCTGAATTCAACCTACCTACGAAGCTAGTGTCGAAAATTCTACCACCGACGGGACTCAAATCCTAGGACCTCTCGGTCTGAGGACCTGCATTGATATCAGGTCCTGATATCCTATCCTTGACCCTGAGCCAAGTTCGCCGATAGCGCTCGTTATGCTATACGGGAATACGACTTCCTCAGAGGCGCATAAACTTACTAGCATCTCGAAGTACGCGGAACCAAAAGCAGTGTGTTCCTCACACAGGCGAATCTCACCTGTAATTCATTCGCCTTCCATATAGTGCCCTCCGAAGTCTAACAGGCGTGACTCAAAACAGAAGTTTTGGCTATGAATAGTATGTTAGTAAATGCACTTTAATTTAAAACAAAAGAAGCGTCTTGTGATTGCTTTAGTGATTTTTGGATATTTCTAAATAAGATACGGAACTCTTGGTTGGAAATGAAAGCCGGGAGCTCACAAGCATTACTAAAAAAACAAATAAACTTGAGATAAACCTTTTAGTTTTAGAACAGCAGTATTAGATATGGATTTGGACGTGGTCTTATACCACTACGAATCCCGTTTGAACCATCATTCCATTCATAATCATTCATCTTTCATCATCATTCACTCTCAGGACACAAGGGGCCCCCAAAGCAGATTTTTTTCAGTTTCACTGAACACACTTTAAAGGCCCCTATTGAAAGCTATTTGTTCTTCACTATAAATCGACTAATGTAAAATTTGAATTACGTATTTTATTATGAAGATGCGAAAATGTTTCCCAAATTTGTAATTTATTACCCGTGACGCCAATTATTTATTGCTTCATTTAAAGATTTGGGGGGGGGGCTATGGGTTTTGTTATACGTTATTTGAAACAAAGCGGAAGTCCGCAGGTCTCGATTCTGAATTTTGTGATTGATTATGATTAATAAAGTTTCATTCAATTAGTTTTCAACACTTTTTTTGACAATTTTTTTGAGAAGGCTCCCGATTTAGTTTTTGAACGAAGGCCCCGGAAGGCTTAGTTACGCCATTCTACTATTCATACAGTGGAAGTCGAACGCAGACATCTGTAGTCACGTACCCAAGAAAGGAGAATGCACAACAGGTAGGCCTGCTCCTTCACCTATACTCTATAACTGTGAACGACAGTAGTCACAGAATTAATAAGTAGAATTAGGAAACTAAGAGGCTCATATTCAACCGCCATGTAATGAACGTGTTATGCCAACTTTTACACTTATAATGCAAAACAAGGTTATGTCGAAATTTGTGTTTTTAGGAAGATAATGGAGATAATACCAATAAAATATTGTGTGTTATGTGATTTTAAAGGGTGAAATAATTAAATAAAATGACATTAAGGGGAACATTTTCGAAACACATTTTATCCCGTCTCTTGTAAATGTTGCTCGTGTGGTTATCCTGGGTATACGTAGTGTAGTGGCACACGGCGGCACCATTTATTGGCGCGAAGTACCAAGAGAATTTATTGATTTCTTTGTTGATCTCGTGTTATTATTTCCTTCACGTTAAGTGATGAGAAGCAACAATGTGACTTGCCAGTTCTGTGTATTTAACTTTTTAACTCAATCATGGATGACATGAAAGATAAAAATATACATCACACTGCTCAGAAGCTTGCAGATGAAATTCAAAACATGTCTCTTTACAACAATTTCTTTTGTGATATTCAGGTTTGTTTATATAGTTGTTTCCGTTGGTCATTTGTATTGTGCCATAGAATTATATCTGACAATGTATTTTCATATGTTATTTTCATCTTTAAAATTTTATCATATATGTAAGAACTATCTCTTTGTGAATCACTTAAATTTAATAGAAATGTTTGCTTATTACTTCAGATATAACATTTAATTCATTGGACGATAACGTGTAAAGTTTGTGAAATAGCTTATTTTTTCCGAATCAAATCTTGAAATTATAAGAGAATTATTAACTGTTACAAAATTCTTGCATTGCTATAGTGAGAAGGGAAATTGAAAATTGTATTGAGTTGATCTAATTATGTATTAAAAACAAGGTTTAAAAGTAGTTTTAATGTATTTTTCGACTCCATAATAAAGCAACCCTTTTATTATTAAAAAACCTGAGGGGTAGTGTGAATGGACTCATTGCTTCCTCTCCCTGTGTTAAAATGCGTGCTCTTTTTCTTATTACATTATTTACATTTTACTGAACTTAGAAAATATAATGAATTGAAATATAATGAAAATATAATGAAATAATTAGACTATGTTATTGTGAATATTTTAAACGTTAAACAACTCCTCTGGAATTTTTAATGGGAAATACTGAGGATGGAAATTTATTTTTGAATTTAAATCTTTTATGTATCATATCTGTATAATATCTTTGAGACTTTATCAAGAAAGTTTTGAACAAACTTTAGCATTTCCTTAAAAATTTTTTAAAAAATTAAAATAATTTTTTATTTAAGTTAAAAATAAATTTCCATATTGAAGTTACAGATAATGAATAGTGAATTTTTTGTATTGCTAACATTTTATAAAAGTTGTGTGCTTCTTGAGTGATCTTCTTGACTCTAATATTATGATAATTTGTACAAACTACGCTGTCATTTGGCAATATTAATTATATTTCTCTTTGTGGGTTTTTAAGTGAATGCTATAGATATGCCATCTTGCAGCATACATTTCTAATTCTTGTAACATCTTGAGTAATCAGTTTATAGCATGTTTCGTATAGGTCTTTAGGAAAAATTTAGTTTGATATTGTTTTACCTGAAGTACAGAGTTTTGTAGGTTTAGAGTACCTTGAATATTTTAGTTGGATAGTAGTCTTATTTTTACAATGTTTATTAATGGAGTTTTTGTGACAATGCAGAGAATGGTCTCATCACCAGATGTGAAAAAAAATCAGTTCAAAGAAACATTGCTTGAAGCAATGAAGAAAGCTGGAATGGAAACAGATCTGCGCAATACTGTGTTTCATTGGATTCGATCTCATAATAATATTGAAAGTATAAATGGATATCCTGCAAAAGAACCCTTGGGTTATTTAAGAAAAGCACAGGTGATGAGTTGATGTAGAATTTCTTGATTGATATCTGTTACATAATTTCTTGGAAATGGCAGAATTTGAGAAAGTTAAGTTTTATCATTATTTTACATTTAAGGCAAATGTTAATACACAACAGAATAGATTGAATGAAAATACCAATGTTTCACAGTTTCACAATAGTTTTAAACATTAAAAAAACTATTATTATTTGGAAGCTTTTAATATATAATATGTGCTATGCTCTTGAATGAACTAATATTCTGCATTGTCAGTGATTCAACCATCCAAATTTTAATGTTTTATAAAAGATAGTGACAAGAATGTGATGCAAAGGTGGTTCTTGGGAGGTGTGAATCGGCTACGTTCTCCAGGTGGGGATATTCAAAACTTCAAGGGGTGAAAAATTAAGAGGCTTAATGGAAACAATCTTTGCTTATGCAGCCCATCTAAATCTCAAGAATGCTCTTGGGGCAGTTAACTTTTCAAATTTCCTTAATTTGATTATTTCGAAATATGGAAATCTTAAATGAGACACCTAAGTATGAATTTATTGTATTCATGGCAGGGACAAGTAATATGTTTCCAGCAGGGGACATCAAACTCTAGAGGGGACAATTCAAGGCAATTAACCCATGTCAGTTTGCACCCTGGTTCTTGGGTATGCAAACACCAAATTAGTGAAAGCAACTCTTGTATTCAAAGAGCTCAGAATATGCAACAATATGTTAAAGATCTTTAATGAATATTAGATGCAGTGGGAGAAACGAAAAACTCTGAATTCAATGTGCAATGAAATTTCTTCAGATCGAGATGAAATTCTAGACAAGTGGACGGAATTGAGTACTTATGATGTAGGTTAGTAGGTTTATTGATACCTGATCAAAAAACTAATGAAATAACTATGAGATTACATTTAATTCAGCGGTTTTGATTACATTATGCTGCCTTCTCTCCATTTCCCAGATCTTAGTCAGTATCGACCAGTTTATGCACCAAAAGATTTCTTGGAAGTTCTTTTATGGATTCGAAGTCCAAATTATCAACATACAGAGTGAGTTAATCAAATAACTTCCAGTTTTAATTTTTTGTTAAAATTAATTAGCCTAATAATGAGTAGAGGAACAGATATAGTAATTCTCAATTTAATCATGATTTTATTCTTTGATGAATTAATTAAAGTCTTAGTCTATCACTGTAGATAAATTTGTAAAAGGCACTGAGGTTAATTTTCTAAGTAACATTTACAGGTTAAATTTAAATGGTGCATGACTAATAATTTCTAGAAGAAATGTAGTTACAAAAGAGCACATCAAATTATTTTAATGCACCCGTCTTTTTTGAATTAACTCACTTTCATTTCATTTCCCAGACCTTTTAATTGTATTTTATCACACAAAAAGGAGAAGAAATTCAGAAACAATGTGTGTAGTATGAAAGAAATAATAATACAATATAATGAAACAATAATAATAGTAATATTATGACTAGCATTTGCAGATGATTTTGCCATACTTTTAGAAAACCTGCAGAAATATGCAGCAGCATAAGTCAGTCATTCAATCAGCACATGTCAGTCAAGAATTCTCATCTTCCCAAAGCACATCACACACACTTTTTAACTGTTTTTGATGTAAAATAAATAAGTAAAGTCAATCTATTAGAAAATATACCCATCAAAACAGGATTAAGAATTTCAGTACAAAAACATTTATGATGATTAATATAAAAAATGCACCCAAAATCCTAGAAAAAGAAATTGGTCCAGTAAAGAAGTTCAAATATTTGGGGGAAATTATTCAAAAAAATGTCTTAGATGAATCTGCTGTCGGAGAAGGTATATATAAGATGAAAAGAGCATATGGTATCACCAGGAACATCTACAACAAGAAATGTCTATTAAGAAAACTCAAAATCCAGGGCTACTATACAGTAATCAGAATGCCTGTATGCAAGTGAAATGTCTAGTACTGAATTACAAATTAGAAGTATTAGAAAGAAGAGTCATTTGTAAAATACTTGGTCTGCCCAAAACTACAGAATTCTGGAAATTAAGAAGCAATGATGAAATATATCACAATGTAGACACACAGAAAATTTGGAAGAAAAGATTGGATGATTCAGGATGGAGCAGGCTAACTAACTGTATTCGTAAAAAATAATCTTCAAAAGAAAGGATAGAAATTGTCTCGTGGTCCCTAGATGACCCTAACGAAAAAAGAAATATTTTTTATAATAATAATAATAATAATTATTATTATTATTATTCGTTTTTACGAGGATAACTAGAAATTCTAATGTACACTCAGGAGGGTGGGCACTCCTGAGTAGTGTGGGCCTTTCACCTACTAAAACCATGAATCCTTTTTACTTTCTCGCTACGGAGTAGAAAGTTGCGTAATGCAAGAAAAAGAAAATGCGAATTTTCGGTAGAAAACCTCTTATTAGAGGGCCCTGGTAACGCAAAAGTGGATAAATTCAGTTGCTAAATTTAGAAAAGAAAATCCTCTAACATGTGATGTCGCCAGAATCCATGTTTTGTGGGTCCTTGATTCCGAAAAATCGAAAGACGGCAAAACGTCTTTGTCCGTGAACAACGGACGCGTTCAACCGTGAATAACGCTAGCGGCTAAACCGTTCTGACGATTTTCTCCAAAATTGATATTCCTCAATCGATCTGACTGATGTTTGCGGGTCCTTGAGTTTGAAACCGATATATCAATTTTGGGAGATACTTTACATGAAGTGAACATTTTCAAAATTAAAAAAAAATGGCGTAATAGATTATAATGATGTTTTGTTGTTGAATAATATGAAGGTCGTTTAAGGTAATGGTGCAGATCTCATGTTCATTGACAACTGATTTTTCGAAATTTGCAAAAATTCAAAATTGTTTCAGCGTCTTCCTAAAACTACAATTTTGAAGATGGAGTTTTATTCCCTTAATGAAATCTGTTCTTTAAAGATATATTTTAAAATAAGTTCATATACGAATTTTCGAAAATTTGAGCACTTTTCCCGTAATTTTGCGTGAAAATGCGGACGAGAAAATACGTGCTGTTTTAGCATCACTAGTTTCCTTAGACGGGGGAATCATTTCGGGACTGCTTTCGCATTATTTCGGAATGACGTCTTGTCGTTTACCCTCGGGGACTTATCTCGTCGTTTTGCCTCTTTTTTACCCATTCAAGTAGTTTTTGGCCTGTGATTTCTTCTAGTATCTTGGTTCTGAGTACCTTTTCCACGTAAGTTGATATCTCGCCGCAACTTCCTTCGCTGGTAAGCATCTCAATGAAGTTATCAGGAGTTATGGCTCCAACCCGTTCTTCCAGTGGCCTGTCAGCGGCCCATCTCTCGGAGACAAAGACTGTGTGCTCAGAGAATCTGTTTGTGCGTGGCAGTACACGCATTCCCCACTTTCTACTTTCCCCATCTGGTGGAGGATTTTGCGGAAATTTGAGCGTTGAAGAACTGTTTTAGATAAAAGGAGACTTCACCGTGCTTACGCCCGGCCCAATGAGCTATCTGCGGGATGAGCTTGCCTGCCCATCTTCCTCTCCTTTGATTCCCTAAGTTCTGTCACTGTAACGACTCTGGCTTCTCTATGAGCCCGTCGGGTCCCCTGTTCGGTCTTCGTCTGGTGAATGAGTTTCCTTTTCTGACCAAGAAGGTGGATAGGTGTCACTCCAGCTACCGCCAATTCTGCAGGTTCGGACACAGTTCTATAGGAGCAGGCAATACTCAGTGCTTCTTTCCTCTGAAGTGCACTCACGCGTCGCCTGTGGCCTCAAGCGCCCCTTGCGTGTGCGTTTACCCATGTATCCGATCCGTACAGCATAATGAATTGCGCTACAGAGATGAGTAGACGCCGCTTGCCTGGTCTCGGTCCTCCGACGTTGGTCATCAGCTTGCTCAGTGCTGCGGTCACTTGTGAAGCTTTATCCGCTGCCCATCTTATATGTTCACCGAAGGTGAGTTTGGTGTCAAACGTGAGACCAGGGTATTTCACGGACGGCTTTGTTCCTATAACCTCGGTAACGACAGTCATGGGAATCAGCATTGGAATCTGCTTTCTTGTCAAAAGGTCGTGATCCGTCTTCCGTAGCAAGGCCAAATCCATTATTCTCTGTCGCATCTCATCACCTGGTTAAGCTTCCATTGGAGCTCTTATCGTGCCTAGATGACGGTTGCAATGTCGGCATACCCTATTAGGGTAGTGTCTTCTGGCATTTACATCTGAAGTATGTTGTAGAAAAAGTTCCATAAGTCTGGTCCCTGGATCGACCCTTACGCTACTCCCGCAGTAATGTCTGTTGCGAGGGCTATCTGCGATGTAGGGTAGTTTCCTCGCAGTCGCTGAGGATTCGTAGGATGTAGCTTGGTACCTTGAACTTCTCCAGAGCCATCAGGATATCCATCGATTTATCCGAGTTGAAAACGTTCCGCTCGTCGTGTTGCTAACAGCACTGTTTTGCGAGAGTGATAGTACTTGCCGTGTATTTTCAATGGCTTCCTCTACAACTTTTTCTGCGTCTTCCGTAGATCGCCCAGTCCTGGACCGTATTGTTTCTCCGATAGATTTCCGCCAGGGTGGATCGCCATCAACAGGCGTGGTTTGAGCAACTTTTCAAGCATGCTTCCCGGCCGTGTCGAGCAAGCAGAGGGGCCTGTAGGACGATAGTAGATGCAGTACACCCTTCCCCTTATCCACTAGGATCAACTGCTGGTGCCTCAGCAATCGCCTGAGGCAGATGCAATCTCTTAGGCAGGTGTTATACATGTTGAGCGGAAAGTTCGGGCATTCTTGCGCCGCTGTTTTCAATACTTCTGCTGGTATGCATTCAGGCCCTGGGGCCTTCATGTTTTGGAGGCTTGAGGCTGCTTCTCTGAGTTCTCGTTCGCCGAAACGGGATATCTTCGACGTGCTTGTCCGGTGGTCTAAGCGGGTATTTGGGGAACAATGCAGCCACAATGAGACGCATGGAATCAACGTCGAGGTTTCCCTTCGGTGTCCGCTTCTTGAGTTTTCGGGTCACTATCTTGTAGCCCTGTCCCCAATGGATCTCTGTCGACATCGCCGAGAAGGGCCTCCCTGCAGAGATTTGGTCGATCGCCCTTCTCAATTTCGTCTTGGCGTCGTTGTGTTGGCGAACAACAGCGCAGATTCGGGCCTCAGTCTTGCTCTGTGGGCCCATAGTTGGAGCTTGAGAGAGTTTTTCCTTGTGAGAGAGGGTTGTGTCTTGCGGGGTATTGGTGCCTCGCAGGCCTCGAGCAGGACGAGCATCGGTTGTGCCACAAGCCTCTCAGGGCTGGAAGCCGTTGAGCCCTGCATTATCTTTACTACTCCGTGTCGCAATTTTTCAGTCGATTTGTGCTCGTCTAACTTGTTGACATTCCAGCATTGTTTTCGGTTTTCGGGCTTCTGCCGATGGGAGCCCCCTCTCGGCCACGGGCAATAAGTGTGTTGCTGCCTGTGTACCTCTATTACCCGCCAGTCCGTCACTAGCTGGGAGCGCTCCAGTTGCGTACGTGATATCCGGAATTGTTCCCGGAGTTGTTTCGGGTCGTCTGAAGATTGGCGTAGATCTGTCGTTCAGAACTCAGGTCTTGTCTGGCCGCCTTCTCCAATAATCTTCCCTTAGTGTCCGACGACGGCATGCTCCATTCCAGTGCGCTACCGTTGAAGTCGCCGGCCTCTAAGGCATTTCCGTCTGTTTCTCGTATTGCCTTCTCGGTCGTCAATTTTCCTGCGGTACTCGTTTATCCCCTCATTGAGTGTCATGTCTGTTCCAGATCCATGACTTTATATTGAGACCTTGGCGGCGCCACTGACCCATACAGTCGCGGTGCCTCGGCTGTCGGAGTACCATTCTGGGCCGTTCCGGTTTCGGCATGGTTCGCTGATGATCATAGCTGTGATCTCTTGTTCCATCACCAGCTGGTTTAGTAGTTGGTCTTCTGTTCGGCTTGTTTGAATTTTATCGTCATTTGATTGCTTTCTTTTGAACCCGTCTGAGACTTATCACGTACCGAAGCCCGGAACGTGTTCTAGTTCCTCTGGCGCAATTCCTTGGTTTGCGCATTAGGCAAATTTCGGGGATTTCGCGGCGCATGATTAGGCCTTATGCCCTTTTCACCGCATGTGTAGGAAGTGTCCTTTCGATCAAGGCCTCTGCAGTCTCGTGACAAGTGCTCGTGTCCTAGGCACCTATAGCATTGAGCAACGACTGTGCGTCAACTCACTCGACATTTCTCTCACCCTACTTTGATTCCCGATTTTTTGAGGAGTATGTTCGCCTCCTACTCGTCTACATCGGAAACTGCGATCTTTTACCCCTAGTTTGGACCAAGTATTACAATTTTTATCTGGGGTGGGACTTTTTCTAGTTGCCTATTAAAGCTTTCTCGAACCTGCTCGTTCTCGGTGTAGGCGTCCAGGTCCCGAATCTCAAGAGTCAACAAATGAGTCATTTGCTGGACGCTCCCCGTGTCGCCTATCACCTGCTTCAGGGCATTGGCGAATTGCTCTATTTCCCCTCGCCATTTCAATATATAACCCCCGCTCTCGTCTTTCCTAAGTATGCAATCTCCGTCTGACTGTCTTTGGAGCTTATCTTCCTGATTTCCCCGAGTACCTCGTCGTACGTCTTTCCCGGCTGGTCTGATGACCACAGAGTTTCTTTGTGGCTTGCTGCGGTTTTTCTTTTTCTTTCGGTTGCTGTTCGCAATTTTTCGGTTTTTCTCGTAATAAAAATAATAATTTGTTTTTCTTTTGGGTTAATCTCACCATAATGTATTGAAAGTTATGAGGGGAAAATATTTGTGATGTTACAACAAGGAGGTACTGTACACCTCCCACAAATAGCATATTAAAGTTATTGTAATTCTAATATTGTTTCCTGAGCAACATCTACTTACAATAAACATTGCTTTTATAAATTATATGTGCCATGTATAATGCTTAAATAGTTTGAGACAAACTGGTAAAATAATTTCAAAGAAAATATTGTTAACAAAAAATACCTGGCCATTTTAAGCCTCGCTTGCGCTATCATAGGAAAAGCGTCAATTAAAACATTAATTGAAATTTTAAAAATTAAAACAATTAAAATGTTGAAAATGTAGAGCCTTCATTTACAGTAGCTCCTAAAATCTAAATATCCGTTTCAAACTTTCAGAGCCTCGAGTTTTTCCATATGGATTGGAGAATATCAATTTTAGAGAAAAAAAAATCTTCTGAACGGTTTATTGTTGGTTTTAACGACACACGTTTTGCTGTCAACCAATTTTTCGGTATCAAGGCCCCACAAATCGTGGATTTTGACTACAAAGTTTTCTAAATACTATACACTTCCCACTTAAAGATGTGGTAAGTAAGTATATCGTAGGCAATTTAAGATTCCCTGGGTACCCTATACTTTCCCAGGGAACTAAAAAGTTTTTTTTCTGCATTTACTAATCACAATGCTAAATTGCTTCATCGTAATTTACAAATTAGGTGTAAAGATTAAGAGAGCAATTAACAAGGTAGTCAGTAGATCGCCTCGAGACGTGATCCCCAACGTCTTCAGGGCACTCACAGAGAATCTTGGCATATCACCAGAAATTCCAATTTGGGCCCTCAGGGGAATGACTGGTTGGTACTTTCCAATTTTTCCTCCCTTGCTTTCAAAAGTCTAGACTTATCAACCTGGCGGATTGTCGCGTAGACCCCTTCCCGTCTTTTGATACCAGGTCAGGTTTGAGACTAACCCCTTCGGCGACGAAGAAAACCTCTTCTGTGGACACGATGGTGTAAGTCTTTTCGAGCATCTTTCCCTCTATGAAGTTCTGGGCAGCCATTTTTGAGAAAATTTAGAAAATGTTGAGGCTGCAGATAAAATACGCCCAAAAATTAAATATATACTTTGCAAATTCGCAGGGCGATTAGATTGTGTTTGTTTAGATTGATTGAGAAATAAATCAATTTTGGAGAAAATCGGCTGAACGGCTTAGGCATTAGCGTTGACCACAGACAGTCGGACATGCAGACGTTTTGCCATCAATCGATTTTTTGGTGTCAAGGACCCCCAAAACGTGGATTCTGACTGCATGATTTTCTATATAATACATTAACCATTCAGTAGTCGCGTGGATTATTATTGTAATCCAGTTGTATTCATTCGCTGTTTACAGCGAGAGTTGACAAACGTTTGGCACAGACTTTTCAGTACCTTTCGTAGAAGGCCTCAGCTATCGAATTATAGCGAAATATGATAAGTGATAACTGCTGCACTAGTGATTAGCGCCGGAAACGGCTTGGATTACAATAGTAATTGCTTTTTCCTTTATGAAATCAGAAATGAAGAAAATCGAGAGAAAATCTATGGGACAGCAATAAGAACACGTGGGAAACTTCTTCTGGGAATCCGAGAAGGTGCCGAGGGTTCAGCGGAGTCATCAAAGGGTAACGTGGGATATCATCTCTGTGGACGTCAACGAAACAAGATCACTTGACAGTACTGCGAAAATTGTGCCCAGTGGGTGTCCACATTCAGAAAATCTGTGAGATACTCATCTGATTTTGACAATGAAACACGTTCAGAATAGAGGCTTCAGATGTTTAAACAATTTTGTCAAACTGCTTTATTAATAATCGTAATGCAAACTATAACAAGTGCACAACACATAGGGCTCAAGAATTTTCAAAAACAAATATCTACTTGCACGTATTTTACTGTTTTGTTTAAAGGCATAATACATGCATTTTTGTGACATTTCATAGAATTGGTAATATGTCAACGTTCTAATAAATTATTACGTATTTTGTAAATGCTCAGTGTTTTAGATACCATTACACGTCCATATTTGCACAATGGGCGATTTGTTTGCAAAATATTGTTAAAAATAATTTTTAATGGATTACAATTGTAGTCCACGCGACCACTCGCGTTCCAATTCTGAGCGCGACCACTGAAGGGTTAAATAGCATACTCTTCCCACTTAAATAGTGGTAACTAAGTACTTCCTAGGCAATTTAGGATCCGCTGGGCTCCCTAGACTCCTCCAGGGGGAATAAGGAGTTCCTTTTCTGCATTACCTGACAGCAATGATAAATTGCTCAATCATAATTTACGAATTGGGCGTAGAGCTTAATAGCGCTTCTGAGAGCGATTAACGAGATAGTAGAATGCCTCGAGACGTGATTTTGGTATAGCCCCAGAGGTCCCAGCCACCACTGGTAGGAGGTTGGCGTTGGGCACTCCAACTCATGGGAGTTGGGCTGCCGGGGGAATAACTGGTTGATACTTCGCCACCTTTCCCCCCTGCTTTCAGAAGGGTAAACCCATCCTCGTAGCGGACAATCACGTAGACCACGTGGACCCTTTCCGGGCTTTTTATTTCGTCAGGGTTGAGTATAACCTCTTCGGCAACAGGTTAAGTGGCTTTTGTGAACACCACGGTGCCCGACTTATGGAGCATCTTCCCCTCTATGAAGTTCTAAATCTCGTCATGACGCTTTATTTTGCTGGCTTAGTTAAAGTGCATTGATCAAGGATATGGTTTTTGGTTTCTATTGCTGCATTGCACTTCCTACAACATACATCCTCTCAGGGCCATCTCATTCTAATAGCATTTTCCATTCGTTGCACTGAAACCCACCCTAGTGCAGGGCAAAAACGTCATCGCTGCCCCACACGCGTGAAGGGCAGCTACGAATGAAACTGATTCTGGAACTGAGTCAGTGCTTGTGCGCTACGCAGTGAAACCCACAGCTCTTCTTGGTCAGTCACACTGATGGAACTCGAAAAATAATAATTTTGAATTATGAACGTTGTTATAATTTTTATGAAGTCTTTTGGTAATTCTTACTTCTTAATTTATAAATTATTAACGTGTGATTTCTTTATTTAAAAACTACGAAAACTTCAAATGCGCGAGAAATATTTCTTGGCATATATTATAACACGCCCACCTACCTTCCAGCCGGTGGCGATGAAGCGTGAAACTATGAATGCTCGTGAAGCGAGCTTTGAATTCTCAGGAAGCAGGATCTTTCGGGTATGAGAAAGGTCTGAACCCTTGACACAATGAATTATGTAAAATTCTGGTAAAATGAGCATATATTCAGTAAAACAAGTTACACAGTGGCACAAATATACAATAAAGTATGCACTTTGCGTAGATGGTCACTGCAAAGAAAACAGAAACAAAAAGAACAGAAAGAACACAACCACAAAAGAATGTATAGGCGTCACCTTGACTGCCTGAATACTTCAATAAGCACTATTCACAATATTTTTGCTTCTACCTCTTTCTGAATTATTTCGCGTACCTCATTTAGCTTTTGTTAATCTTAAGTTTTCTCTGTGCACAGCCCTTTAAGTGATTCTCTACAATTCTATCATAGACTTCACAGAGGTCAGCCTTAAGCTGCGCATTTATTACAATGCTGTAAACTCTTAACACAAGAATAAACGTGACACACACGTTACTAAATCGTACCCTTTACAAAATTATAGCAACTGATTATCCCTGACATCATACAATGGAAACAATGACTTTCAAATAAGATTACTTTGACATTACATGAAAAATTATAATTTACTTTAGAAAAGTTGTACAAGGTATGGCATTCAAACGAATTTACTGGTGCGTACAGCGAATGAAATCAAAAACTGCCGCTCATACATTCGAAATATTTCCCAGTAATTATTTGGAACTTTCACCTATTTTAGGACGCTTCGCCTGGTATTTAAAGCTATACGGTTTCCCAACAAATTGCCGCATAGAAGTTGCCAGTTCTTTACCTCGACACCTCCTTCCCGCTCGCCGTCAGTTAACCTTGGGGTGTTCGGTCGCTCGCAGTCCTCGCCACGTCACTTGACTGGTTCGATGTCCCGCGGTTACACCACTTCCTTCGCTCGATCTCAGCATGCCGCCACACGTCCAAATTCCAAACCTTTCTCTCGATCTCGGGCCCGTACCATCCACGGATTTGGTCCACGTCCTTCTCGCCTACGCTTGAGTGTTCACTGGAGTCGTCCTTCTGCCGCCTGCCGCGTACCCGTTGCTCGCGCTACCAGTTTTAAATAACTAACCTGCTTGAATTGACTACTTGTAGCACTCGGTCGACATACCACACTTTGAGCGTGCGTGGTCGTGGCGTACAAAATTAAATACTGGATTTCGTTCAGAGTCCTTCTGCGCGAATTTACTTCGATTATGAAACTATTTCAGGTTCAAGCGGTCACATCGCTTGCTTTCTCGCGTGATGTTAGTGCTAATAATGTACATGCACTTTGCTTCTGAATTCTATCACTTATTACCGCGTTTCTTAAATCAGCTTTAACTAAGCAAGTAAAATTATACTCCTGCACTAACCAATTACTATCGCTGAAGAATTTAGTTGAGTCGACGTCGCTGTCGAAGTTGTAAGAGCTCTCCTGAAGTGCGTCGCGGTATTTATGCGTCTCCGCCTGGGGAAAAATTTCTGGAGGGGTGAATTTTCTCCTCCTTCGCGCCCTCTCAAGAAAATATTATCCGCTAACTTTGGACATCGGAGTGCGAAAACCTGCGGGTAGATGTCGCTTTCTCGGACCATGGCTCCGCCGCGTACCCTATTTCTCTGTTTTCTGGTCTTTTCTCGTGGCTTATGGTGGCGTTACGGGTTCGTATAATCCCGTGACGTCACAATATATTTGAATGGTTTTGTAAGGGTCACTATTTTTATTTTCACTTTATTAGTGTTTCGAAATTGAGACGTACCTAAAACACTTTATTTCTAAATAGCACTGGATTTGTTAACATGAAGTTATTCTAGATTAAATTTTAGGAAAACACAAACTGATTTTCCGTACTTCCTGTAAATCACAAAAATTATTTTAAGACATTGCAAAACATAATATACTCCATCATTCGAAGTATCCCTGCGTGGCAGAAGATCTTCAACTGCCTTCACAATTTCACCACGAATCTAAATCAGCATGGATAACTTCCGTACCTAACCTCACAATGGCCCGGTGGACTGGACTGCACTGACGCGACCGTCAGTACAGATTAGGGCGCCCCGAGTGCGCCCTGGTTCCGTGTCGATGTGCGAATGGAACATGCGCTTCTTTGCGCCCTAACGGTCGAATGGAACACGAAAACTGCCCTGAATGCGCACCAGTGCGGCGAATGGAAAACGCTATAAGTGTTGATTTAGTGGAAGCGGTATTCGATCTCAATTGGAGCACCGCGATAAAAGACCAGGTTTCAGAAGACTATAGTCTTTTAAAAAGGCATTTCAAGTAGCTTCTTGCATATGCGCCTTAACAGCTCTCTTTTGAGATTCCAGGTTATCCCAGGCGGCTATCTCGTTATCGGCGCATTTCTTCCTATAAGTTTTAATATTTTGTCTTAGTATAGGATGAGTTGAACCTCAATGCTTTGGCGATCTTTAATGTCCATTGTTAGAAACTCGGACAGGAGCTCCGCCGCAGCAATCCCAGTCCTCCATCTCCGTGGGCCAGGTAGAATATACCGTCTGCTGTACTCATATGCAGTTACAGGAACTGTTGGACTGCCACTCTGATTTGACCGTCCCGCTTTCCTGAGTATCAATATGGATGGCCGACACGAACAAAACCAGCATGGAAAGGTAATGTGACATTATGTAGGTATGGAATAATGCCAATTTCTAGACTGTCTTTAAATGCACATTCTGAAGCCTCGTCACTGCTACCATCAAATTCGAGATGGATGCTTCAGATGGGAAGCCGTTTCAACTACAGTAGTTCACTCCCAGGTATGTTAGGGCATTATCATTACTGACCAGTGGATTTCTTTCTCGCAACTGTTCCAGTCAGGGCTCTTTAATGAACCAGGATTGTTCAAAAGTTGTAATTTGAAATGATTGACAAATGGACGGACAATGTCGTTCCGAGGGCCCACATATATACATTATCAACCAGTTCTTGAGCTTTTGGGGCATATTTTGCAAAAGCTCCAGATCGTCAGCAAATGCCAACACAGACACGCAACTTTCCAAAAGAGCAGGGATGTCCAACATGCAAGACCTCAAGGGCCACCACTGAAACCTTTCATATGATTGCGGAACATATTTTCGTTACTCGAGCGATCCACGCCTGACTTCCCAGTATTATTGATCTCGTCAGTCCTCCCGGCTGCTCTGAAAAGGGCGCGTAACGCAGTGAAACACATTGGCATGATTTAGATTGAATTTGCGAGGAAAACGTTATTAAATCTTCACTTAACCAATTTTTACATTAAGGGGTGTTGTCACCGACAAGGTGGTGCGCTAGGCGCACAATGTTCTTGCCCGATGTGGATGTAAGGGTTTTCACTTATGATTATTAACCTTTCGCGGGCCAAAGTAAATGGCACCGTGGCCCGTCAGTTGGATGCACCCCTAAACAAGTCAGGAGACTTGTTTTCCAATTTCTCAAGTAGGCATTCTATAATGAGGTTTAACTAGTGGTGCTATAACAGCACATACTTTCTCGCGTTATTTCAGTCATTATACTACTACATAAACGTACAAAAGTGTTTTCAGCCAGCAAATAGTAGTGTACGTAACAAGGGCTAAAAAATGTGTTACGTATACTATTTTAACTTTCTCGTATAGATACTACGTAAATACGGGAGTAATATACGTAGTATAAAGTTATGTAATGCTGTGGAAAATCGATTTCGAGATTTCAACGGAAATACACGTTTTGGGGTGTCCTGATACCGAAAGAGTGGTTCTTTTCAAAACGTCCGTCCATCTGTCTGTCCGTCTGTGAACACTACAGGCGCTTAACTCACACGTACGATCTTTTCCAAATTGAAGAAACCCTAGATTACAAAAATGTTTTTTTTACTTGTTTCTCACGTCGGTAATATTCACTTTAGAGGCGATTTCTTCAAGTTGGTGTATTTATGAGTACATGTGCTTTAAATAATGTCAAATAAAGTTTCTCGAAAACTCGACAGTTTTCTATGAAAATGAACTGAAAATTACGCATTTTCAAAAACCTTCAAACGCCATTTTCTAAAAAATGGTTCCAAATTTTTTCTTCAAACTTTTACAACGGATAGTGATAATGACACTATTTTAGAGGACGTACATTTCATTTTGGTATATTCTTCTGTTATTTATTTAAAATCAAGAATTGTTAATGAGAGTATTAAGATCGCATTTACAGTTAATGAGATTTTAGCATTCTTTAATATTCTTAAATTAATATTTGGGGTCTACTTTTTGGAAACCGAAAAGTTGAGAAAATGTCAAAAAATGTACTTTGGGCGGCGATAAATGATAGCTGGCAAGAAGGACAAGACTGTACAGTACCAGACCACACCAAGGAAATTAGAAAACTTTACTACGAGAAAGTCTGTGCCATTCTGTAGCACCTCTAGTTTAACACGCTGTGAGCGAAACGCAATGCGTCATGTAAAGGAATATAGATTAAAGATCAGATAATTAGAAATTCCTTACTTGTACAAAATTAAATGGATTCCAGTCAGTGTCGTAACACCATTGATTGATTGTTAGTAATTCTGTGCGCGTCAACTACTAGGGTCATTGGTATCGTAAGTGTAGTGCATGTTATTGCTCGGGTTTGCAGTGGTCTTCACTCGCTGAATGGCGAGATCCGGCGCCGACCTACCGTCGGATAACTATTTTCCCTAACCAGGTATCTCCCACCAGCGGGGCACCGCCTCAGCCGGGGCAAGCTCTAACCTCCCTGCCGATCTTCCGGCATGTGTGGTAGTGTAGTGCATGTTAGTGTGTGTGTGTGTGTGTAAGGTGAGAGAATAGTGCAAGGAAGAGGTAGGGAAGATCGCGCGCGGTTCGTGGCCCGTTTGTTAGGGTACTGCTCCAGCACTCGCCTGCTGTTCATCGGAGAAACTACGAAAAACTACACATTTTTAAAGAGCTGATTTTTTAGAACAAACTTCTGAAGGCAGAAATTGCTACCTTCAATTTGTGGTTTTGATATGTTAACTTATCAGTGAACTGTAAATAGCACAGTTTGATTTTATAATTCGTACTTAACCGTTTCCAATTATTCGAGAAATATAAACATTTGTAACACCACTAATTTACATAGCATTTTCTTTATTATTTGCTCAGTGTCGCTTGTTCCGTTGGGTGGCCACGCCCATCAATTATTGAGTTGCACAATTGTTTATCCAGCGAAGTGTAACTAAGCGACGAAATATGCACCGGGCGTGAATGCATGAATCTCAATAATTATTTTTGTCACAAATTTGGAGATCAGTCGCATTTTCTATTCCATTAATTTGTTCATTAGAGTGGCTTGATCACTCAGTTTAACAGTCATAGGTACAAATCTCTTAATGCCGGGATCAGGGAATGAAAAAGTGGATAAATTCTGTTGCTGTTTGTAGTAAATTACTTCCTCAAATATGTGGTGTAGCCACAATCCATGTTTTGTGTGTACTTGATTTATTATTATTGTTATTATTGTTATTATTAATTTTATTAATGCTTGTTCATAAATCTACATACAATCTACTTAATTCTATACCTTATATAACGCTAGATGCTGCAAGAGGCAGTGTGGCAAAGATAACAGTTGGAGGTACCAAGCATCCTCTTTCCTCCAACCTAACAATCACTAGAAGGTTTAATGCATATGCGAATTTGGCCTTATTTGGGTAATTTATAACCTAAGGTTGGTCCCATCGCCGATCGGCCAGCTGGAGTGGAATATGGTTGACATGGTACATGGTTGAGTTTAATTTTATTTTAAATTTTATAAGAAAATAAATGACTGAGAAAACTAACAAACCGACTAGGCTAATAAGTTGACACAATTAATAAGCAAAATAAACTGAAATGTATTACATAAGTGGAAAACTGAATCTAACTACAGAATTTATCAACATGAACAAGTAAAAGGAAAGATTTTAAAATGGAACATTTTTAAACTACCTAATGTGAACAGGCTATAGTGAAATATTCCCAAGTGTTAAGTAACATTTTGATTCATAAGAAAATACTGTGTGGGGAACATTTAACTATTAGTTATTTAGTTATTCTTGGTACCGAAAAATCGATTGACGTCAAAACGTCTGTCTTTTCCGTCCGTCCGTCCGTCTATCCGTCCGTTGTGGTCGACGCTAAAGCTTAAACTGTTCACCCGATTTTCATCAAAATTGATATTCCCTGACCGATCTAACAAGCTCGAGGCTTTGGGAGTTTGAATCGGATATTTTGATTTTTGAGTGTACTTTAAATGAAGTTTTAAAAACATTTTCAAATTTTTCTTAAAAAGGCCCCACATTTTTTTATTAAATGTTGTCCTCGAATAGCGTAAAGGACGCTTAGGAAAATAGTGCAGATCTCACTTTCGTCTTTGATTTTTCGAAAATTTCAAAAGTGCAATTGTTTTGGGTGTCTTGCTATAATATACAATACTGAAGATGGAGATTTTTTTGGCTTAAAGTAATCTCATCTTAAAAAACATCTTGAAACAAGTTCATGATCAATTTGTAGAAAATATGGGTAGTTTTGCTTTGTCATTTTGCGCGAAATATAGTCAATTAAAATGTTCTTGAACGATTGCTTACTCAAAAACCGCTCTAAATTTTTTCTTAAAATTTTTTCCTCGTATATATCAAGGGATTAAAAAGTATGGTGATAGTCCCATTTTCGGCAAACTTTCCTTTTTTCCGAAAACTGCAAAAAGTTAACGTTTTACAACTACAAAACTGAAGATTGAGATTTTTGCCTCTGACAAAGTTTATTGTAAAAAATCAGCTTTTCACTTTCTTGCCCTACTCATAAGAACAGAAAGTATTGTAATCGTGCGTCGAAGAATGGCGAATTTTCGCCTAAATAACTCTTATTGCATTGGTAACGGAAAAGTGGATAAATCTCTTTCTTTTACAATAACTAACTTGCGTTTACACGAAATTTGCGTAAAAATTAATGTTTCAGAATAATCTCTTCAGTCACGATGAGTCAAATTGATACGCCTTTTATATGAAATCGTATTTTCATTCGAATTAAAAGGACTGAAGCAATTAGAATGAGTGATCGTCCATAATACCATCGTTATCGCTTTCATGGCAAATTGAATCCGAAGGTGAATCATCCAACGAGGATTCCATGTATGGAATGTGTGGAATGTCGATGTATGGAATTTCTGTCGATTTCGTCTGCCGAATAGATCTGGCTTCGTAGCCTTGAACGCTATTTGTGCTAGGATCCATTTTGACCTCTTCGTGATTCGTGTTCGTTCACGTGTCATCCTGTAAATATAACAAACACCAGTGTTTTTATATATGTATTTGTTTGGTCTGAAACTTTAAATCAAAAAAAGGATATATATGGAGTTATTTCTGGGGAAATCGGAGCCCGGTTCCAATTGACCCACTAAAATGTCTCTCATAACACAATCATCAACATTTGTAATTGTCAGTTTTTATAAAATTGTAAGCAAACTTTAGTATGGATTTCACCCACACCCAGTTCAATGATATGTATCAAACTACAATTATTGAATACTGAAATCCGTTTCGAATTTATAAGGAGATCTCACTTGCTTAGTTTGATAAAGCGGAATTTACAGTCCACCAAGAAAAACATAGCTTTCCAGAGAACTCTCAGCTTCAACATCAGTTTTCTAGCGCGCGCGTAATACCAGTTATTTTAAGGTGTCTCTCATTCCCCGACGAATTCCATGACTTTGCTTTCCCTATTTGGTTAAGAATGTGTCTTGAAATCTCTCTTTGTTCGATTGATGAGTGTTTCCGGGTGCGTCTACTGATAAGATAATTAGTCCCGTAAGTGTAGTACATGTTTTGTCGTGGGTGTAGCAGTGATCATCCTTAGGTAAAGGGCGTGATCCGATGCCGCCCTACACGTCGAAGATGGAGATATTTGCCTTAAACAGTCTGTTGTAAAGAATTGGCCCTTTTTCAGGGTTTCTTTCAAGGTTATGTTCAAATTTTTGAAAACCTAGTAGATTTCGCGTAGTTTATATCTGAAATTTATCAAATTCATAAAAAAACATTTTCTGAAAAAATCTCCAAATTTTTTCTTCGAAATTTTCCTTTGGATAGAAGAAGGAACGCTTAAGAGAATGGCATGGGTCTCATCTTCGTTGAATTCTCTGAATTTTCGAAAATTTGCAAATTGAGAAACTGCGAGAAAGTATGTACTTTTGTAACACCGCTAATTTCAAGTACTTCGAATGGCTTATAAACTGTTTTTAGAAGTAGTCGCTGACTTTGGCAATGATAAAGCAGTCATTTCGTGGATGTTTAATATGGATTACAGTTTTCATATCGACAGCTCGACGTAGAAGACACTACTCGAACGAAACACTACTCGTCACCTATTTTAGTTTCCCAAAGCATCACGAGCTTTCCGGATAAAACGGTTACCAGGTTGAGAAAATGAATGTATATTGCGAACAACGCTAAGAAGATATTGCCAATAGATATCACATCCTCAACTGTGCAAAACTAATAAACTTACATGAAAATAGGAAAATTAAATGTTTGCAAATTGTCAAGTTATCATTAAGTGGTACCTATTTTTCGGTTGAATAAAACCTGATTGTTTAAAATAATTACGAACACTGGTGTTTTTCCTCGGTGGGGGTGTATTGACATCCTGAGTGGCGGGCCGAGCCCCCCTAGATACGATTATGGTTGTTTCACAGTCTAATAAGACTTTACACTGTGGTTGTTTGCTGTTCTTTCATGCACAAGTGCAGGAAGAGCGAGTAAGAGCAAGAGGGTATCTTTTAGCAGGGAAGTGCTTCGCTCTGATGGCATTTTTTATGACTTCGTGCTCGCTGATGCATTGATGCTCGACGTTCGTGTAGTTGGACGTTCTACGAACAGAACGCGCCACCAGCGTGTGACGTTCGGATCGGAACAGCCACACGTGCTCCCTACCTCTATGTTCCGACACCATCACCCGGTCGGTTCAACCTGAACCGAATGGCGAACGCTAGTGGGGCGCTCAGTTCGTGATGGGAAGAAGACGTTTAATTGCCGGGCTCATTAATTTATAGCAACACTATTTTTCTCAAAGTGTACTTGTCAACATTTTCTTGCAACAAAATATATTTTCCTAATAAAAGTTCTGAACAAATAATTGACATTTGGGTATGGCCTTTTTTGTTTGGAGCTCTATAAGATATACATTGACTATTTGGTACCGGAATCTTCAGCTGGACCGAGCCATGACCAGAATAATACCACAATAATATTTGTTTCGATCGGTTTTCTGTAATTACATGGTGACAAATTGCAAGCTACTCCATAGTTGAACTTTTATACCGCTGACCGGACTAAATACCAAAATCAGGCTGATGTTTACCTTACTCAGGTTAATCCTTTCAACGATGTTGGGTATATAGACATAACTATTCAATTTTTCTCAGATATATTCAAAGCAGCCAACAACTCAATTTGACAATACAAAAATTCATTTCAAAGAAAAAGGATACGTCGGTCAAATGAGAAATGTAAGAAAACCATCATAGAACCAAAACATGCTTTTAATAGATACAAAAAACAAAGCACCCTTGAAAATAAAATTGAATAGAAGAAAACTAGAGCTGCAACCAGGAGAACCATTAAAGACAGCATAGCTAAAACCTGGACCGACTATGTTTCAACAATATCTAGTCAAAATAGTGTATCTGAATGTTGGGAAAAAGGTAAAAGGATTCAAAGAAAGAAAAGAAATAACAAAATTAACTTTATACATATTGAAGATAAAGTTGTCACTGACTGCCATTGAATTTGCTGACACCATTGCAAAACAATTTAGACCAAGAGTACAGTGAACTACCTCAATGAGTTTATTCCATGTACAAATGAAGAGGAAAATCAACAAATTGTTCTGGATAAAGAACAAAATTGGATAACATGTCAACTTAATGAACTTTTTTCACCATCTAAGTTAACCTCTACAATTGAGTCCACAACTAATACTTTTCCTCGTCTTGATAATATTCCTAATGCACTTAAAATTTTCTTTGAAAAGTAAACAAACCCTACTTACATTACACAGTATAATATGGAATAATAGCATCGCTTTGATTGTTAGAGACCGTAAATTTGGAAAACTGCAACTGTTGTGCCAGTACCAAAACCTGTCAGAGATCATTCGAAAACTAACAATTATAGACATGTTTCATGAATATGTAACATGTGTAAAATTTATTTAAAAAAATAATCGAATTCGACTGATTTTTGAAAAGAATATACATGATATTTAAACAACTAATTTTTATTATCTGTAGCAAAGGCACATGGATTAAAATTATAGAAACAATGTAGTAAAAGTTACAATACAATTTACAATAAGAAAACACAAATTATTTTAAAATTGAAACTTTAAAATAAATTCTTGAAACACATCAAAGAGAAATCTTACGTTTTCTAATCCAGTCCATTGCAGTTGGTGTTAAATTCAAGTCCGATGGATTCCCCGGGTAATCGGTTCTCTACTACATGCCCCATTGAAAATGAACAGTGTACCATTGACTTATGTTAAGGCAACAACATTTTTAGGTCTCTCAATTCAGTCAAACCTTAAATGGAACGTCCATTTAAATGAATTGAACACAAAATTAAGTTCATTATGCTACGCGTTCAGAATTCTTGCAAATTCAGTCAGCCTTCATTCTGCTCGTTGTGTATACTTCGCGAATGTTCATTCCCGCCTGAGATATGGCATAATATTCTGGGGAAATACATCTTATAGCTTCCAGACTTTTAGATTACAAAAACGAATTGTACGAATAATAACCAAATCCCACCCACGTGATTCATGTAAGCCTCTCTTCATTAATCTAGGAATTCTACCATTACCGTGTCTTTTATTTACGAATCAGTGGTTTTGTAAAAATGACTTGCTCAAGGGCGGGAATATTTTTTCAGAAAATGCCGAAGTCTATTACTATAACACTCGACGTAGAAATCATATTCATCAGGTGACAGTATCAACAGCTCATTACAAAAAATTCACATACAATACATGTACATTATTTTACAACACGTTGCCAGATGACATTAAAAGATTGAATTCGATAGCAAAGTTTAAATCCCAAGTGAAATCGTTTCTGCTGCATAACTGTTTCTATACAATTAGAGGCTATATTAGAGGCTACAATTAGAGACTATACTGAGCATCACAAGAAAAGTAACATTAATTTTAACAATGATACATAATGTATTATTTACAATTTGGACTGTATAAATGAGTATAAACAACCTGTAACAACTATTGTACTACAGCTTCCGGGTCAATGACTCCCATCTCGATCAGGTTTTTCGTCCAGTTTCCCTGATCCATTGAGCAAATGCTGAGATGGCCCCTTGTTTTGCTTCTGGACATAAATGTAACTTCGTTTTCTGTTCACGTCGTCTAGAATTCAGTGGGAAATACAATTATTCAAATTATCGTTTCCATGTTGTCGCGGCAGGAAGTAATAAGAGCCAAAATTTATTGCTTATCTTTGAAAATAGATTTTATTACATGGGAGTTTTTGTTTTTTCTCCCTTTCAAAATTCAAAATGTATTGCTTGTTTATCCTTGAAAATAGATTTTATTACATGGGAGTTTTTTTTCTCCCTTTCAAAAATTCAAAATTTAAGTAGTATATGACTTAGTGTAGGGATCACAAAATTTTGAAAATGTGCACACAATTCACTTTTCCCCATAGCACGTCATACGCAGTTTTTAACTGTTTTTTATTGACGTAAAATAAATAAATGCCCTACAGTCTGGGTGGCATCAGAATCACCAGAGACGTTTTTTTACGTAAATACGTATATTTTGTCTTTCTACTTACCATTCTCAAAACTGTCATCTTGGCAAACCGTCGCTGTCCTAACAAAATATCAAATTTTTTCCTTACAGATTTTTACAGATTTTCTACTATATTACATATTTTACATATGTTGCTATTTTCACAAAAAATATCCAGGTCGTCAAAAACGTACGTCAAAAAAAGCAGTTAAAAACTGCGTATGACGTGATGGCGTGACGTATGAATAAATATCTCACCGACACGTTGTATATTGTAGTTAAAATGTTATAGAATGTCTGCATGTATTGTGAAACATCAAGGAATGACGAAAGATAATCTCAATTTACTTTCACTTCAGACATGGGAAATAAAGTTTGTTTTACATAGATGACAAGGGGACCGCAGTACTGTTACGTTACATGCCAATGGACAGTGATCTGATGCCAGTGATTTGGATATCATGTGATTTCCGCTAGATGAAAACACGATATTATACTGGCACAATTCTCCTGTATTACCGCTGGCATATTTTTTGTGTTCTAGGCTTATTTTACTAGATTTCTTGTTTTCCACAGACGTGGATTATTAGTGTAGGCATTGTATGATGGCATCACCTGAGAGTTGTAATTCGCTGTCCTCATGTTGGAGATTGCCACGCTTGACATTTAATATCGCACATTTATCGAAGCCAAATACCATGCAGATATCTTTACTGAATTGTTGCGCCAGGGCAAGTTGACTTTGCAATTGGTCTTTATTACTTGCATAGTTTGAGGCCTTTCATGTAAAACTGATATGATATGCAAACATCTGGATTTATTTTTATGCAGTACCCATGTCTAGACTCTCTTATGATTCTGCTTAGCGGGATAAGGGAGATGCAGAGCCACAGTGGACTCAAACTGCCACTCTGAAACATACCTTGCCGGATCTCAATTTTCCTGATCTGATACGAGTAACTGCCATGTTTAACGTGTATAGAAGTCTTCCATTCGGACACACACTTAGAGAGGACATTCAATAAAGCTGGGTCAATTTTATAAATCTCTAGAATGCGCAGAAGCCATGTGTGACGCACAGAGTCAAATGCCTTTTTATACTTCATCCATCCCACAGATGTAGTAGTAGTTGTGACCCCGCGTGGTCTACAACTCCACACTGCTTCTCTTCATCAGGGGGACAAGTCCCCGGGGTGGGCACCTATGCCTCTATGGACTTTTATCCGCACCCCCCGCCGACGCGTTAACGCCGACAGGTTGATGCTCGGATACAGCCGGAACCCACTCTACCTTCACGGCAACTTCCTCATACAATGCCTGAGTAGGGGCCGCCCTGCTAGCTCAGAGCTCCTAGATATCCAGACTAGTACTGGAATCTCGACAATGCGCCATTCACATGCGCTGGGAACAAGTACCCTCCTCTTTGCACAGAGAATCGGGCCCCTGCCACGACGAAGCCGAGAGCCCAACTGGGGGCCACCTGGACTAAGACCCAGGCGGCTCGGAGCTCCCATCCCGTCTCTCCATTGCTTACCGCCAGCTCACGACGTGGGTAACGCCGGTATCGGAGCAACCTGACGGGGGGTAACTAGTTTCCCACCAGACTTTAAAGTGGGATCCAGAGTACTCCGTAAAGCATCCTTCGCCCAATCCTGCTCCAATGTCGATGCGCCATAGGCCCAACTGGTGGGTGGCCGGTTGCCCGGCCACCAGGAGCTTAGCGTCGCCTTCTCACAGCCTGTACCTTCAAGCTAGCGATGTGAGCGGCGTCGCGAGACTCAGGGTCCGGTTGGTCGTCTATGACACTCCACCAGAGACTACGACAACATAATCCCACAGATATATCATGTAGGCGTTTGCGGACTTGTTGTGTAACCACAGGATCTATATCCAATAGTTCTTTGCAACCTGTAGTTCCTTTTCGACAGTCAATTTGCTCAAGAGGTAATAGATTTTGATTTATTAGATGATCATTAATTTTCGATGATATAACAGCAGTTAACATTTTGTATAATGTGGATAGGCATGTGATTGGCCGATAATTTGTGGTTGAAGACTGTCACCTGGTTTAGCACACTTAAACGTATTACCTGCCAATAGATATTTAGGAAATGTGGCTGGATCTTGCAAAACAGCATTAAACAACCTAGCCAGGTGTAGATGGAAAGCAGTTAAGTATTTCCACCAAACATTATCCCTTCAACGCGGTGGTGCGTCGTAGCTTTTGAAGGCGGCTTTAAGTGAAAGGTGCGGTCAGCGGCACCACTGGAGCAGGTAGCCAGCTGAGCGCATCCGGCGAGACTTGCTGCGGGAGCATCTTAGCTCAGGCGGCGTTGCGTTTATGAGTGCTCTACCCTGAGAATGCATCGCTTCACACCAATAATAATAATAATAATAATAATAATAATAATGAGAATGACAATATCAATAATAATGATAATAATATCAATAATAAAATTATGACGATAATTATGACAAATAAAATAATGACGAGAATTTATTATAAATACGACATTCACACTTGTATCAACATTTTCAGATAATGAAATAATGCATACCACATATGTCTGACAGTCGCAATAATTTAATGTGATACGAAGTACATAGAAGACAAAGTATTGTAAATTAATTGTTTTCATAAAAACAGAAATAGAAACACTTTAATCGATATTAAACTATTTGTATGGAAAATCACTCAGAAAGAAACAGAAAATTTGCCGTAACACAGCCAGCGTCTGTGCACGGCACTGACAAGCAACCAGCGTCTGTAGAAGGCATACCGCAAATCAGATGAGAAACAGGTAAATGTTCCTTCCGTCCTTAGACGGCGTACCGGGAATGGCAAGGAAAATCCATGCCGTCCAGGGATGACATACCGCGTTTAGAAGGGAAAGGAAATTCCCGTCTGTAGACGGCATACCACGCTGAAGGGTTATGATGCCATTTGTTCAGGTGACTTCCAGTTCTGCGTCTTTTAGGTGATTGCTCTAATATCAGCTTCAGTAATCATAGCTGTTGGCATTTCATCTATAACTTGGCAAGCTTCTATTTCTTCATGAAGCCTGATCATTGTAATAGTGAGGTACAGACCAGATTTCAGACCAGAAATTAACCATATCATTTTCATTTGGGGGTTGACATTGCCGCTCTCCTCCATCACCAGCCTCCAGTTGTTTGTAAAATTTCTTCTGATCGGCAGCAAAAATTGATTCCTAATTTCTTCTTTTTGATGCTTCGCTGTATCTCCTGATTCTCGCGCCCAAAGCTACAATCCTGTATTTGAGTCTCTCTCTTCCTCTGCTTTCAGATTTTAATTAAGATTTTTGGGGATCGTTCGGATTTTCAACATCCTAGCCATCGATTTGATTCCGATTTTCACCCCTTTGGAGATATCTCTGCCCTTGGCGAAATACTGTGTCATATGGCCAATATCTTTCCTAGCTTTATTAATTTTGTCTTCGATTCTCCTCTTCCATTATGGCGTTAATTTTGGGAAGTTACGCCTTGTTTATTTAAGGGAATTGGGGTATTTCAAAATTTTTATTTTAGACCCAATAAAATTTCTTATTCCCAGTTATTTTTGGTATACCCGGACGATATTGCAGTGGTATACCTCGCATGCCTGTATGATACCTTTCATTTTTTCTCTCAAAGTATTAACAATCTCATCATTATCTTCAACCAATGTTATTTCCTGAGTTTCAGCTACAGAATTCCCGCTCTCTCCAGCTCTGCTGCCTGTATTTGAGTGTTGATTCTTTTGTTGTAGTTACATTCTTACTTCCTATTTTATCTGATCCAATTCTGCAGATGATAGTGCAGTTCAAGAACTAGAATTCAGTCGATTACATATTCGTTGTTCATTCAAGGTGCTGTTAGGATACATTTTCTTCCACTGCGTGCATCCTTACCGTACACCCTTCACATTCTACCTCCACTAGTGTACTTCGGTAATACTCATGCATTACAGCATGCATGCATTCATCTCTTTTGACCATTTCGTGCGTTGGCCACTCAGACTTGAAGCGGCGGAAGACATTGCTAATGGCTGTGTTCTCAAGCAACTTCGTCTAGAAACAGTTGAGGCTGTGTTCTGTGCGGTCGCCATGAGTGGCGCGGCCCCGGTGTCAGAACCTTCTGCGCGTTCCTGCAAAGAACGATCGCCCGCGACTCTATTTCTGAATATTCGTCTACTATTGGACTGTTGCATTTTAACGCAACTGCCAGCGTTTTGATTTTTTTATTCGGGGTATTCCCCTAGACAGGCTGGCGCTCCCCTCTCGCCTTCAGAGCCCTGTCTGCCCTACAGATCTTTTTCGGCATGTCAGAGGTTTTCTTGGCTTACTTCTATTCTGGAGTTTGCGCTTTGCAGTCCTTTTTTTGACCTCGAGGTCCTCTTCTGGAGTACTTTTGTGTCTGACTCCTACCCTTCGACCTGACCTGCAGGGGAGGCCCTACCAGTAGCTACACTACCGCCGGCATGGCTCTCAGGGTCGTGGGAGTACTCAAGCTCCATCACCGTCTAGATCATGTACTCTCTATTATTATTATTATTATTATTATTATTATTATTATTATTATTATTATTATTATTATTGGTCTCTTTCCAACATCTTCGGTCATACAGCGACAACTATGAGCTTTAAACAGTAGGGGGAACTGTAGGGAGAACACGTAAAGACAACACAAACACATACAAATATCCATGCCCAAGGCGGGATTCGAACCCTTGATCCTTCGAGCCGAGGCTGCTACGGTCCTATAGCCTTAACGCATTCGGCAATCCAGGCCGGCTATTAAAACCTTAAAAATGTCAAAGATAATAAAAAATAGAGATCGAAAATGCGACAAACGACATACGTAGGTAAAACTGGAGAGGTGGCAACCCTATGCAATCGAAACAATGCACACCTAGATATGCTGAGCTTTTTGTTTATTAAAAGTTTAAAACGCACTTAAATTGCCTTTAAACTTACCCAATTTCTGCATTGAAGATAATGTATGGTTTCATTTGTGTTTTAGTTCTTCTGGTGTGTGGGATTTTACTCAGATTCCTTTAAAAGTTAAATCATTTGCTGAATTGGTAAGTCTTCACATACAAATTGTACAATAGCATCATTAACATCATTATCATCTTTTTAAAACTTATTTCGCACGTCGAGAAAATTATCTATAACGTGTAAATTGTTAATTTTCATTCACCACATCACATATTTTTTGCTCTAATAGCGAAACTTGTACGTGGATTTGGCCCGTGGAGAACCACTTCTTGGTGTAAATCCTCACATGCCCTCTTCAAGTAATTTTCCGACACTAGAAGCAGAAAGAACCGCATTGGGAGAGAAAGGTAGGTCCGCTGTTGTGATTTTAATATTCTGAATTATGAAAATCATTCGATAATAATATACTGTTTTTTCTTCAGTGATAGCTTCAAATCATGCTCCTGTTGCACAAGAATTTTTGAAACGAGGATGCCCTCGTTGTTTGAGAGGGAAAGTGTGGTCCCAAGTGTTGGGATCCGACGTAAAACAAACGGTACGTTAACTATATCGAAATATCTTTATTATATTATTATAATAATTCAGCATGGTTCTAATTCACAATTCCCTTCAAGAATTATTTGGTTAAAATCAATGAGAATTCTTCATATGTTAAATGATATCTGTGTCCTTCTCGAATGAGAACTTCTTTGAAAAATTGAAGTCATTCGTTGCATTTGGAAAAAAACATAATTGGAATATTTGATAAAAATATTGTTGCTGCGTTTTTAAGTGTGCAATCGGTGTTAACATAATGTAAACGATATTTGGTTATATGCATTTTCACCTTATTCTGCACGAAAAAACTTGCTTGTGGCTGTAATAGAGGTATTAACAGTGTATTTAAAGAGGAGTATGCATACATAATAAAAATACTAAAGCAATAAGGCATCGCAGAAGTGGTTCGTTGCTTGCGATTGAAGGAAACTGTGATAGAACGGCAAGAATAATATAAAAATTATAAAATTTTTCCTCGCTGTGTGAGATATTGTTTCATGGGGCGGGAATGTTAAATGTGATTTGGCGGGAGTTAAAATCTGTTCCCAAAAACAAAGGGAATTCCTTTTCAATTTATTAAATATCAACAATTTTTGTTGCAAAGATTTTTAATTTGTTCTCAACCAATCCATATCTTTTTGTTATATCGTAAAAAATTGAATATGTGAGATAAAAAAGACGTTACTTCATAATTCTCGATTTTCTTTTTAGTTATTTTACATTGATTATAATTTAATAGAAAGAGAATTCCTATGTATGTACTGTATATTTAATTATTGAATTTTCACAATTTATTAACATTAAAACTTAAATATTTTGGATAAGTAGTAAAGCTGCAATTAGTGTTCAGATGCTAGATGAAAGGCCATCGACATTTGCTATGCGGGTCAAGAGAAATTGAAAAAATAAACATTGGGGCTTGGGGGTTACACACCCAGGAGAACTTTGAAATAATTAGTAACGGAATTAAGTAGTATATGAAATAAGTAAACTAAAATGAGATTTACAAAATATGCTCTATCAGTTTTATTTTAAAATTAATTCAGTTTACTTCTTTAATTCTCTGTTTAGACCTTTTTAATTCGATAAAAGGAGTAATGCAATAGAAAAAGCCTAACATTCTAACTTGTACATCGACTTCAGGATTTTTAATACTAGTACGCTAATTTAAAAAGAATGAATTGTAGGCGGATACTTGAGAGAAGCTGTTCATAATTCGTACTGACACTTCAAGTTTTTAATAAAGCGCGTCTATCTAACTACTTATCTACGTACTATTCTAACACATAAGTAGTTCGTTTTCTTTATTGATGCCGCCGTATTTAATGATACGTTTCCACTCTGTTTAGCTGATCAGTGATATTGCGCATATTCATTTTTATTGTACATATGCTCGCAAGCGCCAAATTTCAATGTACATTTAGCAAATTCAGTGATAATGTTAGTATTAAACAATGTGTATAGTATTAAATTTGATAGTGTGATCACGATTAGTATTAAACGTGATAGTGTGTCGTGTGAGGGAGCAGATCATTTGCGCACGGTTTCTTGAGTTCCAAAATCCCTTCCCAACATTTTAACTATAAATAGTTGAAAGATGAAAAATTTTAATAATAATAATAATAATAATAATAATAATAATAATAATAATAGTTAAAAAGCGCGAGAATAGCAACATTTGATAAACTAGTAATTTTCGTTCCTGAGTTACAGAAAACTTTTTACAATGGTAAATGAACTGCAGATTTGATTTTTCTGCATTGCTAACAAAATAGTAACTCACTCTCAGCTCTACTACAACTACAAGCAAAAGGAGAGCTCAACAGAACGTGCGCATAGTGAAGCTACATTTATGTTCAGAAACAAATCAAAGGGCCATCTCAGCATTTGCTCAATGGATCAGGGAAACTGGATAAAAGCTTGATCGAGATGGGGGTTATTGACCCGGAAGCTGAAGTACATTACTTGTTAGAGGAATATTAAGTCTCTTTTAAAAATTATACAATACAAATGTAAACTAATTCATTATGCTATATCATTGTTTTGTTAAAATAACATTATTTTTCTTTTGGTTGATCAGTATAAACTCTAATTGTATAGAAACAGTTATGCAGCCAATAATATTTTACTTTTAACTTAAATTTATTACATTTCACTACATTTACAAAATACACGCAACGACTGCATGAAGGCTGACAGAATTTGAAAGAATTCTAATGTGTAACATAATGCTTTTTATAATTAATGCGTCCTTGATCAGGGTATTTTTGTTTTTGTTTTTATTATTATTATTATTATTATTATTATTATTATTATTATTATTTTGGATTTGCTATTTCTTCAAGACCAATGATGTGTTGATTTTTTAACGCTTCCTTCCCTAAGGAAATACTGTCCTCAGCAGGAAAATGTTTGTTGACATTAGTGATGGGAAAATAAATACGTTAACACGGCCACCTCCTCTGCGCGTCACAACACGACGTACGTGTCATGTCGTGTCATTCAGTCGTGCGTGTTTTCTGACGCTTCACCCAAAGGAAAATGTTCCCGCATCTCGCGGTTTTCAGTCTACACTACTAATAAGATTAAAAGGCGGTTGATAGTTCATCTTCCAGTGGCGTAACCCTAGCAACACCCTATCAGAAGCTTCGGCATTTGCTCGGTAATGTTATCTCAATTCAGTTAAACCTCAATAGGAACGACTCATAGTGAATTTAACCCATAATTCAGTTCATTAGGCTACACATTCAGATTTTTTTTCAAATTTAGCCAGCATACATACTGCTCATGCATATTTCGCCAATGTCCATTCCCGCACGAGATATGGCATTATTTATATATTTTATTTCTTTATATTGGATACATTCTGGGGAAACACGTATACGTAGCTCCCAGACTCTCACATTACAGAAAAAGATTGATGAGCAAATCCCACCCATGTGATTCTTGTCAACTCTTTAATAAGCTAGAAATTCTACCAACACCGTACTTCTTGATTTACGAACAATATTGGTTTTTATAAAAAATGATTTATTCAAGAATGGGAACACATTTTCATCCAATGAAGATGTCTATAATTGTACTAGAAACTAGTTATGCTTATTAGAAACTAGTGGAGCTGCAGCAGCACATACGTTCTCGTAATATTTGTAACGGCTCCTCAGCATTTTTCTTCTAAATGAACCAGCAATAGTGTTTCCAACCAGCCAAAACTTTTTTCACCGCGCCGAAAGTAGAACTCAGTTCCATCAGATTAACATTCCACGTCCTCTACTGTCACACCACAAAATTATACATGACATTTTTTAAAGTTCTGATTTTTTAGAACGGTGGTGACATTTTTTGGAATATTTTGAAAATGTCACAGAGGCTTCATGTAAAGAACCCCAAAAATTTTAAGAATGTTTTTCAAAATAGTAAAGATTTGATTGGAGCCAGATCGACCAGGGAATATCCATTTTGGAAAAAAATCATACGTATGGTTGAGGCGCTAGTAGTGTCCAGGGACGAACGGACGGACAGACGCACATAGGGATATTGTGTATAAAAAGCTGGCCAAAATTATTTTTTGCTGGAATTTATTTAAAATTAGTTAATATGTATACTTATGCAAGTTTACATATTTTGGAGAGAGCTACTACTTAAATAAGGTTTACAACACAAATTATTAATTGTAGGTTGGTTCATAGAGTAAGTATACACTACAAAATAGTTCTGGCTAAATGTATTACACTAGTCTCCTTAAGGATATAATTCTCTGATTCTCGATATTCCCAGTCACTAATATTCTTCTTCTTCTTCTTTTTAATCACCATTATCTTATCTTCTTCATCACCATCATATCTTTATCATCACCATTCTTCTACTTCTACTTCATATTTTTTTCGCGTTGATGAAAAAGCTTTTTATTGCCTTGCGCACTTTTGACGCTCTTTTCGGAGATTTCGACATCTCTTTCACAACAGCAGACGCATATGTTTTACCACCAGCTCTTTCATTTGAGCAGCATAAGTCAATGTGGATTCAGGTACGTGCTTCCGTAACTCTTTATGATTTGCGTCGTTTGCTGCGGTCACTTGAATCTCCGAATTCCTTTCTCGGTCATCTCGCCTTTTGTTTAGTCCACATTGGTAATTTCACAGCACCAATAAGACACTTTTCATTATTTTTTTTTACAAATCTTTCTTCCATTTTAATGCAGCTGCCCATTTTTTGTTTGAATTCAGACTTGAAAAACCGTAATTTGAATTCGTTCACTTTGCGGGTGGACAATTTGCGATTTTCAAGAAACGATTCACCATATCTTTTATCTTATCATCAATTAAACGTTCAGAACACAGCTTGATATAGCTGTAGAGTTCTCCTTTGGCCATCTCTTTAATACTTTCTTCGGAATCTAGAAAAAAAAATTAAGGATATTCCGCAATTTCATGAATTTTGTTACGTATTGTAACAAATATTGTGTGCCAGTGTTAAGGACTGTGCGAGTGTGTAAGAGAAGAGTAGTGTAAATAAATAATCAAGAGAAGTGTAGTGTAAATAAATCAAGAGAAGAGTAGTGTAAATAAATAATCAAGTGTTTTCAGTGATTGTGTTAAGAAACAAAATAAACGTTTTTGTTAAAATAATACGAGACTTTTAATTCACCACCTAGAAACGTAACAGTATCATCGATCTTTAAATAAAGTGTTATAAACTAAAATTGTGTAAATATGTGGGAAGTTTTTCTTCTTTAACGGTTAAAATATGAATTTTGGAAGAACTTATAATATTTTTGCTTGACACGTCCTCACACTATAACCTAAACACTGATGTTTGATAAAAGTCAACTCAAAATTTGAATACATTATAGGTCACTTACAACGTCTTAAATTATGTAAATATGAATCTCAAATACGTCAGATTTTACCGTAGTACATACCTGAAACTTCAATATCCATCGCGAATTAATACACTTCACAACTTCGCAAGCATTCACGAAGCGAATAAAGGATCCCTTTGTACGGAACTTCTTGTAGCAAATGCTTGCAGCACATACGATTCACTTTCTTGCTACAACGAAGATAACAGACTGAGACTAACAGATGGCTGGCGTATGACGTAATACATATTCAACTTATAAGAAATGGTGTTAGTTTTCTCGAACGTTAAATTTTTTTATTTCGACTTTTGGCCAGCTTTTCTTATAAAATACCCCCTATTTGAGAGGGACATACTGTTGGACAGACGGACAGAGACGGACAGACAGACGGACAGACAAGCGGACGAACGGACAGACGGACGGACAGACAGACGGACGGACGGACAGACAAGCGGACGAACGGACAGACGGACGGACGGACAGACAGACAGACAGAAGGACAGGCGGACGAACGGACAGACGGACGGACAGACAGACAGAAGGACAGGCGGACGTTCGGACGGACGTTTAAAAAAACACACTTTTTGATATCAACGATCCACAGTTTCTGAAACCTGACTATATAACGTTTTAGAGAGAGAAAATTCCTACATATTAGAAAACGATTTATCTCATATCAGTGCCTCACAATACGGGTTCCTATGTCGAAAAATCGTCGTTTCTTGCCGGAGCATTCCATAACTTTCTCTATACTATTCATATAATACTCAACACATATGTACGAATACGAAAAACAAAAGGAGTAGGAACAAGGGGTTCACTTTTTTAACTCCTCAATGCTCTTCGAGGGGTGCTGAAATACAGTGGAAACGTGAACGTGTAAGTCCATTACCAAATTGACAAAGGCGTCGTGGAAAAGAGTCCACCTCATCGCCGCATGAGGAACTGTGTCGAATGCTTTGGATATATCTAGCACACCGACACCACCCCCTGCCTTTTTCAAGTCACAGACTACTTTGTGGAGAAATTGGACTTTTAGCGAAACAGTCTTTTTGGGGTGGATTGAATTTTATTGCGGATGCGTTTGTCCATAAAGCCCGAAAAGATGTTGCACACAGCAGAAAACCAATCGTGTTGGGGCGAGAGTTAATTACAAACTTACTATCTTTTTATCTCTTATCTTTCTTTTGCGATGTGGAAGGTGCGATTAGCTTTCCACTCAGAGGGCCACTGTATAGAACTCGCATGTTCAGTAGGGACAATATTTCAATTTTTGCTTCTGAAGATATGTGGATAACTTTGATCTTATCTGGACCTGGAGCCGTGGCATATTTCATCCCAGCCAGACGACTTTTAATTTCAGCGACTTGCACCGCATATAGGATGGCGTCGGGGTCCATTTGAGGTGTCGATACTTTATCACTCTCTTAATTCGGAAAGCCGAATCGGGGATGTACCCCAAATGGATTTATACAGGTCATTAACCTCATCCCTGTTAAGGGGTTCATGATCGACACTAGTCAATCAATGCCCGTTCTAATGCAAGAGATGTAATTTACTATATACGGGAACAAGCTTTATCCACTTTTCCGTTATTAGGGCCAGGCAATAAGAGGTTTTCTGTTCACTTCTTTTCCGGAGTTCGATTAATATACTTTCTCTTCTTATGAAGTAAGGGCGAGAAATTAAAAATCATCACAACTGCAGTCCACATGCTCCATTTTCAGTTTCTCGTGTAAAAGTATGCAGGAAATGTATATGTAATGCAGAGTATGTTATGTAATGCTACAGCTAGTGGTGCTACAACAGCACGTACGTTCCCGCCTTATTATTAATGTCTATGTAATATTATAATATGACGATTTCTGTCTTACACTTCAACTACCATTTGAAACATTCTTAAACAAACGAAGCGGAAAATACAATTTTTTAAAATTAAATTAAAAAAACAGCGTCCTGCCATTGAATTCAGTATATTGCCGTTCTACATAATTGTACCAACGATGCACAATGCGTATTTTAGCCATAAATAAAAGTATTAGTTTATATTAACGCGAAAGAAAGTGCAGCAGTCATTATCGCCTTCTATTATCAGGGCGGCGTTACAACAATGGGTTACAACAAGCAACAGTGAGTACTAATTCGTATGGGATACACATTTTGCCATTTAGCATTGTTGATACCGCTAGCAAGAAAATGAAATTGGATAGAAGAATATAATAATTAAATATTATATTTTTATATTCACCAAAAGTTTTGGTGAATGGGACCTGATGAATGTATAGCCGTGTCACCTGCAAATTGGGCGATTTTTATATCACTACTTTTCGGAAGGTCGGCTACCTACAAGTTATAAAGAACGGGAGATAACGGTGAGCCTTGGGAGAGGCCAGCCTTGACTGCTTTTGGATTAGTGATGGTTATCGACTGTAACTGCAAAAGTTCTATTGTTGAGGAAGCTGGGTATGATTTGTGTAAGATAATGTGGAGTGCCAATTTCTTTTTTTATATAGTTTAAAACTTGGTGCCATGTTCTATCAAAGGCCTGTGAGATGTCGAGGAAGATTGGTATTGTTAGATAGTGTTTTTGAAATGCCGTATGGATGTTGTGAGTGATTCTGAGTAGTTGGTGATGCGTGGATACTTTTTCGGTGAATCCGATTTGTTCCATTGGTATGGCCTCTGTGTTATGGAGATGGGTTTTGAAACGTTTTAATATTACTTTTTTAATAGTTTGGATAGCGTAGGAAGCAGACTGATTGGTCGGTAACTGTTAGTTTGGGATGCGTTCTTGTTTCGTTTTTGTACCGGAAGAATGATTACGTTTCCAAAGTTGTGGAAAGTAACCTAGTCTGAGGCAGGAGTTGAAGATATTGGTCAAATATGCAATGGCTGTTCGGGAAACGTTTTTTAATATTAAGTTATTAATTCTATCATAAACGGGGACTTTCTTGACAGGTAGTGATGTGATGATTTTTTTATTTCTATTGGTGATTTGAAGTGCAATTGATTCTGTGGGCCATATGTCTTTCATTTACTGTTTTACTAATTGTGAGATGACTAGGGTGCGGTTTAGTATTATTTTGGGTGAATGTGGATGCAAAGTAATTTGCTAGCTCTTCGGCTTTCGGAGCAGGCGTATACACTTTTCCTGGGGGGAGTCTAATGGGGGGATGGTATTATTTTTTCTTAATATTTTGTTTGCGAGTTGCCAAAGGGATTTGTTGTTAGTTTTTAGTGATTGTAGTAGTGTTTAAAAATTTTTAATTTCTTATTTTAGCCTTGGTGTTTTTAGTTGTGACCATAGTATGAGGGTTTTGTTTTTGATTTGTATTAGTTTCACGATTTCTGGGGGAAGTTTATATTGTTTATCATTGTTATCCTCTTTGGTTTTGTTTCGGCCTCTTTAATTGTGGTGTGTATTATGGTGGTTAGTTGGTTGATTGATTGCTATATTTCTAGTGGGTTGAAGAGAATTTTGAATACAGGTATTATTGAACTGGTTATCGTTTGGGCTTTTAACATATTTGGATTTGGTACTCGGGCGTGGTGTGGGAGTATTTGTTGTATGGTTATTAAGACTGGAATGTGATCCGAGTCAAGTTCCAATAATATAGTAGAATGTAGTTTTAGAGTTTGTGATTTCGATATCGAGGATATCGGGATTTCGTAAGCGATCATGGTGGTAGTATGTGGGGCCTGGCGGTGAAATTATTTTCAGATTAGTACGATTTAGTATTTGGGCTAGTATTTTCCCATTAGCGTCGGTGTTCGAACAACCCCAGTAGGTATTTTTAGCATTTAAGTCCCCTAGAAGTATGGTGTTATTTTGTTGAAATAGTTTATTAATGTTATCGAAGTCTAGTTTATGATTTGGTGGATTGTATGCTGAAATTATAGTCCATATATTATTTTCCGTTTCTAAGTTAATGGCCACAGTTTCAATATTAGCAGTACAAGGGTAATTATTGGATAATGTTTAATATTTTTATTAATGGCTATAAGCACTCCTCCTTTTAGTTGGTTTCTGTCTGATCTGTAAATTCAGTAGTTTGGGATATAAATTTTATTTTTTCCCTTTAAGTGGGTTTCTGTGATGCAAATTATATCTATGCGGTGTGAATTTAGAAAGTGTATTAGTTCTGTTTTTTTTTATTTGTTAGGCAATTAGCATTCCAATTGGCGAGAGTACAATCTTTAGGGTGTTGTATTGCCATTAGAATGAATTTTATTTGAGTTGTTATGGTGGGTATAAGTGTGTTTATGGCATTGAATATACGGGATGTAATTGCATTAATTGTGTTTATAATGGGATTGTTGTGATGTGTTTCTTGGGGAAGGTTGGTTGGATTTAAATTATTGGTCTGGTGTGGAAGATTTGGGTCGGCCTGGGATGTGGTGCTACAAATATGAGTCAAGTTGTTGAGAATTGATGTTTGGGGAAGGGAAGGGAAATCTGAGGTAGTTGGTGGTGGAGCGGATTGGTGGGATGAACTTTGGTTTCTATTTTGGGGGTTGTTTTGGTTGACAGTTTTTCTTTTTTAATGTATTCTTTCAGGTAGGGGCAACTGCAGTCTCGATTATTGGCCTTGTGGATGCCATTGCAGTTACATTTCTTTACTTCATCACGATTAGGACAAGTTACCGAGTAGTGATTACCCTAGCAAAAAGCGCAGCTAATTGAGTGGTTGCAATTCTGTGTAAGGCCATAATCCAGACATCGCTAACATTGTATGGGACCTTGAGGTTTTGTCCTTGCTTCTGCATTTACTCTATGGTTACAAATTTGCTTAATGGCTAGAATATTGTCATTGGTTCTTGTCCTGAAAAAATAGCTGCAACTCCTGGGATAGTTATATTGCCTTTGTGAAGTCTGGTGATTTTTATCAGTGAAGGAAAGCGTTGTTTTAGGTCTGCATATAGTTCTTGATAAGTAATTGATTGGTTGACGTTCGTGAACACTGCAGATATATTTTTATTCAACGGGTCTTTGAAGGAGTGAAAACTACGATGAGTGTGAATTAAATACCTGATTAAGTTTCGAAAGTCTATAGAGGAGTTTGCACTTATTTTTATTTTATTGTTCTTTTGATCTGCAATGAAGTTTGAGTGATTAATTTTTAGTTCTTTGAGAATGCATTGTAATTGGTGATGTCTGCTACTATGATTGGTGGTATTTTACTGGGGTTTCACTTTGATCACTAGAAGGTCGTTAAATGACGAATCATTTTCAGTTGCTTGCTATCAAGTTCACTTAGAGGTCCGAACCTATTTTTGACCGGCACATTAATTAATACAGAGTCAGATTTTGTATTTGAAGCACTGTAACTATCGTGATTGCTACTAATTTTTTGGATTGTCGTTCTAAATCATTGTCTGTCCTGACCTTTTTCTAGTCTTTTTGGGTAGCTGAACGTTGAGGGTTGGCTGGATGATTCGGTCCATTTTGTCTTCGGTGAAATGAGTGAATTTTGGTGAAACTTTCATTGTTGCGGGTGGTTCTCTCTGATATTAAGAACAAGCAATGCAGCACTTACGACTTCGCTTGTTGGAGGGTCATATCTGCATGCCATTCACTACATTGATTTGCACTGAGTCGTACTTCACCGAAGTTATTTCGATGAACTATTTATCAGTGCACTTGTACGGTTCACTATTTTACTAGTTTATAATTAATTAGCTTATAAGTTAATATTATCGCCATGCGACGCGTGACTCCCCGCCACTCCGTTAAGTTGAGTGGCGAACTGCGAAGTAACGGTTTTATCGCAACAGATCTGTCAGGGTGCACCGCAGAGCTCTTACTACCTCACGCCGTCGGACGCCTGTCGGACGAAGAATGATGGAATCTACCAGTACATTCTTTCGGGATCATTCTCAACGCGCGACGCGGCAGTCATGATGACTCACATCACCCCAGCGTTTTGTTTACTTTGCGGTACCCTTTGTATGGTCATGACTTCTTCGCGGTACGCGTACGCCAAAGTCTACTTTGCATGTAGTGCAACGAAACATGTAACAAAAACACTAATGACATACACTAGTTTCCATGCATGAGAGCAAAAAAGTTTTTTTAAACGTCTGTCTGTTCATTAATATATATAGATATTATATTCCATCCATTAGGATGGATCCATATGGATCCTTGACATACATCTGTATTAAGAGAAGCAGTCGGTACTTTACGCGGATGATCTGTTTGTCATACCAGAGAATAGCTGTAAAGACTTGGAGAAACGGCCCGCTGAACCTTTCCAATATAATTTCCAAGTGATGGAAATCATACAATTTTGTCAATTAAAAGAAAGTATTATTTATAGTGTCCACTTTTCATGTAAGAAGTTCCCTTCGTGTGAAAACAGGTGAAGGAACTACATAAGAAATGAGATTGTAAGATAGTATCTATGAATTTGACCGACTACTTTTGTTTACGCCCCATGACAAAATTATGTTAAAGGAAAGGAATTGGAATTTGTTCTATAATGTAAAAAGCATCAGTCAGATGATAAACCTTAACAAAAAATAATGCATGAAATAATGTATTAGGGGTGATTTCTGCCAATCATAGTATACGAAGCAGCATTGTGGGCACCCAGAGCTGTATCTTGTACGTAGTATAAGTCATGCACTCAATACCTCCCAACGTACTTTCTCAGTCTGAATCAGTGAAAAACTACTGATTAACAGTGACTAATCACTGGTGTCAGTTATAACCCTGCCACTGACAATCAGTGAACTGAACTGAACGAATCAGTGAAAATCGGGTCCACTTTTTGAATCAGTGAAACTTCACTGTTTGAATCGTGAAACTGTGGCACGTAATTGAATATGAATTCATTGCTGTCAATAAATGCTGTTGCAATCAGTGAAAGCAAGGCCTCACTTATTTGAATCAGTGAAATATCACATTGCTTTCCCAGCAGTGGCAGCGGCGGCTAGTGCTGAGGTTGCACAACCCTCAGAAAATGAAAACTCCAACTAGCGCTCTGTCCAGTGTCTGGTGCCTTGCCAAGAATTGCTCCACGCTCTTGGCTCTATTAATGAAGTTATTGATTTTAATCCTTGGTCCTTAGATTTAACACGGGAAAAATACAGCCTTTTGGGCAACCAGACAGCTCGTGCGGCGGCGGAGGGAATCTCAGAGGATTACCTTCGTTTAACTCATGCGACGTAGTTTTATGATTTTCGCTTGTTATTGAAAGTACACGAGTTCAGTCAATTATTGGCGATATTTAATGCATTCTTTATATTTGGAGAATTTCTTTTTATTTGATATTAGTTTTGTTGATTCAAAACGTACATTTGATGAGTTCTTTGTGTAACGGTGGCCGTTCTAGATGGAAGTCCCTCAGTGTCCCCCGTGGCTGCAGCTGGCCGGCGGCGGGCGGGCGGTTTGTGAACGTTCTTGTGAATATGAAGGTGTGTCGAAGATCTTTCATTATTGCCCAAATATACCAGGGTAGTGGAGTTTTCGAAATAAAATAATTTTATTTGTGTGAAAGGTGTCGAAGCAATAATGCATGTTGCGATGTACTAGAGTCGAATTTAAGTGCCCAATGGAAATCAAAGCTAGAACCACATGCACAGGAGGAGTGTATGCCTTACGCGGATCCAAAGCAAAACATTATGTAAGTAGTGTTTCAATATAGACTTTTATTTCACTTAGTTTTAATTGATTTGAATTGCTTACATTTTTACCTAATGTTCGATGGAGGTGCAACCTCCAGTCTGTTGGGGCCCCAGCCGCCACTGTTCCCCAGTACTGTACTGCATAAACCCAAAAATCCTACTATTGAGAAATCAAGAGAAGACACTGTATTCTTTAAATAAATGCTTCAAAAACATAAAAAAATAATAAATGCAATACAATAACGGATGTTCAAAAATTTCTCAAAACTCACTACGGAGAAAAATTGGCCTGCAGTTAGCACTCTATTTTCGTACAATTATTGAAATTCTGGTGACAACAAAATTTCTGAAAAGAAACGGGGAAGAAAGTAGGGAAAGAAAGGACTCTAATTTAAATGTATTTGAATATATTTCAATACATTTTTATGTGAATTTTAAAATAAAAATTCATAAAGGACATATTAAATCTGCCAGACTTAAGTTAAAATACAAATACATTTGATTACAATACAAAATATATCACTAGTTTTTGGCAATTTTTATGGTAACTTAATCAACTTCCTCTGCTAATTATCATTTTCATAATTAAAATCAGCAGCATTGTCAAGCTTAAAATTGGAAATGTTAATATGCAGGGAGGAAACAGCACTGCATGGCTTTGCTCGTGAGTAGCAGGGCCCTGAAAAAATGTGATTAACTTCAAAGGATACTGTCATGATCAATTAACACAAAGATCTAGTCCTTAGGGATACCTCTTTTGTATTTTTTTCCTGCCTCCCTTTTCCTCTGCCTTTCCCCTTTGCTTTGGAATTAGTTTCAGATAGAAAGCCACTAAGGTTGTCCAGGGCCCTGAGATTATCTGAAATAAGAGATTCACATGAATAACTATCAGAAGTACATACAAAGTAATTTGCCATACACAATCCAACTTACCATCACCGGGCACATTCTTGACCTTTCTCAAGATATCAGGCGGATACCTCATTGGATAGCCTAAATTTTTTTATGTATATTGTAGAAGAAATTTCATTAGGAAATTGTCCTCATGATCAGGCCATTGAAGGTGAAAATCCTCTTCAATCTGGAAAGGAAAACAAAAAGTCTAAGCAAGGGAACAGACACTGGTAAACCACAACCATAGTGCCATTAAAAAACACAGCATTATTGGTTTTCCCAAACAAGAAACCAACCATTTCCCCTTTAAAATCCAAAAGCCTTGGATATTTCTCGAAAATATCCGAGAGGCTGCGCTTCTCTGCCTGAATCCATTGCCTACGGTTAACCGTAGTCTCCTGCATGGCACTCTTTATGGCCAACCGGTTTGTCTCAACAGGCATTTTGTGCTTCATCCAGTTTAACTGAAAATGGCAACATATGTTAATAAAATTAAGAGTCGACTTAGAACTACAAACACCACTTACAAAAGAATAAATAAACACCTTGTCGAGTCTGTCTTCTTGAGTCAGAAGGCCATCACCATTAAACCTTTTACTGACTTGTGTTTGCCCCTGATTGCTACACCTTTTCAGGGCAGCACTCGAGTATTTCTTTTTTGAAGGACTAAATCGTTTCCGCATTGTCCACAACCTGAACTCAATAAAACCAACCCTGGCACTAGTGCTCCAATGTAACAATACAGAAAGTACAAAATAAGAATGAAACTCTGACCTCTCATAAACAATGGATGAAAATAAAATTCAAGTTAATTTGAAAAAAAGAAGGGAAAACAACAACAACAACAACAAAAACACTACCAACAACAACATTGCCTTTTGAGGTCAGCTGTTGAGATGTAAACTTACATATTCTAAGCAGCAACTAGTATTGTCCTTCAGCAAAGAGGACTCTTCCACTATAGCTTTCGCCTGGGCTGTCTTGCATGAATCTGATGGGTAACTGTTAGCAGAATGTAGTGGAATGTGAAAGAAATGTTTGAATGTATCGAACATGTAACAAGGAAGGCAAATATAATTTCAAGTACTTACTGAGTGCCCGTTGTCGAAACAAGTTCAGATACTAAAATTCGAACGAGACATCTCCTGTCACTTTCAGTGAATGGCCCTTCACTGGCCGCCCTGAAAATCCCTTCGCCCTGACTATGGACAATTAGCACCTCCTTGACAAGTCTTTTCACTGAACATAATATTAATTGAAAGCAAAGTAACTAATTGGAGGAAGATGATGTATATATACAACCAATTAAGATACTCACAGAAAATCGTGAACATTTAATATCCACATTACAAGGCACATATATAGGTTTCAGAGGTGGGGCATCAGCAGCAGTTGCTGGCTCTGATTCGAACACCACTTTCCTTGGTCAGGATTGTCTAGGTCAACACTCCTCACATAACACGATCTAAAGCACAGAAATAATACTTATATATATGACATATCATTACGAGGCGTTTGAAGTTTAAAAATGTTGTGAATGATGTGCAAATGCCTTACCACTTCACCTACTTCATTCAAAAACTTCATGATCTTTTTAATCGGACCCATTTTTAACTTTATTTCTCTTAAATCATGTTCAGAAATTCTAACAACGTGGATCCATCAATTTGCTCATCTTTAAAAACCAATCAAAATAATTACTCATGTTTTTCAATACTGATTATGTAATTTGAAGACAATGTTTTCAATAATTTTTTTAAGAAAATATTCCAATCATTCCTAGCACAGAAAGGCACGAACCATTTTGAGGCATTTTGAAGCCTTTTCTCAACTGGGCAGTTAGTGAAAAGTTACTAGAAGTTCCTGTGTGTTACTGCACCTATATGTGCAACACATGTTGCTATAGGTGCCACCAAAAGCTTCCATATCTCATAGTGGTATTAAAAAAAAGCATAATTTGTGTTCTGCCAGAGTAGAGGGCTGGATGCTTTTAGATGTGAACCACATAACGCACACCACTTTCAAAGACTGGCTGACCTCTTGGCTTCTAAAAGGAAGCTAACAGACTGATTGAAACTCCAAATTTGAAACTTCACTCTCTCCCCTCTCCCTCCTCACCCCGTATTTACAAAATATGTGCCTTAGACTGAACCATATGAACATGTACTGATCTGTCCAATTTACAAAATAATGTGCCATATTTACAAAAAATGTGCCATGTTACAAAATAATGTGCCATATTTACAAAATAATGTGCCTTAGACTGATGTATGAAGAACCGTACACAGGATCTGCCCATGGGCACATTGACTTAGTGACCTAGAGATTCAACTGTGATTAGATGAGGAGACTTAACACCAACGTTCTCTTCAATCACAAAAGCATGAGAAAAAAGAATGAAAATCAACTGTCACCCATGGATTTATGAAGAAACGTATATCATTTTCAGCGAGAACAACAATTTCTTTTATCACTCCAAATCTTGGCAAATTGTCATCATTTTTCCTGCCAGCACGTAAACAGACAAACAAACCCACTCTAAATTCAACACCCTTTGCTCTCACAGACTTTACACTGAAAATGGTGTCTGCTGCCACATATCCCAATTTTGCCAGGGCTGGAGCACAGCACATCCCCTCTACAACTGTAAGAGTTCCACTTACTACGTTTACTCTATTAATTTTTACATCTCCATTCCCCAATTTTGAACTGTGTACACTGAGCGACTCTAATTAAAGTCTTGGCGGGATTTTGGAAGTTTTGCACATTTTGATCTCTTAGCTTGATTTGCACATGTTTTGCCTCATATCTCAAACATATGTATAGTGATACATGGTCTAACCATAACGTACTCTCTGCATAGTTAACCAAATGATGAAATTTATTTATAAGATTCACACTTGAGAATAGTTTAGAGAAATGAATAATTAGATCTGTAACCAAGGCTTTTAGGTACGGAATTGAAGATCTTTTTAGTTTTGGTACAAACATAAAATCCATTACTCTGAGCTGCAATGATATTAGTCTCATGTATTCATTATCTCGACCAACTTTTTCAGCTCCCAAGAATGGAAAAGACCTGAGCAGTAGTCACATTTGTATAGCCTTCTGACAGAGCGAATAATCAGGCTTTTGTAGGTTAGCTGCATTAATATTAGCTGATGGCTTATTTTTCTTCTCTACATAACCATAATTAAATGACAGGATCTTAGCATTTAACCACTCAACTGCAAATAATTTATCAATGCAAACAAATTGATTAATGACTAGTCTTAAAATGGTTGCTCCAGTGCCATGACAAAGGATATCATGCATCTCATCCCAAACTTTGTTTCTCGAGACATGAAAATGCAGTAAATCATGCAGACAGCAATCACCTTTCATGCCAGTTACTGTCATTGCCCTTTCATTAGTCTTCAGATAATCGAGAAGTTCCTTGTGCACCTCAACAGTCCGTTCCCTGCCACTTTGTGTCTGACCATTATGTAAGTCATCTCTTGAATAGAGACACTGGCGACAAAATAAATTGGAGCTTGGACTCCTATAATTATATACTTCATGCACTGCCAGACTGTCACCACACAATGTGACCAAAGTGGCACGATTCCCTTCAATCTCCATTAGAACACCTTCATGGCTCTCTAGTTTTTTTTTAAATCTTGCAAAAAAGGAAACAATATTTTGTTGAATATTTGTTGAAAGGAAACAATACATTTTAGCATCAACATCAGAGCATAAAGCAAGGACATGAATGCTACTCAGTTCTGAATTTATTTTAGCAGGAACATTTTTAATGGTGTAATAAAATGCACCTAATTTGTGAATATCTGCTTTGGAGCCTAAAGGATTAACTATTTCCAACTCATCGTAACAACATCCTACAATTGAATCCGAAGGGCATGCTTGTGAACCTGAATTAAGGGGTGTGTTTTAAAATAATCTCCATCAATGAAGGAACTCAGTTCACCATCAGGTGAGGGCAATACTTCTTTGTTACACATCAAGAGCTTTAACGTTTGGATGGGAACATACTGAAAAGTCTCTAAATACATATGGGGGACAGACGCACGTGATTTCTGATCACTCATGTCCAATCTATAGTCTAGAGGTACTTCTAATGGTTTTATATTATTGCATTTCTCAACCAATGCTGCTACCTGTTGATCTAATGTACGCAGACCTTCAAACGGGCTTTCAACTTTCAAAGTTTGAATAAGGTCCACTGCATCCTGATCCTGATTCATATTTTTGCGAGACAAAAATTTGTGAACCTTTGAAGTGACATAATTTAAAGTTTCAATAAATATCTCCTCCCATTCATCTATAACCTCCGCCATAATAGCTCATGTCATAGATCCTTTTGACTGCAGTCTTGCAATCATTCTCACGATTGACAGTCTTAAATCTGTTTCTTTCACCTCTTCTGCATCTTCCTCAGTATCTCCTATTACTTCACATATATTTGTAACTATTGCGGGCTCTAATTGTGGATCATCTCTACAATGTTCATCAATATCATCATGATCCCCACATCTATTTAAGTGTCTTAACATAATATGCATTCTTAGACTAGAGAAAAGATAAAATCACTTTGTACACACACTTTCCCCATCAATTTGCCCACACTCAAAACTACTGTTGCACACACCGCGATTCACCGATAGACCATGCGTAAGTGATGCCCTAAACCATCCAGTCCTCCTTGTACTCTTTGGCGACACAAATAACACACCAATTTCTCCATTTACAAATATGCACAGAAACTAATAGCAGCTGGAATACAAGACAAATCAAAAACCAATCAAAGTGCAAGAGAAATTACCAATTAAAATTTATTTCGATAAATGTTATATCTCTTAGACAACCACTAAACACAATATTTCACTCAAATAGAATATAGGTTTAAATTAAAGATAGTAGAAAATTTAAAAAATAAATCAATAATACAGCAGTCTTTGGCGAATTAAAATACCTTTCAAACTATTCACTGTTTTTGTGTCACCAGTTAGCTCCAGCAATTTCTCTTGCATTTCTTCAAAAACTCCACTCCTGGATTGGTGCAATTAAACTAAATTGAAAAACCTAAGAATGAGTTAATAGTTTGCTGGCATGCCCGGCTCTGCTGTGACATAATCGAGTGTATTTTCGGTTTTTCACAAACTTCATAAACAGAATTATACATCGTACGTCAGATATTTCACACCGAGATCTGCAGGTGGCCGTGCTTCTCGAATTGCCGTGCTACCAACTATTATCATCATACACTACTGTTTGTGGAAATTGCAACACCAAGAATGAATGGATCTAGGGAAATGATATTCAATGTACTGTGCACCTATGCCACAGGCACTACTTTATTTCATTTGCAGTACCATCAAATACATGGATACATGCCAAGTCAGTAAGTTGTGAAGCCACCACCGCATCCACAAGAGCCTGTACACGGCGCGGCATTGAGCTAATAAGAGTCTGTATCGCTTCTTGTGGCAGGTCCTGCCATGCTCCTTCAAGCCGCGTCCAGATTTCGGCGGTGGAAGCTGGCGGAGGTGCCTGGCAGACCAGCCTCTGGGAAAGCATGCTCCACACATGTTCAATTGGCGACATGTCAGGTGAACAAGCCGGCCACGGAAGGAGCTGTATCTGGTGTTCATTGAACACACGTTGCACGATGTGAGCGATATGGGGTCGCGCATTGTCTTGCTGGAATATCGCTCCAGGCGAGCGTTGTACGAAGGGCACGACCTCCGCCCTCACGACTTCCTCGATGTACCGGTGGGCGTTGAGATTTCCTCAATGCGGAGTAGGCGGGTCCGTGAGTGGTAGCCAATGCATCCCTCCAGATTGCGTTCACCGCGATGTCGTCGAACACGTATACGACCGTCGTTATTGGACAAATTGAAGCGGGACTCGTCGGAAAAGATGACTTGCTGCCACTCAGCCCGCCAATGTCGATGTTCGACGCCCCACAGATGTCGGAGGCGTCTGTTGTCGAGAGTCAGTGGAAGGCGCAACAAGGGGCGGCGAGCAATCAAGCCCCTTTGCACAAGACGGCGCCGAACACTGCTGGCGGACATGCTGTGACTTGTCACTGTATTCCACTGCTGCGCTAACGTGGTGGATGTCGCTGTGCGATCGGTGATGGCCATACGGTAGAGGTGTCGATCTTCCCTCGCCGTAGTGTGATAGCGAGGCCCTGTCCCACGCTGGCGGTGGGTACGACCTTCCGCAGACCACTGACGCCATGTTCGCATGATGGTACTGGCGGCTCGTCCCAGACGTGTGGCAATCTGGCGGTAGGACAACCCAGCTTCTCGCATCCCAACGACCCTCTCCCAGTCGAAGTCCGTCAAGTGTTCGTACTGCACTCGCTGTCGGCGACGAGGCATGGTGTGACTTACAGACAACTTGTGCGAGCCAAGGGTCGACCTGTCACTGTTTGTAGCCTCTCCAAGGCGCCTCTATTTATACCCGAACATGGTGCGATAAGCCGTCCCTACGTCGCAACCACGTGACTGGCGGCGTTGTAAATGTAATCACCTGGCGATCTCAATGTCACAAACTTATCCACGAAATGCGATGCGTTCAATGCCGGTCCTTCGCGGTGTTCCAATTTCCAGAAACAGTAATGTAGTATTTCAAATATTCTGATCTAAAATTGAATTATCTCAGAATAATTTGACTCTCTATTATCAAGAACTACTATTTTATGAAAAGCGATAAAAAATACAAAAACTCATCAAGATACAATTACAACAATCATCTCCATTACGGGAGACGAGTTGCCTTGGACAATACAAATATGTTTTCAAGTGACGTTCAAACTTCTGCTCAATACGTTGAACTTTAAGCAACTCCAGTTCAAAATATGGAATTTTCAACCGTGCAACAACCAAACTATCAACAAGCTTCTTATCCAACTACTTCAACATCAACACCTTTTCAAGAATCTTCGGCAAACCTAGTGCCACAACCTGAAACTAACTTGGAAGTTATCTCTAGCAGCGTTCGTCGTCCTCATCCCCCAGATATTCCTAAAACTAACCCATTTATAATATCCCGACCCACTCCATATACGAAACTTTGGCTAATCTACAAGAATCGACTACTTCAACTTCTCCCCCTCATCAAAAAGTTCCACTTATAACAGTGATTGGCACGAACTATCTATTATTACTTCAAAACACTGCAAAAGTGGTTCACAATAACTATTAAACCAAATCTCGTTTTAATGAAATCCAAATTCTTTTTACAGACATTGATGACCATTGAAATTTCAGACAATTCTGTGAAAATAATAATATACAGTTTTATACATTTCAAGATCCAAGCAAGAAAACGTTCCAGGTAATGATTAAAAACATTCCGAACTCATTAAGTAAAATAGAAATTTTAAATGAACTTACTCGACTAGAATATCCAGTGCTTCACGTTCGACGTCTTTATGACAAACTAAGGTGTCCTCTTCAAACTTGTGCTATAAACTTAAGACTCCCATCAATCCAGAACTATTTTAAAATTAGGTCGTCTATTTCATTCAATTATTAAAGTTGAACCCAAAAACAAGTAGATTCACACCTGTTCAATGCAAAATTTGTCTGCGTTTTGGACATTCACAGGCCAATTGTAAATTGAAATCCAAATGTGTCAAGTGTTCCAAACTCCATCATTACTCTGTCCAAAGCCACAGTCAACAAAATTCAAAATTTAAGTAGTATATGAGTAAGTGTAGGGATCACAGAATTTTGAAAATGTGCACACAATTCACTTTTCCCCATAGCACGTCATACGCAGTTTTTAACTGTTTTTCTGACGTAAAATAAAAAAAAAATAAATAAATAAATAAACCCCTCTGACAAATTCAAATTATAGAGGATTTTTTTACAAACTTGTCCTAAATAATAAAACCCCTAAATAAATCTAATAATAAATCACCTTTCACAGATACTTCTCTATCTCCATTAATAATTCTTCCCCTAATAACAATGTCTTACTACAATACCCCTACTTCTCTTCAAAACTACTACTCCCTCAAAACTCTTCAAAACCTTTTAATTTACATACAACACATTTCCCCCAAAAAAATTAACCCCATCGGACAAATAACTTACACATTCCTATACAACATACCTCTCCCTCTTCTTATAATATTCAACAAATTGTTACGACAATATCACAAATTCTTTCAATTCTTCTTCCTCAACTTCATAATATTATTGAATCGCTCTCTAACTATAAATAATTAATAAAATTACCAATCAACTAACACTTCTCAACTGGAATGCCAAAAGACAAAAACATACTTTTGAACATTTCTATATACTCATAATGTACACATTGCTTTTATAACTGAAATACATTTACTTCCTACCGACAATTTTTTTTTATCTCGAACTATAAAATTTATCGTTCATATTCAGTTGCCTGAGGAGGAGTTTCTATACTCATTAAAACCTTAATTAAACACTATTTATTCCAATTTAACAATCATCCTTCTCTTGAAATCCTTTCTTTAATAATCAGTATTAATAATAACATTTTTTTTTCAGTTGCCTACAAACCTCCAAAATACACTTTTCCTCTAGTAATATTTAAAAACATCTCTAAGAATATAAACAAAAACATTCTTCTTGGCGATCTAAATTGTAAACATCAAATTTAGGGTTGTAATATTACCAACCCTAACGGCATTAAGTTACATACTTTCTTGTTTCTAATAATATACAAATACACTCCCCCTCTGAACTTACTTGTTATTCATATAATAATAATAATAATAATAATAATAATAATAATAATAATAATAATATTCCTGATATTCTTGATATTATTCTTACACAAAATGTTCCTTTTTTATAACACAAAATGTACTTCCGAATTGACTTTCATTTCCAATACTTATTACTTATCCTTTTCTTTAATTTTCTTATTTAATATTTCTTCTTCTACCTTCACGCCTCTTTAAAAAGAAATAGCTGGAATGATTTTACACACGATATTGAAAATAATATTCAGTTTCCTCATAACACACAATCTACAAATGATATTGACAATTATTTATCTTATTTTACTTCTGCAATATATACCACACTTTACACTTATTTGAGTTTTATACCTAAATTTCCCTCTAGCCCCTCTAAGCCACTACCTTTTCGTATTATTAACCTTTACTTTACGTCGTTATTAGCAATTAACACGACGCCCTGATATCAAATCTAAAATTAACACAATTTCGCGTATTGGAAGATCTAAAATATATATATTTAAATTTCATCAATATCAATACTTTGTTCAACAATTTCACCTTCAATCTAATAAATTATGGTCCACAATTAAACGACTTTATAACGACAAAACTCATTTCTTTCCTAGAAGACTCTTCCTCCACAGCCCTAAATGATCCTGAAAAACTTCAGTTACTAGACACTCATTTCCAGTCTTCCTTAATTGCCAATAGAATACATAATACTCAACTTCACAATCGTATAACCCACTTCCTTTCCCTTCCTAATTATAACGTTCCACAACTGATTCCTTATGTATCTTCTACTGAAGTTCATAATAGTAAAAAAGAACTCAAAATTCGTAAATCAACTGGATTTGATCTAATTACTAATAAATCACTGAAATTTTTAAGTAATCCATTGTTGCATTCACTAATATTTTGAATTCGTCTCGTCGTTTTAACTATTTTTCTAATATTTGGAAATTAGCTATAATCATCCCTATTTGGCCACCAAAAAAGACCCCAGATTTCCATCAAATTATCGGCTTATTAGTTTGCTTTCTTCATTATCAAAAATTTATGAAACTATATTACTTCGCAGACTTTATACTTTTACTTCTCAAAAAAAAAAAAAAAAAAAAAAAAAAAAAAATTCAACTCTCACAATTTGAATTTATGCACATTCTATTCTTCATCAGCTATTACGTATTACCAACACATAGAAAACTCTTTTCATCTAAGACAACACTCACTTGCAATATTTTTGGATATTGAAAAGGCATTCGACAAAGTTTGGCATGATGGTTTCATATATAAACTTCGTCTTGTAAGTATTCCTATTTGTCTTATAACTATTATTCAAAATTTCCTGTCCAATAGAACATTCATGGTTAAATATAATAATTTCTTCTCTCAAAAATTTAATATTTCTGCCGGGGTCCCTCAAAGTTCCCGTCGTTCTCCTCTGCTATTCAATATTTATCTATCCGACATTCCCAAATTCACTTCTTCTAAATTAGCCCTTTTTGCAGATAATACATACTGATTAATTCAACGCTAATATTCTTCTTCCTAGAAATAAACTTCAAATATATCTTAATCGTCATTCAATGTGAGTTAACAACTGGAGAATCAAAATCAATATGAATAAATGCCAAGCCAAAATATTTACGTTATGTAAACCAATAAGTCCTTCTCCCCTTATCATTCATAGAACTCTCCTATACCTTGGCTTTCTTCCTCTTCGTCTATTAAATATTTAGGTCTCCAATTAGACACAAAATGAACTGGAAAATTCATATAAAAATTAAAAAAACTAAATTCTCTTATAAATAATAACTCAACTCGTTAAAACGCTAATTAATATACACTTCAATTATAGGCTACTTTAACATAGCATTCCAATTTGGTCAAATGCAGCTAAATCAAATATACAAAAACATCAAATTATCCAAAACAAATTCTTTAGAAAACTTCTACGTGCACTTTGGTTAATTCCCAATATACAAATTCATAATGAATTAAATCTCCCTACAATACATGATTTGATTAAAAATTATAGTTCGAATTTTTTAAACTTTTCCTCATTACATCATGCCAATTTCTTAATCTGGAAATTAAATTTAAAAAAATTTCATCCTCCGTAGCTTTATTTTCTCATATTTCCATTCCAACCTTATCTTTACATTTTTTAAATTCTCAATTTACCTTAATAAATCCTCTTAAAGAGGTTATGTTAAGTGTCTATAACGACTGTCCTTTTTGTAAATTTCAATTCTCTGATAGACATATTGTCAAACAGAAAGTAATGAAAAAAGAAAAGAAAAAATATTTCACACTGTATCACCAACCCGTTACATAAGAACACTTAAGTTACATAAGAAGTTTCCAAGTTAATAACAAAAACAAACCCGTGGTATGAACCATTGGCTCATACCCTATTTCTTACTATGGCTAAATGTTCACCATAAAATAAAACGTCTCAGACTGACTTATCAACAAGATGAGTCATAGAAAAGCGAAAACTACTTATCTAAAGCAATTTAAACACAATTTTCAGGCACAGGTCAGTTTTCTCTATTCCACTCGCTGCGGCGTGGCCTTCGCACGTGAACGACTGTACGATCAGTCTGCATGGTGGCGGGCACTTTAACAACTGCCGATCAGTGATATGATGGCGGTCATTATGAAACGGTTCGCATATTCGCTGATTGTCAGCAAAACTACACATTTCGACTGAACATATCAGTGACTTCGGCTCTGACTGATTGAATCAGCGACAATTTCACTGATTCAGATTCAGAGAGTATATTTGCACAATAAAACACTACTAGCCTCATAGACGCTCACAGGTCAAGCTCAATGACGAGCCTTCCAGTTTCTAACCGGACTCTTTCCGCTAGATTGAGAAGAAACCTCGCACCAAGATGTGCTCTTCAAAATCACGGATATGACGATATTTTCGGATGTAGTGTTTAAGACGTAGCTGAAGATGAGAGAAAAGAAGCTGATACGCTTGGAGAAGCAAAGGTGACGGCGTTGGGATTCGCACGAAACAGGAAGAACAAAAAATAAATTCGTGTCAGATTTTTCATTCGCTGCATAATTTAAACGGTTCAAACCGCCGAGAACGGCATTAGAGTTCCTATGTGAACACAAATTATTTTCCGAAAATCTACTTGAGAGGGGCCCCTTAGATCAACTCACATGCCCTGTGGAATCATGATGACTCCAATGAATGTCTGATGTGTTGTGTGCAATGTGTTAACCTCATGTGAGCTGCACATATAACTTCGCCTCTGCCGATCGGGTGGCCGAGATCGCTAAGGTAGTAGTATCGTAGCGATCTCGGACCGAAAGATCGCATGTTCGAGTACCACCTCGGGCATGGTTGTATTTGGGTTCGTCCTTTCACCTCTTATCATCATCATATCGTTTCATATTCACAGTTACTATAACATTAACACTCCAATAGTGATCCCTAATGACCTAGATGTTGATGCGACCTAAACGAAAAGCAACAAAACAAACAAAAAACACGAAGAAAACAAAACCTTCGCCTCTCCTGTCGTAGTTTCAGAATTCTTCTCGACACAGCTAATTGCAACCAGCTCATCAAAAAGAGAGACATATATCAAAGCACTAAGCTGAAAAATTGTAAAGATAGAGGAACGATTTTAAATATGTATGATGTGTCCTCTGCCAGATCCCCGGAAGTTCTCAATACCTACGTATATGGAGTCGTTATTTTAATAGTGGTACCACACTTCGTTGAAATTAATTGACGTTTTAATTCTAAATAATAAATTTGTAACTGAATTAATGAAATAATAAATTTAATCTGTCTTAAACATTGTGAAAAATTCATAGCTTCTTTAGAAGGTGTCAGATGTACTATGCTTAGGTTGACTTTGTTATTATTTAATTATTTATTAAAACGAGCGATAACAACTTCAACATTTCTTGTACTTCTTTATAAAGAGATCAGTTGTTGTGATTTAGTTATGAAGTTTATTTGTATGCAACATTTGTTTGGCCTGAAAAAAGATTGTAATTGTAAGTGTAGGAAGAGATATGTGTTTATTAAAAGTGTACTGATAATATACTATTCTCTTTCAATTTTCCTCTTTTTGTTTATCATACTAGAATAAATTGTAGCCACACTTTGAAAAATAATATGTATAATAATAAAAAATATCAGAATACAATATTAATAAGTCTATAACTCCTCTCCTAACACGTTTCTGACTTTTATATCAAATTACTCCTCTTTTAATTGGCCCTGAAACGATTTTTTATTTTTTTCAGAACATTGATTACTTTAAGGAACTTAAGCAACGAGTTTTGTATTTTGATTTGATGGTTGACAAATTAATAATAAAGGTAAGTTTAAATAATTTGATATATTACTCTGTTAAAAGATGATGTGATTCTTATTTACTGACGTGGTTTCAGGATGTGCAGTTGACTGCTTCAAACGATGATCAATACTTTGTATTTGAAGATGTATTGTACCAGGTTGGTGATACTCTCCTTTAACTGTTTAAGTGCTTTAAGAGTAATTGTGAAGGTAATGAACCCTATTTAGAATGTTCTGCTGCCACAACTGAATCATTCCTATTTATACACTAAAAGATAAAACAAAATGTTTCATTACTATTCTTATGAGTGTTTATGACGACGACTTCACCTATAATTTAATGAATTCAGATAACCACGCTCTACCATCGTGAAAACTTGTGAATTTGGGAATTTGCATGTTTTTAAATATAAGTCAACTCATTATTCCTCAAATATTGAATTTGTGTCAATCACATCATTGTTTCAAAGCCTAATAAGACAATAATATATAGTGAGATCCCTATTCCTGGAATATCTAGACATGACTTGTTCAAATTCGTTTTTCAATGAACGGTCCTACGGACAAGCCAAACATTATTTCTTTTCGGGACTGTATATTTTTCACTGTAGCTCTTTTTTTTCTGACAGTGTTCGTCATGGCAAAAAATGTGCAAACGAACTTCTATTAATAAAGAAATTAATGTGTTAAACAATATCGTCACATTAAATCATATCATCACATGTACATCATATCATCACAATGTACATATAACAGAATTAAACACTAAATTATGCTCATTATGTTATGCATTCAGAATTCTTTCTAATTCTGTCAGCCTTCATGCAGCTCGTTGCCTGTATTTTGCAAATGTACATTCCCGCCTGGGATATGGCATAATATTCTGGGGAAGCTCATCCTGTAGTTCCCAGACATTTAGATTACAAAAGAAAATTATCCGAATAATGAAAAAATCCCATCCACGTGACCCGTGCAAGCATCTTTTCATTGATCTTGGAATCTTACCATTGCCTTGCCTATTTATTTATGAGTCTGTAGTATTTGTCAAAACTGACTTAATTAACGGTGGGAACTTATTTTTCATGTAATACTGATATTTATAGTTACAACACTCGACGTAGAAGTCATGTTCATCAAGTGTCAGTATCAACAACTCACTACAAGAAATCCACATAGAATACATGTACATTACTTTACAACGCATTGCCAGATGAAATTAAACAATTAAAATTGGTACACAAATTTAAGTTAAAAGTAAAAACTGTTTCTATACAATTAAGACTATACTGATCGTCAAAAAGAAAAATAATGTTTACTTTAACAAAAACAAGATATAGTATAATGAATTAGTCTACATTTGCATTATATAATTAAAAAAAAGACTCAATATGCCCGTAACAAATAATGTACTTCCGAGTCAATGACGCCCATCTCGATCGGGTTTTTGTCCAGTTTTCCTGATCCATTGAGCAAATGCTGAGATGGCCCCTTGATTTGCTTCTGGACGTAAATGTAGCTTCACTATGCGCACGTTTTGTTGAACTTTCCTTTCACTTGTAGTGGTAGTAGAGCTTAGGGCGAGTGTCTATTTTGTTAACAATACAGAAAAATCTAATTTTTGTTCCTTTACCGTTAAAAATAAGTTTTCTATAATTTGGCAACGAAAATATCTAGTATTTGAAATGTTAATCCCTCGCTTTTTAAAATTTGTTGTTATTATTATTATTATTATTATTATTATTATTATCTTTAAACTATTAATAGTTAAATTGTTTGGAAGGGATTCTGAAACTCAAGAAAGCGTGCGCAGATGATTTTCTCCCCCATACGTCACATACAGTTTTTGACTAAATAAATAAATAAATAAATAAATCACAAACATGTTCCGTTCAAAACCTTTAGAGGTACGCATTCGCCAGCACCATGGTTGAATGATCATCAGTATATTCTAATATACGATAAAGTAAAATGGAATTCTAAAACGCAACATTTTGCGATAAAATGCATTACATTGCTTAAAGCGTAAACTGCTTTCAAGCTGATGTGGTTTCAGTCTAAGTGGTTTCAGAAATCTCGATTTTGGCAAAGATAGTTCTATAGTCTCAGTTAAAGTCATACATAGGTATGACTTTACCTGAGACTAGAACCAGCAGCACTTTAAAAAATATTTTTCTATAGAGAAAAATATTTTTTTAAGTGCTGCTGGTTCATTTGACTTGTTACTTCTTTGAATCCTTCAAAAGCACAGAAATAATAATTTTCTCAAAAAAATAATCTCTGTTTGATAAACTAGATACAGAATATATTATTCTAGATAAACGTATCATACCCCGCTCTCAAGTAAAAGTAATTTTTTTTTTTTGTAATTTTCCATTGGATTGTTATGAATACAATGTTACAAGTTTTTCTATTCACATAATAATTCTCTTCGGATGTTGACAAATTATTACCCTTCCATTAAAAAAGCTATAAAGAAATTCCTTACCATTCCATATTTTAATTATTGCGACGTTGTGGACAACGATTTTATCTCAACACTTACTGGAAGATTAAAAATGACCTCAAAACGCGTGCATTTATTTTATTTACAGTCACAAAAAATGCGACCACATATCAAATTATTTTGAGTGTAATCATATCTTGCAGCTCAGACAGGTGTAAAGTGAATAATTTGTCTACAGTAATGCCTTATTATGATGCGTGGTATAGTTTGATAGGTCACATTGAAGAATTAAAAATTATGTAGAGTAATTGTGAAGATAATAAATATACTGTAAATAAGTGTTTATTTTAATTATTTTGAATTAATATTTTTACTCCGTAAGAAACCAAATAGAAATTTGGTATCCGAATTGTATTTTGCTTCTAATCTTGTGAATAAATACATGCTCGTTCAACTATTTGAAAAATATGTTAATTTTTACTTGCCTTTACCATATACTACTATTGTAGATTTTGCAGAAAATTCTAAAATGTTGTCTTTTCAAGGTTATGCTTTGTTTCTCAAGAGATACCGAATTACTGACAGTGTTCAATCACAGTGCTGCAAATCCAGTACATGCTGTTCTAAAGAACAAACTACCTGCAGTGGAAAACACAGTAGTATTTCCACCCAGTGGAGTGATTCCTTTTCATGGTTTTACTATGTACTGTAAGTATATTTTGACTTCAGACAGCAAAATATTCGGAATCTCTTACTTTGGTCACTAATTAGTAGGTGACAAAGAAAACACTATTCATACTGCTTGTGGCTTAACAATCTGAAATGATTCATAGGGTACTTGCACATTCACATAATATTGAAATTAATGTAATACTTAAAAGTGGCGGCTCGTGTTACGAAGCCACGGTGTTACATCACACATCTTGCCTTCGTCCTTTAAAGTATTTTTATTATATATTAAGTAAAGTATGTTATAGTAGTATAATGCAATTAATGAATAATATTAAGCTTTATTGCATGAGTGCATGTTTTGAAAACGAGCGAAGTTAGAATCGAGTTTTAAAAGTTGTACGAATGCAGTAAGTCCTGACCTTAGAAATAAACTTTGACTATATGACTATACATAATTTTCGATTATTAAGTTTGTCTAGTTTGTACTACTTTCATTATACAATTTTTTATATATTCATGAAACGCATTCATTTTTACAATTTCTCGTTATACAAACGATAAAAATGCTTCTCTAATAAACTCCGTTCAATCATTGTCAACAGATAAACTTCCCGAAATTTGCTCTGACAATTTTCAAAATATCTTACCAAATACCTGACAATAGTTAACTTTGACCATATCACATACTTAATATGTTGCAATTTTATCGCTTAAAACACGCTTAATATAGTCCATTATGTATTTGTACACTCACCATCAATCGTGTGGGTCGTGCACAAAAGCGCACATCTACTCGGTCCGTTCACTGCCCACTGCTTCCGAATATCCGAACTGCTCCGAGCGTGTCAAGAAACCCCTCGGGAAATCGGCAACTTGAGCCCTTGGCTGGCCCTTTCCTATCAGCAGGAGGAGGGGAGCGAGTCATGTAAAGAACGCACACTGTGTGGATGCCACTGAGTGCCATTGGCAAAGACTAAAGAGGTATATAATTCTTTACTCAATGCCATCGGTTTCTTCGGCGTTGCCGCCTCTTAAGAGAACTGATGCGTCGACTAGCGAACGTTTTAATACACATCTCAACAGAACAGATTATATAGAATTTTGAAAAATGGATGTCACTGAAAAAGCATGAGGCCTATAATTATTTTGAATATAATATATCTTGTCATATTTTTGTTCTCTAATTTTCTCGGGCTATCGTCGGTAGCCTCGGTAGCCCAAAGTTTACGCCACTGAATAAAGCATCATTATTAGCGAATTGCTTACGCTACTTTTTGTATAACAGTATTATTCATTTTTGAGAAAATCAAACTTTTTGCGAAACAAATTTCTTGTGATGTCTCGGGTATTTGACATCTATGCGAGAAAAAGGTGATCAGCTGTTCGGTTTATCGGTACCTCCCCTAGTTTCTCTCGTTGCGATTGACTGAATGTGTGATGCCGTAATCATTTGTGCCGTAAAATCTAGTACGTCATTTGTCCCGTGAAACGGCCTTTTAGGAACTATTTCAGGCAACAGAAAATGCCGTTTATAATGCTGGTGTCCAAAAATGTATGTTTATAGTACTGTTTTAATTTACAGTCTAACTGTCGCTAATATCCTTTGGTTGTCTAAGTTGTGGCACCGGCTGTAATGGCTCATGGCATCAACTGATGTCACTGCAGTGCCTCTGACCGGGACTTCCTAGGGTTCGATTCTCGACGGGGGTAGTATTTTCGACACTAGCTACATAGTTAGATCGAATTCAGCCGCTGTCTTGAGAATTCTAGCGACAGGCTGCTTGGATCGGTAGTTTTCAGATCGACACCAGGCGAATGCTTGAACATTACCGGTCGCAAACGGGCCACGGGTCGCGCGATCTTTCCTTCCTCTTCCTTTCTATTCCCCCCTTACTTACTCAGACTTGGACATACATGCACCAGACTACCACACATGTCGGGAAGCCAGTTGCTTAGAGCTTGTCCCAACTTCGGGGGGCGGTGCCCCGCTGGTGGGAGATACCTGGTTGAGGAAATCCCGTAAGCATTACACGTGTAGGGGAATAACGCCGCCAACTCAGTGATAAAACCATTATAGCAATATACTTTTGTGACGATTAACCATAGTAGTTGACGTGCCCGGAAACCTGAAATAACTAATTAATCTAACTTGTGGCCGTCGTTACTGCAGGTCCCTAAAAATGTCCCGACCGGGTCGGATCGTCTGTGTGCCATCATGAGCTTCACTAGTTCTTTGATCAAATAATTATGGTCGAGAAACATCAGAAACATCATGATAAAATTTTGCGAACCAACTTATGGAAATTTGGAACTTTCACGATAACGAATTTCAAATATGTTTGAAGTTAAAAGAGAAATGTAATTAATATTTCTGTTTAATTTCAGCCACTCCTTTCTGCTACTTATATGATGATCCTATCGCATTGTACTACACTTTCCGTGCATTTTACATGCGGTACTGGTTTCGCCTTCATGAAGTTTCTTCGCATGAGCAAGGTATACTCTGCCTGTGCTTACTGTTTGAGAAACTTCTTCAACGCCATGAGCCACAGCTTTGGTATCACTTTAAACAAATAAAAATACCGCCGTGAGTGTTCTAGTTAAAATGTTTGTACACTTTTTGTGAGTTATATGATTATCTTGGGAATGTAGTAAAAAATTAACCAACTTTCCTTCACAGTGTACGAGTGGTATTTAAATGGCTGATGCGTAGTTTTAGTGGCCATTTACCTCCAGAGCAATTACTCTTTTTATGGGATCTTATATTAGCATATGATTCTCTGGAAATATTACCTTTGTTAGCTGTTTCTATTATAAGTTTTCGTAAGGACAATTTGTTACAAGTTGATACATTACAAAGCGTTGAGGTATTATTTCCTTACTTCCATAATAATTTAACTTAGTATTCTGTAATGAAATAATTTTCCTGTTTAATTAAATTTTTTGTTAATTGACAATGCCATTGCTGCAAATGACTCTAATGAGAGACTAAAATATTTTCAACAGTACAAAATCAATAATTATGATGAACCTTATTATTGTTATTTATATGAGATTTACACTACATATGTATTTAATGTATTCGGGACCGTTCATATTTTCTCTCGTATCTGCAAACAGATAAAATTGGATTTATACATTTATTATTGTATTTACTACTTTACATTATAAAATATCTTCCTATGGAAATGTGTCGTTGTTACATCCTTTCCTAGTCATAAGAAATCGTCTAATTCGTTGGTCATGTTGATTAACAAGGACGTTTACTTCATACTTGTAGATGTGAAAATCTATTTTCATGTCTATTTTATCGGGGAAGATACTATTAAAGATTAAGAATTTAAAATCGCATTCTAAATTTAAATTGCGATTCGTCAAAAATAAAATATTTTCTATGAAGTGTTCTTACGGTTGTCGAGAGAAGTCTGCCGCCTTAAGCTAGTGTCAGCTGGGGCGGTAGGCGCTGGCATAGATACCTGGATGAGGGAAACCCCCGCATGCCAAGGTGTAGGTCGGCGCCGAATCTGCGGAGGGGGAACATCGCCACCTCCCGAAACGTAATATGTTCTTCAATTACGGGACTAATGGCCATAGCAGTTGACGCTCAGAAAAACAAAATAATCAGTCCAGCAACATGGACGTAGTCCTAGATGATTTGTATACCATAAGCTAGTGGTGCTACAACAGTATACATTTTCTGGCATTATTTATAAATTTGCAATACTCGATAATTCAGAGAGTTCAACAAAAATGAGACCTGCAGCAATCCCATAAGTGTCTTACACACTATTAAAGAACGAAGGTGAATAAAAAAGTGGAGCCATTTTTGAGAAATTTTTGAAAAATGTTGAGGCTTTATTGAAAGTACCTCTAAAAATCAAAATATACATTTGAAACTCACAGGGCCTCGAGTTCATTTAAATCGATAGGGGAATATCAATATTAGAGAAAATCGGCTGAACGATTTAGGCGCTAGCGTTGACCACGGACGGACAGACAGACAGTCGTGTCGCCAATTGATTTTCCGGCATCAAGGACTTACAAAACATGGATTATGATTACACAATGTGTCAGAGGAAGTAATTTACTTCAAATAGGAACAAGGTTTATCCACATTTGTGTTGCGAGGGCCGACAAGTTTTTTTCTGTGAGAAAGAGTATAGCGGAATATGGGGGTGAAAAGTGCCCCAAACCAAATCGATAATCGCGATACTCGTACGAAAGAGAATAAAATATGGACATTTATATGATAAAATATGGAATAACATTAAGAGTACTGTCACAGTTTTCCCCTTAGAATGCGTGCGTCTTATAACATTCTATAACATTTTTTCTAGATTTTTAAACAATGTGGACGATAGTGAAAAAAATTGAAAACAATTTTATGAGTTCAAAAATTTGAAATTCGGGCCAAAATGTGATTGGGAAAACACATTTACCAATATTTAAACATACATTCAATCACGACATATGAACTCGAAATCTTATATGTGTTATCATTTATGAACCAAATTCGATTGGACTGGCCATGGTGGAAAGAGATGGGTGGGCTCAGTCGCTCATTCGACTGCAGCCAATGAGCTTCAAGCACCGGTTCGCGTCATAATATTAGCATACAGTTTAAATGCCAAAATTATCACAGTTGCAAGTCATTGAAACAAAAACAGATAAGCACTTTTTTATTTTTTTTTCAAATATTGCATCTTTTGTTACAATTACACCTTCATCCTGTTATTTTTGGTTTGTCACCCTCGAAAATTGTCGCTTTACGCCACTTTCAAAATGTTTGTTAACACTTCTTGCTCTCCATGTAACATTATAGCCAACGTTCGGTCTCGCTTTTCAACCGAAATGCGTCACGTGCCTAGAAATTCGTCACGTGCACACGCTTTTCAACCGTGTTGTGGTCACGTGGTTCATGACGCAAACTGACGCTCCGTCGAACGAGCAAAAATTGGTGCATTAGAGGAGCCCATCTACGTTTTTCCACCAGAGGGATATCGGTGAAACGATATTATTGTGTACGTGCGAACGGAAGTCGCAGCCTGGTATGCTGCTCCTACATAGCTGCGATCATTTACTATTTGGCACACGCTCGCTACTTGACGCAAATTGTTAAACCGTCAGAAATTTTGAGTAGTCTGTTTATACATAAAGATACGCGTGACCCCATTTATTGAAGAAGACAGTGACAATGATTAATTGCCTATAAGTATCTAATTGTCAATAATTAATAAATCTAACAGTAATATGATTTATATTATAAACAAATTATTAATACACCTAAAACCGAATACTTTGATTTATATTAGAAACAATACATAAATCTAAAACCAAAAGGGGGTTTGATGATTTTATTTCGATAATATAAATGTTCCCACGGAAAACCAACATTTGCCAGAAAAAAGTTGTAAATCATACTTTTGTCAGTGAGACTTTTCAATAATTTAAACAAATTTTTTAAACATAGATGAAAAATTTCCAATGACATTTTTGTGCAAATTTAAAATTTTTGAACTGAAAAAATGGTTTTCTTTTTTATTATCATCCACATTGTTTAAAAATCTGGAATTAATTTTTTAAATTTATTTAAATTTGGCGTTAGAATTGGTTGGCAAAAATACTTTAAAATCCAAGTACATTTCCCCGTCTCTCCAATTTTTTCTTCAGCCCGATACATGCAACTGGAGCTGAGAAAAAATAAAACATGAAAAATACGTTTCGCGTATCTCTGCAACAAATTGCCCTAGGAGACTGATTTTTGTGAATCTACGGCATATTTTGTTCTCTTTCGTATGAGCATTGCTATTATCGATTTGGGTTGGGGGCACTTCCCCCACCCGTATTCGTCTATACATTTGCCGTTTTCCCGCCCACGATTACAATACTTCCTCTTCTTACGCAGTAAGGGCGAGAAAGTAAAAATCGGCGCCTCTACGATAATGGGGGATAAATATTCTGTTAACTTGCAGTCTGTTGAAGTGTGCAAAGTGTTATGTTCAGAATAATTGCACGCTTTTCACAAACAAAGGTTTATTACAGTTAACCGCAGAAAGTACATTGGTCACAATTCCAAAATTCAAAAGAGCATACCAAATCAAAAAACCCAAAAGTCCGGGAGATATACCAAAAACAAGCTATGTCGAACCAAGAAATCTACACGGTACAATCTCCTCACTCAATTCCACTCGATACACGGTCACTAGCGTTCTATCTCTCTGGCTGGCGGCGCTTGCTTTTAAAGCGGGTGGCGCCGCAGACTCGCTGCACCGCTCCTGGCTCTCCGGCCAGCCTTCCTCCTCAGCTCGGACGGCGCCTTTTTCCGCATCGCCGCCTCTACCTACTTCCTCGGTCGCCGCTGAGCGCTGCCACCTTGGCGCGCTCTTCAAATGCGGTTCTACAGCCGCAACACAAAGCCACTCGCGGTGCACGTGCCGCCGACCGCGTAGACAGCGGCAGCGATGGAGGCGGTGGGGCCGCGGAGTCCTCTAGAACATAAGAAATGAACAACTCACATCACAAACACGCTTTCATTCTTAATCCGTACAATTATAAGTAGTACTCAAAACGACATCTTTTCATTTAAAAAGTTGTTATGCAATCAACAACATTTAAAGAATGATCCATTCTCAGTTGGAATGCTAACGGGCGAAATTTCAGAAAATAGAACTTACATATTTCTTAAAAGAAAAACAAATAGATATGCCATGAACATCGAACACATCTAAACAAAAACAACTTTTACATGCGCTAGATAACAATGCAAAATTTAACCACTGTCATCGACGAAAAGAAGACGGCCGAAATAAGGAAAATCTAAACTGATACATTCAATGTTACATTTAATGTTTATGTATAGCATCTAATGATTATGAATGGAAATTTATGTGTTTGCCAAATTCATTATATTCTGAACTGAATTCTATTCATTATATTCCATCACGCGTTCAAACTCAAGTCACTTTACCCCGGCAATTTTAAGATCCTAATGGCACGTCGCTCTTAATCTTACATTTCGATTAAATGAAGAATGCTCTACGAGTATTCACATGATTAACTACAAAATGTAGCGAAAGAATCGTTCTAATGATTGATACAACCACCCCAATTAAAATTCTTTATAATCTTGGTGAAAACTAACATTGAAAAAAAAAATGACCACTTAGTCCCAGTGTCCCCTATTACTCTCTTCTTCTTCAACATAAAGGATTAGGTCTGAAGGCCTGTTCCGTCCTCTTCAACATTAATATCATTGATCCACCGGATCTTTGGTCTTGCAAATCTTATTCTGCCAACCTGTCCATAATTTATTATTTGTTTAGGGAGTCTGACGTCGTTCATTCTTACAATATGGGCGTACCAATTTTGTTTGTTTTTTGATTCTTTCTAAGAGGTTAAAAATACTTTAGTTCTTGTCGTATAACCACCCTTTTCTTATGATCTAATAATGTATAGTTACTAACACTTCGCAGGAACTTCATTTCGCTAGTTTGAATTTTTCATTTTGATGATCTTTTTAACTCCAATCCCTTCCATACGTTAGTATTTGCAACCTTCTTATAAAATTTTAACTTACTGTCTCTTCGGGTTTTATTTATTTTTTGGTGTGTTTTTCTTATTGTTCCACAGATTCTCTGGAATCTACTCAGTTTGACATCAAGATTGCTTTCTATTAGATATGTCACACTGCAGACTAAGGTGCAAACTTGTTCTAAACTTTTATTATTTAGAACTATTTTGCACCTGGAATGTTCTGGACCTAGAAAAGCCATGGTTTTAGTTTTGGTTACAGATATCTTAAGATGATATTGCTCCATTACTTTTTGTAATTTGTAAGCCACTATTTGGAAGTCATTTACAGATTTTTGCAACAAGTATTTGACCGTCTGCAAATAGCATATTACCTATATTTACAGTCTTGAAGGGCATATTACCTATATTTATTCCAGATGGTAATGATGTTTGCCATTCTTCTATAGCCGAATCCATCTATACTATTTTAAACAATGTCGGTGATAAAGGACAAGCTTGTGTGACGCCTCGATTAACAAAAGATGTGTTGCTGTACTTGACATTTATTTGTATTATTACTTTTGTGTTTTATAGAGATTTTGTATGGTTTTAATAAGATGGCTAGGGTAGAATTTGCCATACATTATATCCCATAGCTTTCCTCTGCAAATGGAATGAAAAGCTTTTTCTTTCTCTTACAACTTTCTTGGTTTTAATATTTTTAATTTACAAATTCGTACACAATGGATTGCTGAATTCTAGTATAAAAAATCTTTTAATTGTTGCAAGCTATTGTTATAATTGTAAAATCCCTGGTTACTTTGCACGGTTGGTGGCCACGTGGTGATGAATAAAGTATTGGAACCAACCTCGCAGCCTCGGGCTTCATGGCGCACGATTGCTCCCATCTTCACAGAAAATGCATCTATCTATATCTAATCTATATATACGTAAATAAAAGGGAATGTGCAATGAGTGTCGCACTTTCACGCTAAAACTACTGGATGAATTTTGCTGAAATTTTCATATTTTGTTCTTATTAAGTAATGAGAGTATTTAAAGCGACGGTTGGATTAAAGTGGACATTCAGGGGCGTTGTTGATAATGATTTATTCGTTTATGACGATTCAAGGGCCCCTAAACTCTACGCAATCTGCCACTTAGTCAAGGATTAAGCTCAGCTTCACTGCATACAAGTACTCTGCCCTGCGATTGGAAAATATTGGTGGGAATTATTAATTTAATCTCGGACAAGTAAAACAAAAATTTAAGGGAAGGGTGCGGCGTTAACGACATTTGCATCATGTAAATGAATTTGACGCGTTGTTTCGTCGTATGTATTTATTTTGGCATAAAGCTCTTTCGGCCGCATTGCGACCATCTTCAGTGCTATTCTGAGGCGGCTGGGGGCCTCGGTCCAAACAAGACAGCTGTCTTATCTTACTGGTTCTCATTTCGACTAATTTTTGGAATTTAAGTATTAAAATGTTTGAGTCCGGACAGGATTTTCCAATCCACTTGCTTAAATGTTTAACGATCCATTTTACTTTCGAGTACACTTACTGAGAGAATCTCCGGCATTTTTCTATTTGCATTGCGATTTATGAATGATGTTCATGAATCATTGTGATCTTGGATTCATATCTATAGTGTCAAGAAATGCTTGCTAAAACCTCATCAATAATAGTTGTCTTCAGATTAGGGTGGTACACCCATATCGAATAAAAGCTGTATCTGGAGAACAGAGGTATGAGTGTAAAGTATCTCTCAAGTGAAATGAATTAAAGCGTAAATAATAAGTCTTAGTTCAAATTTTGGAAAATGGTTTTTATCCCCTCTGTGCACAAATTCAAGTGACATAAGTCAACGAAAATAAATCGACACTCATAAAATATTATAAAATTTAATTTCGTGTTGCAAGCGAAATGTCAATAAAAACAAAGAATTTCTGCAATAACAGCGACGATAATTCCTTTTTGACTCTGAACGAAAGAGATATTTAATTATAAATTAAAGTTTATACAATAAATGAAGAAAATTATGACAAAAAATGTGATACATTTTAAATTTAAGAAAACGGCTGAAAGTATTTACTACCGAATGGTGAAATAGCTATTTATACAATATATAGATGAAATTATCTTTGTTGTGTTCGAAGTTCGTTTTGAGAGAAGAGAATCATGATCCCCCTGTCCCCCTCTTGATCTGCCCTCAGAATATAAGCGACATTCTTGAAATTCCACAGCATCCTTCCGTTCTTTTTCACGAGACATCAAGAACGTTCAAACCGCAGCTGCTTCGGAATTTTTATCAGGTGTGTTTTAGGAGAGGAATGATGAATGATTAATAATAGTAATAATAATAATATTGATTCTGCTCATTGTTATAATTCAAGCATTTAATCTTTCACACTAGTGCTATCATATCAACGATGATTCAACGCAGTTCACTGCAATTAATCAATTCGGTAGGTAATGAACACAAAATAGAAGTTTGAATTATAGCTGAGACTCACTTAGAGAACAAATTTACTTATTTTTCCGTACACTTTGATGAGTCTACAGGGTTCACCGAGTACTGTCCTTTCTTTCTCTTTCCTCCGGAGATTGTCAAGCATTAGTTGGCCGTTATTGATATCAAATAAGCCAATAGTCATTCCGAGTTCAAATGACGCTTTTCTGCTAGAGAACTGCAAATACTGATTCAGTATTTCAGGGAGAGACAAGTTATTTTGAATTTTGGTGCTCAGGTGTAAATAAAATACATTCTTTTTTTATCTCCTTGCCTCCTTACTATTCCTCAAGTGACTGTGCTATATCGTTTGTGGTTAGAAAGATTAATATATCATATCCTTCGGTAATAAGAAAGTATGTAATTGCATGTACTAGTTGACTTTTGTAGGCCCCTATGCAACATTGACATTGATTCTCTCCTCGCGTTATCATTGACATACTAAGACTTTTGCAACCGTGACGAAAAATCACCTGCGAGTACTCTCGCGTTTGTATCACGGGAAAACCGATCGTCCGGCCCCGAAAGTTATAAATAGTGACGACTCTCGATAGAGCGTGGTTGGGCAGGCGGGCGAGCGTGGCAGCGGCTGTGATGGCGGGCGCGGGGCGCGGGGATGGAGGCAGGGGAGGGGAGGCCGCGGCCCGTTACCCGCCCCGGGCTGCGACCGCGCCAGTAAACTCGGGAGGCCATTGCCCCTACCCGCGCCGGCTCACTGTCTCTGCCGCCGCCGCACTCCTCCCCAGGGATGTAACCACGCCTTCAACGAATGGGCGCTTGTAGCCCTTGAATCAGGGCTCCCAAACCCATTAGGTACGTGGCTAAACTTAATTCTACAACGATGCTAGTAGAAGAAATCGTCTCCTAAATTATTTCAGTAATATACATACCTTTTGCGGCCCTCGCGCGCAACCAATCTTTATAAATGAGGTCTCTAAAGAAAGAGAGTTTCAAGGAAACGTGACGAATTGCACTTTGTCTTAAAAATATGAAATATTTGTTTCTTTTTTGATATTTGATTCTTGAAAATGTCACGAGTATTTCATCCAAACGTTTCAAGACTCTTGGCAATTAGTCTTAGATTAGAAACGAGTTACAATCCTTCAAAAATAATTACTTGAAATATAAATACTTAGATTTCTTCGCGTTCAATTTCAAAACTCTCTCCTTTCCGTCGCGAGGTCCATGAATTTGTAAATGAACCGACCCCTTTGTGTTCCGCTAAGCCCTAGGTGTACCACCTCCCCCTTTGAATCTTATTTTTAGAAATGGGCCTCCTCCACCCTTTGCTCGCCGGCCGGCGGCGGGCAGGTCGCTTTCTTTTGGGAAGGGCGGTGAAACGCTCCGGCGGATTCGAAAATGCCGCGGCTGCACCACAACAATTGCTATTGAAATGTGGACATTGTGGAGGGCAGCAAATTGGCTACTGCCCACCCAATAGGTTTCCCTGCGGCTCTTCACAGCATTCCTTACATTATCTTCGTGGACTTGAGTAAAGGAAAGTTTAAGTTTCTCCTCTAGGTATGAAAGAACGACGCAATTCTTTTCTTTTCCGAAATGTAAAGATTGTGTACCGTGTAGGCATAGTTTATTATTTTTACAAGTAATACACTTAATTAAAAACGAAACAAATAAGTTGTTGAGTTCTCCAAAAGCAAACTAAATATTTATTTTTATATTCATTTTGCGTCAAAAACAGTTAAAAACTGTGTTACGTGCTATGGGAGGAGTGAATTCTGTGCACGTTTTCAAAATTCTGTGATCTCTACGCTAAGCCTTATATCACTTGAATTTTGAATACAGAAAGAAATGAGCGTTTTTTGCAAGGATTGTTAACAAAATATTCTCTTCTATGAAATAACATCTATTTTCAAGGGTAAATCAGCAATAAATTTGGGCTCTTATTCCTCATCATGTCCTTCGTCAAGAACAACTATAACTTCGTCTTGAATAACTATATTTTCCTCTATATATCCACAAGCAAAACAAGGTGCCATCTCAGCATTTGCTCAATGGATCAGGGAAACTGGACAAAAACCTGATCGAGTGGGGGTTATTTACCCAGAAGTTGTGGTACAATACTTGTTACAGGTTGTTTAGAATTATGCAGTCCAAATGGTAAATGGTAAATTAATATATATTAAATATCACTGTTAAAATTAATATTCCTTTTGATGTTCAGTGTATTCTCTAATTGTATAGAAACAGTTATGCAGCAGAAAAGATTTTACTTCGGATTTAAACTTTTCTCTCGAATTTAATCTTTTAATGTCATCTGTCAGTGTTGTAAATAATGTAGTACATGTATGTGAAATTTTTGTAATGAGCTGCTGATACCGTCACCTGATGAATATGATTACAGCGTCGAGTGTTATTGTTATAGACATCGGCATTTTCTGAAAATATATTCCCGCCCTTAAGATAGTCATTTTTGACAAAAACCACTGATTCGTAAATTAACAGACAAGGTAATGATAAACTTCCTAGATTGATAAAGAGAGGCTTACAAGGATCACGTGGGTGGGATTTGGTTATTATTCGTATAATTCTTTTTTGTGATCTGAAAGTCTGGGAGCTATAAGATGTAGTTGCCCAGAATATTGTGCCATGTCTCAGGCGGGAATGAACGTTCGCGAAATGTACACAATGAGCAGTATCAAGACTGAATTTGAAAAAATTCTGAACGCGTAGCATAATGAACATAATTTTGTGTTCAGTTCATTTAAATGGACGTTCCATTTGAGGTTTGACTGAATTTAGAGACCTAAAAGTATTGTTCTCCGCCTAGGGAGTACATGACCTTGGAGTTGGTGGTGGAACTTGAGTATCCCAGTGATCCTGAGAGCTATGCCGGCGGTAGCGTAGCTACTGGTAGGGCATCCCTTGCCGGACTGATCAAAGGATAGGGATGAGACGAAGAAGTACTCCAGAAGAGGAAGCAGTGCATACTTCCCAGAATGGGAGGATGCCAACGAGGAAGGCCAACGGCGGAAGAGCCGACACCTCAAGCTTCCTCGAATCCTTGGGTAGATGCGTCCCAATATCTGCGGTATTGCAACGAACGCAGTGAAAGCAATGCATCTAGGATGGTGCTCCGAATAACGCACTCTGCCAGCTTGGAGGCAGTTGAGATGGCAGCCCCATCACCAAGCTAGTCCCGCGCAGTGCTCCTAACACGGCCGGGAGACAAACCCTTTACTGATGGCCATCAAGAGAATAGACTCACTCTCTTGATGTGGAAACAGGCCTTAAGGCCTAAATCCATGAAGCAGAAGAAGAAGAAAAATTTTGTTGCTTTAACATCAGTCAATGGTACACCATTTATTTTCGATGGAGTACCGAATTGTTTATTTGAAATGGAAAACAGCATTAAAACCGTCTTCTTTCCATTTACTATTAATTTGTTATTTCGGAACCTATTTGAAACATCTGATATTGTACTATTTACGGTTTCTTTATTGCAAAGAATGTTGGTATCATCCGCAAAAAGAACTCTTCTTCCGTTTCGAATCGCCGAGGGCATATCGTTTACGTATATTAGGAAGAGATTAAGGCCTAAAATCAATCCCTGAGGGACTCCACCTGCAAGAGTCGAAAAGGTGTGTATATAATGTTGACACATTTACTCTTTCTTCTGAGGAAGCAAAATATTTCGTTGGAATTGTGATTTTATCAGGATACAATATTGTACCAAGAAACCGACACCAGATACTTATAATGAAGTTCTCAATTCGGCAATGAGGGGAAACAGGTTTCAATTGATAAAAAAATATGCTCATTGCGCAATGACCTAAATAAAATGACAGATTTGCAAAAGTAATACCTCAATTACCTAATACCTACAATTTTCTTACTGAACAAACGATATGCAAAATACTGCATTTAAGAACTGCATACTGAACACTCGGCTGTAGATTAGAACATGTTACCGTATTCTGTAAGACATAGAGCCAAGCATTTCATTCGCAGAAAACCAATTAGTTGTTGCTTTCAAGTGAGAAAAATAAAGTTCCCATTGTACAATCTTACACAGAAAACTATAATAAATTCATGGGAGTTGTTGATAGAAAGGACGAAAATTTGCAGAGCTATAAAATATACAACAGATCGAAAAAGTGGTGGTGGCCTGTATTTATGTTCTGCAATGATACACAATGGCTGGCAGCTATTTAGAAAGGCAGGGCAAGGTCAAAAAAAAGATCAACTTTCTTTCAGAAGATCTATTGCACAAAATTATTTTCAAAATTGTAAAATTTTACGTTGATCAGGCGGAAGACCTAAAATTAGCAGATTATTGATATCTCTAAAATTAACATCTATGAGATTTGATTGTACAAGACACTGGATTTCCCCAGCCACAAATCAAGGACGATTTGCAATGTGTAAGTAGAACACAACCTATCAATGTAAAAAATGCAATAAAAAGTTACAAAGGGCTCAAAATGGCGCAAAAAACTTAATGAGACCAAGTCACATCACGTGAACTTTACCAATCGTAAAAGTGAGTCACTCCCAATAAGGATCAATGGCGTTCCAATACCAAATACGGCGAAATATTTGGGTATGACTGGAAGAACCACGTCAAAATAAAGAAATCGGAACTCAATTTGAAAATCAATAAAATGTACTGGTTATTGGGAAGATAATCTTAGTTTTCCGTTTATAATAAATTATTAACATACCTACAAGTGTTATGGGCGTGTGGTATACAGCTTTGGGGTTGTGCCAGAAAAGTTCATGTGCAAAAAAATACAGAAAATTCAGAATAAGTCACTGCGTAATGCCGTAGATTCGCATATGTATATGCGAATGGACCGACTACATCGTGACTTCAATATAAAGACAGTAGAAGAAGTAGTTAAAGAGTATGCAACAAAACAACACCGACGTCCTCTTGAGTCTAGAAAACATGGAGGCATCAAAACTTCTCCATTCGACTGGAAAAATAAGATTAACTAGAGGTCCTAAAAATGGCGCAGACTTTCTCGTAGTAAAGTTTTCTAACTTCCTTTTTCTGGACCGGTACTGTACAATCTTGCCCCTCCTTGCCTGCTGCCATCTATCGCCGCCCAAATTACATTTTTTGAAATTTTCTCAACTTTTCTCAACTTTTCGGTTTCCAAAAAGTAGAACACAAATATTAATTTAAGAATATTAAAGAATGCTAAAACCTCATCGTAAATAGCAATATTTGGAGCCATTCTTAATGAAATGGCGTTAAGCATTAGTGTAAATGCGAAATTTCAAGGTTCTATTTTCACAAGATTCTATTGACTTTCCGAAAAACATTTGTCATCATTTGAAGCACTTCCACTCACAAATACAATAATGTATGTAAATCCATTGAAATGTGCATATTAACGGCATGGGAAAAGAAGACATTTGTGTAATTTTCTAAAAAATCAAGAGTACACCAAAATGAACTTTACGTCGTATTAAATAGTGTCATTACCACTATCCGTTGCAAAATTTAAAAAAAATTTGGCCTTTTTAAAATTTTTTGAAAATGCAGGATTTTGTTTTTTCAAAAAAAGGAATATTTTAAGAAACTTTATTTTACATTATTTAAAGCACATGTTCTCATAAATATAATACTGTGAAGAAATCGCCTCTAAAGTATTACCGATGCGAGAGACAAATAAAAATATTATATTTTTGTAATTTTTGAAAAAACAAAAGTATAGAGCTATATGAAGTTTAGGTTATCGTATAGGGTTTGTTTGGCACTAATCGCACACACAATTTAAAGAACAAAATTAGAGCCGTTTTTGAGAAAATCTTGTTTTTGTTATTTTTTTAAATTGCAAATATTGCATGCACTATTGCACGAAAACTACTGTAAATTTAAAAAAGTTGGCATGGCCGTAATGAAAAGAGTATTTATGGACAACAAATTTCATTTGAAGGAAAATCTTTGTCTTCGATTTTGTAGTTGTAGTCGTTACTCCGAAAAAATTCTAATTTTGGCAATTTTCGAAAATGCAGAGTTAACCGTGAAAATCGGACTTATGCCATGTTTATAAGTGTATTTTACTCTATTCTTACAAGAAATTTAAAGAAAAAATTTTGAGCAGTTTTTGAGAAAATTTTGAAAATGTTCCTAGGGCTTCATTTAAAGTACCCCCAAATTTTAAAGAATGTTTTTCAAAATCTTAAAGCTTCAACGAGAGCCAGATGGACAGGGGTTTCTTCAATTTGGAAAAGATTGTACGTGTGGTTTAGGCGCTAGTAGTGTTCACAGACGGACAGGCAGAGAGACAGACGGACGGACGTTTTGAAAAAACACTTTCTCAATATCAGGGGAACCCAAAACGTGTATTTCCAGTTGAAATCTCGAAATCGATTTTCTGCAGCATTACATAACTTTATAGTACGCATATTACTCCATATATACGTATGTATACGAGAAAGTAACTAGAGGTGCTAAAGAATGTCACAGACTTTCTCGTAGTCAAGTCCCTCCTTCTTGACTGCTTCCATCTATTGCGGCCCAAAGCCCAAATTTATTTTTGAAAATTTCGCAACGTTTCGGTTTCCAAATAGTAAAACCTAAATTAAATTTTAAGAATATTAAAGAAAGCTATAACGTTGTCCTAAATAGCAATTTTCATTACAAAATTTGCAGCCGTTTTTAAGAAAATAGCGATTAAGCATTACTGTGAATGCGAAATTTGAAGCTCTTTTTCACAGGAATCTATTGAGTTTTCAAAAACATTCATTTGAAGTCATTTAAAGTACTTGCAATCTACAAAGTAAAGTAAATGCAATAATGTATACAAATTGATGGAAATATGCATATTAATGTCGTGAGAGATATTTAAAAAAATTACATTTGTGTAATTTTTGAATAAACAAAACCAACGTCATATTACAAAGTCAAAATCTTTACGTCACATTAAACAGTGCAATTAGCATTATCCATTAGCCATAGACCTATCCAAATGAAGAAAAAAATTGGAGCCATTTTTGAGAAAATGGCGTTTAAGTGTTTCTGAAAATGCGGAATTTAGATCTCGGTGTTTAGATCTAGATTTTGACTGAAGCCTATTGAGTTTTAGAGAAATGTTATTTGACATTATTTAAAGCACATGTACTCATAAATGTAATAATGTGAAGAAATCGCCTCTAGTAAAAGTAGTACCGGCGTAAAACAGACAAGTCAAAAAATTACAATTTTGTAATATTTGAAAAAAAAGAGCAATATAGCGTGAATTTCATCGTATAGGGTTCGTTTGGCACTAACCCTACCAAACATTTAAAGAACTTATGACGAAGGATAAGAACCTAAGTCCATAACTGATTTGCCTTTGCAAATAGTTGTTATTACATAGGACCGAATATTTTGTTAACAATCCTCGAAAAAAAAAAAAAACGCTCATTTCTTTCTGTATACAGAATTTAACTTGTACATGGCTTAGCATAGAGATATCAAAATTAAGAAAACGTGTACAGAATACATTTCTCCCCGTAGCACGTCACTCACAGTTTTTAACTGTTTTTCACGTAAAATAAAATTTTGAAACTGGAAGTGCTACAAAATAACACAGACTTTCTCGTAGCAATTTTTCTACTTTCCTTGGTCTGGACTGGCTTTAAGGTCTTCCTCCATTCTCTGGCCAGCTGCCATCTATCGTCACCGAAAGTACATTTTCTTAACTTTTTCTTAACTTTGCGGTAACTTAATAGTAGAACCGTAATATTATTTCAAGAATATTAAAGAAGTGTAAAATTTCCTCAAAAATAGAAATTTTCATTGAAAATTTTGAAGCGTGTATCTCGTACCAAAGTTTTCTAATTTCCTTGGTGTGGTCAGTTTCTAAGGTCGTGCTCCATTCTGTGGCCAACTGCCATCTATTGTCGCCCAAATAACATTTTTTTGACAATTTCTCATCTTTCTGCTTTTCTAGTGGTACAACTGAATCATTTTGCAAGGATATTAAAGAAGAGTAAAAACTTGTCCTAAATAGAAGTTTTCATTGAAAAATTCGTAGTTGATATTAAGAAAATGGTGATTAAGCATTATTGTAAATGCGAAATTTAAGCTCTTTTTCACAGGAATCTATTGAGTTTTCGAAAAACGTCATTAGAAGTCCTTTCAAGAACTTCTACTTACAAATGTAATAATATATACAAATAGAGGAAGTGTGCATTTTAACGGCATAGAGTATTAAAAAAATTTTTGAATTCTTTAAAAAAAAACCTTGGAAATTTAAAAAATTTTGAAGCCATTTTTGAAAAAATGGCGTTTAGCGTTTCAGAAAATTCGGAATTCGGAGCTAATTTTTACAGAAAACTGTTGAGATTTCGAGAAACTTTATTTGACATCATTTAAAATACGTGTACTAATAAATATCATAGTGTAAAGAAATCACATCTAAGATAAATATTACCGCCGTGAGAGACAAATCAAAAAGATTAAATTTTTGTAATTTTAGAAATAAAAAGAAGTGAGGAGTATACTGTTTATGTCATCCTATAGGGTTGGTTGGGCACTAATCTTACCAAAAATTTAAAGAAAAAATTGGGAGCCGTTTTCGAGAAAATCATGTTTTTGTATTTTTTTAAATTGCAAATTTTGCACGCTTTATTGCACAAAAAGTACTAAAATTTTCAAAGAAACACATGACCATAATGAAAGAACTATTTATGGGTAACAAATTTCATTTGAAGGAAAAATATGTCTTCAATTTTACAGTCGTAAGAAGACCCCCGCCCCTCCCCAAATCCAGACTTTTGGAGTTTTCGAAAATTCAGCGTTAACCGTGAAAATGGGACCTACGTCACCTTTATAAGTATATTTTACTCTACTCTTAGAAGAAATTGAAAGAAAATATTTGGAGCCGTTTTTGGGAAAGTTTTGAAAATGTCGGGGGGGGGGGACTTCATGTAAAGTACCCCTAAATTTTAAAGAATGTTTTCAAAATTTCAATGTTTCAACTAGAACCAGATGGAAAGGGTTTCTTCAGTTGGGGAAAGATCGTACGTGTGTTTTAGGCGCTAGATTTGTTCACATACGACAGACGGACGGACTGACGGACAGAGAAACGGACGGACAGACAGACGGACAAACTGACAGATGGACGGACAGAAAGACGGGTAGACGGACAGACACAGGGAGGGACGGACGGACGTTTTGAAAAAAACTACTTTTTCGGTATCAGGGGACCCCAAAAGGTGTATTTCCGTTGAAATCTCGAAATCGATTTACCGCAGCATTACATAACTTTCTCTATTCTTCGTGTATTACTTCCATATATACCTATGTATACGAGAAAGAAAGAATGGAATGATAAAAAAATGAATATATTTATTGTGGTTGTCCTAAATTAAAAGGGACTGAAGATAAAGAAAAACAAAACAATTATAACCAATTTAACAACCATTGAAATCTAATTTGAAACATATCTTATTAGAACAGTTTTATGTCCAACAGCAAATCAAAGAACCATTGCAGTTTACTCTCAATTGATCTTGGGAATATCAAACCAAAACCCTCGAAATGAGACACTGACTCAACCAGAATGAGCTTTAAGCTCTCGACTGGTCTCTCGTTATTTGTGATAGTGTACTGCGTGTAAAGGTGTGTGTAAGTGGAAAGGACATAGGTAAGGAATGGAAGATCTCACGTGGTATGTGGGCAATTTGTTTAGATACTACTTCGAAATTCGCCTGCTATTGATATGAGAAACCATGGAAAAGTACCGAGCATAGCAGCCATGCGCTAGACGTCTCCAGACAATGTCTTACGTCGGCCTAGCTATCCAGCTAGCGTCGAAAATCCGCCACCATCAGAGCTGGAACGGTAGGACCTCCCAATCGTAGACGCTGCAGCGGAAACGGGTGTTCTCTCTGAGTCATCCCACCCGAAATGGGGAAATATTATCCATTGCAGCATAGTATACAATGAACGCCGCTTAATGTTGTCTCTCCGGGACCCAGATAAATAACACAGGCGCGCGCGCGCGCACGCACGCACGCACGCACACACACACACACACACACACACACACACACACACACACAAGTTGTCAGGCCCAATGACTTAACATATGTTACTCTATGTATGTCAACGCGCTGAATCCGAAACTGAAACCACAAAAAAAAAATTGTTTTTGTTTTCAGAGTCCTTGTCAGACCCGATGACTTGACACAAGTGTCTCTATGTATGACGCGCGTTGAATTCGAAAGTGAAACTAGAATTACGCCACCGCCCTCCAGTTTTTTGCCATTTTACAAAAATTGGAGGGTGATGGCTCAATTCTGACTTCAGATTCCTATTCATCACGTTGAAGTAGACAGAGAAACACGTGTAAGGTCTTTGGGTCTGACAGCTTTTTTTGTGTGTGCCTGTGTAATTGACCAATTGATAACAATTGACGAAAAATTCTAATTGAATATCTAATGAAAAAGAAAGTTACTTCTGTAGTTTACTACGAAAACAACGATTCATATTAAAATTCATTCTTACCTTCATTCAATTCATCCCTTCACTAAGAAAATAAAAAAAAATACAATTTAAGACATAATTCCTGTAATTAAAAATTATCGAGTAAGGTTTGCTCCTGGGTTTCTCTTGAGTATTTTATTAATATTCAAAATTCAAAATTTATTGCTTATTTATCTTTGAAAATAGATTTTACTACATGGGAGTTTTTTTTGTTTTTTTTCTCCCTTTCAAAATTCAAAATTTAAGTAGTATATGACTTAGTGTAGGGATCACAGAATTTTGAAAATGTGCACACAATTCACTTTTCCCCATAGCACGTCATACGCAGTTTTTAACTGTTTTTTGACGTAAAATAAATAAATAAATAAATAAGTAAATATAAAATTATCGTATTCAGAATATTTCTGGAAATCAACTGACATGTGCTTAAAACCACGTCGCAATATTCCTAATTCATTCTTCATTTCCAGCTCTTGTTGGACGTTGAGCCGTTTCTTTAACATTGTCATAAGTTTTTCCTTACTCACTCTTGCTGTTACTTTTGAGTTTGTAGAAGTAACGATTTTGATTATGTCGTCTTCTGTTTTTTTCAGTAGTTTTAATGATGTTCGTATTCACAGCCATCAATTCCCGAAATCCATTTTTCGTCGTTCTCGATGGTCAAGTGCATAGGGTTTCTTAGCAAGAGTATAAAATAGTATCTGCTTAGCCTTTCGCGAGCTTTTATTTTTACTGTCTGAGATCGAAGTTAAAGTAATGAAGAAAACGAATGTAGTTCGATAATACCCCGAATTCCATGCGAAGCTGATTTCTGAACGAAACATATACGCGAACTGAACATATACACGTACTAGCTGATTAAGCATAATGTTTTTAAAAAGTTATGATTTTTGCCATGGATTTTGATTTTCAAACCCATGTCAGTTTATTGAAGTGAAAGAAGCAAATGCGGTGTTTTTGTGATTGATAAATTGTAAGTTTATACTGGCCTATAGTGTTACTGAAGAGTTGAGTAAACAATCACACTTTTAAAAAAATAGTACACGAAATGTCACAATATCTATTCGCCCGCTTATCTCAATAGCGCATATGCTCTCCACTGCGCATATGCATTCATTACAAAATGGAATTCCATTTGAAGACATGACTCTCGGGTACCTGCTTACCTCAGGAGGTCGTTGCTGTGCCCGTGCACGCGGGAATAAAATTTGCTTTGCATATAAATCCGCCTTTTACCGATGAGTCAGCGTTGCCGTCATCCTGGCCATCGCTGGCATGGAGGGTGGAGGCTGGTGCGGGGGCGGAGGCGCGGGCGCCAGGGCCAGGCGACGACGAGGGTGCAGCGAGGTCGCGCGAGGAGGATGCGATCTATTGAACACAAAATTTATTAGTTGTCACTCGCGTAAATGAAGGCCCAAGGCAATTCCGCTCTCACTAATTGGGACTTTTTCTGATGGAAGAGAAATTGCACTTTTAAAAAGCCTAAATCACTTTCACATATCAATATACTTAGGAAGGTTTTGATTTTCAAAATATTTTGCTCGTTATCTCTCACGAGGTTCTGGCACAATTGTGCATGTGTATCAATCTACTTCTCATCTAGTTCTACGACTAATACGAAAGGGGAATATAGGGACATAATTTATTCTTATGGCCTTTGAATGGATATACTTATCAAAGTGCGTATGGAAAAATCTATAACACTGATTTGCAAAGCGCGCAGAAATAGAAGAAAAACAATGCAGTCTTCGACCATGTGAGGGGTGGCTATGATTTCGTGGGATACCCAGGAAATCGGGAAAAATAAAAAAAGACAACAACAACGAAGCAGTTTTGATTTTGACTGAAAGATGCAAATATTTTTGCGTTATTATGCTTACTTTCACATTGCGCAGTGTTAGTGAAGGCTGAATTTGTTAAAATATTTAATTTATTGCAGTGTTATACGGGAATATTTTATTTTTGTTCTTGAGCAGCGTGCGTGGTACCTTTTGGAAAACCATTTTGTATGGTTTTGTTCAGTAGCCTTTTTGCTGTTGCAGGTTATCTGTAATAAATGATCAGCTATATTAAAGATTTTGCTAATATCTACATTATTTAATGGGATAAAGAATAAAGAACTCATGATAAGATAAGAAAATTATGGGTAACATAATTGGGGAAAATATTTTTAAGCGGATTTAGGCGGAAGGAAATATTAGTTTGAGCAATATATCACAACGAGGTTTCAGAAGTACCTAAAATTGAAGATAAGTCCAATGGACAGAAAATTGTGTCGAGGTGTAAAATATTATGACATAAAAGAAAATGTTAAGGTAAGTGCATCAATAGCTAACAATAATCTGAAGATTGACACTCAGACAATAAAATGGACATAATGTGGTTACAATGATATTAACATTTCTGAATAATAATCGTGGAGTTCATTGGCAGCACTTTGAGAGAGTCATATGTCCTGTATTTTCCTTGATGAAGACGTATCCTAAATTAAAATGTAAAGCTTCTGATTGTAAGAGAAATTAGACAAGTCATTAATGAATATGAGTATATCATGTGTTACATAACAAGAGTGTCAGATATTGGTTCTATAATTGTCGTTGCTGTAATGTCTAGCATTTCCAGTCGGTCTTAGGAATTCTTACATATTTTGAAGGTTCTTACATATTTTGAAAAAACAATATTTTCGTCAATATTGTTTCAGGGATGCAGACTAATAACTTACTTATGATACCTGACGCCATAAAACTCTCAAGAATGTTAGTTCATATTTATCCATCACTATCAGAGAGTACCGGAAATCAATACCATTTCAGGTTCTGAATTATTTTGTATTTTGAACAAATAAAACAGAAATAGAACGTTGCCTTAAATATAAATACCTTATATAACGAAAGAACTATCTGAGGAATGCCATTTCTCTCATTGTTAGTAGTGTCGTAGCGATCTCGGACCGATGGATCGCGGGTTCGAGTCCCGCCTCAGGCATGGTTTATTTATTTATTTATTTATTTATTTATTTATTTATTTATTTATTTATTTATTTATTTATTTATTTATTTATTTATTTATTTATTTATTTATTTATTTATTTATTTATTTATTTATTTATTTATTTATTTATTTATTTATTTATTTATTTATTTATTTATTTATTTATTTATTTATTTATTTATTTATTTATTTATTTATTTATTTATTTATTTATTTATTGACGTCAAAAACAGTTAAAAACTGTGTATGACGTGATATGGGGAGAAGTGAATACTGTGCACGTTTTCAAAATTCTGTGATCCCTACACTAAGCCATATACTACTTGAATTTTAAATGCAGGATGAAAAGAAAAGAAAAAACCCGCTTCGATATAATAAAATCGATTTCCAAGAATAAATCAGCAATAAATGTTGGGCTCTTCTCCAGCATGTCCTTCGTCAAGGAATAATACTTCATGCCCCGACAACATAGAACGATAATTTTAATAACTATATTTCCCACTGAATTGTAGAAGACGTGCACAGATAATGAAGTTACATTTATGTCCAGAAACAAAACAAGGGATCATCTCAGCATTTGCTCAATGGATCAGGGAAACTGAACAAAAACCTGATCGAGATGGAGGTCATTGACCCGAAAGCTGCAGTACAATACTTGCTACAGATTGTTTACATTTATACAGTCCAATGATAAATAATGCATAAAATATCACTGTTAAAATTAATGTTACTTTCTTTGTGATGCTCGGAATAGTCTTTAATTGTATAGAAACAATTATGCAGCAGAAACGATTACACTTGGGATTTAAACTTTTCTATGTACATGTATTGTACGTGAATTTTTTGTAATGAGCTGTTGATACTGTCACCTGATGAATATGATTTCTACGTCGAGTGTTATAGTAATAGACATCAGCGTTTTCCCGTCCTTACGCAAGTCATTTTTGACAAAAACCACTGATTCGTAAATCAACAGACAAGGTAATGGTAAAATTCCTAGATTAATGAAGAGAGGCTTACAAGAATCACGTGGGTGGGATTTGGTTATTGTTCGTTCAATTCGTTTTTGTAATATAAAAGTCTGGAAGCTATTAAATGTATTTCCCCAGAATATTATGCCATATCTCAGGCGGGAATGAACATTCGCGAAATATATACAACGAGCAGTACTACTGAATTTAAAAGAGTTCTGAACGGGTAGCATTATAAACTTAATTTTGTGTTTAATTCATTTACATGGACGTTCCATTTGAGGTTTGACTGAATTGAGAGACCTAAAAAAATTTGTAAACTTTACATCAGTCAATGGTACACCGTTCATTTTCAATGGAGTAGAGAATTGTTTATTTGAAATGGAAAACTGCATTAAAACCGTTTTCTTTCCATTTACTATTAATTTGTTATTTCGGAACCAATTTGAAACATCTGATATTGTACTATTCACGGTTTCTTTATTACAAAGAACGTTCGTATCATCCGCAAAACGAACAGTTCTTCCGTTTCGAATCGTCGAGGACATATCGTTTACGTATAGTAAGAAGAGAATAGAGCCTAAAATCGATCTTTGAGGAACTCCACGTGCCATTTGCAAAGAGTCGGAAAGGTGTGTACATAATGTTCCATTTCCTAGGTATTTCCAACAAACCAATCTAGAACCAACCAATTTGAAGGTTCGGAGAGTAGTTCCAAAGAGGTCTCTCATTGCTTGGTTGTATTTATGTTCGTCCTTTCACCCCTCAGCATCACCATATCATTTCATCTTCACAGTTACCATAGCGTTAACTCCAATAGTGATCGCTAATGACCTAGATGTTGATGCGGCCTTATATAATAATAAAGAAAAGTATGTTATCCCAGAATGAGGTCACGTGTACCATTAGCAATGAACCCTGAAGAAAGTAAGATAAATAAAATATTTATATTTAGTGATGGTTATTTCAAAACATCTTGTAAAATGAGATTTTAAAAATTCATTTATTCGTTTACATTTAATGACAAATTATGAAATGAAATTAATTTCTTTCATTGGTCCTTTATTAACCCGTGTTGATAATATATTACGAGCTAAATATTCCCTGCATTAAAATTATTCTTACAAGAATAAATCTTGGAAAAGTTATTTTACTATGTTTATGGCTCAATGTCCAGTTTACTGATGTGTTCAGATATGTCAGTCTTCATCCCTTGACAATTTTACTGCCGAAAAATCTGTTATGTCCTCTTAAAAGTCTCATGTCAATTGGGATCCTTCACGAAGTACAGATAAAGAATACTAAACTGTAGCTTCAACTATAACTTATCATCAGGGGTAGCTGAGATGAGCATTTCTACATTAAATTTTTGTAAAAGGGCTCTAAATATTTTAAATATCTCGGAAATAACCTTTTAAGCGAAAATCGGGTATTATTGCTTTCAAATAATTCTTTTCTTGATTTCGGAGAGTAGTTCCAAGGAGGCCTCTCATTGCCGGGAACCTAAAATGCTAAGTGCCAGCTGCGAGAAGACGAAGGTCAATAACTGATTCGCAGACGATAAGTTGCCCCTCTCCCCCTCCGCCCACCCACAAGTCGCTCCAACCCCATAGTTCTGGGCATCTCATCAGCTAACGTGTGATGATCAGAAACAGGTCAGAAATGCGAGCTTATAAGAAATATGCAGTTTGTTGGCAAGAATGAAATATATGAGGATGCAACCGAAATAAATGTTTCTCTTTTACAGGAGATTCCCTGCTTGTTCGTATGTAGTGAAAATAATTCTTTTCTAAGATTTATATGTTTTATTCCTTGTAGTTATTATTGGATCTAGGGCGTTAAATGTAGTACGTTTTTGTCTCTCAAGCAACCTCCACTTCCGAGAGCTCTGATCCGAGCTCACGCCTTGCATACGTGCGACAATTATAGAATTCTCTCTTCTAATTTCTTGGTTTATGTCCTGTATTTTATTCTAAGTAAAAGACGTTGATAAAAAGTTCAGAATTGAAATGATGAACCGTAGATTACAATGCTGGTTTCTTAGTATGACAAGTAGTTCGTCAGTCAAGGAGACAGATTTCATTGGGGAACTGAATTCAAAAATAGTGAATTTTTTAGTCTATTTTTATTAAAGATTCTAAATCCGACACGGAACTAAAACATTAGAAATGTCTTTCGGCACAATTGGGATTTTACAAAATGAATTTCAGACATCCAATTCAAAACTCATTAATTCCAAAGATTTTGTTAATTATCCTAATTTATTGGTGAGTTAAGAGATCTATGTAATTTAAAGAAAAATATTACGTGTAGTTCGTAAATATTTAAAACTTATCTTATAAAGTCTCATATTATAATTTTGAATCTAATATTTCGCAATTCCGCTCACACACACCAGCTCATCCTGTGGCGAGCTTTTTGATTGACAGTGAAGTAAAACAAACTGCAGTTTATGGAATTTTTGGTTCAGGACATCGACAATTGCTATGAGATAGTCTTATGGTGCCTTGTTCTCATCTCAAATTATGTATCTACGTCTACTTTAAATTTAAGTGGTATGCTTCAAAGCGCCTTATGCAAGTATGTGAATATATATCGAATTTTTTGCCACTTTTTACTTTAACGTTTACTTTAACGAGTGCATTTGTAAGTTTACATCATACCGTGTTTAAGATATGATTGCTGATTTAATAACTTATAATTTACATTTGTAAGAGACAATTGATAAATCTCTGTTTATAAATTGACATGACATTCTACGAGCTTTCATTTTTCTCTCATTAAGACACTTCCCCGATCTTGTGTGTGGGAATCTCCCACGTCAAGTTGAACAGTTAAATAAGATTATAGCTTCAGAAACAGAACTATAAGCGTAACTTCTTTTTTATCGTTTCGTTTAATTGAAAGTGAGGCCGAAATATGGTGGTATTTTCTAATTAAACACCGTAAAGTGGGGTTAGGGCGGAAGTTTGATGTTTTTTCTACATTGGCCAGTCGGTTTTTATTTCGAGATAAAAAATCTTGTTGCAAATGTATGTCAGTTTCATTTCTGAACATTAATTTATTGTATTCATCCGAATCTTTAATAACCGGAGAGAAATTTTTAATAAAAGTGTATAAAAAGTTGCCCCATCTTATGGGGTTGGCAAAGTCTCAAGTTTGCATTTGAGAGTGGCACATCCATATGGACCATTCACTTTCAATATATGGGCGGCTTAATGCTGATGATGGTCTTGAACAGCCCTCGCATTAATACTCCCCACTGGATTGGGAGTATTAGTGTCATACAAGACTTGGGTCTTAGAGTATAATATTTCATTCGGGTTGATTGGCCGTCCCCAAAGCATTTTCGTTGGCTCCACTAAGGCTTATGGCTGTATTCGTTGGCTCCATGAATCCTTCGAGTTTGATGTCAGTCACTTTTCCGGAGGAAAATATGCCGTAGAAGTTGATCACAAAACCATCCACTTTGAAAACATTTTTTATCCTGATTATTGGAGTTGTTGATATGTAGGATCCCAAATGAGAGATGGAGCAGCATGTACTTCTCACCCTTCGAATGCTCACCGAACGACAAGGTTCTGCAATCATCGGAATTGCAGAGAGAAAATTCATTACATCTGACTTCTGTCTCTTCGTCCGTTATCTCTTCACGGAAAGAATTTTTACGGATTGACTTGGAAATCTTGCTTGAGATGGCGTGCGTCTTCCTCATGTTATTTTCACATTTCTTCTCGTGAGCATTGTTACGCAAAGCTCAAACTTTCCTTCACCAAAGTCAACATATTAACAATTCATTTCTTCGTATTGTCTGTAATAGCTGGTTGGTCAGCGCACACAGTGGCTGGACAACAGCTTCAGGTGACGCTCTCCAAGCCGAAGCGTTGTTAGTTCGCTTTCCCTGCTTCATGAATGCGACGCGAGATTCGAAATATGAGAAATTCATTATGTGTCTCAAAGTAACCCCTACTGTCACACAATGACCTCACTTTACAGTAGTAAAAGCGAAGGCATGCATTTTATACTCTTCCTTATTGCATTTCTACATTAATCCGCCCATGCATATCCCACACAGCCGTCCATATATTAAAATCAAATGGTTCATACGGATGTGCTCCTACCAAACACAAACTTCAGGCTTTACCAACCCCACAAAATGGGGTAGCTTTGTAGTAACTTTTAACCTAAATTCATCTAGTTATTAAAGAATCGGATGCCTGCAATAAATTACTTTAAAATTAAAAACCGACCGGCCAATGTAGAAAGAACAATAAAATACGTAAAAAGTAGTCTCACTTCGCGGTATTTAATTAGGAAATACGACCATATTTCAGCCTCATATTGTTAAACCAAACGAGAAAAAAATTAACGCTTACACTTCAGTTTCCGAAACAGTCATCTTATTTAACTGCTCGTCTTGACAGTAAGAAAAAATTGACATGTATTTTGTATACTGAAAAGCTGGATAACAATGGACCATAAACCACGTGTGCACGAGCAATGGCAATCAATGTGTTTGTGACTGCAACTTCATTCTTTTTTCACGTTGTGGTAATTGGTGATAAAATCAACTGTTGCTCTGTCAAGTGCTCACTTTTACGCGACCATATCGCATGGAATCCACGGGCGGGACGGGGCGGTGGCGGGGCGGTGACGGGGTGACGGGGCGGTGACGGGTGGCGACGGGGCGGTGACGGGGCGGGAACGGGGAGGAGACGGGGCGGGGTGGAGACGAAGCGGGGCAGGGGCTGGGCAGATTTCGGGGTGGGGACGGGGTGTTGCGGGGCAGGGCGGGGACGGGGCGGAGCAGAGACGAAGCGGGGCAGGGTTCGGGGTGGGGACGAGGCGGGGCGGGGCGGAGACGAAACGGGGCAGGGGCGGGGCGGAGGCGAAGCGGGGCAGAGACCGGGGGGGACCGAGGCGGGGCGGGGCGGGGCGGGGCGCGGCGGAGACGAAGCGGGGCAGGGACCAGGGTGGGGACGAGGCGGGGACGGGTCGCGTGTGGCCTGAGGGCCCGCTCCCTTCCGGCGCCGCGAGGCGTCCCGGCGCCCGACGCGGCCGACGCGACGCCAGCGGGAGTTTTCCGGCGCCGCGGCCGCCGCTGCGATGGCGTGCGCGCGTGTGTGCGTGCGGACGCCCGCTCCGGCGCAGGAAATACGCGCGGCCGCCGAGAGGCAGGCGCGGACCGGCGCGCGGGGGGCGAGGGAGGAGTCGATGGTATTCGCAGATTCCCCTGTGTTTTAACCAATACCTATTTTTATCTCGCCGGTAACGACGCCATCATGGTTGTTCCATCCACCCTCCCTTTTCTGAGAAGCGAACGTTTAATACTCAGTTTACGATCATCTAAAAACTCTGTCCTCGTCACCGTAGGTGTAGTCGGAATTTTTTGAGACAAGTGCGGATATGGTACTCTCTTAAGAAAAGCAGTTCTTCTTCTTCTTCTTCTTCTTCTTCTTCTTCTTCTTCTTCTTCTTCTTCAATTCTCGATAGTTTGTTTCGTCTTCAAGCGCCGCTTTTCAGATATAACTTTAGAATATAGCTGTTGATGACAAAGGAATGGACACATCTATCTGGGAGTTGCTTCGTAAATTTAGAGAGGTGTTTGACGCGTATTTCCTGCTAATTATGCATATTTTGGCTGGAAGTAGTTTAAGATACGGATTTAAGAAGGATATTAATAATAAGGGAATGTCTGCACATTTTCGTCGTTTAAACAAACTGGTAACTGGTCATGGGGACGGTTTTCGTGGCATGCACAACTGTAAACTTCACACCTGCAGTTGGGCGGACCGAGAGGTTCTACGTTAGAGTCCCACCAGAGGAGTTTTTCTCAACTCTAGCAAAGTAGCTGCGCATTTACCTTCTCTGACAATATTTATTATCTATAGGAAAAGAAATCGAATATTTTGTTAAATACCTATAAGATGATGCCTTCCAAACGCTGTCCCTTAAAGAAAATATGTTTGTATTGCATGCTCTGTCAAACAGAAAATTAATTAAATGGGATTGACATATAACACTTGTTTGTGAGGTTCTATTCTTAGATATAAGGAATTTGAATGAGAAATGATATTCATAAAGTATAAATCAATCAATAAAATCAATCTTCTTCTTGCGAATAACCCAATTGGGACTACCCACTGTACTCAAATATGTTTCTTAGCCTTTCTATGTGCCCATATTTCTTTCATCCTTTCGCTGTGCGCTTTTTTTCTCTTTTCGGTCCAAGGTTTTCCTTTTCTACACTTTGGTACTTCTTCCAAATCAATCCGCCATAACTGCACTTTAGTTCTAAATGTGTTCTTATTTTGAATGTCTTCTTCTGTGATCCCTGATAATTTAAGGTCCTTTTTAATTTCGTTGATCCATTTTATAGTGTCAGTTGCTGCTTTACTTCTATTCTCATAAAATCAACTATTTGTTTGGTAAGACGACTAGGATTCATTCTTTGGATGTGTCCATAAAAATTTAGTGTACGTTTCTGATTTCGTTTTAGCTTCTGAGTCTGTACTCCTCGTCTGTGAATTTTGGATCAAGAATTTTACATTCTTTTTTCCCATATTTTCTATGTATTTTTACCTGTTCAAAATTAGCTATATAGACATTCTGATTTGATCAGTGTATTATAGTGTCTCAGTTTCGTGTACTTTGACATACATTGTTATAGATATTTTGGATGAGACGATATGCTGTATCCATTTTTTAAATCTAGATTCATTGGCCTTAGTTTCAGTTCCATTTTCTTGAATTATTTTCTCCAGGTATTTAAATTGTGTGACTCTTTAATTTTGCTATATTTTGTTTCCATGAACTTAGGTGTGTCTTTGTTACAAGTAATAAATTCCGTTTTCTCAAATGGTATTTGAAGACCAACTCTCTCTGCTAGTTCTTTGAGTTCAATCTGTATTTGTACTGTTTGAATATCACCTGTTAGGATTGCCCAATCGTCTGCAAATGCTAAACAGACTATTGATAATTTTCATGTCCCTAATGTGATTGGTTGTGAAATGTTGAGGATGGTTTTTTGTTTACATTATATTATTACATGCTTAAGAATACAATTAATAACATAGGCGAGAATCTGTCGCCTTGCCTGTTTTGATTTTAAAGGGGTTGGAAATACATCCCATAAATTTAACTTAGGCCTGTGTGTTTGTCAGGGTTTCTTTATCAGTGTAAGACTTTTCAAATATAATCCTTGTTCGCTTAATATTTGGAATAATGATTCCCGATCAACCGAATCTTATGCTTTTCTGAAATCAACAAATGTGTAGGGAACTGATAATAATGAAATTCCTCTATAATTATTGAGGATTATTTCCTGTTTTATGTAATGAATGAATTAATGCAGTTTTCGATTCTCCTGGAATTATTTTCTGATTGACAAATATTTTGCATAATTTTAGTTATTTGTTTTATGGTGTTTGGTCCTGTTGCTTTAATTATTCCTGCTACTATTCCATATTCACCAGATGCTTGGTTGTTTTTAAGCCTATTGATGTGTTTGATGATTTCAATTATATCGGGTGATGTAGAGTTTGGATTTGGTTCTACAGGTTCTTGTGTGGGGAATATTTGTGATAGTTCTACACAGTTTAGATTTTCAAAATATTTTGCAAGCTCCTCAGAATTATCTTATTTATTTATTTATTTATTTATTTTACGTAAAAAAAAACAGTTAAAAACTTCATTGTTTAGTGCCAAATCTCCATTTTCTTTTTTGAAGCGTAGATTCTGTGCTTGATATCCTGCAAATTCAGTTTTAAAAAATTGATTTATTATTATTATTATTATTATTATTATTATTATTATTATTATTATTATTATTATTACTACTACTACTACTACTACTACTACTATAGCCCGTTACAATCTCGTAGAGATCACGGTCCTCATAGTTGCTTGGTGGGATACACAATGGTTGAATTTCCGATCACCCAATTCGGGAAATTCTTATACAGACACTATTTACACACGAAATAAGAAAATGTAATTCTATTCACTTTGTCATAGTCAAACATAAAACTTCACGTTGACTTCAAAAGCTAATTAGCCAGCACTTCAGTTTACTACTTTCCTCATTGACACTTATCAAGTTAGTGAAAAATTCAATTATCTAGTATACATTCATTTTGTTGGTCTAGACATGGTCTTCCCCTTCTGATGATCCTTTGCCATTAGCTGCCAAACAACATTTTCAGTTCGTCCGACCACATTTTCAGTTCATCGTTCTTATTAGCTTAAAATAAATATAAGATGTACACAAAGTATAAATCAATCAATAAGATCAATAAATAAGTGAACGCCTATATTTACAAGCTGAAAGCCTACGAATACATCCCACAGAAGGAAAAGCTCTAGAAATATAACAACAGATAAGAATACAAGAAACAAAAGTTTTAATGGTAAAATTTCTTACAGTGCTTACACTTTCTTGACACACGCCTGGCTGAAAAAGTGAATTGTCCACATATCAGTTCTTGGACAAATTCTTCATCACTATCTTTCCAAGACTAATTGAAAATATGAGGATTTAAAATTCTGAAGCAAGAGAATTTCAAATCATTGTAACATAAATAATTGAACGTGTATGAAAATGTAATTGAATTGTTTCATATTTACCAAGATCTCTACATGTATGTACACTGAATGTTGGAAACGTTTTCCCAGCCACCAGTGTGTTAGGTTTTTAAAGTGGAAACGTTCAGCTATGATACTATTATTAGTCACCGAGAGCATGTTATTTAGGATCTTACTGCAGGACATCAACAACCTGAACAATATTTTCTGAAATGTACATTTTGTTTTGTATCCAAAAAGGTATTACCAATGCATTGTGTTCTAAGAATGTCGGTGGGCAGTGTTAGAACTATAGCAGTTCCTTAGCAAAGAGGCGAATTTATGCATACATGCGTCATGTATTGATTGATGCGTCATGTATAGAGATTTCGATGATCAACGACGACCACTCCCCCGCGAATAAACACGCACCACACTTACGGGACTAATAATCTTTGCAGCTGACGGGTTCGGAATCACTATTTATCAACCAACCAACCAGAATAGGACAAGGAAGAAGGAAATATCGTGCGCGGTCTGTTTTTTAGGTTACTGTTACGGCATTCGGCTGGTGTTTATCGGAGAAACCACGGTAAACTACCGATCGGAGCAGGCAGCCCCTACAATTCTCCTCCAGACAGTGGCTGAATTTGATCTACCTGTATAGTTAGAGTCGAAAATCCTATCACCATCGGGACTGGAACCCTAGGACCTCCCGGTAAGAGGCACTGCAGTGACATCAGTTGATACCTTGACCCGTCTAAGCCGTGCCGGAAGAGGGAAATTTTTTGTACAATATAGAATGGAACTTCCCATGTCACATTATTTAAACTTGTTGTGCCTACAACAGCACATACTTCCTCGCATTATTTCCAACTTTCGCAATTTTCTAAAATCTGAGATTTCAACGAAACTGTGATTTGCACCATTGAAGTGTCCCTGGAAAATATGAAAGAAAAAATTTGGACTGTTTCTTAGATAATCTTTTTTATGAATTACAATAACTTCAAGCAGTTATTACTTGAAAACTACTAGTAAAAAAAACATAATTATTTCGATTCGAAACGGAAGAACGGTTCTCTTTGCAGATGATACGAACATCCTTTGCAATAAAGAAACAGTAAATAGTACAATATCTTTAAAAAACGAAAAGAAAACGGTTTTAATGCATTTCCTTTAAAAAAAAAAGGCATAAGAAATAACAAATTAATCTTTATGCTACGCGTTCAGAATTCTTGCAAATTCAGTCAGCCTTCATACTGCTCGTTGTGTATACTTCGCGAATGTTCATTCCCGCCTGAGATATGGCATAATATTCTGGGGAAATACATCTTATAGCTCCCAGACTTTTAGATTACAAAAACGAATCGTACGAATAATAACCAAATCCCACCCACGTGATTCATGTAAGCCTCTCTTCATTAATCTAGGAATTCTACCATTACCGTGTCTTTTTATTTACGAATCAGTGGTTTTGTAAAAATGACTTGCTCAAGGGCGGAATATTTTTTTAGAAAATGCAGAAGTCTATTACTATAACACTCGACGTAGAAATCATATTCATCAGGGGACAGTATCAACAGCTCATTACAAAAAATTCACATACAATACATGTACATTATTTTACAACACTTTGCAAGATGACATTAAACGATTAAATTCAATAGAAAAGTTTAAATCCCAAGTGAAATCGTTTCTGCTGCATAACTGTTTCTATACAATTAGAGACTATACTGAGCATATCAAGAAAAGTAACATTAATTTTAACAATGATACATAATGCATTATTTACCATTTGGACTGTATAAATGAGTATAAACAACCTGTAACAACTACTGTACTACAGCTTCCGGGTCAATGACCCCCATCTCGATCAGGTTTTTCGTCCAGTTTCCCTGATCCATTTTGCAAATGCTGAGATGGCCCCTTGTTTTGCTTCTGGACATAAATGTAACTTCATTTTCTGTGCACGTCTTCTAGAATGCAGTGGGAAATACAATTATTCAATTTATCGCTTCCATGTTGTCGCGGCAGGAAGCAATAAGAGCCAAAATTTATTGCTTATTTATCTTTGAAAATAGATTTTATTGCATGGAGTTTTGTTTTTCTCCTTTCAAAAATTCAAAATTTAAGTAGTATATGACTAAGTGTAGGGATCACAGAATTTTGAAAATGTGCACACAATTCACTTTTCCCCGTAGCACGTCATACGCAGTTTTTAACTGTTTTTTGACGTAAAATAAATAAATAAAATTTTAAAGTTCTTATTTTTTACAACTAATTTCATTTATGAAAAAAATTGAGTTTTCAAATTTATATTATTGCAATGTTGACTGTTTGCAATTTTCTATAATACAGATATTTTTCCGTAAACGGGACTAGTACCACTTTTTGCCGTTCTTTAGATTTTAAAAAGTTCTTTGCGTAAAGAAAATTTCAAGAACAAAATTGGAGACGTTTCTGCAGAAATAATTGTTTAGAAAAATTGAAAATTAAAAAAATTAAAAACCTATATTTCACGCAGAATTCCGCATAAACTACTCATATTTTGGAAAAATAGAACATGACCTTATCCCAAGGCCTGTCTTTGAACAACAGAGTTTATTATGAAAAATATGTATTTTCAATAATGTAGTTGTAGAAGGATGTCCAAACATTTTGAATATTAGCAATTTTTAAAAAATTAGGGAGTTCAGCAAAAATGAGACTCACACCATTCTTTTAAGCGCCTTTTACACTATCCGACGACGAAGGCAAAAACAAGTTTTATCCACTTTTTCTCTGCCATGATCCGATAAGAGTTTTTCTATCAAAAACTTCCCGTTATCCGTTGCACAATTACAATAGTTTCGCTTCTTACGAAGTATTGCGAGAAAGTAAAAATTGAATTTGAGGCTTGGTAACTTTCTGTATACTTGTGTCCAATTGACGAATGCTATAGTGTTTGCGGGACGTACATTTTCTATTATTCTTGAAGTTAAATATACAGTTAATTATCAAATAAAAAATCTCTAAATTAATTTCGTTATGTATGCTTATTTCCAAACTTCCTCGCGATCGTTAAATCCATTTCTCCACCACGTACGAGGATATGCACAAACTACAACGCAATATAATATAGGTACTTATTTTCTCAGAATGTGTATTTAGAATAGAAGTGACTTGCTATAGAAAGAAACAAGATACGAGAAGTATATGCTAATTTGAAGATTATTTGCCAGAAATGCATAGATCCATAATTTCCTATAATCTTCTACAATTAAAAATTGTGTCTCAATCAGACTGACTTTGTATCTAGCTCTTGGAAATCTTCCAAGAGCTAGATACAAAGATTGGAGATTTTTCTCTTAGAAAAATATATATAGTTCTACTGCTCTATAGTGTAGAATATGCAAAATTGATTAACAAAGTAAGTAAACAGTTCATTATCAACTATTTCGTTCGAAATCTGAATATTCTTAGAATGGAACATATTTGTATTTGGTATTTTGGGATGATTGCCCGACTTTGCCTTCTAGCTACTGGTGTCCGCACGACTGGACCTTGTTTAATTCCCACGCTTGGGGGGGGGGTAAGAGGCGAACATGACGAAATGTGGCGAACATGACGAATTGCTTTCACTGTAACTCCGCCTGCCTCAGCTTTTCTTCGTCACAGAGCAACAGAAACTGAGATGACATTAAAGGAAAGCTACAACTCTATTTATGTCTCGGCCGGGAATTGAATCATTGACCGCGCCACAGGAAGACAGAACCCTGCCCACGACCCATCGTAGTGGCTAAAATCGAACACACTCTCGTGCTTATTAACTCGACATCACTTGTTAGTACCACAAGGGGTTTCTAAATATTCGATACAAGTTATTAGATTTGAATTCGATTTACTTGTAATGGAAGGATACATTTATTACATCTTTTAATTCTGCCTCATTTTATCGTTGCTAAGTTGTTTGTTTATCATCTTGTGTGGTCAGTAAAATCACTTTCTCTCATCATTTCTAATACGATTTCATTGGTCGGCCGCTGGGCTAAAAATGATATTTTTAAAAATATGCCATTTTATCCTTTTAATTTTCCTTTAATGAGTCATACCAGGGCAAATATGTAAACTAACTCAATGACATTGCTTACATATGTTCTGTACTTGCACTTCGTGAGGAGAACCGGTTAAGAGAAAACATACAAGAGTGTTGACACAGTGCAGTCAGTTTCCATTTCCCCCACTTTTCTGGAAGGATTTCTTTTTATCCTTTCATCTGTAATGCAATATGCCGGAACTTCTGGAAAATGTTCTTTCTGTTAGATCTTACGTCATGATGACCTTCCTCATATAAAGGTCATTTCAACTTAACAACCTACTGAGAATATCTATTAATAAACTGATATTTTAAGTCTCGTTCTAAGAGCAAGAAACTCAACAAATATTAAATTACATATGCTCTTACAATGTGACAACAATTTTTGTCTCCCGTATCTTATTTTTCTCTTTCTTGAAACTTTGTTAAATTTTAACTTTTTCTATTGCAGAAAATTGTCAGCCTTTTATTTATTTTTACTTTCTCGCCTTTTACATACTTACGTAGCAAAGATAAAGTGTTAGAGGCGCGCCCAGAATTTTTCTGTAGAAGGGGCTACAGTTATAGTGCCAAGCCAACTTGACGTTTTCTTATAAATAATTTTTCATTTACACTGAATATACAATGTATTTTATATTCATTTTGTCAAAGAACAGAAAAACTCAATGTGACGTGTGGGGAGAAGTATAATTTTATTTATTTAATTATTTATTTACTTATTTCCTTACTTATTCATTTATTTACTTCTTTCTAGGGATTTTTCCAGCCGACAGCTAGTTACCCTTTACGTCCCGATGAGACGCATATTCGACCACACACTACACACCAACACACTTGCGGGCTCCTCTGATCTGGGGTCAGCCGAACGCGAGGCCCTCCGCGACAACACATACATACAAAGACAAGGGACAAACAACCATGCCCAAGACGGGACTCGAACCCGCGACCCTTCGGACCGAGGCGCTTACTCGGTACTCGCTCTTAGCCACCTCGGCCATCCAGGTCGGCATTTATTTACTTAATTACTTATTTATTTATGGTCAAAAACAGTTAAAAAACCGTGTGTGACAGTGCTACGGGGAGAAGTGTATTCTCTGTATGTTTTCTAAATTCTAGGATCCCTAACGCTCCTCAAATTATTTAATGTAATAGCAACGGAACGGGTTCCGGCAGAAATCAAGCCCTGCATATATCTATACTTCATTAATACCAAAAATAATAATTTGCGTACTGCAAGTAGTATTAGAACAAACCCATAGTATAAGAACTGTCAACAAAGTACTGTAAAATGTCATTTTTCGTAGGACAAAAAGTCAAATTTAAATAAAAGTTAGAGTTCACTTGAATTTTGACAAATTACGTCTAACTTTCTATGATATTCAAATCGTAATTGTATTACTTTATTCAATTGGTTATCAATTTCGGCTTAAGAGCCTTGTTTGATAATTCTCCAATTTCGTATTGTAATAAGATGAATGAACGTTTTATTGATAATTTTACTTTCCAAAATTTTTTAATTTATGTTTAAATATTTTAATTACTTTTTAAAAAGGTCATTATAAGAACAAGAAACATTGGTTTTCATTTGATGGTTCAACTTCATCCATCACTCACATTTACTTTAATTTTCCGTGCTTGTCAGTTTTTGTTTTAATCTCAGACCTCCCATGAACACACAGATTAAAATAACATCTTAGATTTTTCAGCGTTTTACAAATAATAACGTGAATAAATGAATATATTTATTTTATAATTTAACTTTTTTATAATAACCTGAAAAACATTCGTTTGTTTATAGGTTATTGGGATGTTGAAAATATCGAAACATAATGTTAAGCGGTGATAATTAACATTGATTACTTGGTATTTTCCTTAGAGGTAGATTTTATTGGTTAAATTTTTTCAACGATTGATCATGAGATACCTTGAATGGTCCGTTTTCTTTTGATAAACCGCTACGTCCTTCCTGTACAGATGGTCGTGCAAAATTCAAGGTTTCGGGAGTTTCATAGAGTGGAAAGTAGCGTCCAACAAAGCATCTTCGAACTCTGCAGATATTTGTGGGATTGAAACTGAAATGTAGTCTGCGTTGGAAAGATAATATAACTTGACCACTAAGTTCGTTCTGAGTATTTTCACAATAAAATGCTACGTCGTAGATATTTACTGAATTGTAAACATTAACGCTAAATCACTTTGAATTGTTTTAACAAGTTTTTTTATTTGTTTTAGTAGAAAAAAAATGGTTTTTCTAAGCACGTATCTTTGTTATATTTTAAGATGCTACAATACTTCAATTTTAAGAATGTATTTATTTTCAACCATTTAGGAATTCACGTAATTTCATTGAAATGTTTGCCAATCATAAAAATGTTTTAAATATAATTATTAATATATTTTAAAAATATGTATTAACAATGCAAAGAAATACAATTTTGCAATAAAATTTCAATGCGAATGACATGTCATCTACCGAACAGGGTAGTTTAACCTGAGGCCAGCCATCTTATATGTATTAAGAATTTGCTATGATATTCACATTGCAATGGAGGTTCCCTAGTGAATTTCTGTTGGTTAACGTTAGAATTTTAAAAAAATGTGCAATTTTACTGAATTTATAAAGAACAAATATTTTAAAATTCGCATTGATACTTAGGAGGTCGCTAGTTAATTTATTATATTTAACTTAAAATATAATTATCTGTTTGCATGCACTTACTAATATAGAGGAAGAGAGAATGTAACACGATTTCACATGCACTCGCATTCCTATATTATAACATAAAAACATCAAATTAACAGTTTTGAAGATGTCCTGAATTATAAATGATAAATTAAATTGAAAATATTAACATAAAGTTATATACGTTCATTTAGAAATATCCATACTTGTGTAAATGAAGTAGTATTTTGTGATGTGTGATTCTACTCATGTGATCTTTCAAAACACAAAATTGAATATTCCTATATTTGAAAACCTTAACACTACATTCATCCTATCCAGTGCAGTTTATAGCAGACAGCCAAACAGTATGTTTCCCTATTTTTTAATGGTAATGGTTAAACAAGAGGAACAAATAGTTTCTGACTCTCGGTTTTATCAGGGGACTTAAAAAAATAATAATACAGTTATTCGGTTGCTCAATATTCCTTTGATGGAAAAGCAGAAACAATTGTTTGGGCGTAATGCACCTTGAAAAATAATTTTTTATAATCAATTTATTTCCTATTTGATAAATATATCGACTTACAAATTGCAGGACTTATAAGAGAGTATAAAAACAAAATAAAAGTTATGCTCATACTCGCCGTAAAATACGAATTTAGCATAATTAAATTGCCCATAGAATTTGTTTACAAGTAAGTGCATTTTAAGCGTATGTGACCGACAAAAGCGCGGCATTGTAGAACTGTTTTTTCAGTATGCTTGTATAGAGCAAATGAATTAAGCGCAAACAAATGGGGCCTACTAAGATGTTAATTTCTTATAAACAATTACATATATCTCGAGAACGAAATATGATAACACCGATCGGATTCCGGAATTTTGCATCGCATTTAAACGTCATTCAGATTAGACTACAAAAATTGCAACAATTGCAAATTTATAAACAATTTCCAAATTTTGCAAATGTAAATGGGGAGAGTCTCCCGATGTCCGAGAACAAAACCGTGAATTAACAATTTTGCAACAATTTATAATTTTATAAACAAATTCGAAATATGCGTTAGAACGGCCGGTAAGCCTCCGCAAATTGTGCCTGAAATGAACGTCTCAAAATAGCAGTTTGACAGGAGTTACAAATCGATAACTAAAAGTTAGAATAATTGTTGCTAAAATGATAAATACTTACTGGTCTATGGACAATAATTCTGGACGGAAAACCCCGCTTAGAAATATTTTTTCGTCGTGGCATATGCGCAGACAAAATCTCTCCTTCAGTAGGGAAATATGACGATATTTCCGTCTCCTACGTAAACGAACTAGCGTCCTCCCCTTGAGACAGCGTTCTTTCTGCCCCTTGGGATGTTGCACTAATCGCAGATAACTATGTTTCTACCTTCTAGCGATTGGTCAATTCGTCTCTCCCCTTGGCCGCGGGGTGTCCCAAGTTTGTCGGCGCGGTTGGGAAGATAGAATTTTGCCGGTCTGAGATTGAACTTTCTGGGTTTCCGTGTCCGATTGGCAAATATTACAATTTAATTAAATTGCTCTGTCTGTTACGTTATATAGCGTTGGATCATTACATTGTACAATATTGATGTTTTTCCCAGTACCTGATGAAGTGGGCTGTTAAGCTCTCACGAAAATTATAATAAAATATACAACTTTATATACTGGTGTCATAACTGACTTGCCCTCTATGGTCTTGAATTCAATATACTCATATAATAATAGTGAAGGGTTTCAGGAAAAATTGGTCTATTGTTGTTATTATTATTATTATTATTATTACTATTACTATTATTATTATTAAATTTTTCTCCTCAAATAATTATTCAAATCACATGCTCAAATCACAATCACAAATTCAATGCTTTGTTATGAGATTATTCTTTTTCACAGTTGGAATTCTACTGTTAGTATCTCCATGATTATGTATATAGTGCTTTGACTACAAGGGGTGTAAGCTCTATAAACTTGTAATTTACCTGGTTGGGTTTTTTAGTATTTTACTGCTGCTCTGATATTTACTTGATCATGATCAGTCTTAATTACTACAGTAAATACGTGGTCACAAGCAGTGCTTTTCTATTATTTTGTTTTCAGTCAAAATCGAAATTCCACTTTTCAGTCAAAATCGAAGATGTTTAATTATTTTTGATATTTCCTGAATCCTGGGTATCTGACGACACCATTGACACCCTTACATAGCCGGAGGCTGCTTAGATTTCTTTCAATTTCTTGGCGCATTTGAATTTAGTAATACAGGGTATAGATAAAAGATGATGACCTTTAAGCAGTTATAACAATGTTTAATTTATAGCAACGTATACTATATTCGCTATGTAGACTATGTTGACTAAGAAATATCACTTGCACAGTAGCATTAAAAATAATTTTTTTAAAATTTGTAATGAGATATATTTAAGCTTGTAAGAAACACATTGTTTTTAAAATGATTTCATAAATCGTGAGAAAAGAAAAAAAATAACCATTTTATTATTTCGACATTTCTACGTTGAAATGTGCAACATGACTCCCAATTTTCGAGGTTGTAGACACGCATACAAGGCCCTTCCGTGCGGTCAAGCACACAAAACAAACACGGGATGATAAGCGATAAAAGGAAACCTGGCCGCCAGGGATCTTCCATTCACCGTCCTTTCCCCTAACACAGAGCCAAGGATACGGCGGGACAACTTGCCCTTGTGGAGCCTCTCGTCCGGAGGAGCGTGCAAACGTGTGCCGCAAACACTGCACGCGGCCCTTTCGAAGCGGGGAAGGGTCAGCCACAATGGGCCAGCGATACCACGGTCCGCACCGCAGCCCACACGGAGCATGCCTCCCTGCAGCGGGACATGTAACCCGAGCCGAGCCCAATACAAAAACAGGTACAAGAGGAGTTGCCGCGCCGAGCAGCACTGCGCCGGAGCACACAGCCTCCGGATAAAGCGGCGGAAAACTGCACCCGGAACTGAAGCCGTAACCCTCTGACGCAGACAGCGTTCTCTTGGGACGCTCCTGGTCGCGCAGTGGGTCGAACTGATCTTAAAAGCGCGTACGCAACAAAGCGCGTTTTTCTAAAATTTCCAAGCAAATATTGAATTGGACAAATATTTAAAAAAGTAGCATATAAATATGAATAAAGAAAAGAAAAAATAAACCCTTTTACAATAGTTTATTAATGGTTTGTTTTTACTTTTTTTAGAGTTTTTATCCAGCGAACAGCTGGGCACCCTTTACGTGCTGATCGGACGCATATTCGACCATACACTAGACCAACACACTTGCGGGCTCCTCTGAACGGCAGAACGCGACGCCCTCCGCGATAACACATCCACAGTCAAGGGACAAGCAGCCATGCCCAAGGCGGGACTCTAACCCGCGACCCTTCGGACCGAAGCGCTGAGTCGGTACTCGCTCTTAGCCACCTCCGGGCGGCTGTGTTTACTCACAATGTTTATTTTCATGACGGGAAGGATCTGATATGAAATGTAGCAATTTTTCTTATTGACACACTCAATGGAGACCTTAGGAAAATCATCTCTTTCTGCCAAGTGCCTTTCATGCAGTTTAATGAGCATTTTAAACTTTGTATTAACTTTGATCATGACATTCTTTGTTTGTATGTCTAGAATCTAAAGATGGAGGAAATAATGCACATCCGAAACGTTAACTTGTAAAAATTTTTTTAGATGTCAGTTTAAAAATTTAAACAATAAAAGAACAGGTGATTGTCGAAAAATGTATGGACCTTTCATCATAGTTCACAGGAAAGACAATGTACCCCCTTGGGTACATGGTCTTTCCTGTGAATTAAAATCCAATGTTGTTTTTAGAATAAAATGTAAACTTTTCCCTTATTTATACATAGGTCAGACAGCCCGACAACTTAAGCGCGTGTACGAGAATATAAAAATAATATCAGACAATCAGATTTTCAACACAATTCAATAACTACGTACATGCTTGATACGGGGCATAGCTTTGATTTTGAAAATCCTAGTATAGTGCTTGCCAACTCAATGCTCTGTGACGTCACAAAAATCTGCTCTCCTGCTCCGAACCGAGCCGCGGAGCAAAGGAAGTACCCGAGGCGACGGCAGGCGTACAGTGTTCCAAAGTGGTGGGGGTATAGTACAGTGTGCCTGATGCGACGGCAGGCGTACAGTGTTCCAAAGATGGTAAGTGGGGGTGGGGTACGTACAGTGTTCCAAAGATGGCAGAGGGGTAGAAAGATTCGCTCGATATTTTCGTTTTTAAATGATAATTATTTTAATGTTTATGATTCAATAAAAATATGAAAAATTAAAAAAAATATAACAAAGATTATTACATTTTTCAATATCCGAGCAATATCCGACTCTGTTTATCGTAGCCAGAACTGTAAGAGTAATTCCATATCATTCTTCTTATACATGTTATTTTTGGAGAAGACAGTTCTAACATTGTAGTACAATCATATTGTATATAATAATATAACAATTTCAGTTCGTCCCGAATCAATTATTGATGATAACAAATAAATACAAATAGATACCCGGGAGGGATCACATGGGAGAATTTGGATTCCAGGCTTCATTACATTATGTACAGTTTTGTTTGAAAATGTGAATTTTCAGTATCTTTGCCATAATGTTCTATCTGCAAAATACTTTACTCATCTCATGATTGAAGGCTAACTGTCAATTCTCGGAAATTATTTTCATCTCGCGGATTTCTCTGGGTTGCAAAGCTGCGAAATACCTCTGCAGGATGAACTTTTTAACTTACTGCTGTTCTTTCGAACACAATAAACACTTCGCAGTTGTTACGGTATCTACCAAAAGAAACATTTCTTCTTAAATCGAAAGAAAATGAACGGGCGCAAATAAGCTCTCATGTTGCCTGAAACACAGGCCATGGCCCACTGCCAAGTCCGTCGATCCTTCCCTCCGTCCCTCCCCCTTTGCTCGCACTGCTGCTCCGAGCGCGTTCTCGTGGAAGGGAACGCATCTCTACCATCATTTCTCCTCCAGTTGGCAAATGCTGCCCTGGTATATTAAATCACGAACCTAGACACCATTCACACCTGTGCATAGAAATGTTAAATATTAAAATTCATTTAACTCTAAACACCATGATGTTTTGAGTTAACATCTACAAAATGTTAACATTTACGAAAATCTATGATAATGTGCTTGTAAATTTTAAGCTGAAGGTTTCACCAACATGATCAGCTCAACTACAGAAATTTCACGATATTTCCACTAAATGACAACACTATTCCCCTCCCCTTCCCCCTTCTCCTCCGTTATTTTTTCCCCTTCTTTCTCCCCTTAACACAAACTTTTCTTATCAGTGCAGCTATGAAAGCCGTGTGGTCAAAACGAGGTCGACACGAAGCAGCCTTTAGGCCTGTTAGGTATGTATACTTACGATTGTTTTCGCAATCTGGCAGTGTCTTTTATTGTATATATTTGTGAATGTGTTGTTTACACAATTTATTCAGTAAAAATATTTTACAAAAATGAAGACGGTATCTATGTGTATCTTACCATTCAATACAGCAGGAATTTTGAAATTTGTAACCGTTTAGTCGAATTCTTATCTTGTCAATGTAATAAGTTTTTACATTTGACATGATGTATAATACTGTGTACTGTTTTCCTATATTTGATTATGTTATTCTGATGTAAGTTTCTTTTTGTATGTCTAAAATCTGAAGATGGAGGAACCTCCGAAACGTTAATTTGTAAAATTGGTTTTTTGAGACATCAGTTTAAATATTTAAACATTTTTTAACTTGTTTATCGTTGTAATAATAACCCCTGTGCGTTGAAAATAACTGCAGTTAACAATTGAAATATTTGTCACTCATAGAGATCTAGAGGTTCCGGTCGTGAGGCATTCATCATCTCATTACTTTTTTCCCCCCAAATTCACATTTTGAGGTTTATTTTACGTCAAAAACAGTTAAAAACTGTGTGGCATGCTATAGGGAGAAGTGAATTCTGTGCACGTTTTCATAATCCTGCGATTCCTACCCTAAGCCACATACTACTTGAATTTTGAATACAGAAAAAAATGAGCGTTTTTTGCAAAGTTTGTTAACAAACAAGTATTCGCTCCAATGTAATAAAATCTATTTTCAAAGATAAATCGGCTACAAATTTGGGTTCTGATCCTTTGTGAAGGAATAATACTTCCTGTCGCGATAACATGGAAAACGATAATTTGAATAACTATATTTACCACTGAATTCTTGAAGACGTGCGCAGATAATGAAATTACATTTACGAGAAGTCGAGGCTTCCGCGGCCAGAGTCATGTAAATGATCTTGGCTGTCGGGGCGACGTCGCGTGGAAAGCTGTGTTGCCGACGTTTCGACCATCTTGTTGTGGTCTTCCTCAGGGCTGGTCTCATCAGCCGCATTTGAGTGTGTTTTGCAGAAAACGACCCTTTCACGTGTTTCGGCTTTAGCCAAAACAAGACTTCAAAGATTTCTATAATAGTAGTAAACACTTACGGTTTAACTAAATACCATTTTTCAAACTCGTGCAATTCAGTTTTACACAGGAAATAGGTAAAATTCAGTATAACTGAAGCATGGAGATCTAAAATTTATAGCTGCAGGTGTTCGATGACTCCACATCTCCAGACGCTCCGATGAGAATGCGCGGTCTCCGTATCCACTTCTCCGCGTCAGCAATAATTCAATAACCCTTTCAAAAGACAAAATGTTCGACATAAAGTCATTGATGAAAAGTATGCTTGATGTAAATAATACATATTACAAACCCACATTGCTAATAAAGTATCGTAAACAATAAATAATTCTATTCTTCAGCAGTTTGTAACGTTTGACGGAAAGATTTCAATAAAATTAAAATTTTCATTTTGTGATTATTATTTTGTAGCACCTGTAGCAAATTGCAGATTGTATCTGCATGGCAGTAAGTCAAGTCTATTTGCGGACTAAGATAGTCCTATCCGCAAACTGCATTTAAAATTACTATACTTCAATTGCATATTTTTCTCTGAAATTTACTGTCAAGAAAGATCCTTCTAGGAAGAGAAAATTTCTAGATTCTCAGTTATGTGGACATTTTGTCAAGTAAATTAAAGCCTCGACTTCAAATTACTCTCCTGCAAAATTTACTTTTGTGCAGTTTTTTTAAGGTCGGGGAACGTAGAATTAATTTAGTGGATTTTGTAGTAATGTAGAATGAATAAAAATATCTGCAAAGATTGGGAATTGAACCCGCAACTCCCCGAATTCTGGAACAAAATTTTGACACTGAGACACCCAATTGTAACAATTAGAAGGAATTGGGGCGGGAGACTTCCGATTTTGATTGTTAAAACGGAAAAGCAAGTTGTCGTAAATTCCAGTGAGGGTGTTGGATTCTATCATAGTATTTAAGGTTGCATTTAGTTTTATATTTAATATATGTTATTATTCTTGCGACTTTCCGCGGTTCTTGGTTCAAAATTTTTACTTCCGAAATCCATGATAATCCAACTTTCGTTCCTTTGATGTTAAGATATTCTTTGTTTAAGTTTTCTTAGAGTGTGGCCAATGTAAGCTTTGGGGCATTGAGTACAATTGATTTTATAATCACTTGTTTACCCACTTTCTCAATATTATCTCTGTTATTTTTAATATTGATATTTTTGTTCAGAATTTTTCGTACACATCTATAATTGTGTCCTAGGGGAAGTTGTTTTATGAATGTACGGGTAAATTCTGGAATAACATTTCAAATGTAACTTCATTACCAGCGCACTTCTTGTAGAATTCAGTGGGAAATATAGTTATTCAAATTATCGTTCTCCATGTTGTCGCGGCAGGAAGTGTTATTCTGAAGGAATAATGATGTGATGAGCGATAAGATCCCAAATTTTTGTAGCTGATTTGCCCTTGAAACTAGACATTATGCCATCGGAGCGAATATTTTTGTTAACAATCCTTGTGAAAACTACTTATTTCTTTCTGTAGTATGTGGTTTCTTCAAGTAGTATGTGGCTTAGGGTTGGGATCACAGAATTATGAAAACGTGAACAGAATTCACTTCTCCCCGTAGCACTTCCCAGTTTCTAACTGTTTTTGACGCAAAATAAATAAGAACTACAAAATTGAACGAAGAGATTTTTGCCTTGGACAAAGTCTGTTGCAAAAATTCAGCTCTTTCAAAAAGGTCGTTTATAGTTTTTGAAAAAAAGAGAGTCGTTTTCACGTAATTTATGACAGAAATTAAGCAATTTATAAAGAAACTGCTCAAAAACCGTTCCAATTTTTTTTCAATTTTTTTTCTACGTATAGAAAAAGGAACGCCAGAAAAAGCCTATCTCGGTTGAAAATTTCGAAAATTGCAAATTTAGAAATAATGTGAGAAAATATGCGCTGTTGTATGTAGTAGTTTGTAGTATGTAGTAGTAAGTAGTTTTTATGTAGTTTAGTAAGTATAATTATACACATATGAAAAGAATAAACAATTGTGCTGTGTTCTGGCGGCCGGAACGGCATAATATCATACGAAACGCGTCTGAATAGCTTGGCACCTGGCAACCGCTGGCGACTCCCCGGTTGGGAACCACTGCACCAGAGGCCTGAGGACGCGAGCTGTTTATGTCGAGCGCGCACCCATGTGGAAAGTCTGCTCCGCATTCGTGCAGCGGGGCTGGGGTGGAGCAAGAGGCCGGCGGGGGCGGGGGCGGCGGTGCTTTGCGTCCTCCGGAGGCGGCGGCGGCGTCCGCGCTAACGGAAACGGCCTCGGAAACGGTAGCGGCAGCGCCAGCGCCGTCAATTAGCGGGGCTGCCCCTGCCCGCGGCGCCTCCTCAGGAAGCGCACTGGCCTTCCGGCCTGCTCCGCGCGCGTCCGGCCCACGCCAGGATTAACACTTTTATTCGTCGGTTGTCTTAACTGCACTCTCCATTACTTGTGCGTCACATTCATTTGGATTTCTTTTAGTAGAGAATTTATGCACCCTCGAACGTTAAAGCACTATCGATCTTCTGCGCATGCGCACCGGGAGCGGTAGCTCAGTGCATCAACTGATGCCACTGCAGCGCCTCTGACCGGGAGGTTCTAGGTTCGAGTCCTGACGGCGACAAGATTTTCGACACTAGCTTTTCAGCCAGATTGAATTCAGTCACTGCCTGGAGGAGAATTCTAGCGGCCGGCTGCTCTGATCGGTAGTTTTCCGTGGTTTCTCCGATCAACACCAGGCGAATGCCGGAGCAGTACCCTACCAAACGGACCACGGACCGCGCGCGATCTTTCATTCCTCTTCCTTGTCCTATCCTCTCCCCATTACACATACACTTACACTAACATGCACTACACTACCACATATTCCGGGAGACCGGTCGGGAGCTTAGAGCTTGTTCCGGCTGGGGCGGTGCCCCGCTGGTGGGAGAGTCTTGGTTAGGGGGAAACCCCACTAGCCGACGGTAGGTCGGCGTCGGATCTCGCCATCCAGCGGGGGAAGATCACCGCCATCTCCCTAGAAAAAACATGCACTACGCTAACGGGACTAATGACCAAATCAGTTGACGCGCCCGGAAACACGAAAAACCAAACCAAACTTCTGCGCATGCGCAGTTTAAGTTCCGCTTCACTTTTATGTATCTGTGCATGCGCAGTTTAAGTTACGTATCACTTTGGTGCATCTGCGTATACGCAGAAGATTGATAATGCGGTGCGCTAAGACGTGCACAAACTCTCTGGTATTCTGTCTATATTCTGCGCGATAGCCTGCGTACATGGGTTTTGGGGGTACGTGTGGTTAGGACAAAGATGTCTCCGCGCTGTATCCTGGGAAGTAAGTTTTCTCATTGTCACACACCTACTGGGATTTTGCAAAGAAAACGCACATTATAATCTTGCCCGAGCGGGAATCGAACACAGGGTCGCGTCATGGAAAGCGCGCATACTGACTAATGAGCTAAACCGCGAGGGCATTATTTTAGTATAAGTTAATATTATTCTTCAATCTCTTGTGTATGAATAAGAATGACTTGAATTTATTTTATTTAACAAAAATAAAAAGGTGTGACGTATCATAGGGAAAAGTGTAATAATCGTTTTTTATTGTCTAATCGTTCCGATAGTTATTTAATGTGTATATCTCCTATGTGATTAATTTACACTTAAGTCTGATAAAACAATACGCGGACTGTTTGAATTACGCGGCTCCAGTTGTTTCTAGAGAAATCCGCTTGATGGCGGTAGGTTTGCACACATTTGCTGAGGATGACGATATTTCCAGATTGTTGATATCTTCATTTGCTTATTAGCTACGGGGTGTTTAGTAAAGAGAGATTTTTTGTTTGGAGGATTTCAAAATGAATGACCTGAAAGAGCAACGACTTGCTGTGAAATTTTGTGTTAAACATACAAAATCTGCCACAGAAACTTTTGCTACGATTAACACGGCTTAAATATAAAAATTAAAAGCCAGAGAAAAAATAATACAAGTACTGCAACAGCAACTTGAGCAATATAAGCGTATTGGATTTTTTAGACAAGAATATTCTAATTGTGTAAATAAGATCCTTTATGGTTTATTGGAGATGGTAAAGACGTTCTGCCTCACTCCCCCTACACCGTCGATTCTGCCAACTTGCGTGCACAATAAATGTTACCTGATATCGGTGTGAAGTATTTTTATTGCTATCAGTGCCACGTGTGGCAACATTTGTGCACCATCACGTCATATAGGGCTGCGTCGCATCGCGACCGAAGACATGGAGGCGGTGGGTCAAAGCTGCTCGGTTTGCTTTACTAATACAATAGAGATAAAGGCCCGCCAGGCCACACCTCCTTCCGCTCGTAGGCACTGGTGTGTCCATACATATGCAGTATAGTGGTAGTACCACACACATACTTTCTCGTATCATTGAAAATGGTTCATATCATAATATCTTACTAACATATAAGCCATCACTTTAGAAATTTCTAACCAAAAGGAACGTCAGTGTAAAAAAATGCATAGGGTAAACGGTACAGTGATTGGCCACTTAAGAGATATGACAGAATTAACTCATTTGAAAATAAAAAATTGAAAATTTGCTATGAACTTTCTACTGTCCAATGACCCTTTTACTTATCCCAACCGTAATTTTTACCCGAAAATAAACATCACGTTATTAATTAATTTTTTAGTAAAAACATGTCATTTTGTACAGTGTTTGCCCACAAATTATAGTGATTGGCCAACATGACGACAGTGATTGGCCACTCACTTATTTCTAACAGAAACAACTAGTAAAACGATATATTAAATTAATTATTATATGACCCAAAACAACACATTTTGTATGATACCGATTGAATATAACTTTAATATTTTATGTAACTGCTGTTGGAGAAAATTAAAACATCCTCGATTTTCAAATCTGAGTGTATTCGTCGTAATTGAAATGAGTCTTCTGACCGCCTACGATTAGCATCACAGGAAGTGTGTTGGTTTTCTAAATACAAATGGATGGAATATGTTTCAAATATATCAGTAAAATACCTTGCTCGTCATCCATCCGTTCTTCAATAGACCCTTGAAGGATCATTTATTTCTTCATCTAAGTTGCTTCCCTCGATGCACCCTATAACTTCTTCATATCACATTCTGATGTTTTGTTCGCTGACACACGAACAAGCGGCTGTAACTGCTTCACTTTCCCATGTAGTGATTATGGGATGTCTTCTTAAAACGTGCTTGACCCAGCCTTCTCCTAGACGGTTGTTGTGGAACTGATTGGGCCTTGGTTTAGCAAATAAAATTGTTGAACGCTACTCTATTGATATTCCTTTTCCTTGGAAAACCTTTTTAAAATTTATTTTACGTCAAAAAAACAGTTAAAAACTGCGTATGACGTGTTATGGGGAAAAGTGAATTGTGTGCACATTTTCAAAATTCTGTGATCCCTACACTAAGTCATATACTACTTAAATTTTGAATTTTGAAAGGGAGAAAAAAAACTCCCATGTAATAAAATCTATTTTCAAGGATAAACAAGCAATAAATTTTGAATTTTGAAAGGGAGAAAAAAAAGAAAAAAAACTCCCATGTAATAAAATCTATTTTCAAGGATAAACAAGCAATAAATTTTGAATTTTGAAAGGGAGAAAAAAAACAAAAAAACTCCCATGTAATAAAATCTATTTTCAAGGATAAATAAGCAATAAATTTTGGCTCTTATTACTTCCTGCCGCGACAACATGGAAACGATAATTTGAATAATTGTATTTCCCACTGAATTCTAGAAGACGTGCACAGAAAATGAAGTTACATTTATGTCCAGAAGCAAAACAAGGGGCCATCTCAGCATTTGCTCAATGGATCAGGGAAACTGGACGAAAAACCTGATCGAGATGGGGGTCATTGACCCGGAAGCTGTAGTACAATAGTTGTTACAGGTTGTTTATACTCATTTATACAGTCCAAATGGTAAATAATGCATTATGTATCATTGTTAAAATTAATGTTACGTTTCTTGTGATGCTCAGTATAGTCTCTAATTGTATAGAAACAGTTACGCAGCAGAAACGATTTGACTTGGGATTTAAACTTTTCTATTGAATTTAATCGTTTAATGTCATCTGGCAAAGTGTTGTAAAATAATGTACATGTATTGTATGTGAATTTTTTGTAATGAGCTGTTGATACTGTCACCTGATGAATATGATTTCTACGTCGAGTGTTATAGTATAGACTTCGGCATTTTCTGAAAATATATTCCCGCTTTTGCTGTCTAGTTCAAGTATCCGCCTAACTAGTCTGGCTTCAAACTTGTTTTGGGAACACTAAATGATTTTGCAGCAGAACATTAATCTTAATTTTTAACATATTTAATGGAATTTGCCATGTCTCCTGCATCATACTCTTATCTTTGGCTTCTCTAGCATTGTAAGATCACGTATATCAGAGCTACGCAAGATTAATCTAAGTTGACTCTAAATCTAAATCTATTAAACAACGATTAAAAACAGTGTGTCAACAATTATTAGCAGAGTGGCCAATAACACAATCCACACACTATCGAAGGTACAGTCATTGGCCACCCCCTAAGCCACTAAATGCGCAAAGCTAGGTTTCTCATTTTTAGCTGACATCATTGTTACTCAATAAAATTTATGCTTTCTGACATGTCATTGTAATTTACTTACAGTCGTATCAACAAACAGCACTTCTGAATATCAGGTTTCTAAAGAAACGTATACTTAAAGGTACGTATAATGAACACACACCGCACTGTTAACAAACATCCTTCATATTGGCAACTGTTGCACTCTTGCGGTGGAAGAAAATATTACATAATACTCAGAAAACGTCCCTTCGCGCCATTTACAAGCAAAATATTAGAAATTGGTGTTAGAACAAGTGATAATTTCAATTGGAGTGGAGTGGTCATCACTGGTGAGTGGCCGTTAGATAGACCACCGTGAAATACCCTCAAAAATACTTTGAATGAAAGTAAAATATCTGTTCTTCAAAACGGTGAGAGAAAAAAATGGCCCTTACTGACCGAATGTTTGAATAAAGAAAATTTTCATTAGTACTGCCTCTTATGGAAAACTTTCCTGGGCGTCAGGGATCGTCCATAAAATATGTAACGCTAAAGAGGGAGGGGGATTGCAGCAGCGTTACTCTGCGTTACATAGCGGAAGGGGGAATTAGCTTAGTGCTGCTGACACTATTTTTTTCAATATTTGCTGAAATAATTTCTTTTCCCAACCTTTTACTAAAAATTTAAATATTAACAAATTTATTTTAAATTATATAAATTAAAGTGTGTCTGTGTATATGTAACAATAAATGGAAATATTTTTCATACATTTTTTATTGAATCTGTAAGATTACGAAGAAAATATTCAAAACTGCCGAATTAGATCCGTTAAATTGGCGCAGTCAACTTAACCGACAACTTAACATCCATAAGGGAGTGTGTCCGTTTGACTTGTCAAACATTTTCAAGTTTACACGGACAAACAAAATGCCGAAAACAAATTTTGCTGTATCAAAGACCAACAAAACGTGGATTCTGATTACATTACATATCTCAAAAAGTATTTTACTACATATGTGAGCAAGAAAAATCCAATTTTTCGGTCTCAGGGACTAAACAAACGAGTTTTACTAGGTATGTAGCATACGAGAAAGTAAAATAGTATTTCGGTGATTATTATCTAACGGGATAACTAGGCGCGCAATACATTGCAACATTCGCTACCATCATGTGTAGCTCGGAAACGATGCAGCCCAGACCCTTAAAATCAGGTTTCCGAGGTGCACTCTCTCCACGGCACGGAATGTAAAAATTGTTGGATGTAGGGTTCCAATGCTATTTTTACTTTTAAAACATGATTTACAAAGTGTGGAACGTTCGAACGGGTTAAGCTAGCGATCATATATACGAATATAAGATAGTGAAATATTGTTTTAATCAAAATCTATGTGAATTTTTTTACATTTACGAAGTACTCCCGCTTTTAAAAAAGACGAAAGTAATTTTCCCTTCAGGCGTGCTATTTTTCTATTTTTATAACCACCCAATTTACACAATAGACTGCTTTTTTCATTTTTGTGTTAATTTTTCTTGTAAACATATATATTCGTTTCTTTGGTAAATAATAAACAATTACATGTTTCTGGAGTGTTTATATATTTTGAAATCCTAGCTTGCTTTGTTTCGTACTACCTACAGTTGTCTCAATACCGAACTAACTTGAGTGTTTACTGAAAATAAATGTTACTGACATTAAATTCCCGTCATTCGATGAAGCTGCAACCCCCATAGGGAGGAGGGGACCAGCCGCCACTGACGCCAGGTATCAAGCTTTCCAGCGACAGAGAGAGATCGAAAAGCCCAGAAGTGTGCCCCACCCTATTTCCAGTCACAATTACACAGACAGTTTGTAAGGGTTCGGAAAGAGAGAGAAGAGTAACAGTCTCCCACCCACAGCAGTGTGTGACAATAGAGGTGATGGTGTAAAATGTTTGACATTCAGCCCAAGAGGTCGGGCGTAGCGCTCCCAGGGCGGCCAGCGTCACCCCTGCGTCCCCGCCCCCTGGTCCGCGTCCCGTGGGATAAACCAGGGCGCGAGCACAGGGTCTCGCCTTTGTCGCCCCGCGCAGAACCCGCACACATAGAGCGCATAGAGGGCTTTCCGCCAATGTGCTGTGGACCTGGAGGGTCAGCTTTGCGGCTAATGGAAGCGCCCCTCACCCGCACTTCCCACGCGGCCTCTTCGGCAGTCGCCGCTCAAGTGGCATGCGGAGCTGCGGGTGGTGACACAATTTGGAGCAACCACGGACCTCGATCACACAAATTTAACCAAAAAATGTCACTTGAAGACGTTTGAATCGAATGACCATACGATTAATCAAAACCATGTAGTCTTTCGATTTATGAGTATTCATATTTTTTTAAGTGCATTTTTTATTTTTTCAAGTCTATTTTATATTTTTTAATTTAACTTTTATTAACGATCTATTGATAATTTCCTTGCGTAACTAAAGAGCTTTTATCATTTTGGAGAAAAAACTACTCATTGCATTCAAGTACCTACAAACATTTGTTTTCCTTTAATTTCGATGTCTGTCTGGTGCCTCGCTTTCTTAATTTCGTTTCACCACACTCGACCAGTCGGTGACGACATGCGCCGGTTGTGTCTCATAATTGCTCTCCAACCACATTGTTTTGTAGGTTATATACATATTTTTAGTTAGATATATGTAATATGCAAATTTGTTTCGTTTATAATTACTCTTGTTTGTTATAGTCGCGCCACAATTGAAGGGCTACGTGGACATAGCTCTGAAATAATGAGTTTTTTACCTGAACTTCCCTCGTATAACTCAATACATTGTTAAATTTTTAAACACAGTACACTTGCATAGAAGTCCAGACTGGATTTAAATAACATCACACTAAAATAATTATATTTAAAGTTTTGTATAATGGTAATTAAATTTCACAAAAAATGTGGGGTAGCCCCTTTTTCGTGAGTCCTTCAATTGCCTTGCATTTACTGCAAATCAGATTTGAGAGAATAATACGCTCGTGTTTTATACTGCGTTTCTACCTTGGAACCACAAACCTATAGTTTTCGTTTTAATCTGTTTAATAACCCCTATTGAGGTTAATAAACCCTATTGAGCAGTAGCAACTTCAGTTTTTTGTCGGTCTCTTCTAACCGCCATGTTTCCTTGGCGCGTTATGTATACAGAGGATTTATGTTCACAATAATAAAGGATAAGGCAGTAAAAACTAAATTAAAATACTAGGAAATGGGAGAAGTCAATACATATTGATAAGTAGAAAAAAGTTTTCTCGAGTTCTTTAGAATTTTTAAACAGAAACTACAAACAGGAAAGATTGTAAAGTAATCCACGAAATATATTGTTCTCTTTCTTGAGGACGTAATTGTAACAACTTCCATTAAGGTAAGGTTTATCGTACACAGTACAGAACCAGTTACAACACTTAGAATGTAATACTGTAATATTGTCATAACCTAACGTTAAGATTTACTGCATGCGCACAAGCTCTCAATGTTGGTCTTAGGGCGGCTCCACATAATCGGGATTCTCCGACCGGGAGCGGTAGCGATGCCACTGCAGCGCCTCTGACCGGGAGGTCCTAGGTTCGAGTCCTGACGGTGGCAGGATTTTCGACACTAGCTTTTCAGCCAGATCGAATTCAGTCGCTGTCTGGAGGAGAATTCTAGCGGCCGGCTGCTCTGATCGGTAGTTTTCCGTGATTTCTCCGATCAACACCAGGCGAATGCCGGAGCAGTACCCTACCAAACGGGCCACGGACCGCGCGCGATCTTTCCTCCCTCTTCCTTGTCCTATCCTTTCCCCCTTACACACACACTTACACTAACATGCACTACACTATCACATATTCCGGGAGACCGGTCGGGAGCTTAGAGCTTGTTCCGGCTGGGGCGGTGCCCCGCTGGTGGGAGAGTCCTGGTTAGGGGGAAACCTCACTAGCTGACGATAGGTCGGCGCCGGATCTCGCCATCCAGCGGGGGAAAATCACAGCCATCTCCCGAGAAAAAACATGCACTCCAAAAGGGGGGGGAAATGTTTGTCACAAAAAAACCGGGTTTGGCGAGATCCTAACTGTTCGCTGAATAACGAATGTGTGTTGCCACCTTCAGATACTACATTATCTAGTTTTTATGCCGTGCAGAAATTCTTTGTTTTCACTTTCTTTTAGTCCCGATTATACACTCTTCCTATTTGGTTAATTGTTTTTGTACCCATTTTTTTTGTAATCGTCCCAGCTCATTGAGCGCTTGGAGTAATCCTCCATGAAATCCTTTTTTATGTCGTCAGTCATTGCCTTTTATCCCTTCGGTCAGGGGCTCGGTGCCTTTAGATCCCGGGTCACTTAATTAGGAACCCGAGACGACACGGAGCGACCGGGCTCAGGGCATCACCTAGTGTCACTGCCGAACCTCTGACTAGGAGGTCCCCGATTTTAGTCCCGGTGGAAGGAGGATTTTCCACCCAAGTTTGCCAGCTAGGTCGAGTTCAGTCGCTGCTTGGAGGAGAATTTTAGCAGTCAGCTGCTCTGATCAGTAGATTTCCGTTGTTTAAACTCGGATTACTAGGCGAATGCCAGAGCAGTATGGGGCACGGACCACACGCGATCATTCCTTCCCCTTCCTTGTCCTACCCGCACTCCTTAGACGTACACTAACATGATACACGAACACTAACATGCACCATACTACTACACATTCCAGGAGATCGGTTGGGAGTTTAGAGCGTGACTCGGCTAGGGCGGTGACCCGCTGGTGGGAAATACCTGGTTGAGGGGAAAGCCCTCTCCGTCGACACAAGGCGGGGCCAGATCTCGACATCATGCTGGGGATGATCACCCCCACCTCCCGAGAAAAAGCACGCACTACACCTACGGGGAAAATGACCTTAGCAGTTGACGTGCCCGGAAACACTAACAATCACTCAATTCCCGGAGTATAGTTAAGGAATTCTACTAGTGACGCCGGCTTTTTCACAGCTCTTTGTATTTCATTACTTTTTGTAATTTTCCACATTCATGTCTATAAGCTAAAACGTTAGTATAGGAGTTACGAGAAACGTTACATTACATTTTCATATAAAAAATAAACATTGTTTTATCGGCAGCTAAGTATTATTTCAATTGATGTAGTTTCTATTTTGAAATTCAATATTTTTGGAAGAATAATGAAACCTTTTATACATGATTTCAACATAAAATATTTACACAGTGCCAACGCAGAATTGTATATGAACGGCCACTTCTCTAGGGCCAACCCCGTTGCCAAAGCTGGTGTGTTTGAATAACGAGAACGAATGAATTTTTATCTCCATTGGTGAGGTGGAACCTGGCGTCGCGTTGGTCGGAGGGCGCGGGGCCAAGCCAGAGCATCAAAGGCTGAAGGCGAGGTAAGGGATGCTCAGGTAGAAGGCATGGAGCGTGGGAAGGCGCGGCGGACGGAGAACAACACCCGCCCCGCCCCGCCCCTCCCCGCCCACGCCACCACACAGCACGACCGCAGCCTCGGCGCCGGCTGGGGATGCGGGCGAAAGCGAAGAGAGAAAAGGGACCCCAGGTCAGAACCCTTTCGGCACAATCAATACTGATGCGCCGATTATTGCTTGAGAGGGTAACTTCCGTCTCGAGGACCTCGCACTTCCTCAGTAACTAAAGATCGGGCGCGTATTTATTATCTATAGTATTTTCGATTTTCTTGCAAAAGTATTATTTCAAGGGGTTATAAGAGACAAAACCTGATTCCCACTCGAAGCGTGACATGCTGATTTCACTGCAAACACGATTGTCAATAAATGCTAAGACTTTACTAATATTATTGAATCTGAAGAACAGCATTCAGCAGTTTCCCGAATATGTGAAGATGAAATGCGTTGGAACATTTGAAGGTGCCAGGGAAGAAGATTCTTTTGTTTCATTTCACAGTATAGATATCATGAAATCTTATCGCACACCACTTTCTTTGCAGTACTCTTTACTACGTATTCTTGTACAACTGTCCACATGTGAAGTGTGGTGCTACAACAGCACATTCTTTCTCGCATTACACCAACACTTACAATCACTAGTTATAAATCTGTTTCCAAAATGTATACTCTGAGTGATGGAGTTAAGGGAACATTCATTTTCAAACTGTGTTGGTGGGTTTATTCGTAAGGTCACCATTAACATTGTTTTGAAAGATGATATTATAAGATAATATAAGGTAAGACCTACATAAATATGAAGTTCTTGGTCGTGAAAATCCCAAATCATCATGAGCAGAATTCGATATTTCAGTTATTCACTGCATTTAGACCACAATATACATTGTACTAAATCTAACACAGAATATGGACGAAATGGGTTGATCAGAATTTACATATATTTACTTAAAAATGCATTAAGATTTGAAGAAACTTTGCCTTCTTTCATTAACTTAATCTTCGAGAGTATGGTTTGTCCAGCAAAATCTACAATTCTAATATCTTAAAAATTCAAGAGGAAGTAACATTTTGTGAAAGCGCAGATAGAATTTAGAACGATTTTCTGCATTTTGAATAAAATTCGAATACATGGCGATCTCCTACCAGGAACACCATCTTAAATAACGACATTCGATCATGGGTGTTCAGTAGTCGTAAGGTGACCGGAGGTGCATTCTGAGCGCCCCAGAGGTTTCTTTTGGGGGCCATCGCCCACTAAAGAAGCCCCGAGGGCAGCTTCTGCGGAAGTCTACAACATTCCAAGGGTCTTTTTAATTTTTTTCCAAGGAGAAACGAAAGCGAATGCTTTTCTTTTACATCGTTGTCTGCTTGAAAATATGGGTCCGCATCCGTCTCTGTCTGTTTTGATGGACTGGACAATGACAACATCGGAAATATCTCGTCCAGGTGTAGCAAAAAAAAAGAACGATAAAAAAATTCTCACATTTCAAACAGCAGCTGATGTAAATATCGAAACAAATAATTAGTACGTATTATTCGTTCTGGTATGTGCATGAGATAATATTCTCTGTGGTGTCAATCAAAGGACCCTCACAAATTCTCGGAAAAAGAGTAAAACTACAAAATACGCAAGATGATATTGACACTTCCAACAATTTTATAGTAGTACATGCTGGAATCATGAAAAATTATAAGAACATCATTTTGGTCATTATATACTCCACATACGTTAGATTTTCAATAATACGTTAGATTTTCCGAAACCAGAGTCGCTAGTTCAGTACGCAGGTGCATGGAGCAATACGCATTTGCACCGGATGAGCGAAAACTGATCTCGCGCGTAAACCGAGGCTGGCTGGCGGCGCCTCCTTCCTGCGCAGGATATTTGTTGGGGCTCTACCGCCCACTGAAGACGCCCGCGGAAGCTTTCAACCGTCGGAGGGTCTTTTTAACATTTTTTTCGGCGGAGGAAAAACGAAAGCGAATGGTTTCCCTTTTACACAGTCGCAGGTAGTCGTTTCAGGTTGCAGCGAGTTTTTTTTTCAAATATTCCTCCCCACGCACTCGCACAATACTCAGAGTGCGTTGAGGGTTTCAGTAAAATTGGAAAAAGCTGTAAAGGCGGCGTGAGACCAATAAAGGAAAGACTGGTCAATGACCCCAGTGCGTTTTGTGTTCTACGGATGGTCGTATGATGCGAACAGCGGACGTTTACCTCGAAACTTTCGCTTGCGTACAATTCTTTGTATTTAACAGTGGGATACTACAGGAAAGTGAAATTGTAGACGAAAGGGAGGTTTTAAACCTAGATCAAAGAGCTGCCGCAACTCATAAATATTTTATTATTCAATGTATAATATTTGAAGGAATGAACTCTTTGCTGGTTTAAAGAAAAAATTGCATGTGACATTTAAGGGGAATGAAAACTCCATTCGAAACTATATGTGGAAGCAAAATGCAGTGACACTTTAGCATTGTTCAATAGTTGTAGGGGATGCACGAAAAACGAGGGTGATGCAGTCATGGATCCAAACGTGCTTCACAATATTTGTTAAATAAAGTACTTTGTCACTCTCCCTCTATTCTTATAGTCCCTTGTTCGATTATTGGTAGAATATTTCAATTTTCGATCTTGACTCCCGCTCTTAACAGAGAATGTTTTTTTAATGTTTGGTAAAGAAGAACCGCCATAAATAATATGGTCAACAATAATACGGTGATACACAATATTCAGTAACACCTACAGGCTCATTTGGAGCGGGGTTACGGGGCAATTGAAAGTCGCATGTATTATTATTTTTTTATCAGTTGTGGTCGCTATACTCGAGATGGGTACGACATAACAGCTCAGGACAAATGATAGCAGTTTAATAGTTTTTCATGGCATAGCATTGCTTCTGTTTTCAAGTCCTTCATAAGGTTTCACCAATGGTGATGACACTTCATATATATTATATAGATGCCGTGTCTTTCGTCTCCGTTTTTGAGAGAGATTTTAGAATATATGTTAGCGATAGCTAAAAGTAAGGGAGAAAATAGATGAATTGTTGTTGTTTACCGTCTTACTTTACAAAGCAAGGCAAATAATTTTACAAGACCTTCCTTTATGGTGAAATTATCTCGGTACGTGTACAAGATTTCCGCCTGTTGATTATCGTGGGTTTATGGGCACAGTTTATCTTTAACGCGCTGAAAAGTAGAAATCACGAGCATATCGATGGAAGAGAAAATTAGCAAAACTGACGAGTCCAAATATTTTTTATCACTGTTTGTAATATCGCTTGACGGGATTTCTCCTGAATTATGCAATGTTGTTGAATGAAAATGAGAGGCATCGCTAAATGAATTGGTTCAAATAATTGTTTACATAAATAATGAAATTTTCATTAGTGTCTTTGTACTGCAAAATATTTTGAATAATTCATCCACTTGATCATATCATCGATGATTTCAATGAGACGATTCGTTGCGTGGAAGCCAGCTCATCAGCTTGCCGCTTCTGGATACCTGGATTAAAACCCTGGGCTCACCACGAGGAATTTATTGTAAACAAAGTGGGTTCCTGGCAGGATTCTTCGAGGTTCCTCGTTTTCACATTCACATTTACATCTACTCAGTCCTCACGGCCACGTTTAGTATCATAACGTCATCATCATATCTCAACGCGCACATGGAGAGCCGTTTGTAGTCGCGTTGAGATTCTGGCTGCGAAACTAAAGCCATAGAGTCCTGGTTAAAGCAATTTACGCAACTTAAATCTTGCTGTAAGGAAATGATTAATAATAATAATAATAATAATACGAGTGACATTGAATTATTAATTTCAAAATAAATATATCAGTGATTCAGAAAATGTGTTTCGCAGTAGTTTCGTAAATGTAAACACTTTGTACGCTAAATGAATGTTGATTGCTATGTTTTGGCACAAAGCGGCCGATCTTAATTATTGCTGAGACGTCCACACATCAATACATTCTTCCTTGCGTTAAATCACAAAGAATTTAATGGTGCTACAAAGCACACACTTTATCACATTATTTATAAGGGTTGCATAATATTATACTACTTGAACCCGTAAAAGTATTTCGAACCCGCAAAAATATTTGCCCACGCTACGATTTGGACTGGGAAACTTTGTTTTCGCGAACATTTCACGTATGCGTTTACAAAAGGTCTTCAATTGTCTTACGAACGTTCCCGACGCTACAAAAACAAAGCTGAAAATCTCGAATTTTCGAAAATTCAGAGGTTTTGAGGAGTATTGAACCTAAAGTGCTAATTTTCAAGAACAGATTTCATTAAGAAAAAATGTTTATCTTTATTAATTTAATTGTAGGAAGACGGCGAAGCAATGGTAAACGTTTGCAATTTTAAAAATTTAGAGAGTTCAACAAAAATGGGACTTTGGCAATTTTTATAAGTGTACATTGCTCTAACCGAGAAAAATATGTGAAAATATTGAGCTACGTGTGAAAATGTAAAAATGCCATTGATGCTTCATATAAAATACCCCCAAAACTAAAATATACATTTCAAATTCAATGGCCCGCGGCATCAGCCAGATCTATTGGGGAATATAAATTCTGTAAACAGTTTAGCCGCTGTCGTTGTTCTCAGACTGACGGGCGTAAAAACGTTTTTCCACAAACGATTCGGTATCAAGGTTTTGGTATGAAGGATCCACAAAACGTGAATTTCCACTAAACAACACTTTGAAGGAAGAAATTTACTGCATATGGGATGAAGAATTATCAACTTTTTCGGTAACGTACACGCAATACGAGTTTTCTCCCGAAAGGTGCAAATTCTACTTGCAGCATTACATTTCTTTCTCTATTCTACATATATGACTAAGTAAAATAGGTTAAGAATATTAAAAATAAAGTTTAACTAGTTAGTTTTACTTTTTTATTTCATGACTAATATGGCTACACAGGGTGCCTCAGACTAAGTGTTACAAACTTCTAGAGCGTGTACGGAGGTCGAAGAAGATAATTTTTTATCAATTAACATATAGTGGTAACTTGCATATAACCAAGTGACACATGTGACATTTGCGTCCCCCCAGTGGAAGGCTCTGGTGTTTTGACAGAATTTGACACGATATATTTTTGCGCCAGAATTTGAACTGCCAAACGCCACTGCAAGAGGAGTTGCCGACCAATTAGGGACGAATGTGACAAGTGTAGTTCTATTTTATGAACATTTTCAGGTGCTCAGTTTTAAAAAGTAATTATTTTCTATTCTTGCCCATGCCCTCGAAAATTATAACATTTACTCTGAGAAACCTGTATACATTCAAGAAAAAAACACGTTGCACCGAGAAAAAACAGTCCTATTCGCTACAAATTTGGCGGGTATGTTCCACGCCGCCAGGTAAACATGATTTCATTTTGACGGTCAGCGGCACACTTAGGCCGTGGAGGCGGTGGCGTGACATCGGATCCACCAGTTTAAATAGCCACACCGGGCATTGCGCCTTCAGGTAGCGACACCAGAATATTACCTGCACATGGACTGTGCGTACACGACGCGTTTGAAAGAAGGTTGGCTAGTTCCACGCGTTCGAGAGGGACAGCATGATGGGGCTGCGGGTGGCTCATACTCCTGTAGCCGCATGGCGCGCCATATCGTTCCTGCCGACACCACCTTCGCCCGTAGTTGGCTGCAATGGGTAAAGGAAGACGTACATACACGACATGCAGGATCTGGACGCCAATGAGAAGGGAGATCTGACGGATTGTCCGCCACACACGATCGATCAACGATAGATGCCATTGAACAGGCGGGGCTGCTTATTCTGCCACATGCTGAAAGTACCGGTAAAATTGGCATGCAGTTGCAAACAGTAGGGCTCACCGTACGCCGGCCGTTTGGAAATATTCGTGCAAAAAGTGTATAGAAAAAATTAAAGCATTTTATGAGAAAATCTTGTTTTTAAAACTATTCATATTTAGTAGGATATGGATCACGGGATCGGTCAATTAATGAAACACATTAGTTGGCCAACGTTTCGAAATATTTAATTCCTTCATCAGGGCTACAAAAAAAACACAATCACAAGGAATAAAGACAACTTGTCTGAACAACATTAATTTACAACAATTATTTTCATTAATTGACCGATCAATGATCCATATCCTACTACTTATTAACGGTCGTGATTTCTACAATGGTATTCATATTTAATTTAAAATTACGCAAAAGTACTAGCATTTATAAAAATGAACATGATGTTAATTAAAGAACTAATTGCGGAGAACAATTTCATCCGAAGGCAAAACGTTTTCGTCAATGTAGTTGTATGGGGGTCGAAAAAATTCCAAACTTTTCCTTTTTTCGATAATTTAAGAGTGAGAAATCGGACTTATGCCGTCTTTGTAAGTGTATTTCACTCTATTCTTCCAAAAAATTAAAGAAAAAATTTTAATTAAAGAGAGAATTTTTGAAAATGTCCCGGGCGCTTTATGTGAAGTACTCCAGAGATTTGAAGAATTCTTTTCAAATTTGTAGAACTGTGAATGAGGCTAGATTGATCAGAGAATATTCACTTTAGGAAACATACGAATAGTTTAGCCGGTAGTGTTGCTCATAGAAAGGGGACATACGCGGACGGACGTTTGAAAAACAACACTTTTCGTTTTCACGGGACGCTAAAACGTGTATTTTCGTGAAAATCTCGAAATATATTTATTTTTTATTTATTTTACGTCAAAAAACAGTCAAAGCTATGTATGACGTGCTATGGGGAGACGTGGTGCACGTTTTCAAAATTCTGTTATCCCCACACTAAGCCATATACTACTTGAATTTTGAATATAGGAAAGAAAAGAAAAGAAAAGGAAAAAACAGCTCCAATGTAATAAAATCGATTTCCAAGAATAAATCAGCAATAAATTTTGGGCTTTTATTCATTATGTTTTTTGTAAAGGAATAATACTTCCTGCCGCGACAACATGGAAACGATAATTTCCCACTGAATTCTAGAAGACGTGCACAGACAATGAAATTACATTTATGTCCAGAAGCAAAACAAGGGACCATCTCAGCATTTGTTCAATGGATCAGGGAAACTGGACGAAAAACCTGATCGAGATGGGGTCATTGACCCGGAGGCTGCAGTACAATACTTGTTACAGGTTGTTTATACACATTTATTCAGTCCAAATGGTAAATAATGCATTATGTATCATTGTTAAAATTAATGTTACTTTTCTTGTGATGCTCAGTATAGTCTCTAATTGTATAGAAACAGTTATGCAGCAGAAAGATTTCACTTGGGATTTAAACTTTTTTATCGAATTTAATCGTTTAATGTCATCTGGCAAAGTGTTGTAAAATAATGTACATGTATTGTATGTGAATTTTTTGTAATGAGCTGTTGACACTGTGACCTGATGAATATGATTTCTACGTCGAGTGTTATAGTAATAGACTTCGGCATTTTCTGAAAATATATTCCCGCCCTTAAGCAAGTCATTTTTGACAAAAATCACTGATTCGTAAATCAACAGACAATTATAATATTTTCCGCAGCAATACAAAACCTTGTGTTATACTACCTAACATATAAGAGAAAATAAAATTTAATATAAAAAAAGTATGTTGGCCCAAGTATCGGTGCTTTAATAAATATATTAATTGTATAATAATAATAATAACAACAATAACACTTGTGTAATAATCTTTTAATACAATAATGCGTATATTATTATTATTATTATTATTATTATTATTATTATTATTATTATTATTATTATTATCATCGTCATGTGTTAGTTATGTTCAGGAAAACTATTTTACAGGTGATATCCGACGCAGCTGCTGGGGCGACCTAGTTTCGACCATACAACGTTCTAGCATCCTTGGCCTTGCAATGAAAAGAATAGCTGATACAATCTTCCGCTTGGAAAACTCTCCTTAATCGATGTAACCCATCTCGACCGGACGAGATGCTCGACAAAATCGTGCTCCGAGGAGCCCCATGCGACATCAGCATAGCGACGGACAAAATCGGAGTTTCCGCTTCTCCCCGCTTCCGTTCCGAACAATCTTTTTAAATCTCGGAGCCGGCGAGTTCAAGCAAGGTCAGCGCAGTGGGAAGCGGGCGAGGGGGCGGAGGGGGTGGCGGGGGCGGCGCAGAAGCCAAAGGAAGCGCCTGCTTCCTGCGCACAAAGCAGCGAAGCGCAGCCCCTGCCGCCCGCGCCAGCTGTGTGCCGCGCCGCGCAGCGCCGAGTTCTATAACCCTTCGCGCTTTGTGCGACTGTCATCGACCAAGAGGCGGCGGGCAACGGGCCCGGGCGGCGAGAACCGGGAGTCAGGAGCCAGAGATCCCGGAGGAACGGGAGACCGGGGACCGAGAACCGGGTCCGGACGATCCTGTCCTTCCGCGCTCTTTAACAGAAGCCGCCGCCTCCGCCCCCGCCACTGCACAGCCTGAATCGGAACCCAGGGAAACAAATAGATCTCCGGCGAGCGCCGCAGCTGGTTTCGCCCTAAAAAAGGTTCATCAACCTCGGCGTCCCCGCCCCCGCCCCTCCTCAGCGCCCCGCGGAGGGCCCGCGCCGCGGCGCCTGCCACCCGCCGCCCGCTGCCGCCGCGGACCTGCGCCAGGAGGCCCGCCCCCCCGGCCCCACACCCCTTCCGCAGGCAACCCTTATGGCGCCAGTTGCACCGGACGTAAGGGCGTTGGGGAGGATTTTGCAATATGTCAACTCATGGCACTGACAAACAAGGTCATTTTAGCTTTGGGAGAGGCGAATCCAGGTTCGGAAATATCGTGGATAAACCAATTTGATTTTTAATTATAGTTATTTATTACACACGTGAACCAGAGAAGGTTTAAATCACTGTTTGTATAAATAGATATTTATGGCTTTCACTCTTCACTTCCTCTCTTACTACCATTTTGAGGGACCGTCAATCTCGACGTGTGGAGGGTTAATGATCTTGTAGGAACAGTAATTTGTACTAGAAGAATTACGCAAAACAGCTTTCTTTAATAGAAAAGAATCACAGACCCTCAACGTTTTGAAATAGAAGCTTTACATTAAAAGGGGCCTTTAAAGTTTAACTATTTATTTTGAAAGTGACACGGTGAGCTGACCTGGAGGACAGATTGGAATCTCATTATGTGCAATAATATTTTCCTTTTTATAGATATCACATAACATTAAAAGGAAGTCAGTCATTATTTTTAGAACCCTTACAAACTTGTTGCCTTAGCATTCACAAGTTGCCTTAGTAACTTGCACACAAGTTGCCTTAGTAAGCCGGCGGCGCTAGCCGAATTCGTTTACTACGCTCCGTGAAGTCACGAAGGTTAAGCGAATTCGAGACTCGCGGGTTCTTGGTTGGGTGACCGGCCAGGAACCCCGGGATCTAACGTCGTCGAGCCCCTGGCCGAAGGGATAAAAGGCACTGACTGACTGCGACGTGACGAGACTTGACTTAGTAATTAACGGAGGATTACTCCAAAAAATGCGCTCAACGCCCCTTAAGGGGCTTGGAGACGCGTTGCGTCAAGATGTGGACGCAACAAATAAAAAAAAAGAATGTTTACGAAAGGATTATTTTTATGGTAGCATTCTAGGATAAAAAACATAACAAGTGTTCTTGATGAGAAGATGCGAGACGTTGCTTAGGAATATCAAATCTAAATATTGTTTATTTACTATCTGAAGACTAGAAAGCATGTGTAGTGACAAAGTTTATTCAAATTTCTTCAATGCAAGTTTATTTCACTCATATACGTATATCATTGTACTCAGGAAGTAATAAAAATAAATCGCTAATTGACATCATATTTTCTAGCGCTGCGATACTTATACAAATCCTACATTCCGTAAATGAACATTTTCAGATAACTCGCCCTAGCATGAAACTAATAATAACTTAAAATAAATAACGATTAATTATAATTGTATATGAGGAAATTACGAAAATTGTGGTTACGGTGGTAATAGTTAAAATTATGCACAATAATTCTTCTGTGCAATATCTTTAAAACATGACGTCCTGCACTGTGAGCATAAAACGCAATTCAGGGAACTGAAATTATTCTTATTCTAGATAGCGGGAATCATAGCACTATGTTTACTTTCTTTACTTTCAGAAATTGAATACTCGCAGACAATACTTTTTCCTCACAGAAGTACGATCGTTTGCATGTTATGCATTCAGAAATGTCCACATTGGATGAAACCCAGAGCTTTGGAACCCGTCTGCGGACAGTTTACGATTATAGTTCCCCTTGCGATAAAAAAGAGTTTTGATGAAGGTTCCACCTCCTACTTTTTCGGTGCATCAGTTTGAGACCCCGTGCGAAGCATAGGGTAGTAGCACAGCAATGCGCTTCTTCCTTGTTGGCGCTCGGTTGCTCCAAAGCAGCTGGTCGGGAGCATAAAAAGTTGTGGAGCCGTTTTTCACAGAATCTAATCGTTATAAAACTACAATAAGCAATATTTCTCGCCTTCTCTTCTCGGGCACATGCATGAAAACATCACCCAACTCGGAAACAGCCTCGCCCCACCCTCGTTTGTTGTGGGTGGGTGCAGTGATGCCTCCGGCGGCGCTGTCACGGATGCCCCTTGGGCTTGCGCAGCGTGGAATTCTCTGGTCACGTTCAGCCCGCTTCCCACATACAGATTAGGAATGGGATTCCACTTCGTTACCTATTCTGGCAACACAGAGAGGCACACATTCCCCTTGAATTTGTCCCACTGTTCCTTGACAATAATTCTCGATGTACAAATACATTTTACTTCAAATGTCTAATTTTTGAATTGCTCCTAATTTCAATGGGGTTTGCTTGTATTCTCGTGTTCTCAATATACTATTTCAAGAAAAAAAATTCATCATAATGTGGAGCAATTTGTTTATTAATTCTATTTTGATAAAAACTCTCAATGTTCTCTACCTCATATTTTATTGATAGGAAGTCTCTTCAGTTTCGATCAACCAAATCATTTTATATTAATTTTTATATTTTTGGGGTTAGCTAGTTACGGTGGAGGGCATGCGTCATTCGCCGGATGTCTCTCTTACCCCCAAATCGTGGAAATTAATCTTGACCCAGGCATGGGGGACACCATTAGCTAGAAGGCAATGTCGGCAATTGGCCCAAAATGCCAAATACATACATACATACATACATACAATCATACATACATTTTTATTTTATATTTAGTATTTGGATAAATGTAAAATAACTGTAAAATAACAAATTTAAGAAGAAGACGCGGAAATGTGAAGAACAACGAAACAAAGAAGTGTCCGTAAAATTTATTTATTTACTGTATTAACTCGTTAAAAATATAACACATCCGCTGGTTGTGTCTCCTTCAACACAGTTCGTTATATTTATTGTTGTAATCAACGATAACGAGTGATAATATTATTAAAACCAACTTTTAAAATTTAAAAAAGTAACCATTTCTAATATATGATCATCCACAATTACAGAAAATAAAGAATAAAGGTGGAAAATAGCATTTTCTGAAGCCTGGCCACTTTCCGGAAATATATTCAAACGAAGAACACTCAAAAATGTTAATTGTAATGTGTATTTTATCAAGAATCTTAATTCTTGTAGATCTTATCTTCACGATATCTCTAAGATGTGTGGGCTACAATGTTCGCGTTATTTCTAATTCGCTGCAGTACTTTCCTCTTGCAGCACGTCGATTCGCATTTACATCTATTTTTAAAACAAGAAATAATAGACGCAGGATCGGTATGACGTAGAATTTCGTGAGTGCCGGGCTACTCCATAGGCCACTATGTAACGTACGCTGGTCGACACGAAGTTGGCAGCGTGATGTTCCGTACGCACGGTGAAGAGAGACAGTGACTACCAGTAAATATGTCTGACAGTGCAGTAAAGCTGTCTCCCCACCATCGTACTCAAAAGGTTATTGTCTTGCAGTTGGTTTATATTCATCGTATATCTGTTAGACTCCACGTTAACTACTAGGAATACCAAATGAGATAAGTCAGGACGAATGCGGTGGTGTCAGTGAGAGACAATTACTAAACAAACGAGTTTTATTATCAAATTAGAAAAAATTATTATCAAAAGAGTTTTGTATAAAATATGAAATTCTATTAACAAGTGAATCATTTATCGTCTTCTAATGACAGTGATACTAAGATAATGTTTCAGGAAGTGCCGGTCAAGGTGTCACTATATTTCCAGAATTATCATATTGAAATACCCTCATCGAACTACCTCGTACAAATATAAAGGGGACTAATTTTTCATCCTTTTACTTTCTCGCCGTTACTTCGTAAGAAGTGTTTCCATTACTTCGTAATGGTGCCCCGGCCAACAGCGAATTTCCTAAAGAAAAACTTTTTGCCGAACCCTGGTAAAGAAAAAGGGGATAACCCTTGTTCTAGTATAAGATAAATTGTTTCCTCTAACATGTGTAGTCAGAATCCATATTTTGTGGGTCCTTGTTGCCGAAAAAACGATTGACGGCTAAACGTTGCTGTCCGTCCGTCCGTCCGTCTATTGTCAAAGCTTACGCCTATAGCGTTCAGCCGATTTTCTCCAAAATTGATATTCCCCGGTTAAGTGAACTCTAGGCCTTCTAAGTTTCGAAAAAATATTTTGATTGGGGGGGGGTACTTTACATACAGGTTCAAAAACATTTTCAATATTTTCTAAAAAATGGCTCCAAATTTGTTATTAAAGTTTGTCTTCGCATAGCGTAAAGGATGCTCAGGAGAAAGGTCGAGGTCTCATTTTTGTTGAAATCTCTGATTTTTCGAAAACTGCAAAAGTTCAAGTTTTTCGGCGTCTTCCTGCAATTACAATATTGAAAAACGTGATTTTAATCTTTAATGCAATCTTTTCTTAGAAACTGATCTTGAAATAAGATCATGTACAATTTTTCGAAAATATGAGTAGTTTTCGTAATTTTGAATGAAATTTAGGCAATTTTTATTTTAAAGAAAATATAAAAAAATGGCTCCAAATTGTTCTTTAAATTTTCTTCTCGTATGTATCAAAGGACGGAAAAAACATTTATGCTAGTCTCATGTCCGGCGATTTGTGTGATTTCGAAAATTGCATAAAGTTAACATTTCAAAACTACAAAGTTGAAGATAAAGATTTTTGCCTTCAAGAATCTATTATAAAGAAGATCATGTGGAATTTTTTTTGAAAAAGTCGTTTTTGTGTAATTTCTGGTTGAAATTAATGTAATTTATAAAGAAGCATTTGCCTAAAAACAGCTTCAAATATTTCAACTTTTTTCATCGAACGGTTAAGAGTGGCGCAGGTCTCCTTTTCATTGCACAGTCCGAATTTTCGAACATAGGAAATTTTGGAATAATGCAAAAAATGTGTGCTGTTGTAACACTACCAGTTAGAACAGATTTTATTTAAGATGAAAATCTCCATCTTTCTAATTTGTAGTTTTACGATTACAACTTTTCGAAAATACAGGTCACCGGATACTGATTTTTCCGTATCATGGACCCCAAAAACGTATTCTGACCACACAATTCATTAGATGTGATTTGCTACATATAGAAACAAGCTTTATCCACTTTTTCTTCACATGAGGTCCCGACAATGAGATTTTTTGTCGAAATATCGCAGTCTCCGGCGCGCGATAAAAGTTTCTCTTCTTTCGAAGTAAGGCGAGAGAGTAAAATCCGTTCTAGATATTGCACCGTTATAAGCATTTTCTTGACGATATAGGACACACCCAGTCACCAACTAACCCACCCCGCCATGAAATACCGAACTCTTCCTTTACGGAGGCGGAGCGAAGGCGAGGAACTTGCGGCGGTGGTGGCAGCGGCGGTGAGGGAGGTGGCGTTCTTGGAAGGGCGCGTTGCAACGAGCAAGGCTTGCCTCTGCCCTGGACGAGACAGCCATTCTTGTTGGGCAAAAGCCTCAAGTGGAGGAGGGATGAAACGAATCCAAATCCAAATTCTAAAAGTGACATTTGTATACTAAAAAACAAAAAAAAAAAAGTCTATTCTATTTAACATTGAAAGTTGTTTATTTATTTTAATTTTATTTTTTGTTAAAATATTAAAAATGTTATAAGGAAAGTTCATTTTCTTAAGGACTATCATTTTCAATTGCTGCAAAATTTTACGCGTAAGCTTCCGAGGCTCGAGTCAAGGACTTCTTGGCTGTCCGGGTTGCGCCGCGCAGTGGGCTGAGAGGCCCGTCAAATAGCAGCTGCATACGTTCATGCATATAGTGATATTCTATTCCCTTAATTCATTATTCTAAAATCGGTCAAGTTTTATAATATGTAAATCTACAATATTTTCCAAGTTCTAAACAATGTTCATCACTATTGTTCATAATAACTGTAAACGTAATTCTGTATTGATCGCAATTGCAAGCAGACCTGCCCAAATTTGCGTGGATTAGCCTCCTTAGTGTTACTCTCAACGGATACATCTTGACATAATGTCCGAGCACAATTATCCAATAATGTCCAAGCAATGGGAGCTCTCTGGCGGGGTGATGGTGAACTGTGCGGACCGAAGATTTCATTGTACCACCTGTGGCAACACCTCGCCATCGTTGGCGAAGACTGAAACCTGTCGACGCGCGTGCTAGGGCAAGTGGAAAGCACGGTCCAACGGCGGCTTGGCAGTGCGCGCTAGGTGAAGGGCTAACGAAATTCACCATCGCTTGGGTCAACGTCGCAATTACAAGAAAGCTACGGAATTCTCAAAATCCCTATTGTGGAAAGGAACCTCTGCCTTGCCAGCACTCTGCACTTCGGAATGGCTGCAGGTGCTCCGGGACGCCCGTCAAGGTCACTGAAAAGCAATTCGCTGGACATGCCTGGTGTAGATTTTACGACGTCTGTAAATTAACTCATGTGTTAATAAAAATAAACCAGCGTAACTCTCACTATAGGTTACAATCAATGGTTTTATATTTTAGAGCTTTTTCCCTGCTGCTAGCCTATGTATCACAATAAAGTATAACTCTGACGTTTTATAAAATTTATTTATTTTATTTACGATCGAGTTCACATTGCTCAAATCTGTTATCTGTTATCCTGTTATCTGTGCAAATGTTGGATGATCTTAATATACATATGCTAACATTATCTTAAAATTATTCACACTACATCTACATTACATATATAACTATAAGGGAAGAAGAAGAAACGAGCACCTCAGGTAAGTATTGTTCCAGGTTTCCCAAAATCTTGTAGAATGAATAAAGGTGCTAATAATTATCGTTTGAAGCTGGGATTTTCCCCCAAATTTACAGTAGAGTGCTGTATGTCGGTAATGTTTGTGTAATGGTACTTTTGTAATCAATCTCAAAGGTCGGTATACACATTACTGTTTTCGTGCAGATTGGACATACAGAAAACGTCTAGAGTGCACGACTTCTGCATGAAAACCTTTGAGCATATTCGTAATTTTTCATGCAAAAAGCTTACAGTTTGACTCAAGTTCTTCTAGCGACAGAATTGGTCACTAACGGATTTGTTTACCCGACGCGAAGGTAAACGAATTACGAATATGCTCAAAAGTTTTCATGCAGAAATCTTGCAGTCTGGATTGCACGTTTTATGTACGTCCAATCAGCATGAAAACTATCGTCTATACCGGCCTTAAGAATTTATTTTGGATTACTTGCATTTTATTCAGCTTGATATTGGCAGCACTAGTGCAGATGGAACAAACACATAGTAGTGTCGGTCGGATAATTGCTTTGTAGAGTAATTAGTGCTTTAGATGAAGACAGTACTATCTACCTAATAAATAAATAAATAAATAAATAAGTAAATAAGTAAATAAATAAATAAATAAATAAATAAGTAAATAAATAAGTAAATAAATAAATAAATAAATAAATAAATAAATAAATCTAACGTAAAACACTACCTAATGTTGAATGTATTGTTGAAATAATAATGAATAATTGAATGTATTGTTGAAATATCATCAATAGTTTTGATTACCTAGCCACAAAAGCAACCAAAGAAATAATTATGATAAATGTTTTTATGAAATCAATATGTGCCCAAAGATGGAGAAAAGAATATCCGAAACGTTGTACTAAACTTTGTGTGTAATGAATGAGAGTAAAGAAAATAAATGTTTAAAATGTGTGTTTTAAAATCTCAAATTTTTTGACTGTCTATCAAATACGGGACAGTGAATCTCAAACAGAATTGTAATGACGATCTTCAAAACCTCAAAGGAATATTTTAGTAATCTAGAAAATCTTAAAATATTTTAAAATCTATGGAAAGGGAATTTTTGTCGAAATGTAAACTATAAAAGATTTTATTAGTGTTCCCATCACAATATTGAGCAGTATTTTAACACATTAAAATATATGTTACCCTTTTCTGATTGGATACTTTGCTAAGAAGTTTGTGTTAAGTCATTGCAAAAATCATACCATCACAGAATTCTTCTTGATATTTAATTGAAATTATTCACGCTATATGAATGAATATACGAAAAATATGAAATTGTACGTTAGAAATATATTTGGAGTTATATTAATGCACAAAAAGTTTCTTATGAACTTACAAAGGAAGGAATAGTGAACAATTAGGAGAAAATTGTTATGGTCAAAAAAAAATCTTGTATTGCAGAGGTGTGCTTTAGATGTGTGTGTATAGAATATTTTCTATACACACCTCAGACAATGGACACACGTCAGGAGGCCATTCCCTAAAATTTAGCGCTAAATTGAAACCCACGAAGAACGTCTGACGTGAAGGGTACTTTCCGTTTGGGCCTCGTCCGCTTGCGCAAGCTGCGTCACAAAGGAAGCGTTCCGGAGGGGCCGTACGTCCGGGTGGCCTGCCTTCCTTCCCTCACGAAGCCGCGACCGAAGTCGCACTCCACGCGCCGATAGGCGACCAGGAATGCCCATTTGGCCTTTAATGGAGTGGGCGGACGGACGGGCGGGCGGCCCCCGCCTCTGCCCTGCCTCCTCCCTGCCCCAACCCCGCCTCCGCCCGTCACCGCCTCAATCCCTCTCATCCCCGCCTCCACGCCCGCCCGCAACCCCGCCTCCTGCCCCCTCCCGCCTCCTCCCCCCCCCCCCCCCCCCCCCCCCCTCGGCCATGGCTCTATTCCCCCCCCCCCGGCCCCCCCCCCTCCGCCCCCGCCTCCCTTTCCGTCACCGTCCCCGTACCACCGCAGTCGCACTATCGCTCTCGCGCGGGCGCGCGCATGCATGCTAACCCCGAGCGTGCATGTTCTGCCCCACGCGTCAGGTCACTGGAGCGAGAGGAGTGCGCCACGGTGCTATGCGCGGGGAGTGGGGGAAAGGAGGGGGAGGAGAAGGGAAACCAGGCGATGCGTCGTACTGCGACGCCGCCGACCACGACATTCTCGTGCATTTAGAGCTTTCGTTCCGAGAACAGAAATACCTCGGTCGCCACCTCATCAGGAAACACAGGGGAGACTGTATCCGTTCCAATACTTTTCGTCATACCGAGCTTCCCGCGTGGCTCTTTCTGGAATATTTCATATTATACCCTAAGGTTGAAACAAACCATAAATTGCAACAAAAATAGTTAATAGAAATGTGTAGAGAATGGAACAGAAATCTTCGTGGGGTTAGGAATTGCCTGAGGGCCATAGTGTCGTGAGACGGAGGAAGCGCTGTGCATTGCACTTCAACAACAGATACTTTATGTGAAATTTTATTACACGTGCATGACGGCTTATTAAGATCTCAGAATACCGAGCGTGGTGGCATTTCCTGCCGTCTTACTCGAGGCTTAACGTTGCGTCTTGGGAAGGTAGATGCACTAATGTTTATTTTAAGAAAATCTGAACCTGTATGATTACAAAAAGAAAAAGAAATTACAGTACAAAAGCACAACACATGCACTCTAAGGAAATACATATCCCCAAAATATTGTTTCTTGCCCTCAGTACTTATCATTCAAGGATAATGGTATGAGGAAGACGTACAAATTCACGAACAATATAATCACTATTCACTAAAAATATACTTGTAGAGTTAAACACGTGTATGAAAATGTAATTGAAATGTTTTATATTTACTAATATATTCCCGTGTGTGCTGTAGTACACTATAGCAGGGAAATCTGCTATCCGTTTAACTTAAAAACGTAATGTATCATATAATTAACACTGAATATTTTTATGCTATGTGTCAACTGATTGCTGGACATTACGGTTACTAATTGACATTAACATTTACTAATTTACATTAGTCTCACTAATTTTTGAATTTAAAAGCAATCTTCGAACTCAAAAACTCTCGTACCTTCGCTTCGCTTTAACCTCACGAAGCAGCGACTGCTTTTCCTAAATCAATTTCCCTACGCTTAACAAAACGACCAAGACCAACTATATCAAGCATCGGCGATAGCAGATTGTCAACGGCAGTATTCAGTTTATTAATTTCAAGATATTATTAAAATGTAGTGTTTATAGTATAAATCCTGTTAATAAGATCAAGTGATATCACTTCTAGTAAATTTTCGAAAAATTATACATGTCATTATTTCAAAATTTATCTTCTAGAATATATTTCATTAGAGGAAAAATATCTCTTAAATATTTTAATTGTAGAAAAACGCCGAAAAAAATGTTTGCAATTTTCGAAAAATTAGTTTTCAACGATCATGAGACCTGCACCTTTTCTTAAATATCCCTCAAATAATCCCCCCCCCCCAAAAAAACTGATGAAGCCGTTTTTTAATTTTGAAAATGGCCCAGGTGGTCATGTAAGTGCCCCCAAAATTAAAATTTCAGTTTCAAATTCAAGCTGCGACATCAGTTACATCGATTGGGAATATCAATTTTGGAGAAAATCGGCTGAACTGTTTAGCCGCTTGAATTGGCTAACATCTTCCTGGGTCATATCTGAATATTTGAATGGCTTTTAGTTCAGTGACTTATGTATGACTTTTAGTCCAGAGGTGGCAACAAAAACATTAAATTTCACAAATCTTCTCTGTAATATTTTACCACAATTGATTGACAAACGCTCGCTTTTTTATTGATCATATTTTATTGTAGAACCATTTTGTGTAAAAATAAAACAAATTGCGGTGCAAAATCCTAACTACGGGAGACATCCATGGTACGAGTTATGGGAAAACGTTAGAGTTGTCGGTTTTCTCGTCTCATCCTTTGTGTTGGATATTTTCATAGAAGAGTAAATATTACCAATAATGCTACTTATTAACATCTCATATCGGCGAGTGATCCAACAAAAAAAAATTAATCAAGACTGATGGCGCTGTTTTTTGTTTTTTTTTTGAAAATTTGGGAAATTTCCCAGGGGCTTCATGTAGAGTACCCCCAAAATTAAAATTTCGGTTTGAAATTCAAGCGGCTGCAACATTAGACAATATCAATTAGAGAATATCAATTTTGGAGAAAATCGGCTGAACTGTTGAGTAGCTAGCATTGTTCACGGACGGACGGATACTCATTCCTTGGAATTCCTAGGAATGTTATTTTTGTGAGCACAATTACAGTATTATCGTAGTTCCCTGGCAATAAATCAGTAGGCGTGACACCTACTTATTCCTGCAAAGAGCTCATAAATCAGTTGCTGGGGCAATTACCGCGCTTTACCACCAGCATTATCAAAAATGTATAGAAGAATGCTCATAATATCGTTGAGAGTAATAGAGACATGGGGCCGATCTTTACAAAAAAAGTAATCACTACGAGGCATTCAGTACTCTAAATAAATTTAGGCTGGAGCCATCAACCATCTTCAACATCGCAATTCATTCTCTGACAATATCCCCATCTGAGCAGGGCAGAGCAGACGGCTGCAGTGGCAAGTGGTCTGCGTTGAAAATTGAAATCTCTTGCAAGGCATATGTTTTCAAATTGGATAGCATGACTTCAAAGGTTGAAATATCAATCAATGTATTAGGACAGTAGAGAATACATAAATACCTATTACCTGATATGTTGTGTTTTTGTGAGCCCGTCTACTTCGAAACGCGACGGGTGTATTAAGGCTAAATGCACATTTGCCACCAAATTCGACGTTTCTTGTCTTGATGCTGTGATTCTAGTCTAGTCGTAGTCAATCTCAATCCGGAACATTTATTGTATCTCGGGGTCTGGCATCCCGTATCTCCGATTCTTTTTACATATATTGTAGAACAATGGGTGGATGGGGTAGATGCGGTTGGAGCATCAGCCAATTCGTCCATTAGGATGGAATTGGGGAAGCAACGCGCGCGGTCCGTGATCCATTAAGATTCTTCCCCAACAACCGAAATTGATCCGAAGGGATCACTGAAATGAACAAGAACGGCTGCCCTCCAGTCGAACGAGATCCGATGTGGAGGAAGTGGGAGTCTTCGACACAGATGTAGAGGTGGCGTCAAAAACCGTGCGCTCTCTGGATGTTAGATACTATATTGTAGCTACATAGCTTGGTCTAATTCAAGCACTGTCGGGACTGAACTACGGGCAGACTACCGGCAGACTGCTCTGATCGGTAGTTTTCCTTATATTTTTTCGATGAACATGAGGCGAATATCGGAGCAGTACTCTAATGAAAGGGCCACGGACCGCGCGAAATATTTCCTTCTTTAGTCTTGTTCCCTCCTCACACCTTATACATGCATTCACACACACACACACACACACACACACACTCATACATGCACTACACTGTCATACATGTCGGGTGAGCAGTTGGGAGATCAGAGCTTGTCCTGGCTGGAGCGGTGCCCTGCTGGTGGAGATATCTGGGTGAAGAAAAACACCCACAAGTCGGCATGAATATTGGCGTCGGATCTCGTTCCAGCGGAAGACGACCGTCACCCCCGAGGTATAACTTGCACAACACGAACGGGACCAATGCCCTAAGTAGTTGATGCTCTTTGAATCCATACTCTCACTTGGTGCACTACCGTAGGATTTGAACCTAAGTTCTCTCGGTCACCTCGGGTCGAAGAGGATTCAGTCGTGAACGCGCAACTACGTATGTTCTGGCAGTAAGTGTTGCAGTGAGCATGGGGGTAAAACAGTAATGGACCATTAATTTTATGATTTATTAATTTTTAGTTATCTCATTTTTATTTACCTTCGATACTTTTCCTATAAATTTTTTTGAACAGTGAACAAATTGAAAAGATTGTACCTTAGGTCAACAAATACTGTTATTCACTGAGAGCTCGTGTTTGTTTCTGAAGAGGAAGAAAGAAGTATAATTCTTAAACGTCTTAAAATGAAAAATACTAGATTAGATTACGTAGCTGATAAGTGAAATATTTTCCCTTGAGGTTCATCAGAGGGAAAGCCAGTATAAAAGGTTTTAAACACTGCAGCTGACTTTCTAATTCTACGCTCTCGAATTATGCATTATCGTATATTATGGTAGTTTATTTCAATACATGATCGTGTAGGTCATGTGTATTGCGAATTCAAAGTTTATACTTGACGGTCGCAATTTTTGCTCGGTTAAGTGCGTGCTTTTATGGCGCTGAGAATTTAAGAAAGATGTTCTCGAATAATTCTTCTCATCCGTTGTGAACAGACGTTGACCTCTTGTTCTTTCTGTTGAGGAAACGCAGTTGCTCAGAATGCCGCCTAGGCCGGCCTAAAAGGTGCTCTGTGGAACCGGTATGTAATACTCAGTGGTTGCCTTCTCCAGTGTCACACGGAAGACGACGCCCCGCCAGATCAAGTTTACGAATGGTCTCATCGAACGGCGTCTGCGGGCCAGCGCCCACTAACAGTGGAAATTCGAGCGAGCAGGGCTCGGATAATGCAGCTCCAGTGGGAGCGATCTGAACAATTGAGTTCCCTTAGGCGGAGGAGAACCGATATTGTCCAGCCCCTCTCGCAACTTCTCGATCTCCGTGAGATCTATTTCGCTGGGCATCTCTCTGTTTTTGCTTGTTTGTCTGTTTCTTACTTTCCCCTCTTCCCCTCCGTGTTCCTTTATATTTGTTCATTTATCTCCTCGTTCTCCCTCGTCTTTCTTATTTTGTTTTCTCTTTCGACTCCTTTTATTTTCCCTCTTCTCCTTTTTGTCTTCTTCTTTTCTTCGCCTCACATCTAAACAGTACAGCTGTTTCTGGGATCCCGGTATCGTTTGTGTACTCACCACACTGCACTGTATATGAAGTAGTATGTACGCAACACTTATCTCAGTACTCTGTAAGGAACATCTACATTAGATGTACCCGTATTTGATATTATTTACATAAATCAAAAGGAGGAATTTATAATGCGATTAGAATCTGTGTGGGAATGTGAATGACCTGGAGAATCGGCCCCTGGCTAAGGTCATGCACCTACATACGTCGAGAGGAAACAGCTAAACGTCCAATCAACCTCTAGAATTTATTTCGATGAATCTGCTTCGTTTATGCGGGGATAGTCAACCTTTGTAGCATATACCTTACATCATCCTCATTCTTCATTGCAATCGTCAGCGTGCGGCAAGGTTTTTAGATGTAGTTTTTAGTTGGCAAATATTTCACAAATTGCAAGGATACGTCAATAAGGTTGAATATTTCCAAAACATTCTTAAACATCGAAGGAGATAGATTTCTTTGTCTAAAATTTTAGTGTAAAAGAACAGTGAGTAGAAAAAAGTAATTTTCGTAATGGAACAAAAGGTCCTAGAAAAGGAACTTGAATTTTATTTGAATGTATATCGTACGAAAATGTCATTTTATAAATTATCAAAATGAGTTTTAACTTTTTAACACTATAGTTACTATAACAATGTGTCGAAAGAAAAAGCTTAGGCAGGCCGAAAATGCTAGATGCGGAGATTGGAATATGTCATTCTCGCCACATATCTTCCTTATCCCTAGACATGGATAATAAATAAAATCAGACCCAGGATTGGGAGCACCGCTAACAGCCGAAAATCTTATTAATTCGTCCCTAAAATACATGTGACTTGAAACAACGACAGAGACAACAATGACTGTTATCGGAAAATTTCATCACGTCTGTCATCGAGTCTGTCCTACACTATTTGTTGATATGAAGTTTCAATAAATACCAGGAGTTGTGGCAAATACTGACGTTGAAGATGGAGGTGGTGGAGGAATTAACAAGGGCAACAAGAAATCTTGACTAAATGCGTCGTCAACACTCTTCGTTCATCACAAATTCCACCTGATGTTAACAAAATTGGAGCCCCAGTGCCAAAAGCTGGAAAGCTATTGCACTCGCGGCTACCTTGCGGGTCAATTGAAAAGAAATATCTGTCGAATTAGTGTACTTTATCAATTAACCAGATATCTGCTGTAACTATTCAGTATTTGCCAAGCACACAAGTGGTTTGCGTCATAAATATTGCAGAAGGCTACTGTTTGACCCACTTTATATATAAAAATGTCGCGCGCGGTTCGTGGCCCGTTTGTTAGGGTACTACTTCGGGATTCGCCTGGTGTTGGTCGGAGAAACCACGGAAAACTACCGTTCAGAGCAGTCGGCCGCTAGCATTCTCCTCCAGACAGCGACAGAATTCGACCTAACTGACAATCTAGTGTCGAAAATGCTGCCACCATCGGGACTGGAACCTAGGACCTCCCAGTCAGAGGCACTGCAGTGGCCACTGGAAGGGAAGTTATTGTTTCGCTAGTGGGAGCGGCCGGGAGTGCGGTTGGCTTTGCCCTGGGAAGGCAAAGGTAAGGCGGAGTGGAGCGCTTTGCGTTGGCCGCGGGAAGCTGCGCCGCGCAGCATTCAACGCGCACTGAACTGCCCGATCAAGGTGAAGATTGAGACTGACGTATGGGCTAGTCTGAGGCCGCACCACAATGCCGCGTTGAGGAGAAGTTGGTCCACTGGTGAGGAGTGGCAGCCGTGGGGGCGGGGATTGGAGCCAGGGGTGGGGGCGGGGGCGGGGCGGCCACCTGCAGAAAAAGGCGGCGGCGCGGCGTGGCCCGTGGTGCGGTGCGGGGGCCCTGTAACTCGAGGCGACACTGCGGCTGCAGCCGCCGGCCCCGGCGCCGCAGGCTGCAACCGGAACTCGACGCACCGGCTGCGATAGCTCAACGACAACACTTTTGCTTCTTTTGCGTCGTTGATAGGGTCGTCCTAGGGGTTGTCCCAATGATAACGGAATTTGAACACTATGTATTTGGGTCAAAGTTAACCACTGGCTGGAGAAGTCTACTGGCTGACTGCACTCTTCGTTAGTTTTAGGTGATTTCTCCGAACTATACAATACGAATGTCTGTGCAGTACCTTAACAGAGAGCCTAGGAACGCGCGCAATCTTTCCTTCCTTATGCTTCTATCCTACTCTCCCACCTCGACTCCTTAAACATACACTTTCACATATACGCCCTACATTACCACATATGGAAGAGAGTAGGAGCTTAGAGGTTGAAGAGTCTTGAGCGAGGCCCCGCGAGGGAAGAGATCTGCGAAAGGAAACCACCCTGTAGATCGGTGCTAGATCTCACGTTTCGGGGGGGAACACCCTCAACGCTAGGGGGGAACATCCTCACTTCTCGGAATACGACATGCACCGCATTTACGGGGATAACGATCATGCTAGTTTAGGTAGTGCTAAAACCAAATTTATGAATCAATCAGAATTGCGAATCGTATTTTTGCTGTCTCGTATACATACATATATACGGAGTAATATATGTAGTATACAGAAAGTTATGTAGTACTGCGGAAAATCGATTTCGAAATTTCAACGGAAATATGTGTGGTGGTGTAGTGTAGTGTTGTGTAGTATATGTAAATGTAAGTGTAAGTAAGGTGTAAGATAAAACAATGAATGGGAAAGAAAGATCGCGCGTGGTCCGTGGCCCGTTTATTAGGGTACTGTTCCTGCATTCGCCAGATGTTAATCGGAGAAATAACGGAAAACTATCGTTCAAAGCAGCCGACCGCTAGAATTCTCATCCAGACAGCGACTGAACCCAGCTATCTAGCTGTGTCGAAAATCCTGCCACCGTCTGGACTCGAACCTATATATATCGATAGATAGATAGAGAGATAGATGGATAGATAGATAGATAGATAGAGAGAGATAGAGATAGAGAGATAGAGATAGAGAGAGAGAGATAGAGAGAGAAGAGAGATAGATAGATAGAGAGAGAGATAGAGATAGATAGAGATAGATAGAGATAGAGATAGATAGAGATAGAGATAGAGATAGAGATAGAGATAGAAGAGATAGAGATAGAGAGATAGAGAGAGAGAGAGAGATAGAGAGAGAGAGAGAGATAGAGAGAGAGATAGAGAGAGAGAAGAGATAGAGATAGAGATAGAGATAGAGAGAGATAGAGATAGAGATAGATAGATAGAGAGAGATAGAGATAGATAGATAGAGATAGATAGATAGAGAGAGATAGAGAGAGATAGATAGAGAGAAGATAGAGAGAGAGAATAGATAGAGAGAGATAGATAGAGAGAGAGATAGAGAGATATAGAGAGATATAGAGAGAGAGATAGAGAGAGAGATAGAGAGAAGATAGAGAGAGAGATAGAGAGATAGAGAGAGATAGAGAGAAGATAGAGAGATAGAGAGAGATAGATAGAGAGATATAGAGAGAAGATAGAGAGAAGATATAGAGAGAGAGATAATTTATTATATAATTCAAATCCTTTGTCAAATAGTCTATTTTTTGCTTGTACAGTTTTATAGAAATTAATTACAAATAGTGCTTGTCTTGTTTCACTCAGAAGCACTGCAGTGACATCAGCAGATGCCCTAAGCCACCTATCCTGGAGGTCTGGAGGAGAGATGGCAAAAATCGGCTCATGTGCGAGAGGGGCTCAGAACTGCTCAATCATTAAGAAACGGCTCTTTTTAATGACTAAGTGAGTGACTTTTTAACCATTAAAGTACATTGTCGAGTATAAAAGTTTCGCTACGATTTTTGGGTGTCACTTTCTCATCTTTGCGTACATGTTTAGTTCAATAAATGTACATTAAAGATTCCCATTATATTTGCGAAGTGTTTTTAAATGTTTTACTTATGAAAACAAAGTATTATTTGCTCTTGAATAAACGGATTATATTACCTATTAGATTCATGATATAATATTATTGATATGGTCCAATGCACAACAGTTGTTTTAAAAAAGGTAATTTAAGTGTAGAGCAATACTTCATACTTAATTTTTTTTTTAAATTAGCTTCTGTCACAATATCGGTAACTAGCAAGTTAATGCATATAAGCGTATTTCTTTATTAGATATGGATTTAAGTTAAGTCAGTTGTTTAAAAGGAAAATTGTAAATCCTGGATTTAAACAATTATAATTTCAATAACTTTATTGTCATATTTTTCTTATCTGGAATAACTAGGTTACATCAATCAGTGGCTATTAATGAACAACCAAAAACTGCTTTTTGTTTTTTAAATAAAATCAGTGAACACCGCCGACAAATACTTGACACTTATCGTCATTTACAAATGCAAAGAGAACTGTTCCGATTCACACCTCGCCCCGAGCCATCAGCCCGCTCAGCTGAGAGCCGGAGAGCGCGTTGTCTCAGCCGGGAGCGAAAGAGCGCCAAGAGCGGAAAGAGCAGAAGTGTGGCGTTGGCAGACGGCTCACAGAACGCGCTCTTTGAGCTGCCCCTCCACGTCAGCCTTGACTTCTCCCACTACTCGACGCTCGTGGGCAACGAAGGACCCAAGAGCCTCGGTTCTTTTGAGTGGATCATGAACCGTTCTTTGAGATGAGCCGGCTCATTTCAGCTCACGTGAGGAAATCGCCCATCTCTAGGCTGAAACTTAGTACAGCGCACAGAGGAACAGGACCGGATAGGGGTTCTTCGGAGCTGCAAGTACAAAATCGTGTTGGATCACTTCCGAAAAAAATCCTCCAGATTTATTAAAAAACACTACAAAAAATAATTTTTTTGTACGAATAGAAATGACCGGCTGAGGTGGTTCAGGACATCAACTGATGCCACTTAATCGGAAAATCCTAGGGTTCCTGACGGTAGCCGGAATTTCGACTCTAGCTAGATAGGTTTGGACACTACATCAGTAGTTTACCGATCAACACCAGGCGAATGCCGGAGCAGTACCCTAACAAATGGGGCACGGACTGGGTGCAATCTTTCCTTTTTCTTCCGTGTTCTATGCTATTTATTCCCTTGTACACAGGCTCTTACACTTGCTTGCCACACATGTTGTGAGATAGACAGGAGCTTAGAGCTTGTCGCGTCTGGGGGCGATCTCCCACTAGATGGAGATACTTCACCCGATGGCGATTAGAGATCGTCGCTGGATCTCACCACCAAGTGTCTTTCCTGTGATAAAAATATGCTCGGTCGCGGCAGCATATATGTTAAGATACACTGTTGCTAACCTGGGGAACCCGGGTTCGAATGAGGATTGAGGATTTTTATCCAGCCAGGGCAGTCCTATAGTCCACTGTCTTCTTTTCAAATGAGTACCAATCTTTACTGGCTTTATTATATATTAGGTAAAATATCCTGATGAAACATTACGCTTGCCACGCCATCTTCACTCATTCAGACTATCTAGAGACACCAGTCACGTCTCTACAATTATGTAGAGGGCCATTGAAGTGGGTAATAACCGGAAAAATGCTGAAAGAGGGAATTCCTAACATACTCTAACGCTTAGCAGTTTAAAACTGCAGTACTAAAAGTTAAAGGTTAAAAAATAAATGTATTTTAATTACCTGTCCCTAATCACATAATTAAATGCAAACTTTTAGGTACGATTTACTATTTTATTAACGATTTTTTCCAATGAGTAATATATTTTATGATTTTAAAAAATATATTACTCATATTTTTCGAGGCGTGAGGCCACCCAAGATAGAAGGCCTCTAGCCAACTGCGTACTTTACTTGTAGGTAAATCTTGCCCTTTCGTTGAGCTCCGTCAGGACTCACGCGATTCTTAACGTTGGCACTGAATCTAAGGGTGCGGCCGCGGTTCCAAGAGCTCGCTGAATTTTTGGGAGTAATGATATACAAGCAACTCAACTATCTTCGGAAAGTTGTAAGCAGTTAGCCGAACGTTGACGACGAATATAAACTTCACTAATAGTGAACAAATTTGGAAAATAAATTTATTTATTTTCTCTTTTCACAAACACAAGTTTGAATTTACATCAACTCATTGACATCAATTCATTATTTCGACGTAATTATTATATAATGCGAGAATATAGTTTCTTTTAAAATATAAATTCGTTATTTTTCATTTCTCAGTAGAATTTACAGTTTTGTATGTATCCCTACTTTTGTACGAATCCGTACGTCCGCGTAATGGTGTTTTAAATCCTCTTATGTGAAAGGGTTTAAAGCAATACTTCAGGCATTTATTCAAAAGCAATTATTAAGATTATTTTTACTTTCACACCCTTACTTCGTCAAAAGTGAAAGTGATGTAATTGTGCGCTGGAAACCGGCGAATTTTCGACAAAAATCTCTTTTTGCTGGACCCTGGAAAAAGTGGATATATCCGGTTCCTAAATTCAAATCTTGTTCTAATATATAGTAAATTACTTCCTCTTAACACGCTATGTAGTCAAGACCCATTACCATGGGTCATTGATACCGCAAAATCGATTGACGGCAAAACGTCCGTCCGTCCGTCCGTATCTCCATCAGGCCATCCGTTCGTCCGTCTGCCCGTCCGTCTGCCCGTCCGTCTGCCCGTCCGTCTGCCCGTCCGTCTGCCCGTCCGTCTGCCCGTCCGTCTGCCCGTCCGTCTGCCCGTCCGTCTGCCCGTCCGTCTGCCCGTCCGTCTGCCCGTCCGTCTGCCCGTCCGTCTGCCCGTCCGTCTGCCCGTCCGTCTGCCCGTCCGTCTGCCCGTCCGTCTGCCCGTCCGTCTGCCCGTCCGTCTGCCCGTCCGTCTGCCCGTCCGTCTGCCCGTCCGTCTGCCCGTCCGTCTGCCCGTCCGTCTGCCCGTCCGTCTGCCCGTCCGTCTGCCCGTCCGTCTGCCCGTCCGTCTGCCCGTCCGTCTGCCCGTCCGTCAGTGATCAACGCTAGCGTCTCAACTTTTTAGCTGGATTTTTCCAAAATCCAAAATTAATATTCTCCAATCAATTCAAAGGAAATCGAGGCCCTGCGAGTTTGAAACGAATATTTTAATTTTTGGAGGTACTTTACGTGAAACCTCAATTACACACCAAAATTTTCTCAAAAATGCCTCCAAATTTTTTGTTAAATTTTGTTTTCTGATAGCGCAGGTCTCATTTTCGTTTAAATCCCTGATTTTTCGAAAATTGCATAAGTTCAAATTTTTTCGGCGACATCCTCCAACTACAATATTGAAGATACAGTTTTTTCTTTAATGAAATCTGTTGTTGAAAGAGATCTTGAAGTAAGTTCAGGTACAATTTTTCAAAAATATTAGTTATTTTCTAGTAATTTAGCGTGAAACTGAGGAAGTTTTCAAAGAATTATTTTCTAAAATTTTGTCCAAAATTTTTCTTTAAATTTTCCACTTTCGTATGTATCAAAGAGTGATAAAAATTGGCGCTAGTCCTATATCCAGCGAACTCCGTTTTCGAAAACTGCAAAAAGTTAAAATTTTAAAACTGCAAATATGGAGATAAAGATTTTTTTCTTGAATAGAGTATGTTCTAAAAAGATCATTGAAAAAGGTTATTTGCATTTTTCAAAAAAAGTAGTTGTTGCATAATTTGAGGTTTAATTAAATGAAAATTATAAAAAATATTTTCTGGAATGCCGTTACATTTTTTTCTTTACATACCAACAGAACAACGGATGCTTAAAAGATTGGCTCCGGTGTCATTTTCGTTGAACCCTGTGAATTTTTAAAATTGCAAAAGTTAAAAATAATGCGAGAAAATATGCGCTGTGGACTGTATTTGTGCTGTAGCACTACTAGTTAATGTAAAGGGACTCACGAAAAAAGTCTTTAAATTTAATATAATGCAAACGGTAACATGAATTTTGATTTTGAACCATGCTTTACATAGTAAATAATAGGTACAAATATCTTGCAGAAATGAAACGAAGCAAATCTATTTACAGGTGTCTCAGAATAAATGTTACAAACGTTTAGGACGAAGTGTCGAAAATTTTCATTTTTTCTAATAAATATATAGTGAGGTATAATTAAGTTATATATGTGACGTGTATCAGGGAAGTGCTCACGAACTAGTGTCCGGCAGATAACGTTCTGATGCAATGAAAGGAATTTCGTGTACCTGCCGAGCATCGGTGCATATGGATTTTTCTAACAATCAGGGGAAATATCAAATTGGAATGGGTGTTTGTTAAAATGGATCTAAGGCATCAAAAGGGCGTTTTTGAGTTAATTACAGATTCGAATTGCCTGAAGGAAGATACCTATCCTGATATGGTAATCCGTTTTCCTTGTGCCATCCGTCACTAACGGTGAGACTCCTTTCAATCCACTAATCGAGACAAACGAGATGGAATTCTACGCGTCTTGGTGTTTTGGTAGGGAGCTGGTAATATTTTGCTAATCCATTCTGAAGATTCTAAGAAATTTATATAAAATCGTGTGTTTTGTCATTTTAGGCAACTATAATGCGTTGTGGGTGACTTACGGTATCGGCGAGGTGATAAATACCTCATTCGATCCCTCTCTACAAGATATATCGATTGTTACAATTCTTATTCTGTTCTTTCTAGGATATATTAGAAGAATTCTAGAAAAACACGTGTTTTATGGTTTAGAAGTGTGGAGTATTGTGTGTACCGCATGTCGTCATAGAATCGTGTAATATATGTCAGTGGCGACAAACAAGAGTTTTTTGATGTATGAAGGAAATTATATACGCAAGAAAGATGAGTAAAAATGTGCGATTTCAGTAATTATAATAAGATGTAATAATGTAATAATAATGTAATAAGATGTCATAATTCAACAAATTTTGCAATCGACACTATTTCATGAAACTTTCTTAGCCTAAAATTGAACGACCCGGGCAACTGTGTGTGGAAAATTTATTTTCATTATGTGTTTGAAAAGCACAAATAAAACCTCTGAACATGAAAATACTATCCAGACGCGTCATGCGAAGCTATTTTTAGTGATAAAACGACCCTCTCGACGCCCTTATATCATGGTATATCAGCTCATGAGTTTTCATATTTTATTGTAAGAAGGGACCTCGGTCATTGATTCGGATACCCCTTAACATATAATGTCGGGAGCTTGAATTTGCGAAAGATTTGTAATGACTATTACTGGGAATTGTTTGTAATTACATGCAAAAATTTCTACTAAAAATATTAATTACAATTTTTACATTCTCGTGTACGTAGGTAAATACGGAGTAATACACGCAGTATAGGGAAAGTTATGTAATCTCACGGAAAATCTATTTCGAGATTTTAACGGAAATACATGTTTTGGGGTCCCTTATTACCGAAAAAGTGCCTTTTTCAAAACGTCCCTCCGCCTCTCGTCTGTGAACAACACTATACTTGGCATCCAAGGCATCTGAGGGTAGTATCTTCAAGATGGAATATGGCATGGCTTTTCGCGTCTTTTTCAGTCGTGCCGCTAGAGTCGCTTGGTCTGCTGCAGTGCTTGATAGGGTCGCGATCATACTTGTGGCATGATCAAGAAAGACGCAAAGAGTCGTGGGATATTCTATCTTGGAGATTACCCTTAGATGCCACTTTAGAAAAACCCAAGTATATGTAGCGCCTAAACTATGCGTAGGATTTTTTCAAACTGAATACTCCCGGGTCAATCTGGCCTCACTCGACGCTCTGCGATTCTAAAAAAAAAAATTTTAATTTTTGGGGGTTCTTTACATGAAGCCCCTGGGTTATTTTCAAACTTTTCTCAAAAGTGTTTCAAACTTTTTCTTAAAACTTCTTGTAAGAATAGAGTAAAATAAATAAAGTATAACTTATAAAGATTGCTAAGTCTGAACTTTTGAAAATTGCAAAAGATTGAATTTTTTGGCGTTTTCCTACAGTTACAAAATTGAAGATTTTCCCTTCAAGTAATTTTTTTCTCTAGAAATTAGTTCTTTCATTAAGGTCATGTACATTTTTGGAAAATGTTAGTAATTTTCGCGCGATATAATATTTTCCGCGCAATTTTCGCGCAATATTTTTTAAAATTGCACAAATATGTCCAATATTTTAAAAAAATGTACTTGTCCGTCCGGGAGACGCCGCGTGCAAGGCACAGGTGCCTATGTTTCGGCTGCCATTCTGCGACCTTAGGGCGTAATGAGAAAGGTCGCGGAATGTCGGCCGAAATGTCGGCACCTGTGCCTTGGACGCGCCGTCTCCCGGACAGACAAGAACATTCAGACTTCTGCCGCAGAAGGTTACGCTCTCAATATTAAAAAATATCAAAAACAAAAATTTCTCAAAAACCGCTCAAAATTGTTTTCTTTAAATTTTTGGTAGGTAGCGCTAAATGTAGTACTGAATGAGATAACATTAACTTCATTTTCCTGTTTTATCTGTTTTTTTTAATTACGAAAATATATTTTTTTTTACTTGTCTCTCACGTCGTTAATATTTACATTAGCGGGGATTTGAATACATAATTGAATTTAAAATACATTTGCTTTAAATGATACCTTACAAACGTTTCTCGAAAACTCAAACATTTTTCTGTAACAATGAGCTCGAAATACCGCATTTTCACAAATGTTTAAAAGCAATTTTCTCGAAAACTACTACAAAATTTTTTGAACAGCTAGTGCTAAAAGGACATAATAACATGGCATATTTTTACTTCGATGTATTCTTTAGTTTAAAAAAAAATAAACATGTAATTTTCTTGAAATATCTTTCACGCCGTTAATATTTGTATTACCAGCAATTTGTATACATTATTGCATTTGCGAGTACAAATGCTTCAAATAATTTCCTACATAGTTTCTCCAAAATTCAAAAGTTCTGGGAAAAAATGAGTTACAAATTGCGCATTTTCAGAAACGTTCAAACTTTTTTTCAAAAAAAGGCTCCAAATTTTTGAACGAAAATTGCCATATTGGATGAGGTTTTACTTTTCTACATTAACTTAAAGTCAATTTGAGTTCTATATTAGTGAGACCGAAAAATTGAGAAAATATAAACACAATGTACTTTAAATGTCTATAGATAGCAGCTGAGAAGAGGGTGAAAAGCCTAGATCAACGAATTAGAAAACTAACTAGTACGAGAAAATCTGCGCCATTTTGTAGCACAACTAATTTAAACTTAAAAGCAGGTTACCGTACGTGTCTTCTGTGTATATAACCTGAACACTAGTCTGGCCCATTTATATTTATATCATTAAGGAGAAGCCCGGAGAAAACCGAATGAGGTTGCTTCCTTTCTGCTCGACTACATCAATAATGCACTACGGCATCTACATTGCAGCAAAACGATTCATATAGTAAAATACCAATAAATAAAGCGAAGCTTTTTGTCATTCAGAAGGTGTGCCTCTATTTTCTTCAAAACTACTCTGACTTACAAGAAGAAATTTTGCAAAGGTCGACAGCACCTGGTGAATATCATGATTTGGATGACTGATGACACGACAGATATTATAATTTTGCTCAACATTTTGAAATTTTTCTGGCAGTTCGAAATTTCTAAAATTCTTTTTAACATTTCTTGTAGTCACTCCTTCCGAAGAAATCACTAAGACATATAAGAAATTTCTCCAACCGGAAAATGCTTTTCAATTGCATTGCAATCCCTCATACTTCTTGATCTGGTCTAATTCAGTTTGCTTATGTTATGGGTCAAAGAAATTGCAATATCATTTATAGAGGCTCCCTTATTGGTGTTATCAATGAAGATATCAGACTTGTTATAACCTACTGTTTGGATCGTGATAACAGAATGGTCCAGTACATCACATGCTTCTTTGTCTCCAATACCAGGACTGGAGAATATTTGTATGGTATAGGAGTGTCAAAAACACCTTTTATGCAGGAAGTTTTTACTGTATCAGTTTTGCGTGTTGGTTGTGTCTTCCAAGATAGGCATTCTCTGATAATGCTGGACGGTCTACCATAGTGCGTTCAATTGATTCGCCATATGTAGAACATTTTCTGTGCTTGTCTATTACATTCACCTCATTACATTTTTTTTGTGTTTCTTCATTCGCAAACCCTAACTTGGATAGCCATTACAAACCTTTCAGTCTCTGGGCATAAATATTCACTTATTAAACAATTCAGAGGCGCAGCTTTATCAATATATTGTTCTTCTAGAAAATTGTGGAAAATTCCGTGCAGTGTTTTTCCCTTCCAAGATATTGGTTGAATTTGGAATGTTTATCGTTATGTTACAAGAAAGTTCAGGGGAGTGTGACCTAAATAAATTTCAATAACCTGCTGCATAATTTGGCCAGAAGAGTAGATCAGTTTACTTTTTATATTCTGTTTTTGCTTCTTACATATCCAGTGTATATTCAGTAACCCTCTTCCTCCAACTTTTCGGAGTAGACAGGGTCTGAGGTTAATATTGGCTCGACCGAGGTGTTGATGAATCTTAAGAGTATACTGTTCTTATCCGATAATTTGGTGGTGAGTGCTTTTGTTATTTTACGTCGGTACTTTTACATGAAAGTTTTATGTAGATGGGTGTGCTCGATCGATCGTGGAGTTCTACATATTCCAAGATACTTATACATAGCACCGAATTCCAATTCTTCAACACCTTGGAACTGTTGGTTCGTTTGTAATGTTTACCGTTTTAAGTACATTTTTCGATGCCAAATGACATGTTTATAACTTTACTAAAGATTGCCAAAGAATTGATCAAGGACTGCTGTTGTTTCGTGGTTCCTTGATAGTGTTTCAGGTCGTCCATACAAATGGAGTGATATTTTATCTTGTATCTCAGCTTACTTTCATTCTGTAATGCAGATGATGGATTGATGGCTAAACAAAACCTCATTGAAGAGAGGCAATCATCTTGGAATAGTCCTCTTCTAATGTTAATGGATGAAAGTTTACCATTTTCAATATGAAGGTTTGTTCATCATCGCCTTCAAGCATTTAATAATTTCAGGGGAGATGTGAATTTCAAGAATTTTTAATAGCTAGTCATTAGAGACTGTAACATACGCCCTGGTGTAATATATACATGTAGATTTCGATTATTATTATTATTATTATTATTATTATTATTATTATTATTATTACAATTATTATCATTATTATTAATTGACTACAGTGAGAAAGTGTTTACAGTGATTTAATATGGCACAGAAGTAGTATATTATGGCTTGATTGTTAAAAGGTATGCAAGCCGTCATATTATAAAATGTTTTTCTCTTCGAAAAACATTACAATGATCATGTAACAATGTGCCTTGCAATCCACGTCCAATTAACTATTTACTCAAAATTACTCGAGTTGTTTGGTAGAAATTGAGAGAATAAGGTTTTGAGACAGATGTTTTGCTTGCATCTAGCCGAGAATTTGGGGGATATTTAATTTTAATGATCACAAAAAGTAGTACCTTTTCAAAACGCGATGTAAACAGGAGAGAACGATTGTCTGAAAAATCTCGTATTTGCCTATTGCTTATGAGGAACCTGTATAAATTCAAAAGAATTACGACTCCTTTCTTTGTTGGTGTTGGTTGATCCCCTTTACTACAGTTTATACCAAACATTGTTATTTGTTTTGACGAAACACCACAAATATAATGGAAGTAGAAAATATTGAAATAATTAAAAACAAATTGAAATTTGTATATGTTTGATTAAATATTTCCACTGCTTTAAATAATTCATATCACGTAGATGCTTGATAACTTTCACGACCTATCTTACACATTATTGTGTTCTCTAATTTGGGCACGGGCTTTTGTTGTATTCTATAAGCTTCGTATTATATTATTTTGTATGATACAACATTTTGTTTTATTGTAATTTTCTAAGTGACATTTCCTGAATACAGTTGAAACTGCACCATTACCCAAGAACATGTGCACTCTTAACTCTTACAGATAATAAAATAAATGTTTGCAAACTTCCTGTATACGATTATTCACTATTTTCTTTTTCATTAATACAGCGGTTATATCTTTCTTATATTTTCTTAATTTTTTTGTCAAAAGATTCCTTTTCGCTTGCTCAGAAACAAGCACGAGGATGTATTAGAACGAAATGCTGGCACAGTCTATGGAAAATTTCCAATGCTGTCATCCCCAATTCTCCTCTCAGGTCACTTGGTGACTGGTATTGTGAAAATGACCTTGCCTTTTCTTGGCAGTTGAAGTAGTAATGTAGTGTGGTCCCTGGAGACTTTCGAAGATTATATTTGGATGCAAGCGGAAGCAGACGACAGCGTCACTTGGAGGCCCGTTACGGTCGTCGCCCTCTATCTGGGCCTCTTCGCGTTGCGCTTTGGAACAGTGTAGCTCAGTGCAAGTCACTCGCCACGAAATTCATTTTGGTTTTCAGAAAATTCGAAAGTCCATATTTTAAGCCTTTTTAAAAAATATAATAAAAATCATTAAAAATATTAGCTTGGAATTGTGTTACTAAAGAGTATGAGGGATGAAACGATCTCGATAAAGAACTTCTTTATTTTTATTTATTCGAAATTTCCCATGCATCAGCCGTAATCAAACACTGGGAGCTGAGCTTAAGGTGAGAAGGACAACCCTATCTTATCCATGTTAATTTTATGATTTTTAGGTACACATATATAAAACATTTTACTCAGAGGGTTGATTTTTTAAATATTTAACATTTAAACATACTTTATTGCAAATCAGTGCAAGAATCTGATATACAATTATTCGTTTTGAACAGCAATTTTTATTAAATTATGAAAACAATTACATATTTTTTTTTGCTGTTTTGACATTAAGCAATGTAGATTGTGCTGAAAAAAATTAAGCATGTGCTACTATTTTTCCCGGAGATAAATGTTCCTAAAGTTAAAAAAAACACGAATTTGAACAAATTGTCTTCAAAGATTTCGTGCTGAATTTTGCATGTACTCAATACCTTAGTGCATTCCTCTCCCATATTCTGAGTCATCTGAAACCTCCTAATTGTTTCATTTCATTTTAGATTCTTGATTTTTATTTTGAATTACGAGATCATTTATTGGTTTTCGCACTTGCTTCCACGTTGTTTGGCATTGCCTTGGATGAATATTTCTTTCAACAGACATTCCTAATTATTTCATTACTACATTAGGCGTTTAGTTACACAACAATACTTTTCTTTTCTTATTCAACACAATTACTTCTATAAAACTTCTTCCAACAATACAACTACAACAATGCAATTACTTCCATTCTTATTCATCACAATACGCGTTTTATATAGAATAAACAAAGGAAACATGCTAGACGTAAAGTAACAGTGCAGCCATGAATTGCAAATATTTTGAACTTTGCAAATATCAAATAAATAATATTTTTTCTCATTTTCGAAGGGTTACACCCACTCTTTAAACGCCCTGACTACTGTATTGTTCCAGTAAAAGCTTTTTAGGGAATAAAACGTAGTAAAACATGCATTAACTATATAAGAGAATGTTCAGGAGAGGACAGAAAATAAAATGGCGCAAATTTTGGAAAATCAATTTTCCCATCGAATTTTTCTCTCCTCCTACCACAGTGAGAAAGAAATTTTGGAACAAAAAGAACAAAATCCTTTGTAAGTATTCTGAATGTAGAAATTGATTGGAGGAAATTATTGAAAAAGTCAATTGATCAATTCAAGAATTTCAATTGTTATTTTTATACAAGTAATTTTATACTTCATCTTTAAGTCGTTCGTATTTTCTGTGTCTTGGGCATTTACATACTTTATGTTCTCATTAATGGCAAAAATACATGATGTTCTAGTGAAATATACTTTCTTTATAAGGAATTTACGTTGTAAAAATCACCTGCTTCTTTGAAATATATTAACAAATGTTTTATGTCACTGAGAAATTTTTTTTTTTTTTTTTCGATTTTTTATTTATTCGCCTTATTTATAATGTCCAGAAGGTTTTCTTGTAGTGAGTGGAAATTCGGGGGATATTTCTAAGTATTGCCGAGGAAGAACAATAGTTTTCCGTAACAAACAAAGAAGAACGCAAATTAGTGCGCAAAAGGTCTGGCAGTTGTTAGTAACGGAATTGGAAAAGGAAGAAAGAAGAAAAGGATAAGAAACCCTACAGGAATCTGTTTCTGAGGTGGAAACAGTGAATAAATTATTGATTGTTTAAATTTTGAGGACCTCGCTGGCGTCGGTTTTCACTACCTGAAATGACCCACCCAAATAATATACATATCTTTTTCTGGGATGTCATTTTAAATTTTCAGTTCAAAGGTGTAATTTTTTTAGGCAATCAAAAACTCATTATTCATATTGTACCGGAGAAGTTACGTTTTGCATACTAATGTGTATACCTCAACAGGAACTTTTTAACTATTTAAATAAAAATAAAAACAAGAATACATTACCAATTTTTAAAAAGACATCAACGCAAAATACTACAAATTATGGGTTTTAATATCCTTAAGAAACGGCAATATTTTCTCGCTTTGAACCTGGTTTGATATTATCGGCTGCTTAAGCTTTTTACTTTCTCGCATACTCCTCTCGTACTGAAGATAAAGTATTTTGAGGCTGAAGCTCTAAGGGGCAATTTTTCAACGCGTAAAGATCGTATGGTATGCCTCTGATTCCGAAAAAGTGAATATTCTTTCTCCTATATGTTGCAAATTACTTTATCTAATACATTACAAAGTCACATTTGTGGGTTCTCTGTACCAAAAAACTTGTTTGTGGCAAATCGTCTGTGTGTCCATTTGTGCACCTGTCTTTGAACAACATTAGCGTAAAGAAGCCCACGAACAGAGTGAAGTTGAGTACGCAGTGGAGCGATGGCTGGTAAACGCGCCATCTACCCAAAGGTTTTTGAACTCTGACCCCCGAACTTGCGAATAATGTTTCTCCGGGAGGTCACGAAAAGAGGAGAATATTCACCCCTCCAAAAATTTCGCCAGGCGCGATTACCATAAGTATCGCGGCGCGCCTCAGAGGAACCATCTATGATTGCAGCAGCGACGGCGACTAGACTAATCTCTCTATGATTGCAGCAGCGATGGCGACTAGACTGAGCTTTCTATGATTGCAGCAGCGACGGCGAGTAGACTGAGCTCTCTATGATTGCAGCAGCGACGGCGACTAGACTGAGCTCTCTATGATTGCAGCAGCGACGGCGACTAGACTGAGCTCTCTATGATTGCAGCAGCGACGGCGACTAGACTGAGCTCTTTGATTGCAGCAGCGACGGTGACTAGACTGAGTTCTGAAGGCGATTGTAACTTGATAGCATAGGAGTTAGTTTTAACTTTGTAGTTAAGTTAGCTTGAGAAGCGTGTCTTCGAAAGTGATGTAATTAAGAAGTGTAGTGCACGAACATTCTTCGCATTAACATTCACAATATTTGAGAGAGCAAGTGAAGTGACTGTTTGACTTCGAAATACTTTCAAATTTGTGAAAGTCGCGCAGAAGGACATTAACTTTATCCAGCATCTCATATTACACGCTAAGACCACACACGCCCAAAGTGTGGCAGGTAGGCCGAGCATTTAAAACATAACTTCAGCAACATTAATTATTCGAGGCTGGAAGCACGAACAAACTTGTACGAGGCGCCGCAGAAGGACGACCCCAGGAAGAGCGTAGCGTAGGTGAGAAAGATTAAGACAGGAACGAGAATCGTACGAGTCCGGAGAACGGGAGAAGGGAGTGGAAATTGTAGGCGTAGCGGAGTCTAGAGTTCGAGGGAAGGAAACTAGTAACGTCGTGGGACAGCAAGCGGAGTAGAGTGGCGACGCGGGGCTGCGAGCGGCAGAAAATCCCCAAGGTTACCTACAGGCGAGCGATGCGGAGCTGTTGAGGTAAAAGAACTGGCAACTTCTATGCGGCGATCAGTTGTGGAAAGAGAATAGCCGTAAAATACACGACAATCCGTGTTAAGAGTGGGTGAAAAGTCCAGAATAGGTGGGAGAAGTATCCCGAACGATGTGAGTGGCAGTTTCAAGTTCATTTACTGCGCGTGTTATTGAATTCATTCAAAGAGGCCTTGTACAATTTTACTTAAATAATTCATGATTTTCACATGTTGTAAGTTGATATTATCTGGAAAAGTCAGTTTATTGTATTGTGTTAAAAGTAATTGCTTTCTGTGATATGTAAAGGTGTCAGATTTAAGTAACGTGTATGTTACGTTTTATTGTTTTTTTTCTCTTTAAAGTTCACAGAATTATAGTAATGCGAAGCCCAAGGCTAGCACCTGTGAACGGGATACCTTAAAACAAGTGTAAAATTCATTTTAAAAGCCGTGCACGAAAAACTAGAGAGTAGAAAGAGTAAAATAATGTGGTAGATGAAAATTCAGAAAGAGAAATGAGCAAATTGTAAATTGTAATTGGTGGAAGTGTGGTCAGGCAGTCCAGGTGACGCTAATTTTTTTGTTTTGCCTTGTTTTCTGTTGTTTTTTTCAGTGACCAACTACTTAAAGTGCATTATTCTGTTATATAATTATGTCACTGTAATTTTTGCATTGAATATATGCTCATTTTATTCGTATTTTATCTGATTCATTGTGTCAAGGGTTCAGACCTTTCTCCTACCCAAAAGATCCTGCTTCTTGAGAATTTTAAGCTCGCTTCACGGGCATTCATACTATCACGCCCGAGCCACGTGTGGAAGGTAGTAGGTGGGTGTGTTAGAATATTTTATATATATCTTATATAACATATAATATATATCATATATATAATATATATGATATATTTTATATATATATCAAAATAGAAGTTCCTTTTGTAATCTTACAAACACTAAATCACAAACACTTAAAAACAATAATTTTTCAAAATCGCCTCCACATTTTTTATTTAAATATTTTACTCTTCAAGCAAAGTACGTCTACAAAAATACCCAATTATCATCAAACTCTCTGAATTTTCGAAAATTGCAATACAAAATTTACGCATTAATGCTAAACCTAAAAACCTGGTTTCCAATCAAGGCGTGGAAAAAAATTCTGGTTGGAAACACAGGTTCAAGAAATAATACGATATCGCATAGCTGTTAAAAATAATGTGAGGAAAGATGCGCTGTTGTAGCTCTATTAGTTTTAGTATGTCAATGGCTTAGTATGATCTCACGCTACAATGTAACGTTCCTTGACCAGCTATACTGTGTGCATACAGCCTAAGAAGCATGTGTCCCAAGAAAAGGAACTTTCTAAAATTGTTTGGGACTTGAAACATTTTCTAACTTTTAGCCTTCACAAATATCAGGGGTTTATATTGGATAAAATACGAAATAAATGAAAGAAGGCATCTTCTGCATCGAACAGAATTTAAAATAAGATCTGTTACATTGATTTTTTTTTTAAATTTTAATTTGGATAATAATAACACAGATATAAAAAATTAATTAATTTTGAACAAAATTTTCACCATGTTAAAACAAACATCTGTCACGTTCATAGTAAATACTGGGTCTTCAAACCTTTTTTTTAATGGGTCCATCCATTACATGACCGGAACGTGATCCAACCCACTTCAAAATTTCATCATAAATGATTCAGTAATGAATCATAAATCGAATCATAAATGAATCGCTTTTACTGCCTACCGTCTTTTCATTGCCAAATTTAAGTTCATACTAATTTCGCTTCATCTGTACGCCATTTCTTTTCAAAATTTCTTAAGCCGGTTACAGAAAATCTTATTTGGTATTGAGAAACGATCCCTTGCTTTTCGAATTGTCATTTTGTTTAAACGAACTATTCCGACAACCTGCTTCATATTTTTCACTACCCAAGAATTCATCAATTCCCCCGATGAAATGAAAAAATCCTTGAAAGAAAAATTTTATTTATATTTAAATGTACTTCCCGACACAAACTATGCTCTAGCTAGGTCGAATTCAGCCGCTATCTGGAGAAAAATTCCAGCGGCGATAATCGTTATGGCAGAATTCAAGAAGACTGTTTTCATCAAAATATTTAATCTATTGTACTGTCATACTATGGTATATTATTTGTTGTTCTTGAGCATTGAGCATTATGCTGTTTGGAAAACCATTATATTTGGATTTGTTCAGCAGCACTTTTGTCGAGGCAGGCCACTACTTTTATTACTACTTAATTGGAACACATTTTCAAATTATAATGTTATATAGTTAAAATTATAGCATGTTATTGCAGGATTACTTAACGGACCAAAGACCATATGCTTCAAGAGGAAAAAAGAAATGTAGATTTCATTGGAATTCATATTGTGTTGCGGTGTTGGATCCCGGATATGTGGTACACAGTTTCGTCGAGACACGACGTCAGTATGTTGACGGGCAGTGGACGAATATTATAAATTATGCGAGTGAGTGAAGCAGGATGGAAATGTTCAAAACTTTTTCAAAAATTGCCCTGATGAAAGTTTAATATAACTCGAAAGGCCGAGCTTGTTTTTGACATCTGTAAAAAATTAGTGTAAAGGAAGTTTTAGAAAAGAGGGAAGCGATTGAAAGTAGTTAAGAACCTTTGAGGAACGTAGAAACGCAAAAAAAGAGAGGAGGGAGGAAAGACGTGAACGGGGAGAAAAGCATAGTAACAAGTAATAAAGAAGTAGGATGAGGATAATGTGAGCTCAAAGCAGAACGAATGTCCAAAACGAAATAAAAGCATGAGGAAGCAGAAAGAGGAGAAAACGACCACGCACAACGAAGGGATGGGCATTCCAAGACACAAATAAAGACGAACAACTCAATGAAGAACGTGAATGTGTAAAGTGTGCCAGAAGCGTGTTCCCTCGAAGACGTCAAATATAGGAAAGGCTACATGAAAAAAAAAAAGACAAGGGATTGTGAAAACCGAAAGAAGTGTGTGATTAAGGACCCGTGGACAAAGAAAAGGGGTTAAGAGAGAAGGGGTTGAGCGAAAGGTAAGCAAGTAAGGTTCAGAGAGGTATAATATAAGAAGTGAATAGTGTGAGGAGAGAACAAGTGTTGAAGTAAAAGCGAAAAGAGGAAGGTGAAGTGGCGTGGCGACGATAGAAAACGAGGGGGAGTGCGTGCCAAAGCTCATGAGCAGTCGATTGGCTCGTGGTGTATTGGCGAGCGAATAATTTGTGGCGGGAAAAGCGAACTCTCGGCAGGTTTTCTTAGGATCCTTCCTTACTAAGTCTCTCATACCATCATTTCTTCGTCATTAGCGCTAGACTAGATCATCACTTATGGGTATCAATGACAGCTGTTGAAACGCCCCTGAACCCAAATGAATAAATAAATAAATAAGTAAATAAATAATAGTAAGTAAATAAATAATAGTAAGTAAATAAATAATGGTAAGTAAATAAATAATAGTAAATAAAATTGAAAGTTGTCAAGATGAAGAGGAAAGTGCACGAAGAGATGAAAGGACAAATACGCAGATTAAGAAGGAACATAAAGGGAAGAGAGAGAAAAGAGAGGGTAAAGACGAGCGGCAGCTGTCTGGCCATAGACTAAAGAGGTACTCCTTAGTCTATGGTGAGGTATGGTGATATATCTAGTTTATGGTGGTATACCTAGAGGTAGTCTTTACTCTATGGTCTGGCATAGCATGCAAGAAGAGGAAAGCGGAAAGAAGTCCTTGAGGAGTGGAAGGGAAGACAGGGACGGAAGGCCAGCCAAAAGAGCTCGAGGGAGGCGCAGGTTGTGAAGGCGCTGGCCAGCAGAGCGCGCGGGGGGCGCCGATGGGCATAGGCAGGGGCAGGGGCAGGGGCAGGGGAGGCGGGCGGCCCGGCGGCGGAAGGCGTCGCGGGTGGAGGAACGGTATCGCCCGCAGAACGTGCTGTGGGATCCTCCGGGCCCGTTGCCTACCTCGTCGCCCCCGCCGCCGCCCCCGCCCCGCCCTCGCTCCTGTCCCCGCCACCCCCGCCGCCGCCGCTCCGCGCTGGGAGCCATTGTGCCGCCGTCCACGGTTCGATGCCTTTCCCATTCTCACGGAATCGTGCGGAAGCTCCGACCTGCCAAGGTTACCGCGAACTTGACTTTGCTCGGGGCATTGCCGGCAACGTCGGCCTACGAGCTTGGCTTTGGGGCAGTTGAGAGTCCCCACACAATTCCTCTTGGAGTTTGCTTAGTGCGTATTAAACAAGCGTCACGACGAATAAAATGACATCTAACTTCTATATATACGTTCCATAATGTAAATGGCCCTTCAATCTAATGTTCCTTGACTTTGCTGTTTATTTTTATTACTGCAATGTAGTTAAAGTGAACGACACTTTTAAAAAAGTATTTCTTTGCTTTTCTCTGCCTATGGTTATATGTTGTTCTGTTATATGTGTTTCTATTAGCATCAAGTTAGTATTTGAGTAATACTTTTCGTTAATGGTCTGTTCCTGTATTCTCAATTTGTTTTTGTCTAACTCATGCATACTCTAACAGCGCTTCTTACTTAGCTGGTGTTCAATTGCGGGGCTCTATCATCTTCCAATCGTTGGACACTAATTTTCAATTCCTACATTTCAGTAATATCTACATCTATAGTCATCTCTTGTATCCATCTTTAACATCTCCGCTGGAAACTCATCTCCAGAGCGCTCAATCTTTCGACACAGTGTAGCAAGACCTCACAGTTCTGCTCCATGTATAATAATATTGCCTAAAATACTAGATACATGAATCAATAGATTGATTTCTCTAATCATTACATGTAGATTACATTGTCTAATACTACACTTTTGTCGGCCCTTTGGCCGAGATCGCTAAGGCAGTAGTGTTGTAGTGATCTCGGACCGAAGGGTCGTGGGTTCGAGTCCCCCCTCGGGCATGGTTGTATTTGGGTTCGTCTTCTCACCCCTTATCATCACCATTTCGTTTCATCCTCATAGTTACCATGTCGTTAACAGCAATAGTGGTCGCTAATGACCTAGATGTTGATGCGACCTTAAATAACCAATTAAAAAATACTAAATTTTTTATGAAATAAAATTAAACAATTTTCAGGTTTTCATATTGTATTGAATGAATATATTTTAATTTTTAAATTTTATAATTTTAATAAATTAGTTGATATATTTAAATGTTGTATACACGCGTTTTTTATATTTCAGGAACTTTTGACCGTTCAAACGGATAAATAATCTAGTATTTTTTGGCGTTGCCTTCAGTTTCATTAATCTCGTGGGTATTCTCCCGTTCAATAAGAAAAAGCGCGCAAAATGTTGAAGTTTTTCTTTCAGAAAGCTATTGCGACAAGAGGAACCGTAAATATCTTTTCTTTTCTTTACTGAAACTCTATTAGAAGTATTTACACTTTATGACGTAAATAAGGAAATGAGACAAATATTCCTTTATGAAATAGAAAGAAGTGTTCATTACAATTCTTTATGCTCAACTGCACACACTTTATCCTAGTTCTCTTATCTGAACTTCATCATTGGAAGTTTTGTGACAAATCTTGTATATTTTTTGCAGGTCCCACAGTATTCTCAAACACATTTACAAAATTCATCTTTGCCTAAGATAAGAACGCTATGTATTACGTAAGTATTTTATTGTTATATCATGTGGTATCGAATTACAACTTCATTCATATGTGTTATTTTCTCGTCTTTTAGGATTCTGTGTTTTTTCATCAAATGTATATTTATGAATACAAATAATATTTCTGTCCATGAATATAAATGTGTATTATTGCCACCGCAATATAGATATATGCCTTACTATCTTTACTTACGTCAATTCGCAAAGCTTACAAATACTGTAAGAACATTTGATGTTTTCAGAATACATTTGGGAAGTGATGGTGTAGAAATATTTGGCGACTAAACGATGCTCTATAATGGTCCTACAACTATCTAGTGTGATTATCACTGCAATGTTTGAAATGTGACTCTCAGCCAGTTCTACTCAGAAGCCTACGTGACCAAACACATGTGGCAGAAGAGATATTACTGATTTGCTTGAACAGCCACACACCTAGAAAATCTCAAACTTAATAGTTTCCAGTTCATGTGCGATATGCAGTGGAGCAACATAGATACAATTGCTCGCTCGCAAAACGTTTTCAAATAAAGATTATGTCATTGTACCAGTACAACTTCAGAAATAATTTCGCCTAAAACTCATCACCCATTTTTACTTTCTCGAATACTTACTCATATACAAATTATATTGTAATCCTACCGGGAAAAGTGCCGTATTTTGACAGGAAAACGCGTTTCATGAGATTTTGATATAAAAAATGAATGTTTGTTACTTTTTAATTCACTTTAATTTGTTATGGACCTCCTCAGCTCTTCCAAGGACCCTCACAAGGGTCCGTTGGAACAACTTCGAAAAATCCATGTTTCAACCATCTACTGAAATATTTTGTTTGGGAAAACCTTAACTACAGATCCGTCTTTGCATCATGTTCTATTTACTATAAGGCATTTAAAAATTTGAACAATAATTATTTCATTTAGATTAATTCCTTCAAAATACGCATATACATGTTCAAACATGTAAGATTCATTATTATCGTAACGTCATTTTACATTAAACTTTGGAATACTGCACAAGAAGTCAAGCCGAAGGATTTTGATCATATTCTTAGAAATACTGGGGTTCAATCTCCTAACCGACTGACCTGCAAAGCGTTTTCGCGGTTACCTTTAGGCCCTTCGGGCGAATGCCTCCCTCAACAAGAAAAAAATAAAGGCCACAAACCGGTCACGATCCATGCAACATCTTGCCCTCCTCATTTCCTCCTGCCAGGACACGTGACTCCATTAATTCACTTCTGAGGCTTCTCTACTCCGGGCGGCTCTGACAAGGAGCGACGCGGGTGATCTGCCCCTCTCCCAAATATTTTGAAGAATCTACATGCAACAATTGTATTATAATTGCATTGCTTTAATAAAGACAATTTGAGCAAAACATTATAGCGCTGCTGTTTATTATTCAATTAACATTAAGACTTTGAAACGAAAACGTAGAGTACACAGAAATGTTTTATTAGCCAAAACGCTCATGCGTGGAAAATGAAAATTCTGAAAAAGCTCCAGAACTGGCTGGAGACGTCCATGTTTTGACTATGTACAGCTACCGCCGCGAATCTGCATTTTCATTTATTACGAATACGACCATTAAGCATATTGCTTCTACTGCCATAGCCAACTACTATGGAATATTGTTGGAACAGCCCTTACCAACACCATTGCCATTGTGTCCATGGTTGCCGTCGTTTTGTTACAGTATATTATTGAATTCATGAATAGCTGGCATAATTTCATTTGTTTTAATCTTACCTCGCGTACCTTCTTAACCTCTATTCATAGATACGAACTTGTCGTTTAAACAAAAATTTCGCGGAGGTATTAGCATTTAAATATAATGTTTGCCCCCCAAGTTAGGAGGGACTGAGACGTCCATGTTTTGAATATGAATAATCACACATTTGTATAGTCATGAAGGCAGCAACTAGATCTTTGTCTATTTTTTGAGACCGAATTATGAACTGGAATTGTGAACCTGAGTATCAACAGAAATAAAAACTAATCTAAAGACTATTAAACTCGGTTATAAATATGATATTTTTCATATATTGGACATTCGCATCGCAACTTTTGTATATTTTTGATGGGCAATATTCAAAAGAAGTAAGATTTTTAGTTATGTCACTACAATTTTTAATAATACTCTCATCCCATAATCTACCAAAGCCTATTTTGTTTGATAAGTATACCTAGGTCGAAGCCTTCATACACATGTTGCACATATATTAGAGAAGTATGCTCGGACAGAAAAAAAATACAGGCTCTGGAGCAGAAGAGTATATTGGGTTACTTTCAAAATGCCGTGTTTCGGTTATTTATTTACTTATTGAATTAGTTAGTTATGCAACCCCTCAAAGCTCATCAGTTCCCTCAGCATTGCGAACACACTTCAAAGATAAAATGCGTGTCATTGCAAATAATGAACATGAAGATGGATTTAATAATGGAATTAACGGGAGGAGAAAGGAACTGGAGTGTCTCAAACACACGTCGCTAGCCCGTCGTCTACAAATTCCACATTTGTCCGGAATTTGAATTCTGTTGCGAATAGAGGAAAGCAATAGCCTTGATCCTACACCACCGATCCCCTATGAAGAACATGTTAATGACGGAAATTGTCGTGCGGGACCCATCTCTAGAGAAAAAACTTACATCTTGGAGTTATATTCGGATTTCTTGAATCGCGAAGGAGATATGTACCCTTTCTAATGTGTCTGAACGAATCGGAAGGTACACAATTACTTACTAGTACTTCCATGCTCAATGGCTTCGCAATATATTCGATGTCTTACCCAGCAATGTATGGTTTAAATAAATATCCAGGTGGCTCAAGGATTAATAATAATTATTATTTTTATTTTTACACGTGATAAAAAATGGGAATTCAATCCCTTTGCTAATGTATGTCGCCAGGATTAAAATGCCATTAAAATATCTGAGGGATTAATGTAACATAACCGAGAAAACAAATTGTACTCGTAATCTCACTGAAGTCAGAATAGCTGATTACAAATAAGGAAGGATCGTGATTATGGAAAGGAATGAGGTAAAATAAGATTAATAAGATAATAAAAACGAATACTGAGGACCAGCGGACTAATTTTCTTCCCACTCCTAAAAGTCTGCCCTATTTGCCCTTCATCAGTCTCATCACTATCGTCTCCTCCTAACGTATCCTCCTAATTGTAGTGTGTGCGTAATTATCGATAGTCATAGCCACTACTCAATGTGACATACGCATGTTTGAAAGTAAACAAAACATCGAAGAAAAATATTTTAAAATAGGTTTGCATAGGACTTCGGGTTTAACTGAGCTTTATTCGTTCTGGAAAATTGTTCCTCACGCTATGGCGCTTGTGATCTAACCTTTCTTTCTAGAAAATAAAACTCTACTGATACCTCTAATTCTATGAAATGGTTATCATAGAATAATGTTCACACCAACAACTGAAAATGTTGCGAATTTAACTTGGCACGTAATTGTAAGAGAAGTACGAAGATTTTTTCCGAGATATAATGAATATGTAGCATTGATAACATTTTTTCAAAATATTTGTATTAATTTTCTTCTTCTGCTGATTCCATTGAAGGTGATGTATACTTATATTTGTTGTGGGCATTTTCGGATAATTAAGCATACGCAGGGAAATTAATCGATCTAAGGTTGATTGAAAATGCTTTTATATTTTGAAGGGAGACATTATCTCTCTTCGAAATAAATACACGGTTTATTCATGCTAAATATAGTTTACAAATAATCAATTTTGAAGGAGAAATTTAGCATAAATAATATGTTTATGGAGTTGTAATACATATATGCATTTATTTGACTTTCGTTTCTAAAAAATATCGTTATAAATGTACACTTCCACAATTGCTTACCATTGAGGATGATACTGTATTTCAATGTTACATCATCCCTACAGGAAGAAAAAAAGTGGATAACTTAATTCAATCCATGTCAAGTACAAAGTAATGCACATCTAAAAGAATCGCCGATGTCCTAAACGTGTAATCTATCATGCCACGGACCACACACTTAGACATTCTTTCGTGTTCAAGGACTAAGTATCTCTCGTGTGCCAAGACTTTAAAGAACTTCTTTTAAGGTCGAATGGTACTTCTCATGTTTTTCATATTTCATGCAAATGAGACTAAGTTGTATTTGACGTCTTTAATCTTTATGACATTGAACTTGATATTTAAAGAAACTAATTAATATTTGAAGGCTAAAGTTGTTGCCTTCAGAAAAATTAAAAATGATGGATAAATTATTGTATATTTTATTCGTCAAAAGATAATCTTAGTAATTTGTGTCTTCAGAACTTGTGTGTTACACATTGATATTAACTGGCATATTTTATCCATAATATTGTAGCAAATCTTTGGAAATACTAGAAAGCATTGACTATGGTTTGTGGGACATTTGCTTCTCGTTTTAAAGTAATTAGGATTCTGCCTAATATTGCCTAAGTATTCGGCAAGAATCCTCAAATGAAAGTTTGTGGCTTCTCCTTTAGTGGTCCAAGAAGATTCTGGGTAGAAATTTCGTAAACAAACATTTTAAAACAGCAGGTTTTTTGACAATAAAGTAATTATGAATGTTTCTCTGTCATTTCCCGAAATGTAGAAACCGGCGAAGGAAAGCAAGAAGAGAAACAACTCTGTGCGGTGAACGTGAAAACGAGAGAGACAAAAACGTTGGACGACATCATTGCTTGAATTTCGCTGGTGTGTCACCAACACTACACAGAAGGAATTTCCCTCGCCATAGCAGGTCGAGTATAAGTAGGGCTCTTTTTTTGTACTGGTGTCTCAGAATAAATGCTACAAACTCTTAGGGCATGTAGAGGGATCGATAATCTCTTTTTGTGAACGAATGAGTGGTGGGAAATTTCATACAAAAATTCTACTGGAGATTGTAGTTTGCTGCCAAAATCAACTCTGACCCATCCAGGGTAATAATCACAATCAAACAAAATCAATATTACGAAACGCCGTGATCAGAAATTGTGAACATTATGGAAACGATGGGGGTTTGAATAAGAGAAAGTTAAAATAAATGAAGACTGAGAATAGAGATCTATTTTACAGTTTCTATCCGTCACCATTTTGACATTTCTCTGTTTATGAACCATGTAACTAATTTATGAGATGTAAAGGAATTTTTTTTTTGAATTGAGATTGTTTTCATACCTCATAAATATGTGTGATATAAATGATACTATAATACCCAATAAAATCCTCTGGTCTGCAAGTATTGGACCTTTCGGTCTGCACAACGAAGTCAAAATTTGGAAGCTTTCAGGAAACAGGGTCGCCTTCCTTCTTACTCGGCAACCGGCTCTTCGGTAATCTGTCACGCCATTCCCCCATCTCCTCCTGTCCCCCAAAGTTCATGTCCTTACAACAGTCGTGTTCCTTTGAGACCACGTTTCCCAGTTTTATGAACCTAGAACGCATCTTTTCCAAGCTCTTCGCGATGGTAATGCGTGTTGCAGTAACACAATCCCAGTATCATAATATACACATGTTTTTCGTCTTAAATCGATTTCATGCAGGATTGGGGAGTAATTCCATATTCATCAGTAGAACAATTACAGCCCTAGTTATAATTTCTAAAAATGTTACATGTGCTTAGTGTATTCTACACTTAGCGAATTAATTCTTCTTCTTTCGTTTGGGTCATCTAGGGACCACGCACCAATTTCATTGCTTCTTCCTTTGTCCTTCTTTCTTCTTCCTCCAGTACTCTTTCATCTTCTCACTGTGTATCACTTTTCTCTCCTCCTTTTTTTTTTAAAATCTCTTTCTGCTGATTCTCTTTCACTTATATCGTTTCTTTCTAAATCTTTTCTAACTTCTTTAATCCAGACCATTGTCGACTTCTTGTTCCAAAGGTAGTTAAAAATCTGCTTAGTTAATCTGTTGTCATCCATTCTATATAAATGTCCAAAAAATAGCAGTCGCCTCTTCCGTAATATTTCGGTTATGTTCCCTACAGTACGATCAATTTCTTCATTACTTCTTAATTTCCATATCTCTGTGTTTCTTATCGGACCGAGAATTTTGCGAATAATTCTTCTTTCTGGACTTCAACTTTATGTAATTTGTAGTTCAGTACTAAGCATTCACTTGCATAAAGGCATTCTGGTTTTACTACTGTTTTGTAGTGATGTATTTTCAAGTTTTTAGATAGACTTTTTGTTGTAAATGTTTCTGGTTATGCCATATGCTCTCTCCATTTTGTGTACCCTTTCTTCTACAGCAAATTATTCTAGTCCATTTTCTTGAATTATTTCTCCCAAATATTTGAATTTATTTACTCTCTTTACCTGTCCAATAACTGTTACTAGAATTTCAGGAGCATTTTTTATATTTGTCATAAATTTTGTTTTTTTCTACGGAAATTCGTAAACCTACATTGTTGGCTATTTCTTCTAAGATATTGATTTGTATTTCTGCATGCATTCGGAAAGAATGGCAAAGTCATCTGAAAATGCTAGGCAGTAAATTTCGATTCCTTTGTTCTTGCTCCCCAGTCGTATGTTCTTTTAATTTTTGTTTCCATTCTCTTACTACTTTCTCCAGGACACAGTTGAAGAGGAGTGGAGACAAACCATCACCTTCTCTTACACCTGTTTTTATTTGGAATGGCTTAGATATTTCACCCCAAAACTTAACTTTCGACTTGGTATCTGGGAGCGTTTCACGGATAAGGTTTGCTAGCTTAGATTTAATGCCAAATTCTCGGATTACTTTGTCTAATGTTTCCCGGTCAATTGAATAAAAAGCCTTTTTAAAATCTATAAATGTTACAACTATGTCTTTAGAGTTTGTACGTCTGTGCGAATTAATTCATTATAAATGATTTTCTTTTACAAAAAAAAGGCGTCTTTAATGTCTGTGTTATTATTTTTATTCTGTATTTAAAAGGCCATACTTATTGAAAGTGTGTTCATTTTATTATTTAAATCAATTTCAAACATTAGAAATCTATTAAGTAATTTATATATGTTATATTATACAAAAAAGAATTATGATCCACATTACTTTACTGATAGCTTACGTTAGTATGCAATTGAAGAGCTTATTTTCAGTGACATATCTCCATGAAAAACATTTTTTTTTAGAAAGGGCCATCATTCAGCCTCACATTCAAATTTAAAGTTCAGGAAAGGATTCAACGGTATTCGGATACTTTTAACTTAAGAGAAATGCAATTTTTAAACACAATATTTGGCAACATGATGGAACAGTGACTTAAGAAATATTGATACATAAGCCTAGAAAGCAGAGGGAAATGAAGATTTTTCACTTTAGATACAAGCTCGCCAATTATTTCTGCTTTCGTTGACTGTGATAACGGAGGTGATTTTCGTCCATCTTCTCCTGCAGGAAGGATGATTTGAAAGATGGTAGGGTGGTCGTATGTAATTGAGAGCTGAATTATTACAAAAGAACACTGTTGAGAACGGATAGTAGTGGTACGCATAGTGGTAGTTTGCCAACCAAGCCCCAGCCGCGTGGTGAAGTCAGGCACGTCTTAAACAGGACTCGATCCCACAATCTTCGGCTCAGCACACTTGACGCTGCTCTCAGCTCCTGCACCATCGTGACTGCATCATGACGAACACTCGTCGTTGAAATAATGTAACACAGTAACCCTCATCAACACGAATTCTAAGGAACGGAAATAATCGGTGTTCGTTTTATTAAAATTTGTGTTATCCGAGTATTATAAATGTTCGTATTACCGCAATCCCTTGCCTGGTCTGACGTTTTGTTAGTGTTACGGCGAAATTCGTGTTAACGTGTTAATTCGTGTTACGGCGAGTTCGTGCTAACGAGGGTTTACTGTAGTTTTATTGCTTATAATTTGTATGGAGTATAGTCCAATCGACAGGCCTGTTACAATGGATGAAATGCGTGATATAATGCACTTGTTGGTGCTGGCTCCCTCGTCCACCCGCTCCGCTCCCACCCCGCCCTCCCTGGCCGAGCCGCGAAACCTCTCTCGCTGCCAGGAATGCACAAGCGCACCACCTCTGCCACCAGCGCCGGTTCCGCGCTCCTGGAGGCTGGGACTCGGGATAAGGTCAAACACTCACCTTGGCCTTTCGAGACTGTTGGCGGCTCATTAGGCGCACAGCGCGGTGCCCGCCGCGGCTGCGTTGGACGCGCTGCGCCGTTGGGGGCTGCAACCACACTGCGATAGGGTAGGAACTCTGCACACAGCACGCAGTCACACACGTACAATCACTTTTATCATTTGTAAATACTTGTAAATAGCAGCTTCAAGCCTTGAGTTCTTACAAGTAAAATGTTCATTGTATGTTTATGTATCCTAAGGGCTACATCCCAATTATGTTTATGTATCCTAAGGGCTACATCCCAATATTAATTGTCTTATTTTTTTTTTATAAATTTTCTGTTCGCATAAACGGTTTTTGTTCAACAGTTTTTCAAACGCGAATGTTTTAAGTAGTAGATTAGGCTGGCATATGGGGCTAACATCCAGATGGCGACCCACGGGTGGATAAACTCTTTCGACCATGTAGAGCTATACATAGTTATACTGGGTAGAAACTAAAATTCTCAAATCAATCCAATGTTGGAAAGGATAGGAGATTTGATCATTCCATTTTTCTTTATATTTCAATTTTTCGATTCTTATCGTAATGTTTATGTTTTTTAACGCTTCAGACGTGGTAGAAGGGAGACTTTAATCACAAACACATTCCTGTTTCGTAAAGAATTACTTTGATTCCGGTGGGATTTAGTCATATCAAGAGTATCCATGAATGTCCTTTCAGTAAATACGTACTGCTTGTAGCAGCCAAAAATACTGCTGAACGAAACCACACAAAGAAGTTTTCCATAAAATTGCACACACACTCTTAAGAACAAGAAATCCAGTACTCTGGTACACCACTGCAAAAAGTATTTTAATATAAACAGTCTTCACGAATACTGCAATAACGTAGAAAGTATCATATTTATGTATACACTATAAAACAGTTTTGTTATATACCAAGAACATCAAATACGTTGCTGTTCCATAACGCAACACATGAATATTAAATACTGAATGGGTGCGTTCTCTGCCTTGGAGCCTTGCTGACTCATGACGTCAGTTGTGTCGTAAAAAATGACGCATGGGATGTGAGAATTCAGTCGGTACGAGAAAAGGCGTAATAACACAATCAAATATTTGCGTTAAAAAATAGAAACTGTTTCATTGATTTTGAAATTTTCCCGAATTGATGAGTATCTAACGAATGCATAGCCACCTCCCACATGAACGGAGGCTGCATAGTTTTCCATTAATTTGTACATATATCCGAAATTAATAATTCAGATTTTTTGTACTTTGATAAATACGTACGTACTTACATGAAGATATCAGTATTTTGTTTTGCTTGTAATGTTGCTTTCAAAACTCAGTTATAATTTCAGAGTGACTCAGAGACCACAGTGACCACAAAATTTTGATTTATTGAAATATAGAAGCAAAATCTGCTTTAACACGTTTTTCCCTTTCCTGGTGTTCCTCCGTTCGGCTACGATTTTATTTTGCTTATAACAAGTTTTCAATTTGAAACATAATTGAAATTATAAAAAAATTTATACTCATGTTCCCTTTGCAGACTTAAAAAACGTTTAGTACAGAGTAGACAGACACATCTCCATCCCTACCGTGGGGTCCATGCGTACTCCTACGCAATTTTTAGGCTTAAACATCTGTTTAAGTCTCTAAGTGTCACCCCAGGACTCGGCCTCGAGTACCTGCAACCCATTTACACCAAATGCCTCCGAAGGTGAAGGGTTAGCTTGGTGGCTTCTGAACCCCCAGTGCGCGATTCGATACCGGCCGTGTTGCGCGGATTTTCGAAGGGCGGAAAATACACAGTAGGCTTATCACTCTTGTGGCATGTAAAAAAACCCAAGCAGATGTCCGGCAAAATTAAATGTCTCCGACAACATCCCGCCCTAACGAGACCCGCCCTTCCAACCAGACCGCTCTGAGACATCTGGCGGCGAAAGTAAGAGTCAAATCCCAGGCGTATCTAGGGGACCGCCCACGTGGTGCTCCTTCTTAGATAAAGGTTCCCTGCCACGCGTCGGAGGTAGGATTCCAAGGACGCCTGGGTCGAAACTCGGGTGTGGAACTATTGCCTAAAGGCTGACTCCCCGCAAATAAATCCATACAATAAATAAATAAATAAATACATTCTACATTAAACATTCTACGTGAAATGGGAGCTTCTTGAATTTAAGTCACGCCGCATTTACGGCAAACACTTAGGTCGGTCGGTATTGAGGTTCACGCGGACCCGTAGTTGGATTTGTGTATGTGATATTCCTTCAATTAATTTTGTGTTGTTCGTGTGCGCCTGCGCCTCCGTGTATGAAAGTGAGTACTGTGAATTGGTTAGTTGTTAGTGATACCAGGCACGTCGACCTGTGAGGTCATTAGTCCCGTAAGTGTCGTGCATGTTTTTTCATCAGGTGGTGGTAATGATCTTTAACCGCTGCATGGCGAGATCCGGCGCCGACCTACCGTCGGCTACCGCGGTTTCCTCTAACCAGCTATCTCCCACCAGCGGGGCACCGCCTCAGCCGGAACAAGCTCTAAGCTCCCAACCGGTCTCCCGACATGTGTTGTAGTGTAGGACATGTTAGAGTAAGTGTGTGATACGTCAAGGAAAAGGAAGGAAAGATCGCGCGTGCTCCGTTCGTTAGATTACTGCTCCGGCATTCGCCTCGTGTTGATCGTAGAATCCGCGGGAAACTACGTATCAGACCAGCCGGCCACTAGAATTCTCCTCCAGACAGCGACGCAATTCGACCTAGCTGACAAGCTAGTGTCGACAATCTTCTCACTCTCGGGACTCGAATGGTCACTGCAGTGCCTCTGACCGGGAGGTCCTAAGGGACCGAAGCACTGAGCCACCTCTCCCGATCGTTCGCAAATTGAAGAGCTTACCTGACAGGGGATCATGGTATTTTTTTTCGAAACTCACTTCTTATTTTATTTTGATTCTATACGACATCGTACATCCTCCTGCCAAAGCGCCATGTACAATTCTTTTTTTAAAGTCGGTTTTTGAGAACTTGGTCAATTAGCGACCACTGTGATTGTTTTAACTGTAGGAGGAATGGTTGGAAGAACACGAATACAAACAAACATCCATGCCCGAAGGAAGATTCGAACCCGCGACCCTACGGCCCTTCAGCCTTAGCGACATCGGCTATCCAAGTCGGCGTGCATTTCTTTGTATAGCAGTCTATAGGCGTGACGAAAGATAGCTTAGTTGTCATTTCAGACAGCTCATACTCGGCACTGAGGTTAAGGATCATGATGCATTTCTATTGAACACCAGATCTAGTAGTTTTTTTGTAACACATGTTCAGGTATGTTTGTGAAGGGGTGTAGTTACATCAGAGGTGTGTAATAATAGTTACACTTGAATACTTAGCGCTTAGAATCAGTTTTTACGAAAAAAAGGCATTGTAAATGAACTGGTTGAAAGGAAGGAGTTGAAAACAGCAGGAAAAGAATTTGTGACTAGACAAAATGTATTTATGCTGGCAAAAGATACCTGCAGTAGAGGCAATTATAACAAATAATTAGAAGAAACATGAGAATTTTAAAAACTACATAATGAGCATGGACTTCCGAATATTGACAAGAGATGGTATATGATGTGAATGTTGGATTATTTACCTCAAGCGAAATATCGAAAATTGTATAGGAACTTGTGCTGATATTCTTTAAAAGTCCTAACATTACGAAGTCAGAGTTCCACAATTGATTGAGGGCAAAACGTCTGTTTTCCGTCATCTGTCAATTGTCAACGCTGGGCCTGAACTGTTTTGTTAAAATTGATATTCTTCGATCTATGTAAATGAACTCCAGGCACTGACAGTTTAAAATGGATAATTTCATTTTTGTGTGATCTTTACATAAATCCTAAAATGCATTTTTAAAATTTTCTCCAGAATGGCTCAAAATTGTTCGTTACATTTTGTCCTCGGATAGTGTACAGAACGCTTAAAAATATGGCGTGGGTGGCATTTCCTTGAAATCTCATGATTTTTCGAAAACGTTTGAGCGCCTTCCTAAAACTACAAAAATTGTAGTTATAGGAAGGCGCTCAAACGTTTCAATAGAAGGTAGAGGTTTTTTCTCGAATGAATTCTGGTGCCTAAAGACAAATTTTGAAATTAGTTCGTGTACAATGTATCGAAAGTCTGAGTAGTTTCAAGTTATTTTGCGTGAAATATAGACAATTTTTAAACAATTTCTCAAAAATGGCCCCAGATTTTCATTAAGATTTACCCCCGTATGTATTAAAGAACGGCAACAGATTGGGGCTGGTCGCATTTTCAGCAAACTTTCTGCGTTTTTAGAAATGCAAAAACTTAAATATGTTCTAAAAGATCAGATGTTTAAATTAGGCAATGTAAAATTTAAAAAAAAACGAATAATTTTCGCTTTATTTGTGCACTAATAGACTATCTGTGATTTTTCTAAAAAAAAAACTGCTTCATTTTTTCAAGGATAGAGCAAGGTCTCATGTTCGATAAACTCTATGAATTTTCGAAAATTGAAAAAGTTAGGGAAAATGCTGCAACGTATGTACCGTTGTATCAGCACTAATTCACAACGCAAAATAACCTGACTGAAGGAGGATAATATTTTCCTCTTAACAGGTTTTTTTTGTCCTTGATTTGATCGTATTTTTCTGGACTTTTACGTTAGTAAATAATATAACTAATTATTTTAACTAACCGCGTTTTTATTAAACTAATATTTAATGTTAACGTCTTAAATTTTATCTTTTGGAAAATGTAAGATTTTGAAAAAATGTAAAACACAATTGAAATTTACAGATTTCTTGGAAACATACGCATGGTTATTTTCTTTCAGTTTTGTATTTTTTTCTATATCTCTACTGGCCTTCTTTTCCCGGGATTATCTGCAAAAATATTTGCCTCATGATATTTATTTAAAATGTCGCTATTATAATTAAAAGAACGACACAAACTCTCTCTCTCTCTCTCTCTCTCTCTCTCTCTCTCTCTCACACACACACACACACACACACACACACACACACACAATGTCAAACAACTTAAGCTTAAGCAGTTCTTATCACATCAAAGATAACGTCGTTTATATGACCATTGAGACTGTTCGCACGAGTGGTATATCAATACCGCCCATCTACCAATGTAAACGTGATGTGGTACTTTTTGTCATAAAATGCATATGGGATGTATTTTTGCCGAAACATATTTTCAAAGACTTCGTGTAAGAGAATGTGATACATCCTGATAGAACTGCTGCAAGCCTAACAAGTATGTGATGTCATGTATAACTCATTTCAGGGTCCGAAGTCTTTGAGATTTACCATCTGCGTTGGGCAGTGTAATTCAGCAACTTGCAGCCACTTCATTTTACAATTTTTGAATATATTTTGGAAACAAGTTTTACAAATCAACTTCAAGCATCTCACCACAGATTTCTATAAAGGCGCAGTTATGTACGAGTATAGTGAGCAGCCAACCACACTAGGAAATAAATATAACACCCATTCCCAAACCAATCGCCAACCTTTCCGATAACTTTTGTTCCAATATCAACTCAATAGCACTAATGATCCATTGTACCGTCGCCTCAAATTATTTCCCACCAATAATCAAAAATATATTCGTAAGCATGTGCGGTAAAAATAGTTAACCGTAGGTGTTCTCTTAGTTACTTACTCCATTGTTACTAATAGTTTAACCCTTCTTCCCTAACGTAGGGCCCCGGAATACGTTCGTTACCATGAGAGTCTGAGTCCTCACCTGATTTTCTATTAGTTTTTACCGCATTGGGGCCATAAATACATTGTAATTTGAACAACCATCAATATTAAGATTTAATTTATTATAAAAAAATGAATAGCAGCATTATAAACGATCTTTTCGGTTCCAAGAAATCGTTCATAATCGGAAATTTTACTGCACAAATGATGACGTATTAGATTTTACAGCACGAATGATTGCGTCATTACACATTCAGTCAACAGCAGAGAGAGAATTGTGGAAAGATAGAGATAAACGGAATAGCCGACCACCGTTTTCTCGCTCGATATAGTGTATCGAATTTTTCTAAAATAATTCCACCAATTTTTGGATATGTTTTAGCGGTCTCAATGAAAATGTTTTTAAAAAACAGTTCCCAAGACATCGAGTTTTCATTATTTTATTTAAAAAGCACATGAATAACGCATTTTCATGATTCCTATCGTATTCCTCGTCATTTTCTCTACAGGACTATGTTTTTACTCACTTTTGCAACAATCGATTTGGCAACAGTGCACGAGATTCTTTCATAAAAATAACATTCTCCATAAGAGGCCATTGTGCCTTCACGACTTAAAAATGAGTGTAGGTTCGTTTCCCGACGATACCAGAATTGACAATACTAGATAGAGAGCTAGTACGAGTCTGGAGGAAAATTCTTGCGACCGGCTGCTCTGATCGCTGGTTTTCCGTGGTTTCGGTATCAGAAAGATAAACGGGCCACGGACCGCCGCGCGCGATCTTTCCTTCCCGTTCCTTGTCATATCCTACCCCTTACACACACTTACACTTGCATTCACTACACTACCACAAATGTCGGGATACCGGTTGGGAGCTTGGTGTTTGTCCCGGCTGGAGCGGACCCCGCTGGTGGGATATACCTGGTAAAATTAATGACAGGAATATAAAAATAGAAGTGATTGAGCCTGATGTGTAGAAGGATACTGGAGACATGACGCTACACTTTCCTGCTAACTAATAGGAAAATGAGAAAAAGACGACCTTCGGAGAGGTCGATAATTGTGAAATTGTAACAGTCAATCTACATAATACCTCGAAAAGAGAAGTATTAGAAGCATCACAAAATATTTCGATTACTCAGGTAACTATTTTGGTTTATCAAATTCTCCTTCTTTTAAAATATTTGTTATCGTGTATATTCATAGAGGAAATGCTGTGATGCCCCTTTGTTTACTTCTCAACAACAAATTTAAATTTACTGCTCTTTAAATGTCACACGTGGTATAAACTGCTTTTCTCACGCAATAAATCATCAATCTTCCTCAAATTCTTAATAGAACATTACAAATATCCTGATGAAATCTTTCACCCACATGCTCTCTGAAGTCTATAGATAATAGTGGCTATTATTAATTGCGTCGTTCTTCAATATGTGTGAGAAGATTTTTGAGAAAATAATATTGTCAATTATTAGAAGTATTAAAATAAATTTCGAAAACATAAATAATTTTGGGACAGATCATTAAACATCTTTAAAAATATTATTTCAAATCTTTTAATTTTCAATGGCTCCAATCACCTGATTTGCCCCACCTTGGACGGACGGAGTGGTGTAGGATAGAGTAAGCATCCATCATCCAACAAGATTTTGCCGTAACAAAGATTCACGAGGAAGAAGAAGTGGAAGAAAAAAAGAAGTGAGGAAGAGATAAAAATGTAAATATCTTGTTTATAGTGATTGGGTTAAATTTTAAACAAATGCTGTAAGTTTTGTGAAGTAGGGGTAAGCAATCACGCCATCGCGGTTTACTAACGCAATAAGGAAATGTCAGTGTTATGCGTAGTAACATAAAGTTTGTAACACAGGATTGAACAAAACATTTTTTAAATCCCTAGTCGATAAATTAATATTATTATATTATCTCGATTTCATCACCAGTCCTTTCAGGGGATAGACATTCCCACTACTTTTAAACCTCTAACATATGATACGTGTACTACGTTTAATATAATTTTTTCCAACCTTATCTTCTTTATATCACTAATATTGTTTATAATTTGAAATGTGGAGAGATTTGAAAACCTTTGAGATTATGGATTTAGAATTTAGTGATTTTAGAATTTGCTCCACAATTTAATTGATCCCATTAATATCACCTTCAACCTACACAATTTCTAGACTTCTGAATACGAATTCACATATATTCTTACTGCTTTAAATACAAGTTACATTACTAACTTCTCTTCACATTCACAAAATTACGTGGAGCAATCTAAAAGGTAGACCGGCGCTATTTCGACTGAGGAGAGGGAATAATAGGAAGTTACTGCAAGTTGGGGAAAATAAAATTGCAAAACGTAAACATTGTCGTCAATAGAAAATAACGTATCTTAAGGAAATGAGTTTCCCTGAAAATTGCTACAAACGGAAACAGACGTAAAACAACGAACAAGTTATCGTTAAAGGTTGCTCAGGGCATCAACAGTTGTCACTGCAGTGCCTTTGCCAGGAAGGTTCTATAGTTCGAGTCCCGAGGGTGGCAGGAATTTCGACACTAGCCATATAGCTAGATGAAAGTCAGCCACTGTCTGGTGGCGATATCTAGCGGTCGGCTGTTCTGGTCGGTACTTTTCCGTGGTTTCTCCGATCAACAATCTCAATCCTTACTTACACATACATTCACTTACACTACATTATCACACTTTTTAGGAGACCAGTCGGGAACTTAGACCTTGTTCCGGTTGGGGTGGTGCCACGCGGGTGAGATATACCTGGTTGTGGGAAATTCCCGCATGCTGATGTAGGCCGGCGTATCTCGACATCCAGCGGGGGAAGATCATCACCTCCTCCCGCGATAAAAACACACACTACATTTACGGGACTAATGACAGTAACCGTTGACGCGCGCGGAATCACTAATTAATCAATCAAATGAACAATAGTTAGAACTGTACACAACAGGCAAAATGATAATGATTTTATTGAACGTATCAAGTGTGAAGATACACAAGTATATTCTAGTATAATTCTTTTATAATGATTACATGTCCTGTCGTATGGCTCGAAAACCCGCTACGGGCCTTGGCCGACCAGCAGTGGTTGCCCCGCCTCTCGACCATAGGATAAGGGGTTCGTGTGAATAACACGAAGACATCCCTTCACCGTATTTTCTAGTCTTGATAAGCTTACGGTGGGTTTTCTCACCGTCACACAGCAACAGATACTGAGACATTTGTAAGAAAAGCGCACAGTTAATATTTACCCGACCGGGACTCGAACCCGGGTTTACGCCTTGGAACGCGAGCAAGCTAACCAACAAACCACCTAGAAGGGCAATGATTATAAGGTACAAGAAATTTGATTGTTTCATAGCATTACGTAACATACAGATGTATCATTTCAGGTGGAAAACGCATCAGCGTCTTTCTTAGAATATTAACAATGAATTCCTTCATCGATCTGGCTTCAGATGCATAGATTCCCATAGAAAATATTTTTCGCAATTTTCCGATTTCGTCGCAGCATGTATATCAATCACACCTTCAAGCGCATTTCCAAGATGCGAAGTGCTGTTGTATCTATCAGGATATCATTGACGCTGTGGACAGTGAGATCGAACACTAGAATTCTGACGGCCGGCTGGCGGGGAAAGGTTCACAAGCATCGCTTGCTATCGCAAGCAATACAGGACTGTCATAATTTGCACCCTAATTTCGTCATTCCACCTATTTGTGTTTTTCTTCGATTACATCCCCAAAAAGTAGTTTTCCTTTTTCACCTGGAAATATACCCAGCTCTTCAACTCCCTATAAGAACAATCTTCTGGACGGTATACGAAAGAAATCATCAAGAAACGGCTACTCAGAAAAGAAACGTTTCTTAGGAAAGTGACATTAGAGACACTTGTTCATCGAATTGAAGAGGAGATGACGGTGAAATATTTTCCTGAAATCAAATCTGAAATGACTCACCGGTATATGTTTATATCTCTCAAGGAAAGAACTGTACTCTTAAATATTGACAAAGATGTAGGTAATATTCTTAAAATTACTTATTACAATTAATATTCTATTACAATTATATTATATTAAGAACGAAAAAAAGTACTTACAAGTACTTATTTGTCAATTCACGAGAGCTATAGTGAGTCACGAAACTATTGCTAATAATGCCGACAAAACCATTACAATGTCGGGAGCCGTCCATCAGCATTACGTCATTCATCTCCATCAAAACCAAGCCGGCATATGCGCAGTAAAACTAAGTTCGGAATTGTGTTGTCTTTACAACTCAGGTTTTGCAAAAACTCCTTGTTAACTCAGCTGTCGCGGTGGCCGAATTCGCTAAGGCCTGAAAGCAATGTTGGGTCGTTCCACCCCATGCATCACCCTTCCCGTGGTATACCTTCGCTCCTGGCCCTTTCGGGTGGAGCGTGGGATAGAGGCTGGTGCGGGTTGCTCTTGGAAGGCGCCGATCTTCTTAAGTGTTTTTCCGCGCTGAATTCAAACCCGTTGATCGTTCCCAGCCATCAGTTCAGATTTCTTGTATTTCTCATGTCAGTAGTATTCCGGTGTCACGACTAACAACTGATTGTCTCAATATCTTATTTGTTTCTTTCGTATTCGAGACGTATTTTTATGGTTCTAAATCGAAAGTAATGAGTGAGAATGCCCCAAAAATTCGCGTAAAATCATGCTTGCAGCGTACATTGTTGCCGAAATGTACTAATTCACACCAAATTAGTTGAAAATTACGTATCTACAATACCTCAGCTTCAGTGTCAGTGACTCAGAAAAGCTATGGGTAGCGAAATTGCTCAGTAATACCGGGAGAGATGGCTCAGTGCATCAATTGATATCACTGCAGTCCTTCTGACCGGGAGGTCCTAGGTTTGAGTCCCGACGGTGGCAAGAATTTCGACACTAGCTTGTCAGTTAGGTTGGATTCAGGCGCTGTCTGGAGGAGAATTCTAGAGGCCCGCGGCAGTTTTCTATGGTTTCTCCGATCAACACCAGGCGAATGCCGGAGCAGTACCCTAACGGGCCACGGACCGCGCGCAATCTTTCCTCCATCTTCTTTGTCCTATCCTCTTCCCTTACGCACACACTAACATGCATTACACTACCACACAAGTCGGGAGACCGGTCGCGAGCTTAGAGCTTGTCGCGACTGGGGCGGTGGCCCGCTGGTGGGAGATACCTCGTTGGGGAAAACCCCGCTAGTCGACGGTAGATAGGTGACGGATCTCGCCATTCAGCGGGGGAAGAACATCGCCATTTCAAAACAAGCACTACACGAGAAAAAGCACTGCACTTACGGGATCAAAACTGTAGCAGTTGACGCGCCCAGAATCACTAACAATCAATCAATGCTCTGTAACGGGTGTCGAACCAAGGTGTACAAATGGCCGGTGGGCGAGGGAATATATTTTTCATATTCATAGCCGATCTTTTGGAGAGAATTACAGAACCACTCTGATGCTTGACAAACGTAGTCGGTAGAAATTCCAAAAATATTAAGACATTGAAATATCCCAAAGTTTCATCAGTGTCGAAGAGCATTCCACGTAGCAAATATGCCCACGTGGCAAACATGTCCAACGGGTCCAATTTACCCGATACTTTCATATTAGGGAATTCCGATGCAAGCATGGGTAATGGCAGTGAATTTGTGATGGAAGAAAAATATTTACTTTTGCAAGCCGAACTCAGTGATTTGATCTGAAACTTGCTACTATCAAAACAAAAAGCAGAATTGTTAGATTTGCAAATGCAACAATGAAAATATCTCGAGGAGAATCAAGAGCTACCCTTTACAGAAACGGGAATGAAGCGTTGGTGCCGTATTTCTAAAAAAATATTGAGATGTGTTATTGCAATAATGTCGTCAGTTTATTTGAAGCGATGAAACAACTGTACAATAAGCATAGCGTCTCTCCATTGATGGATTAAAATATAGTCTTAAAGCCGTTCTCTTGCACAATGGAAATAAAGAAACATCTATCACTTTCTCACGCACACAACAACAAAGAAAATTATGAGTCAATGATTGAAATATGTAAGAATATCAAATATGACGAACCCAACTGGAAAATTTGTAGCAAACTGAATATATTGAATTGGTGTAATAAACATGTCAAAATAATATTTTTATGTAATGAAAGTTGATTTATACTAATTTTCAGGCAACTAGCCTGTTGGTGGAGATGTAATCTGGCATTACGAATTACAGTTGCTTTCTTTGTCTAGGAGATATTCGCGCTACTGAATATCATTACCCCCCCCCACACACACACACCAAACGCAAAACAAATTGGCCAATTCATCACCATAATACACCAGGGCAAAAAAGTCTCTCTGCTACAACACTTGCTGATCCAACTCGTGTGTTATTTCCACCGTTACACATTGAACTTGGTCATATACAAAATTTCGTGAAAGCCCTTGACCGACCGGGAGCAGTGGCTCAGCCCATCAACTGATGTCACTGCAGTGCATCTGACCGAGAAGTCCTAGGTTCGAGTCTCGACGGCGGCAGGATTTTCGACACTGGCTTTTCAGCTAGGTCGAATTCAGTCGCTGTTTGGAGGAGAATTCCAGTGGCCGGCTGCTCTGATGGGTAGTTTTCCATGGTTTCTCCGATTAACACCAGGCGAATGCCGGAGCAGTACTCTAAAAAAGGAGCCACGGACCGCACGCGATCTTTCCTTCCTCTTCCATGTCCTATCCTCACCCCTTACACATACACTTACACTAACATGCACTACACAAGCACACATGCCGGAAGACCGGTCGGGGACTTAGATCGTGTCCCGGCTGGGACGGTGCCATGCTGGTGGGAAATACCTGGTTGGGAATAACCCCGCTAGTCGATGGTAGGTCGGCGCCGGATCTCGCCACCCAGTAGGGGAAATGACCTCCACTTCTCGATGAAAAGACATGCACTACACTTACGGGAATAATTACCTCGTTAGTTGACGCACCCGGAATCACTAGCCATCAATCAATCAACCTTTGACCGAGATGGGTTTCAATTTTTTGATAAATCGCTTTCCCAAAATTAAGTGTTTTGTGTGAGCAGGTATTAGAAGACTGATGATGAAACAAATTCGTCAAATGGTAAGGTTTATTTGTCTTGGAAGCAGCAGCATGCAAGGGTTCTAACTTCTTTGGTGATACAAAAAGTAACAACTTTAAGCGAATTGTTGCAAATCTTTTGAAGAATTGCCGCAAGATGTGTTTGAATATCTCTGAAGATCCATTTTATTAATTATCATCTGCATTACTTCCCTAACTGAGGCGAAACTTGCGACGAACGAGGAAAACGTCTGCACCAAGATTTACAAAGAATCGGGAAAAATTACAATAGTTTTAGAGACGAAGGTATGCTGAGCAATTATTGTTGGTCTCTTAAACATGAGACCCAAAAATTTACAAAAGACACAGTTCCACTGCTCTTTATTTTTGAGTTTTGATATTTTTCTATATAAAGTAACAATTTTTGGTTGAAAATTACGAAACAAGTCTCAGCTATTTATCTAAGAAACCTGACCTGATGGGTAAATGAAAATCAAAAAGCCCACGAATCAATAACGCAATCAAAACGGACTGCGAATTCATAATTAGCGCCAAAAGTTTCTTCCATAACTGCTTTCAGCCTGCTTGGATCCAAAGTCATGAAAACCTGACCGAAAATACGGGCTCATGGGCCATTTCGGAGTCAGACTGGGAGAACCATGGTAGGTGCCTCGGTTATGGTGGCTGCGGCGTGAACCTCATCAGTCTCAGCCTGCTCGGCGAAAGGAAGTTGCTACAGCCACCTAAGCAGTGATTCCTCAAAAGAATGCATAGTCAGAGAGGTTAGTGGTACTCATACTAATGCTCTCTAAAAAAATATTTCTTTTTACTAAAAAGAAATATTTTTTTGGAAAAGAAAAGAAAGACAAAACACGCAAAGTTAAGCGTTGTCTAAAGTAGCTCATGTGATAAATAAATAAACAAATAAATGGAGTGTGACTATATGTGATTGTGTACGTAATTATTAAATAAGGATTATATTTTGATTTCTGTGTCTTTTGATCTCTCCATAAGACATTCGTCATTTTTCAAAACACAATCGTAACCAAAAATTCAAAGTTAAAAATGAAAATTATGAAATATTTTTTGATTGAATTATTGAAATTATAACGAAAGGAAGGGAGAAATTCTTCTGGATCAGTATCAAACATTCAATTGATCCTTAACCATACAAGACCAATCGTGCCTCTGAAGCAATAGCGAGAGTTATGACAAAATCCATTCAATGATATTGAAACGTATAATCATGTGTGTTCAGGGCCAGACACACAGTATTTGCCAAGTATCGATCTCTCTCCGTCGGCACCGGGGTCGTGTGAGCTCATTAAGGTCAGGAAGGTCATGCGGGAGGAGTGATGTGCCAGAATTGAGGAAAGGGAAATTAGTGGTCATGGAAATGACGGTCATTTTAAGCATTTTACCTTGTCCTTCATTGATTTTCATTCAAAACCTAATTTATTCACTTAGAAATGCATCCAACTACTTACTCTAACAAAAAGTTGATATAAATATATCGGTGTTTTTCATATAAGTTAAAAAACATAACTGCCGTTTAATCACATTCATTATTATGGATGAAGTCCTCCTTTTGGTAGCGCAAAATACAACACTCGGGAGGGTTGGTTAGAATATCGTGGTTTCTGTTGATCATTTTTCTTACGAATTGATCTAAATTCGGGAAATTGCTCATTAATTAAAACGTGAAATTTTTCTACACATAATTTTACGAATTAGTTACGAGTTGTCAAATGATGGTTCCTGATGCTAGTCACATTAACGTAGCCTTTATTACTGTGATTGCGTATGAGACCTTCAAAATACTTAATGGGATAAATTCGAAATACTTGACTTCTTTGCACATTCCATATTTGCAAAATTCAGGGAACTCCGATACTTGAAATGGGATATGCCCATATATTAAAGGGTTCTAAGAAAATGTGACTCATTCACTCCATGTTGATTTAAAAAATATGTTACCTCGTAGTTCCACTTATTCTTTAATTCAATAATATCGTTCTTGCGATCTCGTAACCTCCTTTTTTCTCACTCCTTTCCTTCTCTTCGCTCACACCGGCTGTCGCTTCTTCACTCCTCTACGTGTATTCAGTCTCACGCGCCGTCATAAAGACATTGGGTGTCATCATAAATCTCAGTCTAATTTAATCAATACATTTTTCGAAGTCACATGAAATACTTTCACACTGACTGTCTAACTTTTAATGACTTTAAAATTGAAATAGTGTGCAAATATTGACTGTTTGAAAATAGATGAAACGTTGACTGTTATTTTGGGAAAAAAGTCTCACGAAATACTCTAATATTTCAACTCTTCGAAAACAGGAAAAAATTGCTTGTGATTTCGATAATATTTAATTTATTGCTAATTTGCATTAGTAGCGGTTTGATGCTTTTGTAGTCTCGGTGCAACTATTCTTAATTAGAACATTATAAATGTTAACGATACGAAAATCCGTTTCAAGTTGAAGTTACGCGCATTTTGGCCACGAAACTTTCTCATATAAAGTGGCTTCATGACCTACGTATAACGTGAGAAATGTCTTACAGAAAAAAATATTTCTTACATATCTGAATTTGAGAATCAGCATTTTTCAAATTCATTACGCACGTATTATATAATATTTGCTCTTTTTATATCGGGGATTACTATAATTTGTAAGGTAAATACGTTAAGTAAAGCAGTGTTGGGTTGATTGATTTTTTAGTTTTCCAAGTCATATTGAATAATTTTGATAACTTTAAGAGATTCAAATGCATACAATTATTAAATGCATTTTATATCAACTCAATTTTTTGAAGTTCAGAATCCATTGAAGGTAGTGCATGTCTGTTTGCTGTTATATTTTCTGGTCCTGTAAAAGAGCAATTAGGTGATAAGTGTCTCTTGTTATTCTGTTTTACACTTTGATTAGATTTATTATGTCACAGAACAGTAAAAACTGTATGTCACGAAGGGGGAAGAAGTAAAAGCTTGAGTTCCAGAATCTCTTCCTCACACTTTAACCATAAATATTTGAATGTTGAATAAAATTACCGAGATAAGTAACATTTGAAAACTATACATTTTTGTTTCCGAGTATACATGTCTTATTTCTACATATCTACATTAGTATGCACGTCTTATTCTTATTAGTCTACACATAAGAAACGCCTACAATTGTTCTACACAATTATTAGCAGAAAAAGAATAAATGAGTAATTATTATCACAAAGAAAAAAACAAAACTAAACGCTATATTCATCCCTCACGAATGGCCATTGGACACGGAAGAGAAGACTCGTCTTCGAATGGCTGAGTGATAAAAATAAGTCCATATCAAATAGAAATCAATGGTATACAAGATGAGGCTACGTTCCATCAATATTTCTATTGGCATGATTATTTTCAGTGAAAAGGATTCTTTCTCGTGAGTTTACTTATACTCATGTACAAACACGACCACTATTTAGTAATTTCATGGAGGTGTAGAGCCGAAGTTTTATGTATTTGCTTGGTCGTGTAAAATCGATTGTCAAATTAATTTGAAGATATTTTGTAAAACGGTCACCTTCAAACTAATCAGAGCTCTCTTGGTACTCTCCCAGGATGTGTCATGTTTACCACTACGTTTATAATTATGTTTACAACTTAGCACGTACGCATATCGTGTGGTGGAAATGAAATATTAAAGGAAAAACTAACAAGCGTTGATTTATGAAAATTACGATTTCAAAAGTAGGAATAATACGAGATCAAATTACCATCCCGGAGTAAACAACGTGCTTCCACGGCCAATCAAACTTCATTGTACGTTGCGTGAATTTGTGCCGAAGATTACGTTACGCGCCAAGAATTTCTCAGAAGTTCTTCGTTCGGACGAGGTATACATTGGGGCTTCTTTCCACTCTGCACTTGTAAATGAGTGGCTCTCAAGGTTACGCTGGCTCTTTTTGCTCAGGCTCTCGCTCCGTTCTTTCCAGGCGGAGCGCAATGAAACAGTGCTGAGATCCGCTTGGTTCTGCACGTGTGGACGGCCTCACGTTGCCCCGCTACGCCCGGTCGTCCGTGCGTGACGCTATCATTATCTGCTCTTCATCTGCAATTACTGTTTTCGCGACTTATTCCGCAGCCGTCTTCGAACTGTTCCCCCGGGGTGGGAGAAGAGGAAACCGCTGCAGGTTACCTCCTACGCCTGCTTGTTGACGACGCCATTTATATCAAGTCATTGGCTTGTAGATTATTCACTTGAAGTATTAAGTATGAAAAATCTTGATTTTTATGGTGTTACATAATAACGGCGACGAAGAAAACTGAACTGTTTCGGTGAAACCATATTGAAAAAAATGCAAGCAATACTTCATAATAAATGCAGATTTTCACCATATCTCTTCTCGGGGTTTCCTCTTCCCGTTGTAGAATGAAGCTCCCAGTTCCTCTGAAAGCAGGAATAGAATTACACGCAATTGCTGTGAATATTGGACAATTACTGTGGAATTCGTGGAAGAGAAAAGTGTTAGTTGCAATATTTCAAAATGTCTCTTTTTTCCTTCTAGCTCTCATTGCATCTCAAAGCTGTAATCATGAACATAATTAAATTTGTATTAGTTAAGTCAATTAGCAAGTAATTGAATGTTTATTAATTAATTATTATAAACATTACTTTGTTAATATCAGCAAAAGTAGTCCAGACACTGATATGCAAAAACGTTAAAAAATTTTGAAAAACTACGTTGTATATACTGAATTAAGGAGGTAATATTGTCACAGATTAATTCCGTATTATCAATATGGAAATTAAAAATTAACATTATTTTTGATAAATTGTACGTACAAACTAATTTACATTATTAAATTTAATAAAACTAATGTTTCTTTCAAGTTTTTCAGAATTTTAAAGAGACGTATAATCAGCGGATTTGAACGAAATTAGCCCCTGGCATTGCTCTTATTAGCAACCTGTTGTAACTTTGCTGATGAAGTTTTGTTCTCTGAGCTCCTACTATCTCTTACCTGATTACGCCTAAAAACACCTAAAAATAGCTCGGGATCTATTAATTAAAATGGGTTTTTGCTAAAAACATGAGGGAATTTTTATTATTTCGAATTGGAAAAGATATGTTTAATTTAAAAAAATAACAACAATTTTTAAGTCCTAACATATTCCCCAAAATATTTACAAAGAATATGATAGTCCTCTTAAAGTAATATGGAAGTTGTCTTGAGGACTACAAATTTGTAGTCGACATATTCCAATAATATGCTTTTAAATATCTCTGTAAATATGTATATAGTAATTAGAATGGTGTAAATCGGACGTTCTTATCAAACCTTGTATGATAAATACGTTGGTCACAAACTTACGTATTTGGAATTATTCATATTCATATAAGGCGTTAAATAGTACTAGTCATCTTCGAATATACTAATAGTTGCAAATAGTGTAATGAATATGCGATTTAACATTAGAGTAGTTTTAATTTAATTTCAATATTTCATTCTCATAAGTTTATATTATATTGTACACCTTTTTTATTTTTCAAAAGTTGCTGAAAACTTAATGATTATAATTAAGTTATAAAAGTAAAAGCTATAGGCTTGATTAACTTTATAATTTTTCCTGCAACCCATATTTCCATTTAAATTATTCTAAGTACGAGATTTCTTATGAGTAATTGAGCCTTTAATTGTGGAATAAGTACCAAAAATTGTGTGACCCTGAAAACAAGAGTCGATTTTAAAGGTTTTGTCTCCCTTGCACCGATCTCATACATGTCTTTGCAAATGGACTTCGAATTCCATGAGACGTGACAATAAGCAAGGAGACAATGACTGACAGTTGTTGCAAGAGAGGCACGTCTCAATTGACGCGCCAACTCTTGGTGGTGAAAGGCATTTGACTATTTCCGTTCGGTGCACTATGTGCAGGTGAAGCTTCAACCGGAGACGCAGTTCGTTGAACTTTTCCTCTGTCGATGTTCCCATTAGTTTCTATAGGATTACATAAGCCTGTTCGTGAATATTCAGTTGTAGATTTAGTATATGCAAACATTTTTAATACAGTAGCAGCTATGCAGCTATGACGAAATTAAAAACAGAAGACGTGCATTTCTAATAAATACAACCAGTAAAATATTACAAGTTAGAACAGATATACAAAACTGTGTAAAAACGAAGGAATATGCAACTCAAAATATTTTCTTACATAAAAAACCATGTACAGTAAAGATACACGGCCTATAGTTGTAAGTCAATATTAATTTTTAATCAACGAGTGCATATGTAGATTACGTTTAATTTACAAAAGTCAATTAGGTTACAATTCAAAATTGTACACTCGGTACAATTTTGTACTCTCGAGTAACTGCAAACTTTGAACTGCGAGTCGTGTCCTCTAAACCTAGGAAATGTGAAAAGTAATACAGAGAGGGTGTAACTAATGGGAAATGTTTTGTCACACACGACTCGTAGCCAAATAGCTTATAATGCCCGAGTGTTTACTCAGTGAATAGTGGAAGTCACCGACGGAACGTCTCAGCTACGATCATTTGACTAGCCCTGGAAAAATGAATCCAATTTATCCTTGAAAATGTTCGAACTCCAGACTTCGCAATGAGGCAAACCTTCTCAGAAAATCATTGTAGATAATGGAACAAGATCTGATGGGTCCAATAAAAACTGCAAAGGTTTTTTAAACTTTGTAGCTTATAACCTTTGATTTTCATTTTTCATTATTATATTTAACAATATTCACTACTTTATAGAAAATGCTTTATTGGTCGTGTCACTTCACTTCGCCGTTCACATTTTCTCACAGTCCACATGACTAAATTGGGCTGCCTATTAGCTTAATGGCCTGCTACGCAGTGCTTCTACCTTTCGGTGATCGGCATGTGAAGGTGAAGCGAGAAGATATAAATATCTTGGCGGGAAAGGAAAGGCTTTCTCCGAGTGTCATATTTGTTGGAAGTCATTTTCGAAGGGGAAACTTTCTTGCTGACCCAGAATGCATACTACAAAGTGATCTTTAACAAGAGACCCTTCATGACTTTTGTGAAAGCGATTTCATTTGTGCTTAGTGACATGCACTGTATTGGACTGACACGGCTGTGATTATAATTACCTTCTTTGTTATATACCACAAGTTAGTTAGTTAGGTACTGCTTACTACTAAAAATCGTAAGCAATATTCGGCGCTATTGCCTACGGAGATTGGTTGCAAAGGAATATTTCAATACAAGAATAGTTGTAATGTCTCTATCTTTCTAGAAAATATCAATACTGAATTCCATTATTTTTATATTATTGTTCTGTTAGTGTGGCTTTTTACTTAAAAGGTTGTTTTACAAATAAAACTCTATTACCAATTTAGGATATACGCTTAATTGAGGGGAAAATAAGCAGCTTCTGGTAATGTGAGAGGTGTCAATGGTTTTGTTAGATACCCAGGAAACTAAAAAAAATACCAAAACCATTAAACAATTCCGATTTTAGGTAAAAATGCAAATATTTAATTGTGCTAATCGGTAATTTCTCAAACCTGATTTTACCGGGTACGTTCTCATATTCATTGCGTCACTACTTACGACAATTGCTTTCATGCGACAAGGAAAAAAGAAGCTTCAGTATTCACGTGTGACTTCCAGAACAGCCCATTTTTGCTGCTCCAGGACCCCGTTATACGTACATTCGACTGCAGTATTTTTGCCGCTGCGGACCACTAGTTAATTGACTTTTTAATAAAAAATAGAAATGTCAATGGGAATGCATTGTATTCAGTGTAGTAACATTCGTTGTAGTACAGACGTTTTTTATATATTATAAAAAACATAAGAATATATTTTTTCTGGATATCGTTTCAGTTAACGGACATGAACACACTGCCTAATTAGACTATTCGCAATTGAGATATAGTTGACCTTATTTCACTTTGCAAGTTTAGTAATATTTAAATTTGGAAACAAATGCGTTTTTATAAAGAATTATATATCTGCAATATCGAGACGAAAGTTTTAAACTGAATTTAAAATGAAGTTAAAATTCAAATTGAGACGCTGAAGCTCAAGAAAACGTGCGCAGAATTCACATAGGTCACCTACAGTTTCTACTGTTTCGACGAAAATCTATCAAATCAAATCTTTTCACGGGGACCTACATACATCCGTCTTTAGATTCAGCAATTCGATCGATGCTTCATGAACCAGGACTTCCCATACCAACTCCACCACATGACATAACAATGGCTGAAGACCCGGTGGCCGAGATCGCTAAGGCAGTAGTGTCGTAGTGATCTCGCACCGAAGGGTCGCGGGTTCTTGTCCCACCTCGGGCACTGTTGTATTTGTGTTCCTCCTTTCACCCCTTATCATTTCGTTTCATCTTCATAGTTGCCATACCGTTAACTCCAGTAGTGGTCGCTAATGACCTAGATGTTGATGCGACCTTAAATAACAACAATGACTGAAGAATTTTTCGATGTTCGGGATGAATTACAGAATGATCCAGATTTTGCAGATGTTGCTATAAGTCAACCTCACTTTGTAAACAGGAGGATTTAAATGATTATTTTGGGATCTTGATTTAAGTAAAACCAAGCCAGAATTACTCGCCTTGAGATTGAAAGGATGAAAGGTATTGCTTAATGACACAAAAGTAAGTTTTTTCCGCCAACGCCAAAAGGAATTTGAGCATTTGTTTAATAAAGAGGAGGACCTAGTTTTCTGCAACGATGTTGAAAATTTGTTCCAGTTGCGCACAAATCTGAGGATTGGCGTTTGTTCATAGACTCCTCAAAAACAAGCCTGAAAGGAGTGTTACTACATAATGGAAACATATCCATCCGTTCCTTTAGCCCATATAGTTTATTTGAATGAAAATTATGAGAGTATGAAACTCTTACTATCCGCTATCAAGTATGACAATTTTTCTTGGCAGTCATGTGGGGATTCGAAAGTTATACACATCTTACTAGGGTTACAGCTTGGGTATACGAAAATGTGTTGCTTCTTATACAAGTGGAATAGCATGGATAAATCTAATCGTTGTATAAAAAGAGAAGTTGTATAAAAAGAAAAGCCGAAAAAAGAGTCACTTAATCTAGGACATGAAAATGTTCTTTATCAACCACTTGTACGTTCTAAAAAAAACTTATTGCCTCCACTGCATATCAAGCTAGGCTTGATTAAGAATTAATCGTGAAAGCTATGGATCGTGATGGCAGTGCAATTCTTTTCCTGAAAAATAAGTTTCCAAGGATCTGTGATGCTAAGCTGAAGAAAAGAATATTTGTTGACCCTCAAATAAGGGAACTGATGGACGATACGCAATTGAAAAGCGAGTTACAAATGCAAGAAGAGCTGCATGGTATCTTTCAATGTAACAAACTTTCCAGGAAACTTCAGGTCTATTAACTAAAGATAACTTGTCAGTGAGATGTTTGAGAACTGCAAGGTAATAGGGTGTAATATGTCATTGAAAATATAGTTTCTGAACTCCTATCTCGGTTTCTTCTCTCAAAACCTAGATGTGAGCTACGAACGCAGGGAGTGTTTTCCACCAGGACATCGCAGAAATGGAAAGGCGCTACCAGGGTAAATTGTGCCCAAAGATGTTGGCAGACTGTCGGACTTAAAATGATTGAAGGCGTTGTCATTGTCAACAATAGTTATTATTAATACAATAGAAATTATTATACAACTGTATATATACTATTAAAGTTGTTATACAACTATTGTTGACAATGACAACGCCTTCAATCATTTCAATTATGTAAATGTCAACTACACCTCACCACTGAATCAATAGACTGTCGGACACTAAAAAGAGATGTTCCTCAAACCGATGTACAGTCTAAAATCCAATTTACATACGTTTTAGGTGAGTAAATGTAATTTCAGCTAAGAGATCATAATACTATAGTGTATAGACACGGAAATGTTTTTGATGTCATTACTCGAAAACCCTGGGTGATGAAAAAGTAATGTAAAAAGATTTGAAATAACCACAAAAAAGTAGATCAGAAACACCTATTGTTTTACTTATAACATTAAAAAGTTCAATTTTTTTTGCCAGTGTAATCTTTAACAAGATTTAATTTAAGGATAGATTCCCAACTGTTTCAAGTTTCACAAATGTTTAGAAATCGAACGATTTTTACCTGTAATTTTTAGAACTTATAAGGCTTTTTATTATACGAGAACTTATATATACACGAGTATTCGAGAAATTTCGACTTCGATATGCATACAAATGTTTACGGCTACAGAAATAATGAATTGTGTAGTAATGACATTACAGAGAAATATATTGCGGAGTAAAGAACTCTGGATTGGCGTCGTTCCAATGCAATAACTGGAAGGTATTTCGTGGGCGCTAGCCTTCCGACAGGCTTTTTCTTGTGCGACTAGGGACCGATTTGAATGGTGTTTGTCTGTATGTGGACAAGAGCAGACCCTAAGATGATTCAATGATGCCGCAACACGCATGCAATCTCACCGCAACACTCCTGAAGTTACACGTCTATTTTTTTTTTTTTTTTTTTGAGGTTGACGAACAAAACGAATTTTTACTTTTAACTATTTGAAAGGGGGTCTGATGCACCTTTCATATACACTACGTATTTCCTGAATACTCGTAAATCACCTTTCATTCCAAAGGTTTCCAAAGGTCATTCCAAAAAAAAAATTATGTTTCACTGTGTTGCGATATTAATGTTATTAATACTCTTTCTTCATCTTTGCACAAAGAAAATATTCTACACCCCAATTCATAAATTTATTAAACCATGTGTTTAGTACAAGTAGTTTAAACAGCAAAATCACGTACTTCTTTCCTCAGAGTACATTCTTCTACCTTCTTGTTCTCTTCCGCAAACAATTTTTCAGCCGTAATTATGCTTAATCGTCAGCGAAATTTTCTCATCACAATGCTTCTCGCTCATAGCGTATTCAATAACGATGAAGTCATGCAACCGGTCTCTGTCGCGACAAGACTGAAGCATTGCGTCAGAAACCTACACAGCCCGATTGTCATCAAAGTAGAAGTAGTGTCTAATCAGAAGTGCTTCGGCTTCCAAAGAATCAACGTCAAAAGAATATAGTTAAGCTACTAATTATAAACTTAGTGTAAAAACCTAGTGCAAACGCAATTGCGGGGTAATTTGATAGCTTCTAATGTACAAGAAATGTTTACTATTTCCAATGCAAAATTTCTCTAATATTCAGACAATAATTATAATTAGTCTCTGTAATTGAAGCATCCTAAAAAATCAACAGAATGTCGGGAAAATCAGCAGAGGCAAATTGAATGTCGGGCAATTTTGTCGCAGAGTTTCTCAGATAGAATGAAGGGAATGAATGCATTGACGATAACAAATGTCACTACGGACTTAACTAATTAAACATTTTACCGATAAAAATGCATACTGTAAATTTAATATTTTCTTTCCTTTTACATCACTGCGTTATCAGTTAAACTAATTAGAGTACGTACTACATTGCAATAATTCTGCTAATTATAACTAGAGGTGCTACAGAATGGCACAGACTTTCTCGTAGTAAAGTTTTCTAATTTTCTTGGTGTGGACTAGTACTGTACACTCTTGCCCTTCCTTCTTGCTAGCTGCTATCTATCGCCGCCCAAAGTACATTTTATTAAAATTTTCTCAAGGTTTCGGTTTCCAAATAATAGAACCGAAATATAATTTTAAAAAATTATAACTAAGAAGACTAAAACGTTGTCCTAAATAGCAATATTCATTAAAAAATTTGGAGCCGTCATTAAGAAACCGGCGTTCGCGTTGCTGTAAATGCAAAATTTGAAGCTCTATCTCACAGGAATCTATTGAGTTTTCGAAAAAATACATTTCAAGTTATTCGAAGAACTTCCACTCACAAATTGAATAATGTATACAAATATATTGGAGTGTGCATATTAACGGCGTGAGAGATTTTTACAAACATTTATTATGTTATAATTGTGTATTATATTCCAAATTATATATGTGTAATTTTTGAAAAAACAAAAGAATATACCAAAATGAACTTTGTCATGTAAAATAGTGCTATTACCGCTATCTGTTGTAAAACTTGAAGAAATTTGAAGCTATTTTTTAGAAAATGGCGTTTGAGCGTTTTTGAAAATGCGGAATTTTAAGATCACAGAAAGTTTTTCACAGAAAGTTTTCGAGAAACTTTATTTGACATTATTTAAAGCACATGTACTCATAAATAAACCAACGTGAAGAAATCGCCTCTAATGTAAATATTACCGACGTGAGAGACAAGTAAAAAAATTACATTTTTGTAATTTTTGAAAAAAAGACAAGAGAATAGAGCGATATGGTGTTTGTCTTAAAAAAAAATTTGGGCCGATTTTGAAAAAAACGTGTTTTTGTAATTTTTTAAAATTGCAAATATTGCACGCCATATTGCGCGAAAACTACTAAAATTTTGAAAAATATCTACAAGATATTAAATGTACTGATTATGAGCAACAAATTTCATTTGAAGCAAAAAATCTCTATCTTAAATTTTGTAGTTTTAGGAAGACGTCGAAGAAAATTCAAACTTTTGCAATTTTCGAAAATTGAGAGTTAACAGCGAAAATCGGACCTATGCCACCTTTATAAGTGTTTTTTACTTTATTCTTAGAAATTTAACGAAAAAATTTGGAGCCGTTTTTGAGAATATTTTGAAAACGTCCGGGGGGGCTACATGTAAAGTACCCCCAAGTTTGAAAGAATGTGTTTCAAAATTTCGAAGCTTCAACTAGAGCCTCATGGACAGGGGTTTCTTCAATTTGCAAAAGATTGTTCATGTGATTTAGGCGCTTGTAGTGTTCACAGGCAAAGGGACGGACGGATGTTTTGAAAAGAATAACTTTTTCGGTAGCAGGGGACCCAAAACCTCTATTTCCGTTAAAATCTCGAAATTGATTTCTCGCAACATTACATGCCTTTCTCTATACTACGTATATTACTCCCGAATATGGGTATGTATACGAGAAAGTAAAAAGGGAAGTTCTCGGTGTGTACGTATGTTGACGGACTACAAGATATTTGTTTCGAATGAGTGACTAAAGACTTGTGGTTATTATTACCTTAAATGTACACCACCACCACCACCACCACCAGGGATATAATACGCACTACGTCTCCCGTTGGAACGCGAGATGCGGCGCCGATCAACACCGCTTGCGGAGTGTTCCCTCTCCTGGTATCTTCCCCAGCGGAGTTCCGCCCCAGCCGGGCTAGGCTCTCAGTTACAGACTACTCTGCCGATACGTGTGGTAAAGTAGCGTTTGCATGATTGTGTATGGAGAGAGGAGGGGGCAAGGATGAGGAAGGAAAGATCGCGCGACGTCCGCGACCCGTTTGTTCGGGTACTACACTATTCGCCTGACACTAATCGCCTAGAATTCTCCTCCAGACTAGGCTCCTAGAATTCTCCTCCAGACAGTCGCTGAATTCGATAGGCTACCTCCGTACCTCCTGTCGAATATCCACCACTGCAAGATCCCGAACCCTAGGACCACTCGGGTCAACGACGCTGCAGAGGCAACGGCTGCTGCCGCTGAGCTATGGTATCCGTTTCTATTATGAAGACCTACGCGAGGGAAGGGGGTAAACGACGACATTTGTGTACGTGTTCGTTGAAGGAGCCCCAACCATCTGGGGAGTGCTCTCCTGGGCCATTAGCTCCCGCGAGGAGGCGAGGTGCCGGCCAGGCGCTCTCAGTCCGAACTGTATCTCTGGCCGTCGTGAGCGCGGGGGAGGCTTCCCGTATCATTACAGCTGAAAGCCTCGCGCTTCGTGTCGCCATGGGGCACGGTCAGCGCTAGCAAGCACGCTCTGTTCGTGGGGCGTCCATTTGAGCGTGTCCATGCTGTCGAGCTTCGTATCTGGCGAAGCGCCGTTTCCTGAAATCTTGGAATTGCCAGATGCCTTCTGTCTTCATTTCATTTTAAAATGTCTCCCTTGGTTCATTCCCCCTCGCTGGAAAAAAATTGTGTTCCTAAATTAATTCATTGTAGTACTTCAGTTGCAGATAGTGTAATGTGCTTGTTTCCTCTCGGCTGTTCGGACAACGTACTCAATCGTGGACTAGCGAGCGGCGTAACCCTTGCCGCCTGATTTAGCGTTTCACGTACGGTTTTTGTGCCATGCAAAAAGGAAAAATTCAGTTTTTTAGTAATTTCTTCTTACTAACCACATTTCGCAATGAGTAAAACACTGTAAAATACCACAAAATATTCATAATACTGATACATTAGTTTAAAATGAATAGCAAAATATCCAACGTACCGGAGAATAATTAGTTTCTCGTCGGTTTTGTTAAAAACGAACGCAGTGTTGTTTGCCATACGTGACCCAGGTGAGTGTTATCTCTTATTAAACATTAACAGTAGTCAGCCACAATAGAGAAAAATCATTGACTTTGATATCTCATCTCCCTCTGTTTTATATCCTGATGGAACCTTATCCTTGTTATTCATTAAGTGGTACTAACTTTTTCGTAAATAATTCAAGATGAGAATAGGGAAAACGTAACTTAAAGTTCATATTACTTTCAAGTCTCATGAATTATTCGATCTTCGTTTAATAGTTTAAACCAAACATAGAATCGCCCATAGAGGTTTCTCTTGAAGTCAGTGAGTTTCGACGACGGCCATATTGGTCCAACCCAACCCGACTCTACTAAGTGTTGTTAAAGAGTGCAACGTACAAAATTTTATTTGAAAAAAATTTTGGGTTGCTTGTCGTGTGATGGAATTATAGTGTCTGGTGCATCGTAGGTATAATTGAACAAACCCACCAGCGTTGAATTTCTTTGTATGAACTTTGTTGAATTTCTTTTTATGTCCAAGAATGAAGGCTCGCTCGTGGCACATAGCGAAGTCGCTAGCCTTTCACCACTGAGGTCCCAGTTCCATTTCCGTCGAATCTCATGTGCAATTTGTTGGAACAAAACGAGTTTGGCTGCTTCACAAGGGCTAGTCCAACTCCTGTGAAGTGTCCTAAACCCTACCCTTATCCTTATTTCTTCCCAATTCTGGCCGCTGGGTAGTGACGCAGGAGCGTGTAGCAGGAGGCGACTACGCGGAGATGCTACCTGGCGATCCTCTTGACAACTGACTGCGACGTGACGTGATATGGCATAACGTTAATGGAGTATTACTCCCCAGTGGACAAAGTTAATGGAGGATTACTCCCTTAACGCCTCTTAAGGGGCTTGTAGACGCGTTGCGTCGAAGTGTAGACGCAACAAATTTTTAAAAAATGTGCTGGGTATATCCTTCAACACGTAAGTGTTGTAAGAATTGTCTATACCATTAAACTAAGTAATAAAAATACATTCATTCTCTGTAAAAGCTTTTCTCAATTTCGTAGCTGAAGAAACAACACCCACCGGGCGAAGTTCTAGGTCAGTCATCCATTTCAAAAGCCAGCATCCTTTTGTTGGCGAATATGTGCGTCGTTCCAAATGCGTTCTTATGCATTAGTTTGTCAAGAACGTGACTTTGATTCCTTGCTCATTTCAAATCTGGGTTGCCAAAAAGTTGCTTGGATGCTTTTGCCATTACGTACCTGGCAAGAATCAAGAAGACAACCACTTTTTAAATTTTCTCGTCACGCAAGACCAACGATAATGTTCAACCCTAAAAAATCAGGCATTATTACGCAAAACTCATGATATTTTCTGGAGAATTGTATAAGTCATCAATTATAACATATGTTCAATTATTAACACTAATGTGTTTTGTAAATATGTATGTGGGTTAATATGTATTGTGCTAGGTTATAAATGTGTGTATGACTCCCATAAATCCAACCCCACGTCAAAGCCATGGGATAGTGACATCTTGAAGTACGCATATTGATGGCCAACGAGAACCGGTACCACTCAAACTGATACTTTAAGAGGTATTTACTTTAAAGTTTTAATAGTTTAAACTTCAAGTACTTTAACGTTTGGGTAAATGGTGAAATTTTGTGTCTTGAATACTATTTATATTACCTAGGCTAACTTGCAAAATTCCATATTTTTATTTATTATTTTAATATAATGTGCTAAAAAATAGCTGCATACGAAGGGTAAAGGTGCCTATATTATATTAGAAAAGTAAGTGGGCAAATAATTTTAACTTCTTTAACCTCGAAATAAAATTAGGACAACCTGTAAAGAATAAAGCTAAATATAGAACATTGGACGTATGTATTGATTATGAATAGTGACACTATTAGCAGTAAACATATTTTGTATTTTATTACCTAAATAGTTCTAGACATAATTGCAGTCAGAGCTACTTTTTCTGATTGTATTTTAAGGATATTAGTAGAATATTGCTTGCATTGCTATCGAAATAGGATTTACATACTGGGTTCCTTGCAGTTAACTATCGCAAAGCATGAAACGTTTCCTATCTTCCGAAATAAAACTAGCTAAGGAGTAATACGAAATAAAACTACCTAACTAAGCTACTGCCTGCTTATAGCATAACTTTTGTCAGGAAGGTTGTACCGATATGGCGACGTGCGCAATTGTGGCGGCTTCACTGGCAAGTGCAGGAAGAGGTACGTAGGGGCGACTCTATGTATAATACTCTTTGATTTAAAAAATACGTTCCCATCGAAATCTTTAACATTGCCCACAAAACTGTTGATAACATCCCTATATGAGTCTCGAGGTTAAAGTTCTAGGTCAGTCATCCATTTCAAAAGCCAGCATCCTTTTGTTGGCGAATATGTGGGTCGTTCCAAATGCGTTCTTGTACATTAGTTTATCGCAGCAAAGAACGTTTTTGAAGCATATAGTGAAAATTAAGGCGGGTTTTGTGAAAGAAATTAACAAAATATTTTCATTAATCCAAGTTTGATATGCAAAAGACGTAGCAAATTGTTCTGCCAGTCAATTAGTGGGCAAGTAGTGGTCTGCAGCAGCAAAATCACTGCTTAACAAAACCACTCAAATTATTTTTCCGAAAAGTTTCACGCTCACTATTCAAGAACAATAAATAAAATACTCTCCTCGAACAGTAAATTAAATGCAACAAAAACAAACTTCAGGGATACCGCAATAGAGTAGTATAGTATATGTACAGTAAAGCAATTTTTGGCATACTAAACATATCACACTAGTGATGCTATAACAGCACATATTTTCTCGCATTATTTATAATGTTTGCAATTATTCAAAGTCAAAGAAAATGAAACCTGCGCCTATGGTTTACGCGCTGGAGCAAAAGTCAGCTATTTTGCGACAGAAAAACTCGTATTGCGGAGCTCTGGAATAGAAAAAGTGGATAGATCTTGTTCTCGTGTGTAGTAAGTTACTTCCTCTAACATATTGTGTTGTCAAAATCCACGTTGCGTGAGCCCGATAACGAAACGAAATCAAAACGGGATGATAACGAAAAATTGGTTGGCGGCAATACGCCTGTTTGACCAGTCGTCTGTCCGTCTGTCTTGGGTCAATGCTAAAGATCAACATTATATCTACATTACATCACAACATTACATCTACAACTACAATATTGGAGATAGAGATATTTTTCCTACATGAAATCGGTTGTTCAAAGACCTGTCATGAAATAAGTTCTTAGTACAATTTTTCGAAACGAGAAGTAGTTGTAGCGTAATTTTGCATGGAGTATAGAAAAGTATTAAACAATTATTTTTATTAAAAACGGCTCCAAATTTTTTTCTAAAGTTAGTTTCTCGGATAAAGCAAAGGAAGAGGAAACAGAAGTGCTGGTCTTATTTTCGACAAACTCTTTGTATTTTCGAAAATTACAAGAAAATAACATTCCAAAAGTACAAAATTGATGATACATAGGTCATACAACTGTCAATCTACTGTATTTGCCATATTAAAATGCGAGACTGGTTCCACAGACTAAAGAGGTTCTTTACTCTATTCTAGTACTACTAAAAGACATTCTGTGTTTTCTAATTTTCCTCACCAGGACTTATCGTAATAACATACAACTGGTTTTGCTTCTCTTATTCCATATAATTTTTTATTTACTCATAAATTTTATTATCTTCATTTTAAAAAAACATTCCTGTTCTTTCCAAAAGAAATTTTAATGGCTTTCACATATTAATTTTAAAATAACTTTATTGGTCAATTTCAGCTTGCCTTCTTTTCATTTTGAATTTCCAATTCTAGTTGTGAAGCGAACAATTTCTACTACCTGAGCAACTCTAAAAGACTGACTGTTGACTCCACTGTTACTCGCGAGGTGTAAGTTTTCCCACTCAAGGTTGCAAGCGCCATCTCATCTCTAAAGTCGAGCAATGACGTCACGTCTGTTCTACCTTCACCTTCAACCCCAACTCCTCAACCAACATTCACTTCGTCTTTGCACCTGCTTTTCTCAGTGCTTCCTCCACGCTCACTGAATCTCTACTATCTCTTGGGTTAGTCTGGAATGAAATATTTTCGAGAATTAATTAATTTATTACTGAGATTCTACCAAGTTAGTTAAAATGCTTTTATTGAGTTTGCAAAATCGATGTCTTCATGTTCAAAGTAACATTGTTCGACGGAGGTATTGTCCTTGGGGCTTAATTGGTATTTTTCTGTTGTTAAGAGATAAATGAGAAAAAAAGTGGTTGCCTACGAAATTTTTTTGTGGGTACGCAGAGCATGCAGAAAACGAAATTAAGCTGTTAAAGTATTTCAAGTTTCGTAACTTTTGATAATTTGAAATCGTATGCCACTGTGAACACGTTTTTAAATTTTCTCTGGGGGACGTATCAACAATTTTTTTCTATTCAGAATAAGAGACCAAATTTACTATTTTATTGTTTTTTCTATTCTCATTGGTGTTCCATCAATTTGCTACAGAAAATGGAAAAAAGTCGGAAACCGGTTTGATTCACAGTTTTGATAAACGTGTCCTTCTAAGAACTCAGGACATTCTGTTGTAGAGAAACATTCTGAAAGTAAAACTTGGAGAAAATAACATTTCCTTTCAAATGTGATTCATTTCCTTTGGCAACAGGGTAAAATGTCTTAAGACAAAAATTTTAGTTTGGAAAAAACAAGTGTTAGATTATTGAACCGTAAACTATATTACGGTGATTAAGTTACATTTCCCAACGCTTTTTTGTCGTCAATGAGGCAATACAAGTTCGGTCGTTTTACTAAAATAAAATATAGCTTCTTAACTTGTAGTTTCAGTACTTAATCCAATTTCGCCAAAAACTGACTTTTACCCCGTGACCATATATTTGTTAATTTATTTTAATGCGATGAAAAGCTACAGAATGTAAAATTTGTGGGTGATTATAATTTATTCCGGAATAGTCTAAGGTATCTCTTAACAATCAAAGCAAGGTTTGAAAAGTATGATGGCATTTTTACTTTTTAAACCACTACGTACTTATAATAATGGATATTAAAGTTTTGTAAAGTTCCATTGGCAAGTGGCGATTTTCCGTAAGAAAAATTCGTCATGGAATCCTGTTATAGAGAAAGTAGATAAATGTAGTTCCCAAATGTAGTAAATTACTTTCTCTAATCCTTTGTTTAATCAAAATTCACTTGTGAGTACTTGATACAGAAAAATTGGTTGACTCTAAAAGGTGTCTGTCCCTCCGTCTCTCAGTGGTCAATATCAGCCGCTAAATGTTTAAGACGTTTTTCTCCAAAACTGGCATTCCCCGGGCGATCCGAACGAACTCGAAGCCCTGCGAATTTGAAAAGGATATTTTGAATTTAGGGGTAATTTAAATGAAGCCTTAACAAGACTTGTAAATGTTTACGTAGGCTTCCGCGGCCAGAGTTTGTATGAGCGTGCACTCTGAGGATAGTCACAAGATGTCCGAAACGTCAGCCACCACGACAGAGACCCCGATAGCCTAGATAATATATTTCTAAATTTTCTAAAAAAATGCGTGAACTTTTTAGATTCATTTTCTCTCGAATAGAGGAATCAACGCTTTTTAGAATGAAATTTATGTTTGAAAGAAACCTTGCAGTAATATCACGTACAAGTAAGATGACATAGTTTTTAAAAATATTAATAATTTTGACGTCATTTTGTATGCAATGTAGGCCATCATAAACAAATATAAGTTCTCAAAAAGGCTCCAAATTTTTCTACAATGGAGGAAGGTATGCTCATAAAAGTAGCGCAGGTCCCATTTTCAGTGAACTATCTGAGTTTTCGGTAATTGGAAAAGTCACACATTGTTGAAATTATTAATTATTAAATTATTATTATTAAATTAGTTGCTGTAGTACTAGTAGTTTCTACTTCTCTTTAAAAGTTCTTAAGCCAATTTTTGACGAAACTGCGTATAGTACAAAAACTACAAATTAAGAATCTATATTTTACTTTTGTAAAAGGACCGAATTCATGTTGCCTCCTTGACGACAAAAAAACCGTTGGGAAATATAGCTTAATATAGCCTACGGCTCAATAATCTCACCCTTGTTTTCTCCAAACTAAGATTTTTTACTTAAGAACTTTTACTCCGTGGCCATAGAAATAATGCTAATGAAAAACTCTTATTTTTGAAAATTGCAAAAGCATATGTTCAACTTCGCTTTTAAAACGTTGGGAAGTTTGTGTTTACATACGAGGTTGTTGATGTATGCTTGACTTGAGGATCCTGAGATTGAATTCCAGCGTGGAAAAAACATTTTTGCCGGATGGAAACATTTTTGGAGGTTTATGTGTTATTATAACATTGCATAGCCGTTTAAAATAATGCGAGAAAGTATGTGCGGTTGCAGCACGCGTCTTCTGCAAACAATTACGTAAACTACTTGACTCCTGACTTGAAAGAACTTGGAAAAATATGTTCGGTAATCAATTCCAGGGTTTGAGTGCACTTAGTGAGTAGTGAGTATAATAGAAATTACATTAGCACGAGTATGAGAATAGTGTTAAAGGCTCTCTACCCTGCACCAGGGGACATTAATGTGAATAAAAAGTGTTCGAAAGGCAGTAGTCACTTTTTGTGGTCAGATGCGGCAAGGACAGAGAAAATAGGTGAGAAATCACGAAACCCCACGGTTAGGAGCATACATTGTGGGCATTCTACTGATCTTCCCTGCCCGCCGCATGCGAAGCAAATTGCAACAACCACAGCAGCTCTGTTGAAGTAAATTGTCCTCCTGAACTCACTTTTAAATGAAATAGAACTCCAATACTCGGCTCTCACGAGCGCGCAGCGGCTTTGAGAGTCCGCACCGTCTTCGTGACGACGCTAAATTAGTCTCCGAGGGAGACGGCGCCAGCTGGAAAGGAACAAAAAACACGGTTTTTGTAAGAGCTATTAGGGATAGAATATCTATGTAATGTTGAGATTCTCTCCCTCCACAAACATCCACTGTAGTCATTAGGGATCCGAACCTTTTCCTAGCTGGACCCATCAAAAGTAGTTAAGTTCTCTGGATTGCCAGTTGTGAGAGAGTAGGTCTTAGATTGCCTCGGCGAGAAAGATGTATTCCTCTTCGCAAGTATTACGTAAACCGTATTAATATACATTTCTTACTTTTTGAGAAAAAATTATATTTAAAAGCAGTTATGTAAAAATCGTTCCGTGTGGAGGGTACTTATTTAAGGTTTTCTTATCTGTTTCAGTGTTCAGCAAATGTGTGAAGTTGCAGAAATTGTTGAATAGCTGACGGGAAGAACCCAATAGTGATTCACTGGACATTCCGAAAACGATAAATGAAAAACACTGCAGAGTTTTGAACGAAGAAGGAAATATTGCTGTAACCTGAAGGGTTGGCCTCTAAGCAAAGTAAGAACCTAATATTTGCTCGTTGTGCACGAGGAAATCGTCTGCACAAGACGGTTAGTCGAGTCCCACATATTAAAGAGCAGTTGTTTGAAGGTGGGAATTCAGTGATGACGAATGTACTATTTCTCATGTGACAATGCAAAATTTCCAAATGTAATTAAAATGTTTTTACTTTCGTTTCTTTACAACGATCAAAGGGAGGTTGCTATAGAGCTCCTTGTCTCGTCTTTGAGTATCACTGTTCCTTCACTGAATATTGCTGTCACTCACCCTACAAGCTCATCAAATTGTGCGTACATCTGTTCAGTTTCTTTAACATTAAAAATAAAATACAAACGTCTAATCCGTCCTTTCTGCATTTCCCCTTTTCTGAACAGGAATTTTCATTTGAAATATTATGACTCTAAGACTCTCTATGCAGGACTTCATTTGTTGTTTCATGGTTCTATTAGCAGCTGGACTATTTCACCTACTCATCATTTCGCTTCCCATGGCGAAACATAAATGTAATCTCTCCTGCACCTCACTTCTTATTCATCCCATCTGTTCTTCTAACAATTCGTTTATTTTGGTGTTTATACTTTATCTTATCCTCGTGATCATTCCATTATGATATATTTCTTCTTTCCATGTACATTTTTTCACGTTATTTTCCTTCGAATCTCTTTATTCCACCAGATTGGCTCTCTATATTCCGACTATACGAAGGGGACTATGTGTTAACTGACCTCATAACTTTTGAACTGATTTCCACAAAAATTTCGTAATTCTCGGATAATCTCGCCAGAATGTCAATGGCTAATGGAGTAGTTCTTGGTTATTGTGAGTTTTCTTCCAACCCTCATAACTTTTAAACCAATCAGCGGGTTGTGATGAGCAAGAAAAAACAATATATTTTTAACGTAGGACTTACATATATATGAGTACATAAAGTTACTTAAAATGGATACGACTACATAACCAGTTAAAGTATTCAAAGGTCCAACGCAATTTGATTTAATACAGTTTTAGGTAACTTCGTATACAGCCATCGTATATATAAGACTCAATGGAACGATGCTATTGCTTTTGGATGGAAAACGCGTGATAGTGTTGAAGTAATAGTGCCTGCTAGTTGGCCGGTGGGCGGCAGCGTTGCGCTGCTAAAGTGATCTCTGAGTTAACGAACACTCGCTGCCATTTCTGCTGGTGGTCATTAGGCGTTGCGCTAACGAGACGTTTATGCCATCAGCAAACGTCGATTACATGCACCTCCCGGCTTCGTTTTCTTAAGTGACAAAGACGCCGGTGTTTTCAAAGCCATCCTCGCACGTTACGAGGAGGATAATGTAGTTGTAGTACATGGAATGTGCTAGATTCGGAATACGATCATTAAATGTGCCCCTGAAATTATTTGAAAAGAGTTGATGAAGTCTGGGAAACGTAATACGTAGATTACGACGTTGAGGTCGGGAAATAAATTGATGGTGATGTGAATGTATTGTGGCTTTTGTCAGTATTATAAATGATACTCATTTAATCACAAATTTGCTGGTAATCATAATGTTTCATTCAAGCTAAAATGTTAAACGAAAATCAGTGTCATTGACGATTGTCAATGGCAAGCCTTTTCAAGAATTATGATATTTTTGTCTGTAATTGGAATGTCGACTTGCAAGATGCAGACTTTCCGATCTTGGAAGATCTGAATAGATCTTTCAAAATCAGTGTATTAAATTGTGGAGCTAATGATTAGAATTGCTCTCACTTTCCCCATATGTTGTTTGGTTTGAGACGAAACTGTAGTTCATATTGTGCAGTCTTAGTACAGTTTGTAAAAATCAACATTCCTCAACGATCCCTTATATTGACACACGTAATTTGAAGAATTTTAAAAAATTCTTAAATTATTACGACAAATGTATGTAAATGTTTTATGATTGTCCTTATCGATGATTATCCTTATGATGACATTATCGTGTGTAAAGCAGATGTCTCCTAATTTCTGGAAAATCTTTTACCAAAGAAATCGAATTTCCTTCCTGTTTTCTGCCCCTCGGTATCCGATGAGTGTTAAATCAAACTATGCTACTAGGAAAAATGACATAACCTCAGTACGGGAAATTTATTGTTTCTCTTGGGTGTAAGGAAGTGTTAACTTGTACTTTGTGCCATTCGCACAACTTGATTGTGTATGAGATGTGATATTACCTCTGCGATTTTCGGAAATAATACTACTTGAATGTGTATAATATATGACAACCATTTCAAATTTCAATGCAAAGCTTCAAATGTTTAATTGAACTGGTTTGACGTTGGCGGCATGCATTGTTAACAAGAATGGCTCGAAGGGGAAGGCTTGGGAGCTATACTTCCACTTATATTCAGAATTTAAAAAATATATGATCCTAAATGAAAACTTTTTTGTCAATTTACTTCAATACTAATAACACTTAACGTATTTTTTAAATACTATTTTAAATACTGTCATTGAGTTTAAATTTAACTCAAAAAGCTATTTATAGTATAAGAAAGTGCTACTAGAAACATTAAAAATATCGTTACGATGCTTAATTTCGAACTTTTTGTCCACTAAATTACACAAATTAAAGTAATGTGTAATAATTATGATAAATAACTTATATCCAAAATGTGTGCTTTCGTTTCTTAATGTGCTCCCTCGTCTGTTGAGAGTAAGTCGAAGAGTGGCGCCGTCCGTTACGCGGCACTGCGTCATCCGCTTTTTGCGCGCTCGCCACCGGCACGGCGCCGGCGAGGACGGGGCCCGGGCGGAGACGGCAGCAGGGCAGGGGGAGGGCAAGCGCGGGTGCTCGCGCGCACTTCGCGAGAAGCGCGTCCCCCATCGCTGCCGCCACCGTCGCCACCACCACCTCAACCGCCACCTCCGCCGACGCCGCCACCGCAACCTTGAACAGCGATGTAGGAGGGCCCCCCCGCTCCCTCGGCTCAGCTTCGCTCCGCGCAGCGCCACGCCGCTCCGGCGCAATAGCGTCCTCGGCGCGCCGTGACCCGGCTCTGCCCCCGCGCCACCCGCCGCCCTACTACGCTCAGCCCCCCGCGCCCGCTACCCTGCCCCGCTACCCTGCCCCGCCACCCTGCCCCGCCACCCTGCCCCGCCACCCTGCCCCGCCACCCTACCCCGCCCGACCGCCCCGCCCCGCCGTCCCGCAACCTCACGACGCCGCCCTTCGACTTCGACTCCGCCACGCCCCGCCGTTCCTCGCCGCCCCGCGCCGGAATTCGCTGCGCCGAGTTTCCGTTTGCTCTGCATGCCTCGGCGTCTTTGACTCGCCGCAAACGATTTTTTTCTTCTTTTTGCGTTTTCTCTTCATTTTATTCCTCTTCTTTTTTAGTCTCTCTCGGTGTCTTTTCAGCCTTCCTTTTCTTGCTTTTATTTACTTCTCATTCTTATTCTATGATTCATTTTCTTACTTTTCTTCTTTTTTCTTCCTTTTGCTTAGTTTTCAAAATTTATTTCGTTAGATCAGTACCTCAACTCTACGTATTGGCTTAGGGTTTTTAGTACTTAGTGTAACGTACTATTTACTGATGTTGAGTAAAGATATCTTATAGAACCTTGTAATTGGTTTTTAAATTTGAAACTATTTTGAGAAATGAATGTATATTTTTTAAATTTCTCAAGTAAAATTTGATTTGATTTATTTAGTCAAAGAACTGTAAAAACTGTATGTAACGTATGGGGGAGAAGTAACATCAGCGCGCGCTTTTTTGAGCTCCAGAATCTCTTCACAACATTTAAACAATAAGTAGTTGAATGATGAAGACAAGTTTTAAAAAAAGAGGTTTTGGTAACATTTGAACTAGACATTTTCCCTTCCGAGTTACAGAGAACGTATTAAAAAATAATATTCACCGATTCGCTCTCTATGATTATGACTGGCCATGCAACTAGTGTGCATCATATCTCAATAATTCGTTTCCAAATCGTACATGTGGATCGTGTGCCACAACATACACTTTTAAAAAGTTTTTATGCCTGTGTGCCTTCTGGCGAAGTCCGTCGACGGCAATGCTTAGTTTCCTTTCTTCCATGTTATGATGCTACGATTTGTAGTACGAGTTGCAAAGGTACTTGTATGCTTTGCATTGTTTCTGTGCGTTGTTTCTTTGCATTGGTTGCGTAGTTTCTCTCTCATGAATGAAGTTTCTTCGTCTTTCTCTCCGCATTTAATGGTGCCATGACCCACTCCCTACACTTCTTATCCTTGACATCTTCTGATTACTACTGACGGCACATTTTAGGGGTACATCTTCACCTATGCTTTCATTCAGTTTATAATGCTGATTTCTCTGTCCCCTACATCTTCCCTGCAATTTTCTAGTTCCAAGTTGCCTCATAATTATATCTAGTCAACGTCTAGTGTTATAACCTTTAGCATCACATTTTAGTTCCTAGTGAAGTCTTTTTCCATTCATCGTCACTTTGTACAGTGCAGAAAATATCCCATGATGTATGAACAAAACACTTACTATTGTATATACAAGTATGACATAATGAGATATTTTTCTACTTTATTTGACGATTACTTTTATGTTTGTGTATTTCAAAAAATGAAATTAATAAATAAATCAGCCATAAATTTAAGCCTTATAGTAAAGGAAGCATAATCTTCACTCCGCTTTTCACTCTGAAAAACAAAATTTTGAAGTAGTAAGTTGTAGTCATCTGTAGAATAATGCTTTCACTACATTATACGAAGGAACATATGATCCTATAATCAGTCATTTAAGCGGAATACAGGAAAAATAAGAGGTAAAAAATTCTGATCGCGAACTGTTCCTGGTAAGGTGGTCAGTATTCGAAAGCAAAATTCAGTCCGTAAATATTTAATATATACACAATATTTAAGTAATAAACATTTTTGTACACTGAAGAATTATTTGCAATTCCTCCCTGATTAATTGTTTATTAAATGTTTAATTAAACAGAATAGACCCTATTCTGTCCATCCGAATTGAGCAACAAGCCATTGGAATTATTCTTTTCTTCTGACGTCTGGACAGTAAACTGCTCGATGTTTCGCTTTTATATTGGGGAGTGCCTGAGAACAAACACCCCCTGCCCGTTAGCTGTAGAAATTAAATGGCGTACTTTGTCCTAGTCACAAAGTGACCAAATTGTCCCAAATCTACACAGTCCAATCACATTAATGTGACCGCCGCTTATGTTTGACGTAATCGTGCAATAACCTCTCACAGACGGCAGGTTGCAGCATTATCAGTGGGGGGTATGTATATAAAGCGCAGGGGATGGAAGTGGAAAACTACAGTAGTTGCCGCAAGGCAGAAACGCAGCGCCTCATCGGAGGTCCAAAAACGCATGATCATTGGCTTTCGGGCCGAGGGTGGAAGCATCTCCGAAACGGTTAATTTTGTAAAGTGTTCACGTGCCGTCGTTTAATACTCTGCATGCCAAAATGGCGATATCCCAAACCGGCAGCGAGGCAACTGTGGCGCACCACGCGCCGTAGATGACAGGACAACGCCCGCTGGGGAGATGTGTACGTTCGAATAGACACGCAACTGTAGAGCAACTAACCGCTCAGATGAACCCAGAGACTACTAACAGAGTCTCCTAGAAATCGTTCTGTGAGCGTTGCTGCGTATGGACCTCTGCAGCAGACGCATGGTTCATGCACCCATACTGGCTGGTTGTTCATCGGCGACGAAGGCAGGAATTTGCCCGCAAACACAGCAACTGGACGTCCGCTGAGTGGCGACAAGTGCCCTTTTCAGATGAATAATGTTTTCTGCTCCATCGGACAGACGATCGTTGGCATCTGCAGCATGAAACCTCTGAATGCAACCCCCCACAACAATCGCCAAACGGGTCCAAAAGGAGCGAGCTTGATGATGCGAGGAATGTTTCCGTGGCGTTCCCTGGGTGATCTCATCATTCTGGAAGGCACCCTCTTTGTATGCATCCCTCTTTGCGGACCATGTCCACCCCTATATGCAGTTTTTCCTCAGGGCAACGGCATCTATCAGCAGGACAATGCAACGTGTCATACAGCTCGCAGTGTACGTGTTCGCAGAGCACGAGGATGAGTTTACAGTACTCCCCTATAAAATAGTCATAGACACAAAACTCTCCCGATTTAAACTCAATCGAGAATCTGTGGGACCATCTCGATCGGGCTGTTCGCGCCGCAGTCTGCAACCGAGGAACCTTTCCAAAAGAGGGTTATTCAGGATTTTGACGGGCAATCACATTAATGTGATGGGACTATGTACATTTTTTCTATGGCTGCTCATACAAAATCAAAAGTTCATGGAAATGAGTCGCACATTTCACGAACCAAAACGTTTTACTGTCTTGTAATGCTTATCCAAACTTTTATTTGAATTCAAATTGTGGGAATACGGTTTTTGTGTTATTTTTCATTTTCTTCATCCGTAAGGTATTTTATTTCATAATTAGTGTATTCGTAAACTTAGATATACATATTATCTTTACTTCACTTGTATATAAAGCACCAGAAACCTTTCGGTTTATGATTTTGGCATCTTATCCTCACACACATGACATTTTTATACTCTATCAAATTTCTTTTCCGATAGTTTCATATTTGTGAAAAAAAAGTTGTGTCTAAGAGCACCAAAGCCTTTTTTGATGTAAAATTGCATGCGCGAATTTGAATGACTCACTCATGCAACTTCATGAATATGTGCTGTGTCCCTTTGTCACCGGATCTGTCGACATGCATTGGATTTGTACTTACACTTGACCTACCACAAGTCAGAAAAAATAACCAATAATTGAAAATTACTTCTATCGTGGAAAATTTTAAGGACTCTCTTAAATTGTAATGTCTATATTGTATTTTGTTGGCACAACATAATTGAAAGCTACGTCATATTCAAAATATGTAACTTCTTTTTCTAGTAATCCTCCATAAATTGAGAGCTTTCTTTATTCTGGAAGGAAAGAGTCACAGCAAGACTGTGCTTTCGTACTTACCACAAGACTTCAATCACTGCTCTGGTGTTAGAAAAACAAATTGCATACGATTTTAATGCCGCTAGAAATGCATATTCTCTGTATTGTTTTTTATTCATACTATATGCTCTTTGAAAAAGGCGCACAGTTAAGACCAGCATGAGATTCCCGTCCCCCGAGAATGGCAGTCATTCGCTTTTCCATGCGTTCTTCCATTCTAAGAAAATAATCTATGATTTCATGAGTTATGAGTTTTTTTCGAAATATTAGTAGTTTTCTTGTGCTTTTGAGTGAAATCATGACAATCATTAATTCTAAGGCTGAAGTGCTACTTTTTTTAAAACTTGTGAAGTTTTCAGACAATTTTTTAAAACTTGTACTCCGTTAATAATTGCATTACGAATGCATTATATAATTTCATGCATTGTCGACGCAAATTATTTCACGATCTCTTATGAAGTTCCTCAAAATTTCAAAAGTTTCGAATTTAAATGAGCTCAAAACTGGGCATTTTTAGAAACCCTGAAAGGACTTTTTAAGAAATCAGCTACAATTTCCCCCAAAAATCCATTTGAAAGAGGATTTGATTTTCTATAATATTCTTAATGGTTCATTATAATTAAGCTATGCAGGGACCGGAAAATTCAGGAATCGCAAAAAAATTAAAAGCTGTCAACTAAAATAATATCTACAATCAAAAATATTCTGTGAAGAATAACCAAACGATCGTGTTAATTGAAAATATTTGTGAAAAATTATTTTCTAGAACAATTTTTGAATGGTAAGACTTTTTTGTATAGATTTATTTATTAATGATTGCGGAAATGAAAGGTTTTAAACTTTCGAGCTTTGTTTTGAGAACGATAAACTTTTCGAAAACTGTTATAGCAACGAGAGTTCAATACAATTCAGATAAATCAAACTGAATCAAAAAGTAGACTTTAGAATATACTATAAAATAGATAAAGTGCACTGTGTTTCAAGTACTTTGATGAAGAAAGATTTGCATACAATTATAGGCGTGCGCAGCCTAAAACAAGATGAGGACAACTACATTTCTAGGCCCCTCTGCACTCCTTAAAGTTTTTATTTACATGTCATATTTTACACGATAGCTGAGATGGAAGATGTATCATATTGTTTGCAATACAACTGTTATAGGCCATTGGGGTGGCTACTTCTGTCGATTAGTACGAATCGACCAATAGTTAAAGCAACTGAAAATACAAACGCAAACATTTAATTTAACAAATATTTATTAAAGTTGTAGTACATGGTGGAAATCCACTCTCTGTGGTCTAAAGTCACCCTAAATGACTGTATGATTTTACGTAATTGTTACAAAAATAATACGAGGGTCTGTGCTATATTGTAGCACCTCTGGTTTCCTCGTCGTGCCCTCGCGGTGTGTTCCGAGCCACGGGTTCTCCGAATGTCTGCGGCAGGCCGCAGGAATCTCGCCTCGGGCGGCGTTGACGTCACGGCTGTGCTGGGTCGGATGCCTCCAGCTCGTATCGACTGGTGTTACCAGTAATGCCACAAGATATCACGGCAGTTGCCCTATAGTGTCAAGACAAGTCATCCGGATACAGGAAAATTCGGAGTGACCACCCAAAAATTAGTTAGGAAGGAAGATACTAGCATTGAGTTGTTTGAGATAGATCGAAAGAATTCCTGAAGAATTAAGAGTCACAGATTAAATTATTTGATGACGAAAAATTGTGACCAGCAAGTTTTCGATTTCTATGGTGCAAATCGTGTTTTCGAAATGGGGAATTTCAAAGTGTGATTATGTCCAGGAAATTTAGAACCAAAAGGAACTTTACTCGATCATGAGATTCTCGAGTTACTTAACGTATTTGTTACCCTTGCTCTACTCCATCGTTTTCCATACCAGCCAGGAGATATCATTTACAACTGGAGAAGCTTTTAAAACTCAGTTTCTCTTATATATGTAAATAAAACACACCCAATCAGGTTCATCACACACATTCAAGGCACAGTACCTTGAGCTGTTGTGTATCGAACATGCTCCAATACCTTAAAGTATTAATTTTCAATTGGAAGATCTTCCACGATAAACAATTGCATTTCTCTATGCCTCTTTAATATGGTCCTTTAGACCAGCATTGGTTTAGATCAGAAGTGTTTGTTTATATATGATATCTCGACACTATGGTGTAACATAACCTAAACAACTTACAGACACTGAAAAGGGCCTTACAATTTAGGCCGAAACGTCTGCTTTAAATATACTTTATTGACTGGAATCATCGTTTTTTCTTATAATGTTTGATTTATCCAGTGAATCCTGATTTATTATAAATACTTTCATTTGAATGAAACAAAATATTTCGAGATAATTCATTGAAAGAATCACAATGAAGAAATACATTATTTTTTACTTGATAATTTATACTAAAACGGCTAGAAAACAACTGACACATAGGGGGACTAAAGCAAAAAAATCAAAGAAACTTATCAAAACGTATTCTAAATATGTAAGGAACTGGGACTAAAAGCCGCTAATGTTTTTCGGTCTCTAATCTCGACTATGCTTCAAAATATATTTGTTTCTCTCACATGATTTGCATATAGTTTTAATGTTTTTAGAAAAATAAATCAATTCAAATTAAAATAGTGTTCACTTTATAGACGAATTTTTATTTCGTGTTGTTCATTATTTGTTAGATTTATTAAAATTCGCTATGAGCTTATGCTCGGTGGCAAATATGATTAGAAATAAAATTAGAATTTGTAAAATTACAAAACTATTACAATAAGTTTTTTCATTAGGTGATGAATAAAACTGCAAAAAGTGATGAATAAAATCTACGTTATAAATATCTGCATCAAGTAAACATATTTGTTCTCAATTTAATGGAAGAGCTGCAAAACTTTATAGATTCATAAATAAAATACAATAATGTTTTCAGTTTCACGAAGAAAATAAGAGACGATAGCTTTCATTCGTTATTCGCACATTTTTTGCAGTTATATAAACGTCTGTGTAATAAAAGAAGCGATTCACTAGATAACTACTATGTCTCTCAGGCAGAATGCACTACTTTCATAATATATACCCACCAAGCTGTGTTACTACTGAAATTTCGCATCCATTGCGTTCCATTTTATGAAATGTCCAACAATTCTATAGATTTCACTATTGTTTATATGCAATAGTATCTGTTAATGCTTTTCTGATGAGCCACATTTCATCAACACTGATAGATTATTTGTCAACTCTTTTTAAAATCAGACGATCTGGGGAATCGAGATTGTTAGTGACAGCGTCGAAACTTCCTTCACTCAAATGCCCGTAAGTTCGAATCCTGCGTTGTGTGGATGTTTCGTTGTATGTTGTGACATAATGAAGGCGTCCCAAACTCTCCGAAGCCCCTACCACCTTTCAACATTGTTCCTTCTACTCTCCACATTAATCAGCTGTGCAGACCCGAGATGGATCTATGGAGCACTTCGGCACTAAAAGTAACTCGACCTACGGGATACCTCTAGCAGCAGATGCTGCTAAGTACATGAGAAATGTGGAAAGACAAAGGGTTGATATGTCTTTGGAATCCGGGAAGAAGGGAGAAAGTTTTAGGAAGGAGAGTCGATCTAAACACTTCACGAGATTTCAGTGACAAAAACTGACTGAACCGATTTTAAATAATCGAAAAAACAGTGTTTACCTTTGACGTCGTTCTCTTTCAAAATAACATTAGTGTAATCATTACAGAGGATTGTAGAAGTTAAGTTTGTGAATGACAGGGCGCGTCATTAACAAAAGAAAAGAAAAGTACTGGAGAAAGAAAGGCCAGAGGACACCAGAGGAGGCAAGGAATTGAACCTGTAATTTCCAGCGTTTCATTCACGAACATTGCGAACTCAGTTGTCTACAGTTAAATGACATTTGGAAAGTATTTTAAATGTTCCATTTACACTGACACTTCAGAAAATTTTCTCAAATAATCGCGAAAACTGTCATAGTATTGCGTAATGAAAGAAATATCTGTAATATTCGATGTGAAGGAAAAATTTTAGGCAGGATATAATTAAAAATTTAGGCGAAAACTTATTTTTTGGAAACAAAACTGTATGAAGTTATTTAAAGATTTAAGATTTTAGAAGTTTATTGCTTTAGAAAACTATTTATCTCAGCACATACTTTCTCGCATTTTGTATTCTTTTTAATTTTCGAAAATTTAGAGATATCGAGGAAATGGAATTTACGCCATTTTTAAACGCACTTTACTCTATTAAAAATTAAGGAAACATTTCCAGTCCTTGCTGAGAATTTTTAAAATCGCCATCTTGTCAAACAAAATTACGCAAAAGCTATTCATATTTTCGGACTATGTACTTATATCTAGATCTGATTATTTAGAACACATTTTGGAAGTTGTCGAACAAATGGATATAAGTACCGAAAACAAAAATTGTGGGAAACAGGAAAAACAGATATTCACAACCGTTCATTCTGAGATTCACAGCCGGTAAATACAGAAAGCGCCGCGTCTTGTAGCAGATTGTAACTGAACGGGAAAGGTTTGAGTTTGAGAGCCAATGGCACTGCATAGACCTTGGAAATTACATCACTTTGAGATGAAAAAGAGCAAATATGAACTTTTGGCATTTAGATCACCAAGTTCCACCACTGTTCATTCATTGAGTAACTAGTGGGCTTGGTCGCGTACCAAACGAACTGAAGAATCTCTTTTATTTCTCGTGAGTCAATACCCACTGAAGAATGTACAATTGAGTGAAAGAAAGGGAAACTTATTATTATAATTACTTTTAAACCGTGTTCACTCAAAATATTTTGACTGATTTTCTGACGCAAAATTCTTTGAGGATTTTACCACACGTTCCTTTTAAATGCAAGAATAATATTACTCTAGCGTGTTTCGAAATGCTTACTCCTCTTTTGGAATAGTTACAGTGAACTTTGAAATTGACATACTTCCAACATAAATACATAACACTGTCACTCAAAGATAAATATCAAGCTTATCCGAATGGAATCATTGAAAGGAATCGGAACATACGTTTTCGAAACGCTCTTTGAACTACGTATGAGTAAGGGAGTGGAAGGAACTCAAGTGTAACAACAAAAACTTGTATATCAAGAAACATGATTAGGTGGAAAATTTATTTGCGGCTACACATTTATTTACCTATACTACCGCCAACAAAATGACGCAAAAACTAAAAATTGATCAGATAACATTTTTTTAAATCACAATGATAATAATTCGACACTATATGACTTGGTGTCTTCTACAAATATTTTTACTTTCTCGTACACTAGTGTACATGAAGAATATTTGTAGAATAGGGAAAATTATGTAATTCGGTTGAAAATATACTTTGACTTTAATATACGTTTTGAAGAACCTTGATAAGGAAAAAGTGATTTTTTGACAGGCCTTTCTGTCCGCCTCCCTTTTGCCGTCTAGCTGCGTACAACTATTGCCTAAATCCTAAACAGGATTTTCCTCAGAACGGATTGTTCCTAATCGGTCTCGCCGACATCGAGGCCCTACGAATTTGAAACGTTTTCTTTAATATTTGTGGTTCAGTAAAAGAAAGCTCTTGTAGATTTTTAAAAATTCCTGAAAATGTTTCCAATTTTTCTTTAATGTTTTGCTCGGAAGTTCACTAATATATCTAGCATAAATCCAATTTCCATTAAAACCGATGACATTTCAAAAATTTTAAAAGAGCAACTTTTTTCAAGGTTGCCCTACCATGTTAAAGTTAGATTGTCCGAGGAAGTCTACCATGTTAAAGTTAGATTGTTTACTTTGCCTTTAGTACACTTCACTGCAGAATTCTCTGATTGCAATGGCAGAAGACCAATTTCAATGTTTCTTTCCCAAAACGTCTGTCTGTCTGTCTGTCTTTGAGCAATGCAAGCACGGAAATAGTATATTGGATTTTACCCAAACTCTATGTTTATAATCGATCTGACAGAACTGAAGACCCTGCGAGTTCAAACAATGTATTTTAAATTTCTCTACAAGAAGCTTCTAAGATATGTTCAACATTTTGTCTTAAGAATGGGTCCAAATTCTTCTTTATACGGTTTGATCAAATAGAGAAAGTGGACTTATTGTTATAGTAGAACTTTGATTTACAACAAAACTTCTGAAATTTCGTAAATTGCAAACGTTCTCTTACACCTTCATTATTGAAGCTAGATATTTACGAGTAAAGCACAATGCACTAAACACTCCGAAATAAGGGCTATTTTTAATAAATCTTTTCAATATTGAAAAATTATAGATTTGTATTTTGGTTGAATCACCCGCACATGGCGAAGAGTTTTTGAAGAGGCAGCTGAAGTATGATATGAATTACAGTATTATAATATTACGTATCCGTTACAAATAAAACGAGAAATTATTTGCTTTTCTAGTACCACTAGTTAATATTCTCCTATTACGTATTAGGTGTGTAAAGAATAACGTATCGAGAATATAGGAGGTAAGAGAATGACATATAATTCTACAAAAATTGATTACGATCCTGGTCCCGGATATGGAAATTTATATTTATTTCAAAACATGTGTCTGATTCTTTAAGCATGTTTAATGATAGAGAACAATTCAATTAATTTTATGCATTCCTGTATTTCTCATTAAAACTTTTGGATCCTCAAGAATTGAGGCAAATAATTGCATGTTGAGAACACGCGCAGAGGCATGTTTTGAGTCGCTGAGGTGATCTCATGGTGAAGTAATCCGTTGCTGATTGTGAAAACATAAAATCAAGTTCAAATGTGTAAAATGTTCAGTGAGTTCAGCTAGTATTATGATATTATGTAATCCAGAAAGTATGTACTGTTTTACTACCACTAGCATCTCTAGAGTACAACGCAGCCTTACTGCAGGAGCGCGGCCATTGATAAAAGAAAAAAAATGTATTTCTTCATTTACACACAATACCAATACACGGTGGTTCGTTCTTTCTTACTGGTGGAGAGAGAAAAATCGAACGCAATTCCTCGGCTACAACATCCAAATGGAAATCATTCTTCTCAGAGCAATTTACATACGAATGTTTCGAGCAACAATTTACTGACAGACAACATTCCTTTACAATAAATTCGTCTTCCAAGACTTTTTACAAGCGAGATCGTAAACCGAGAACTCAACGTGAATTCGCGTGCAGGTATGGCAATGCGTTGTAAAATCAAACAATGAGATTTCTTTGATTTCTTTCACTTGTCCGAAACATAAAAGGCATTTTCCACGATACTTGTTGTGCTGGATTCACTTTTTCATTGCTTTAAGTGTGAGCAATTGCTCTGGGAGAGTAAATGTTCCAAAATTGACAATGAAAGGAACTTCAAGAAGTTAATAGTGAAAAAAGTTGAGCGAATGTCAAGTGAATGAGTGAATATTGATTCTGGGCGAGTCAACTGCTTAGATTGTGAGTCCAGTACTTATTGAGCTGACTGTGTATGCTACATCCCGGGAGGTGGCAGAGTTCCGGCGCCGACCTTCGCGTCGGCTTGCGTAGGTGTTCCTCTCGAGGTATCTCTTCCCAATGAAGCACCGTCCCAGCCTAGACGAGCACTTAATTCAGTCTCTTCGACACCTGTAAGGCATTGTCCGTTCTTAATATTTATTTTAATGATTTTATAATTTACATAATTTTTCTCCAGGCACTATATAAGAAAGGGAGAGTGGTACTTTTTTAAGGTCGCTTTTCAACATCTTGGTCATGTAGCGACCGACCAATGTGAGTTTACTTTCTCCCTACGAAGGAGAGAGAGTGCTGCACAAAAATCGGAGAATTATCCGCAGAAAATTCTATTATAGGACCGTGGGAACGAAAATGTGGTTAAATCCAGTTGCTAAATTTAGAAAAAAATCCTCTAATACATGGTGTAGCCAAAATCCATGTTTTGTGGGTCCTTCACACTGAAAAATGGAATGGCGACAAAACGTCTGTTTGTCTGTCTGTCCGTCTGTCGGTCTATCTATCCGTCTGTAAACAACGTTGGCGACTAAACTGTTCAGCCGATTTTCTCCAAAATTGATCTGGCTGTTGTCGCGGCCCCTTGAATTTGAAATCGATATTGCAATTTTGGGGGAATTTTACTTGAAGCTCCTGTTTTAAAAAAATTTTTTTTTTTTTGTGGGATTTGTGAAGGACGTTTAAGAGAATTATGCAGGCCTCACGTTCGCTAAAAACCCTGGTTTTTCGAAAATTGCAAAAGTTCAATTTTTTTCGCAGTCTCCCTACAACTAAAATATTAAAGGTAGAGTTTTGAATGAGTAATGAAATGTGTTCATTAAAGATAATTTTGAAAATAAAATTAATGTACAATTTTTCGAAAATTTGCACTACTTTTCGCGTAATTTTGCGTGAAATTACAGGGGAGAAAGTACCTGCTGTTTTAACACCATTAATTTGAAACTTTAGAATGACAGGAGACTCTGAAATAGAAGGATTGTAACTAATTAGACTAGTATTGGTGTTCGAGAATACATATCCGTCTGAAATTGAAGTTATTGGACAGTGAGAATGTTACGCGTTTTGGTGGTACCCGAGGTGGTGGTAGTGGGTAATTTCCGCAGCACACTTACGGGCTTAGCTGTCGATGACGATTTATAAATCTTACAAAACCGTAACACTCGCTTCTGGGGATGGACACGTCGACGTTTAGCTCAGTGTCGATGAATCTGCAACGAATCTCACCGGAAGTCCTAGGATTCGAGTCCCGACGGTGGCGGATTGTCGACTCTGGCTATGTCGAATTCAGCCGCTATCAGGAAGAAAATTCTAGCGGACGACTGCAGTGCCCTCAAAGATGGGTACCAGGATCACCGCGCGTGATCGCTTTTCCTCTTCCTTGACCTGGCATCAATCCTTTCACACACACACACACACACACTTATACTTACTTAATTACTCTACACTACCATGCCGGCAGTCAACTCGGAAATTGAGAGGTTTGTCCCGACTGGGGCAAGCCTGGAGGCCAAGCAAGCCAACGTGTAGGTCTCACCATCCAGTGATGGGATGAACTCCGCAACCCCCCGAGACAATACATTCACTAAACTAACGGTACTAATGACCATAGCAGTAGATGTGCCCGGAAACATCAATAAATGAATCTATCAAACACGATTGATTATCGTTTTGAGAAAAACTTCCTAACCCCTCATGAGATGACATTGCAGTGCTGTTTGTTTAGGTCAACCGCATTGCACATCTTTCTGTAGATGCAATTTAAAACATTTTAAAAATGCTTGATCAATATGAAATACTTCAAAAGGCACAGTTATATGATATACTTCAAAAGGCACAAAAATAGTAAGTTAGAGACGTGCTACAGCTTCACATTCTGTAATATCAGCACTGTACGCCACGTCGATGACTATTTTTGAAGCTCTCCAGTAGTTCCCCAACATCAGAGCCAAAGTTCTGCAACTGGTAATCGAGCATTCATCGATACAGTAGTTTCTAACATAATAATCAGTTTCTCAATCCCATCACAATTTTTCCAAGTTAGTGTGGAAATTTTGGGAAAGAGTGATTTAATTCACGTTGCAGTTGAAGCCTTCGCAAATAGTTGAGCGAGAACTCATGGTTGAATTGACACTGAGGATAATTCCGTACCATTGAGGATAGATCCATTTTATGACTTACAATATTAGGAAATTTGTTTTTTGCGATTTATAATCAATGATCTGGTGAAGTATATAGTGGACCAGTGGTCCGCGTAGAGATCGCTGTCTAATGGGGATAGTAAGAACTAGATAAAAAGTATACAGCTATGAATTAGTCTCTGTATGTATTTAAAATACTTGACGTTTATTAAGAAATTCGTTTGAGGATACAACTAATCCACTCTTCCTAATTTTTGCTTTTAATGAAAAGACAATCATCCGTACAGAAACCTTCCAGTTATATTTATGCTATTTTGACAATTGTGGCTGAAAATTAATGAAAATGAAACTGAAAAAATATATGCTTTTGTTCGGTTCAAAGGTAATTAACTACGCGCGTCAGTATCAATAGCCAATTGTATTTTTTGACTGTTACTTCTCTTAGTGTGAATATTACGTTTCGTTTGACTGAGATACTGTTTAGTAGAATATACTTTAATGGCGTATTTCGTTTTTGACAGTCAGTATGGTCTGTAATTGTATAGACATTAAAGCATCAGAATAGATGTGAATAGGCATTTAAACTTTTAAATTGGTTTTTAAGGGTTAATGTCATTTGCCAATGTGATATGAAAATAATGGACATATATTATGTGTAGATTTTTGGAGGCATCTGATCATAAACTAATGAAAATAATTTCGTGTGATGTTACTATAGAATTCTATTGGATGAAAACATGTTCCACCCTTGAGTAAGAAAGTTTCGACAAAAAAACCTGTTTCCTTAATTAAGAGGCAGGACAATGGTAGGTCATTATGAGATGACCAAAACCTGATGGTACCTTACCACAACAATGTAAATTCTGAGGTGGGCTGCATTTTCTACAGGAGAAAAGACTCGACAACGATTGATTTTGAACTATCTTTATCTATTTCATATATAGGTCGTTTAAAAATTGTCTTAAATATTTACTAGTAATATCACGTTTTTTGATGCAAAAATTAATGGCAGCATAAGGAAGAAATACTTGAGAAAGCTGATTATTTACGAGAAGTTTGCCGAGAACCGAATGGGATATTAAGAGAGTACGCCATAGTCCCCTAAATTTACGGCTCGTTTTCTCGATGGTCACATCGACCGCATAAAAGAATATCCTAATATCCACAATCATGCAAGTCACTCTCAAGAGCGCTACCTCATTTTCCACGTTATGCCCGTGGACATGAATTGGTCTTCTTTTGTTCAACTTTATTCATTGGCAACTCCCGTTTTGAAGGTCTCGTAATTCGTAAAATATTTAGCGCGCCATAATGAACTGGAAAACTAATGTCATTGTTTACACTCACGGTAATATCGCCGAACTGCGTACTTCTTTTACTCTGATCGTTGCCTCCCTTCTCCGAACGGAAAGGCAAAATATTAAGTCAAGTGCCCAAAAAGGTATTTCCTTGTGCTGACGCGTATTGTGCATGTGATACAAAGGGGTTTAGACGATGAAAAAATGCATATCGCGAACAGATTGCCATGCTTCAATAAGCATATTGTATATTAAGAGTTGTAAAATATATTTCGTAAGGAATAACGACAATGAATGTTAATAGCACCTGTCGTCCCATAACGCTGAAGGTTCAAAGAGAACAGGCACATTTGTTTTCGTTCCAAGTAGCTTGTATTGTCTCTGGCACAAAGGAACCACAAAAAGAAAAATCACACTATTTTTTATTAATCACTCGGACAAGGGCATTCCGTGAATCATTAGGACTGGTTACAGCGCGCCTAATATCGGAGGTCCGTCTCGCCTACAAGGCTCTGATACGATGATGGAAATATCTTCAAGGTTACTTTTGGCGAGTGTCTCCTTTCTCCCAAGTCACCATCGCGCGGCGGCCGCTGTCATTATGCCGCGAGACGTGCTTGGCCGAGACACAATACTTCTTGCGCCATCCACTGGAGCGCGCCTTCATCTGCTGCCCCCTCCCGCCGACCCGCGTTTACAAATCGGCCCCGCGAACTCGCCGGGCCGCGGTTTGCGCCGGAAGGACACCGGGAAGGGCGGGGGTTCCTCCAAGGCAAGGGCGCGGAAGTGGTGGGGGTGGGAGCTGTGGCGACGGCGAGGGAGGATGGTAGTTGGGACGGATTGAAATAATTCAAACCGTTGTCATTGCCAACAATATTGTTTACTTCAACAAGAGCGGCTTTCGATGGCTTAGCCATCGTCCTCAGTATTCTTCTGTATGGAAGCCCCAAAAAAAGACATCTCGTTTGTAGTCGATAGCTCGACTGTAGTCGTTTCTGTTGCTTCCATGCACCAGAATACTTATGATGATGGCTAAGCCATCAAAAGCTGCTCTTGTTGAAGTAAACAATATTGTTGGCAATGGCAACACCTTGAATTGTTTCAATTATTTAAATGCCAACGACAATCCACCGCTAAACGAATAGTTGAGACGGATGCCGTTGTAGAAGTGGTGGTACTGAAGGGTAAATCGAAGTAATGGTGTGATGGCGGGGATGGTGGTCATAACAAGGGTGCGGGTGATGGTGTAGGTGCTTTGCAAGATATGGAATTCATACGCGGGAAGGAGAGGAAGTATTCCCGAAGTAGGTTGCCCTAGAGAAGTGGGAAAGTCTCAGTTTAAAATTTCCACTAACATTGTCAATAGAACGAGCCGTAGCGCAGGCACCATCAAACGCTTCTTAAATCGCCGAGTGCCGGAGATACGTATGTGGTAGTATACAGTCTACCACATATGCCCTATAGAGCATGTAAGTGTAAGTTCGAAAAGGGGAGAGGCGGGGAGAAAGTGTGAATGGGGAGAGGGCAAGGGCGAAGAAGGGAAGATTGCGTGCGGTTCGTGGCCGATGTGTTAGGGTACTGCTCCGGCATTTGCATAGTATTAATAGGTGTTAGGGCATAGCCCGATATTAACTAGTGAAAACTACCGATCAGAACATCCGACCACTTTAATTCTTCTGCGGATAGTGGTTGAATTCGACCCAGCTATGTGGTAAGCAGTGTTGAAAATCCGCCACCGTCGGAATTAGAACCCTTCTCAGAGTCGCTGCACCGAAAACATTTGTTACATTCAACCATTTTGCCGGTGACATCTTTCTGTAGTTTACAAGTAGATGCGATGGATAAACCATCCGGGGCGGATACCAAGGACCTTAGAAAATTAGAATAGAAACTTTGAAATGACGGCCTAGAAGGCTGAGGGGCCGTAGCTACTTCGTCCCGAAGGGTCGCGGGTTCGAATCCCGCCTTGGGCACGGATGTTTATGGGTGTTCATGCTGTCCATACGTGTTTTCCTACAGTTCCTACAGTTCCCCTTACAATTAAAACAAACATGACCATGTTAAAAAGCGACTGGTAAGAAAAACTTTGTATTTTGAAAGACCATCCTAGACACACACATCCATGAAATGTGTTTAATATTTGTAATAAATGGCTTATTAGGGAAATTAAAAAATGTCAATAAACAAAGTCCCAGAACTTGAGCAGTTCTAAATACTTCCGTTGTTAATTTTCACAACTTCTTTCATAAATAATAAACTAATGAATGATGACAAATTTTTCACTTTTATAAGAAACCACGGCCTCAAACCCCCGAAAGTATATTACTGATAGAAAAGAAATTACCTCTCAGGGATACCTTACATGTAGAGAACATGCAAGGCATCACTAGGTGAACGGAGGGAGCATGCGGGGAAACTTGGGTGGCATGCGATGTAATATGTAGCGAACATCAGAGGGAAAGTGTGAACACGCGAGAGAATATCGAAGAACATCTGAAGCAACATACTGTGACCATGTGAGTAAACATGCGAGGCGAATACCTCGAGGAGCTTGTAGAAAAAACATGCCGGTATCAGGTAGAGCAAAGAACTGAGAGAAGATTGTACTCTTCTGATAACCAATTCTCTGTAGCGGAATACTCATAAACGAGCAGAAACTAGATTACCTATGCAAAATTTAATAGAAGGGTTTCTCGGAGACACAGCGTTAGTGCAAAAGTGAGAAAATGGACGTAATAATGCCAACTTGTAGGTTGAACTTTTATGCATCAGAGGATAATATCGACTCGGCCTAAAGGGCATTAAGACTCGGCCTAAAGGGCACTCGCCCTAAAGAAACAGAGCGAAGAAAAATAGAGGAATTCGGAAAGTGACTTAGGAAGGTGGAAGGTTTTTTCTCATTTCCCACAAATTGGATTTTTGGACTAATTATGATTTTTCCGAGAAGCCCTTCAATTGACGCGTTAATAGCCCTATTCCTACGAGCCTACAATACTTCAATGTAGAGTTCAGGTTCTGGCCTGAAGTTGGTATCAAATATCAAGCTATTTTACTTTCTCGTATACATACGGGAGTTATGTATACGTAATATAAAGAAAGTTATATAATACTGCGGAATATCGATTTTGAGATGTCAATGGAAATACACGTTTTGGGGTTCCCAGTTATCGAAAAAGTCCGTCTGTTTGTCTGTCTGTTTGTCTCTGTGTCTGTCTGTTTGTCTCTGTGTCCGTCTGTTTGTCTCTGTGTCTGTTTGTCTCTGTTTGTGTCTGTTTGTCTCTGTGTCTGTCTGTTTGTCTGTGTCTGTCTGTTTGTGTGTTTGTCTGTTTGTGTGTTTGTCTGTTTGTGTGTTTGTCTGTTTGTCTGTGTGTCTGTTTGTTTCTGTGTCTGTCTGTTTGTGTCTGTGTCTGTCTGTTTGTGTCTGTGTTTGTCTGTTTGTGTCTGTCTGTCTGTTTGTGTCTGTGTCTGTGTCTGTCTGTTTGTGTCTGTGTGTGTCTGTCTGTTTGTGTCTGTGTCTGTCTGTTTGTGTCTGTCTGTCTGTTTGTGTCTGTCTGTCTGTCTGTTTGTGTCTGTGTCTGTCTGTTTGTGTCTGTCTGTCTGTTTGTGTCTGTGTCTGTCTGTCTGTGTCTGTGTCTGTCTGTCTGTCTCTGTCTGACTATGTCTGTCTGTGAACACTCCTAGCGCTTAAACCACATGTACGATCTTTCCGATGTTGAAGAATCCCCTGTCCATATGGCTCTAGTTGAAGCTTTGAAATTTTGAGAAACATTCTTTAAATTTCAAGGTACTTTACATGAAGCTCCCTGGATATTATCAATTTTTTCTCATAAAACGACTGCAATTTTTTATTTAAATTTCTTGTAAAAATAGAGTAAAATAAACTTATAATGGTGGCATAGGTACGATTTTCGCGGTTAAGTGAATTTTCGAAAATTGTGAATGTTTCAATTTTTTCGGCGTCTTTCTACAACTACATAATTGAAGACAAATTTTTTTCTTTCAAATAAAATGTGTCGTCCATTAATAGTTCTTTGATTATGATCACGTACATTTTTTCGAAAATTTTAGTAGTTTTCATCCAATAGCGCGTGCAATATTTGAAATTTTAAAAACTTACGAAAACAAGATTTTCTCAAAAATGCTCCAAATTTCTTCTTTAAATGGTTTGTAGGGTTAGTGCCAAACAAAGCATATTCGATGACATAAACCCCATTTTACTCTATTCTTTTGTTTTTTCAAAAATTACAAAAAAATATTTTTTTGACTTGTCTCTCGCGTCGGTAATTCTTTAATTAGAGGAGATTTCTTTACATTATTATATTTATGAGTACATGTTCATTAAATATGTCTTATAAATTTTCTCGAAAACTCAACAGTTTTCTGTGAAAATGAACTCAAAATTCTGCATTTTCAGAAACGTTCAAACGCCATTTTCTCAAAAATGGCTCCAAATTTTTAATTTAATTTTTTTTCAGTTGATGGTGCTATTTGCACTGTTTTGTAGGACGTAGAGTTCATTTTGGGGTATTCTTTTGTTTGTTTGTTTTTTAAAAAATTACACAATTGTAAATTTTGAAAAATCTCTCACGCCGTTCATATGCACACTTTAATCGACTTGCATACATTATTACATTTGTGAGAAGATGTGCTTCAAATGACTTCAAATGAAGATTTTCGAAAACTCAATAGATTACTGTGAAAAAGTAGCTTTAAATTTCACATTTAGTCATGCTTAATCGCCGTGTTCTTAACAACGGCTTCACATTTTTTAATGAAAATTGCCTTTTAGGACGAGGTTTTACTCTACTTTAATATTCTTGAAGTAATATTTCGGTTGTACTATAAAGAAAGCAAAAAAGTTTAGAAAATATCAAAAAATGTACATTGGATGACTATAAATAACGATATGATTACGTAGACTATAGATAACAGCTGGACAGAGAATAGAGGAAGACCTTAAGTCAGATCACACCCAGGAAATTAGAAAACTTTACTACGAGAATGTCTGTGCCATTCTTCAGCACATCTAGTTTACTTTTGAAACAATGATTTGCAATTCGGAATATTTGTTCGGGTTCAGCTAGTAAATTCATTAATACTTTCCAGTGACAAAACACCAGAGAGGTACTTACAATTATCTAAGTAATGTATGCGGCTCTAATGAAGGTTTTGCCATTAATTACAAAATTACACGCTATTAGTACTCGAGTATATATTTTTATTATTTTTTTAAAGGTGCTAGGGCTAAAATTACATCCTTGAGAGTCGCCAGACTATGGTCACCGCTCCCAGGTCTCTAGTCCTACATAGACTTTTTTTATGGGTTCTCTTTTCTTCAACATTTATCTTCGATGTCTAAGTCTGGTCGAATGTTTTAATTTAATCGATTAAAATAACCAGCAAATTAATGTATAGAAAATAATACAGACTTTCAGATTTATAGAACTGAAATACGGCCGTTAAATTATGCAAGAACACAGAACACTTAAGATTTCGATTATCGGAAGGAGGTAAAAACCACAATCTAAGTCGGTAATAATTGCAATTAAGTGATTTTATCCATTTTCCTCCTTCAGTCCCAGTAATAGTGTAAGCATGCAAGAAGCAAGCATAAAAGATTTACAGGTTTGCAAGAACAATCGAAGGAGATAGTAATCATATTTTGAACTCGCTTGACGAAGAACAATTACAAATAATAATAGTATGAACCAGCACTTTGCTACCAGGGAACTACAGAATTTCTTACAGCGTGCGGTGGTCATAGTACAAGCAACACAAGTGAATGAGCTGCTACTTCTTTAAGCCTCTGTGCACAGCATGCACAACTGCATTGGTGTTAGTAATGGCTACTCTAAATTGACAAAGAGTACGTTTAATTCATATCATTCATCCTACGAAATACTTTTGCCTTGTATATTGACATAAATATAAAATAAGCATAGAATACCTGACAGTTCTGTGACAAAAGAAACTTCACGAAGAAAAAAATGACTTTCAGACCGCAGTTGACTTGTTCATAAAGAACAGTTAAGAAAGAGGAGAAGCTGCGCATTCCGCCGTTTTCCCAGGCGACGGGCAGTGGTAAGGGCGGGCGGCAGGAACGGCGGGTGGGGCGGGCAGGGATGGCGGCTGCGTGTTGGGTGGGCGAGGCGCAGGCTGCCGGCGGGCAGACGGGGCGGGGCGGGGCGGGGCGGGCGAGGCGACGCGAGGCGAGGCGAGGCGGGGCGGGGCGGGCGGGCGGGCGGGGAGGGGCGGGGCGGGGCGGGCGGGGCGGGCGGGGCTGGCGGAGCGGGCGGGCTGGCGAGGCGGGGCGGGAGGGCGGGGAGGGGCAGGCGGGGCGGGTCAGGCGGGGCGGGGCTGGCTGGGCGGGGCGGGCGGGGCAGGCGGGGCAGGGCTGGCGGAGCGGGGCGGGGCAGGTGGGGCGGGGCAGGTGGGGCGGGGCAGGCGGGGCGGGGCAGGCGGGGCGGGGCGGGCGGGGCAGGCGGGGCGGGGCGGGGCAAGCGGGGCGGGGCAGGTGGGGCAGGCGGCGCTCGCGCAGCGTGAGGTGGTCAACACGCTCCGCCACGTAAGCTCCGTCGCAGCTTAAAGAGACCTGCACGAAGCGTGATGTCATCCTAAAGCAGACAAATCTCTCTCTTCCCAACTGTTACTATCGCCGCGCTGGGATCCGCTGCTGAATTGCAACGCTATTAACTAACTCTTTCTTCAGAAGAAACGCCGCCGCCGCTGCCGCCGTCGCCGCCATTTCCTTCGTTGCTAGGGCCACTGTCGCCGACGCCACGTAACTGCCACCGCTCAAGCGCTGCTGTGGTAATGGTCGTGTAATACACTCATTGCTTCTTCCTTCGCCATCCTCACTCCTCTTTCAACCGTCGCCTCTGTCTTGCAAAATCTAAAAGGGAAAATTGGTGTCATAACACCCGTGGAGTCAGCATCACCTAATTCCCCATTTTTACTATCATTCCAGTTATCACTTCCAGTGGCTGAGAAGATTGAATTTAGTCATTCAAACAAGTACTATTTGTTCATATTATTGCATTATTTAAGATTCATTTTATTTTATTTTGGAACTAGTTGAAACATCTTATAATGTAACACATGCTGATATTTTCTGAATGCCTCACATAAATAATAAAAGTAATTTCAAATTTAATGTTATCACACCTGCCATCCCCACAGCTATCAACCGCACTATTTTTAGGACTCTTTTGACGTCATTTATCCTAGTAATCACCATCGCCATCAGTAATACCATGCTATCCTTCACTCCATTCCCCTTTCATCCCCCTCCTTTAACAAGAAACCATAGCTGCCTGTACCACGAATAGCATTAACTCCGCGTATTCGTAGTCAGCTTTGAATTTCAATCACTTTTATCATCATTCCCTGTAATTGAGCAGCCCTTCCTTGTCGCCCGTGTCCGCCCACACCTTCTTGCGCTTGCCCCCTTGTCGCCTCCATTGCCAGAAGCCCCTCAACCACCGCCGCGCGTGCTTTCAGCGGCAAGGCAAGAACGCGATATTCGGCGTCGGGGCGGCTGCTGCTGCGGCGTTGGCGGCGGAGGCGGCGGGCGCTGCCAGTGCACGCGTGCGCGACAGTTCAAGGCCTCCGAACCGTACGCCTCGACGTGCCGCGGCGCGCGGGTTTTTAGATAGCCGCGAAGCAGCCTCGTCTTAGTCACGGGCCGAGTGGGTGCGGCGAGTGAACGGGCTGCGCCTGGCCGTCCTCGCGCGGGCGAGGGCGCGAGGGGGCGGGGCGGGGGCGGGGGCGGGGGCGGGCACGCGGGCGCCGGCGTCGCGAATCGCGCGTGGGAATCAGGGAGGCTCCTCCAACGTCAGCACGCGCTCGCTGCCCCGCGCTCGCCGGCCGCCTGCCAGCGCGCACTGCGCCCCGATTGGTTTGGTTTGTTTTTTTCGTGTTTCCGGGCGCGTCAACTGCTTTGGTCATTAGTCCCGTTAGTGTTGTGCATGTCTTTTCGGGAGATGGCGGTGATCTTCCCCCGCTAGATGGCGAGATCCGGCGCCGACCTACCGTCGGCTAGTGGGATTTCCCCGTAACCAGGACTCTCCCACCAGCGGGGCACCGCCCCAGCCGGCACAAGCTCTAAGCTCCCGACCAGTCTCCCGGAATATGTGGTAGTGTAGTGCATGTGAGTGTAAGTGTGTGTGTGTGTGAGGGGAGAGGATAGGACAAGGAAGAGGAAGGAAAGATCGCGCGCGGTCCGTAACCCTTTTGGTAGGGTACTGCTCCGGCATTCGCCTGGTGTTGATCGGAGAAACTACGGAAAACTACCGATCAGAGCAGCCGGCCGCTAGAATTCTCCTCTAGGCAGCGACATAATTCGACCTAGCTGAAAAGCTAGTGTCGAAAATCCTGCCGCCACTGCGCCCCCAGCGGAACAAGAATCCTCCCTCAACTAGTCTGTTTGATACGTTGCCCGTAGGGCAGGCGTAGCAAGTTCGCGGGCAAGGTAACTGGCTCACTAGAGTTCGTGGGCACTGTGCCCAGAGTAATTGGCGCAATGTGTAAAAGTAAGGGTTGTATAAATTTGCGGTAGGTCATCACTGGTTTCCTGATCCAGTCTTTCGGGGAAATAAGTTGACAGATGAATCAATGACTTGTATAGAGAAATAAGTCCTTATTCCATAGTTCTGCGAAGAAGAAAAAATAATAACGTCCATAGTTGGGATCTGCGTCATTTACATTCTACACATTCTACACTTGGGTTCTTAAGTGAAAAGATAGTATAAAGTGTAAACTAATACAACAGTATTACTAATCATGTACTTACATTTATGTCAATTAGAATATAGCTAGAGAAGGAAGAGAAGGTAAAAGAAAAGAAAAACCCCAAACCATTTCAAGTTGTGTTGGCAAAATCAATTAAGTTATAATGTCTTGAAATAAAAATATTAATATAAATATCGAAATTAAAATTAAGTGAAAAATGCTAAAATTTTCGAAAAATTGTACATGAGCTTATTTCAAAACCTATCTTAAGGGAACATATTTCATTAAGGGAAAAACTCAATCTTTATTATTTTAGTCGCAAGAAGAGTCCGAAAAAATGTTGAACTTTGCAATTTTAGAAAAATCAGTTTTCAACGAAAATGAGACCTACACCATTCTCTTACATTCACTCTCATTCACACAATCCAACAACGAAGTTTAATAAAAAACGATGGAACTATTTTTTTAAATTTGGAAAATGTCCTAGGGCTTCATGTAAAGTACCCCCCAAAACTGCAATATCGGTTTTAAATTCAAGGGGCCGCGACATCAGCCAGTTTCATTGGACGATATCAATTTTGGAAAAAATCGGGTAAACGGTTTAGCCGCTAGCGTTTTTCACAAATAGACAGACGTTTTGCCGTCATTCGATTTTTCGGTATTAAAGGCCCACAAAACGAATTCTGGCTACACCACGTGTTAGATGATTTTTTTCTATAATTAGAAACTCGCTTATCAACTTTTTCATTATCAGGCCCTATAATATTGTTGTTAGAAAGTTGGAGAGAAATATCCAACTTTATACATTATTGGTTACATATTTTTATAAGATACGTTTAATTTAATTCAAGGGTTAATATATTCTTGAATCATTAATAATTTTTCGTTTTCCTGGAGTTTTAAGCTAAGATCGAAATACACTATTCCTTAAGATCTAGAAAAAAATCAGGATTTCCTGGAGCATGTTGATATAGAATGTTAATAAATTAAGTTAAAAGAATATCCTCCCCTTATAATCCAGCGTGCCACCAGGGAGAGTTCTAGGCCAAATTTTATTTAACGTTTACTTCTCAGGTAGGCCTATTCCTCTACTCCCTCTATCAGAAATGTCCATTTTTGTTAATGATTCTGTCCTATTTGCCCCTTCTCATGACATTGACATCCCTGTCTCTTACTTACTAAACGACCTTTCAATCTTATAAACCTGTTACGCCACAAATGGTACATTCACCTAAATCCCTCCATGACCAAACAGTAACCTTTTCATTACGTCGACCAAAACCTCCAACTACGTTAAGTCTCTCCAACACAAATATCCCCTGGCTGCCTCTCTGGCACATCATATCATACCGAGGTTCCTCGATTGACAAATCACTTGAAAACAAATCCCACATCAATCACGCCCGACAAAAATCATATTGAATTGAATTTACCTTATTTTACGTGGGGAGACTCAGGCCATGAGGTCTGCTCTTCCGTCTGACCACGCAAATTTCGTTACACTCCTTTCACCAATCATGGGAGAAAGAAGGTATTGCTTGGGCGTCGAAACAGGCGATTTGAATTTAGCTCAGAGGCATTATTTAGGCTTGAGGATCTTTTACATGCAGTAAATGTACTAACATGGGACAGCGGGCTTTACTTCCCCTCCGAAGGAAGGCGTACGAAGGATTTTTTCGCCCTTAAAAATCCACGGCTTCGATCGGGTTTGAACCCGCAAACTTGGGTATGCAGTCCGACATACTAACCATCGCCGTATGGAAAACTAATATCATCTCTTCCCCTTACTCATCAACGTATCCCCACTAGAACTAACCACCTCTTCCATCTTATACAAAATATTCACCCTTCCAACGTTTACTTAGGATTTCCTAATTTGCCCCAAAGCATTTCCATCCAACCTCCGTCCTCATGAAATATACCAAAATGAATTCCTTGGGAATGTAACCAAAGCACCCTGATTGGTACGCAACTTGAACATTCACAGATACCTCTGCATTTTCACATCATTCTTCCACGAACTAAACTCTGCATTTTTCTGCAGACTGCCATATTCTCCAAACGCATCATCCGCTTCACCAGGAAGAGAATCTTCACTCTCCTCGAGAATCCACAAAACGTTCCCCAGAGGTCACGTTTCTGGACAACAGCTCCCGCCTTAAACCCTTTTCTCCCCTTAACTCTAGTTTTTAGGAGTCCGCCATCATCCTACCAGTCACTAATAATTACATCTTACCCCCTTCAAATCCGAGTATCTCAACTGGATCATTCAGCTTGATTGTTGTAAAACTCAGAACAGAGAGAAACCACACATTTAATGCCAAAGGCTGGCCAGTGAAGTATTTTTTTTAGGAAAGGTCGCATCTATTTTCCAGATTAAAAAGAGATTACATTTACCAAATAATAAGTGAAATTAAAGTAATACTGACTTTGTTGAAAATGTTTGTGGTGAGTAGTTCTTACAGTAATGCTCACAAGAACGATAAAAAAGATCTCAAATATTTTCCCCAAATCCGTAGGTCTTCATAACCACGATGAAATTTATGTTAAAATAGTATCCAAGAAACTTGATTGAATAGTGATAAAGCTCAACTACTGAAGATTCATATGAGAACAAATAAATGTGATCACGAATTTCGACTGATTTCCAGTAGGAGTTGACATTTCCCTCAAGGTGAAAAATTGTCAATAATTGGTTCGTGTGTTTTGCACGTACGTCATGTTCACGAATTGTCATTTATACAGTACTGACCGTACTAAAAACTTAGTTTTATACCCTTGCATAAAAATGAATGACAATGCAACCGACGCCTGGTCTGTAAATATCATCTATTCATGATTTATCTTCTCGTATTTGCAAACATTCTCGTCAGTTACCAACTCAGCGTAGGGCATCTTTTCTTTTTCTCTCAATTTAAACTTCTAAATCAACATATTTTCGAGGATCAATCCGTTAGTTTTGTTTTTTCAGCTACATTTGTTGGATTTGCTCCTATTCATAAATTTATGCGAAAAATTTTCGTACAGGATTTGAGGGAAAGGAAGGCTACATTAAGTCAACATTTATGTCTTGGTTAAAAGTAAAACAAAATTAAATAATGTACGTAGATAAAATAAAAATAAAAAAAAAATTATTAGCGTTTGTGGAATAACTCGCAAGAGAAGGCAACAACTCTTGCTTATTCAGAATTTTTCTTATTATTTTCCATAAACGTGTTTGTTCAAATAATTGAATTGTGGTGAAAGATGAAAGGACACCATTACAATGCTGAAAACACTGACTATTGCTTTAAGTGAATAAATGGCCGCCGAATTATTCTTAAGTATGATTATTCTGTTCATACGCAAATACATTGATATGATTGTTACTACATCCATCTATTCGTTTCATTCACATCTACAGACATTACTACATCCACAATTTTCATGGAACAGGATGTTAATTCACAACGCGATTAATGTTTTTTCGCGCAGCATTACATAACTTTTTCTCTACTGGGTAAGCCGTAGCGATAAAGAGAAAAGGAACAAGATTTATTCACATTTTCGATATCGCACCCCGCTCTAGAAGTTCTTCACACAAAAATTCGCCACTTTCCGCTGCATTTTCATTACTTTCTCTTTATTACGTCAGAACTTACTAGGCGAAAATGTAAAAATGTTTTTTTCTCAAGTATAACCAATGGAAAAATTCGAAAATTTAAACTACCAGCATTCATCATGGTGAAGGGATGAATAGATGAAAGTTTTATATTTTTTACTTTTAGTTGTATTATCTGGCTTCATCATTTATATTGCGTTGGAGTCGTTGTGATTTCAGCGAAGTTCAATCTTAGCTGAAAAATTCTCTTATGTTCCGGCTCAATCGTGAGCCCTCCGGAGCGCAAAGAGACCGAGCCAACACTTTCATTGCCTTTGGTACAAGTAGCTCTTCAGAATCCTCAAAGCCGTGTCTCCTCACAAGAGTGTGGCTGTGAGTCATTCTTAATTCGCGTCGCGGACCCATGCCCCAAGGGTTCGTCGCTTCCCCGGCGTTGGAGTCTCCGGCGCGAGCGACGCCCGAGGCAGTGCCAGCGGTCGGGCGCGTCAGCCGCCCGCACTTCTCTTTGTTCTACCAAGTCCCCATGGCCGCTGTTCCTTTTGCTTGCTCAGCTATCTCACGCTTCGTGCAAATAGATTCGTACTTTCTAATTTATGCGCAAAAACAACGGAGCGTCTATTTTTCATCATTGAGAGCAATAGGCGTTGAGCAACGGGCCAGGCTATTGAATTTTGGCACTCGCTGGCATAAAGCTATCGTCGGAGAATCATATGAGAATGCTTATGTGAACATGTGTGGTCATACGGCATGTGTGTGAGACAAAGAAAAAGAAAGCACGTGTAGAGAAAACAAGTCGTTTGCGTATTTGCATGAAATGAACATCATCTTTTGACGATTCGAACCAGCAATTACATCATTACTAATAAGACATTTAAAACGATGTTGCCCAAATATGAGATACTGGTAATATCAAATACATGCTTATCATGAGATACAAATCTGTATTCAATATTATAATATTAATGCGTACTAAATCCACCTAAGTGTAAAAACACGTAGTTTTCGTACGTTTTATAGCTCCTTGAGTCGTTCATGCTTCATTGGCAAGATATTTTACATAAGAACTCATGAAAGTCTATTTCCTTTATCCTTTAAGATGCTCCTTATCGCGATGTCGAATTTATTCCGTAAAGTAGAGAATTGGAACAAAACGTTATTTAGTGTTAAAAATAATCATGCTTTTAAAAATGTTATTTTGAGATCTTGGTTATTCTTGTACAAATTGTCATTTTTGTACATGTTTACAATTAGAAATAACAACCACATACATCCATAATAGGGATGACAGATGTCAGATGCGTGTAAAACCAAGTAACCAAGTTGATAGAACACATTAAGCAAGTGAACATTGCTCGGTAAAAAAGTGAACATTTGTTTCCGAATTGAAATACATAAGTTTAGATTTAAAACTCATAAAGAGTGAAGAATATTTTGAATGCGAAGGATTTACAAATGAGCATTATTGAGAACATTTTATTGAAGAAATTTACATTTTCTCCCTCAAAGATGGTGCAATTTTAATATATCCGACGTCTCATAAACCTGAATTAAGAAAATTCAACAAATTTATCATTCCTGTAATGGAATGAAGATATTTTAGTAACATCAAATGATTGCATTACTTAGAGAAGAAGTCGGTGTCCTGGCTGAAACATTTTTATTTTCTCACAAACGTCTTACGTAGTATAGAGAACGTACTGAAATAACGCAGTAAAGAATGGAGATTTTTCTACATTAAATTATTATATTGAAGAGCCTTGATACTGAAAAAATGGACTAATCTTGTTCTTACATGTACTAAATTACATTATCCAGCACGTTCTGTAGTCAGAATCCACGATTTGGGGATACTTGAAACCCAAAACCTGGTTGACGGCAAAACGTTTACTTGCCTGTCCCTCTCTCCGCCTGTGATCAACGCCAGTCCCAAACCGTTCAGACAAGTTTCTCCGTAAGTTACATTCTCCCATCATTCGGATCAGACTCATGATTAGACCTCAAATTTTAGGACAAATGGAAAATAATTGCAGATGTTTAAGAGTCACGAAGAAAAAGATCCATTGAAAGAATTTAGTAGTGCCTAAAATGTTCTAAAACGGTGGATGATGCCTATTTTAATATTTTTTCCTAAATCTGCCTATAGAAAGGAATTTTGATAAAATTTTATATTGTAATTACTCATTTTTTAAATATGTTTTACCGAAATGCAAATACTTTCCCGAATTTACCCAAATATGAATAATCCTTGATCAAATATCGACTACGAACCGAAATATGTCAAACAAAACACCGAACACAAGGAGCTCGGCAAGTTAATATAAAGAAAATGTTTCACCTTCCTCATTAGCACACACTTCTTAGGAAATTGCACTCATTCCCGGTACAACTGCGTCGTTGACAAGTTGAGAATGAAAAGTGTGAAAGAATGTGACATAGAAATGTCACATTCCATGTGATATAGAAATGTGACACAGTTGTCATATCTACAGACAGAAAGAAAAATATAATTGTAAAACAACTTGTATTAAATTATGAGTATTTTTGCTAATTACCTAAGTAAATATGAAATTACAAATACATATTGGTGTAAAATACAACTCCAAGAACAAGTGAGAGAAAGGTCGCACTGAGTTTGGTAGTGTGACTTTTTGGGTTCATCGACTGCACTCTCAGAAATTTCTGCATTACTTTTAATGTAAAGAAAATGAAAGTAATTTTCATGTACGTAAATTAAATTTAATGTACACGTACAGTAAGTTTAATGTAGGTTTATATTAAATTTAATGTAGATAAGTAAGTTAAGTTAAGTCTACATTAATCTGCATTTAATTTAATAATTACATTAATTTCCCTTTTATGTATAAGGTACATTAAAATTGTTTAGTCGTGCATTAAATTTAATATAATTTCTGGCAGTGTGATTAAAATGTATAGCAATCATTTCTACTGTCAACTGTTTTCCAGGTTTCTAGAAATCAATAATGGAATAAAATATTAAAACCAATTGCGTCATTAATTTCTATTCTGTTTCGTAAGAGAAGTATGTTGGGTAGGATATTTTATAATCATATTTATTGGTATATTATTTTTTAATACTGTTTTGTTTCTTGTATTGCATTTGGAGCAGTCACTACAAGGTATATTATAAATCAAATTAGAGGCCCTCATGTTATTGGTGGGTTCTTAACGTATATTGAAAATACGTGTGATTTTGTGCTTATTGTAGAAAATGGGTTTGAGTTCGTATATCCTCGGTTGTGTTAAACCGGGAGCGGTAGCTCAGTGCATCAACTGATGTCAGTGCAGGGCCTCTGACCGGGAGGTCCTAGGTTCGAGTTCTGACGGTGGCAGGATTTTCGGCACTAGCTTTTCAGCTAGGTCGAATTCAGTCGCTGTCTGGTGGAGAATTTTAGCGGCCGGCTACTCTGATCGGTAGTTTTCCGTGTTTTCTCCGATCAAATCCAGGCGATTGCCGGAGCAGTACCCTACCAAACGGACCGCGCGCGATCTTTCCTTCCTCTTCCTTGTCCTATCCTCTCCCCTTACACATTCACTTACACTAACATGCACTACACTACCACATATTTTGGGGGACCGGTCGGGAGTGTAGAGCTTGTCCCGGCTGGGGCGGTGCCCCGCTGTTGGGAGAGTCCTGGTTTGGGGGAAACCCCGCTAGCCGACGGTAGGTCGGCGCCGGATCTCGCCATCCAGCAGGAGAAGATCACCGCTATCTCCCGAGAAAAACATACACTACACTAACGGGACTAATGACCAAAGCAGTTGACGCGCTCGGAAACACGAAAAATCAATCAATCAATCAATCAGTTGTTTTAACTGGACAAGGATTTTGTGAGCGACGCACAACGTGAAGTTGGACGGAATCGATTACTATATAAGAATTTCTCGTACATTTATGAGTTTTCAAGTGATAGCTGAAAATTAGCTGAAGTGTAATAAAGACAGAAAGTTTGACATTTTTCTATCGCATAACCGTAACTAATAATGCGACAAAGTGTTTACTATCTTGTTCGAACTATTTTATCTGCACTAACAAATTACGTCAATATTGTGCGACTTCTAATTAGTAATAGTATTCACAAATACTACGCTTTGTACTACATGTATATTACGTATCATCTGCTTTACAATAAATAATGATTTGTAACGTGTCAATTGCAAATTTTCAAAATGGCATATTATATTTATTTTTTGTGATCTTCCAAACGTACACTTCATAGCAGAAATCGAGCTAGTACGTCATTCCCAGTATTGTAGTAAGTATGGCTTTAAAATCTGTAGGGACCTATAATTTTCATCTAGTAAAGAAGAGAAATAACAATTTAGAGCTAGTCTATTTTTTACAATATCTTCATTGGGTATTCACCAGGCGAAACCTACTGTAACCACGAAACACCACTCTACCTCAGATAACCTTTCTTGGAATTTTCTTCCATGAAATGGTTCTCATTTACTTGTTTTCGTAGCTGAATTGCGGTTCATATCAAGGACGTCCTCCTGATATGTTTTCAAGTAAATAAGCACGATACACTAGAATCATCAAGTTTTTCTTTTTAGTCTTTTTAAATATTCAAGTTAGTTCCCATTACTAGATGTTGTGAAACACTTCACAATTTTTTTCGCGATCCTGTGCCAGGCCCTGTTTTACAATTTCATAGTGGATGCCCAAAATATGTTTTTCTAATTTCCAATTTTTAAATATTTCTTGTCGTATATTACTCTGATGCAATATAGAATTATTACGTTTTCTGTCTGTCCAGGGTATCCTCCACATTTGCTTTTATTATTCCTCTTTGAATTTCGTCAATATGTTAATAGGTGTTATTTCCAAAGTCCATTTCTTAATATCATGTAAAAGGGTAGGTGTTACATAGCATTTTGCTATTTTCTTATTAAGTGAAAAGCTTAACTTTCAATTAAACAAATCATTCCGCAATTTATTGAATGTGGATTTTGCTCTTTCGTTGTTTTTTTTTACTTCAAGGTCTGAAGACCATCACCGTTCATCCTAACTACTTGAACATTGACATATTTCATCAGATTTGGTTAAAACTAAACTAAAATTAACATAACATTTGAAATAAAAGTCATATTCAAATTCGATACTAACAGAACGACACAGAAAATTCTGAATACGGTGTCTAGAATTGTACTGCATTTATGCAAGTATAAGTCTCATAATATGAAAGCATTAAACACTGTCCAGATGAACTTTGCCATATGTACTATAACAGCTTACAATGGAATGCTATTCTAATGTCACGCTTTTACAAATTGTAGAAGAATTACTTTCCGATAAGTTTATAAAATTAACAAAATCAATTGAAGGTCTTATTTACGGAGTGACATATCTCCAAGAATGTAATATTTCAGGAAGGTAAAATAATCAAATTCAGCACTCTAATATAGTTCTAAAAGATTCATCGAATTTCGGTAACAGAAGTAGGAGAAAGATTATATATGACAGCATCGTGGAAAAGTGTCATAAGAATATATTCATACGTAAAACTAGGGAACAAACAGAAATGGAGACTTTAGAAATAAGCTCTTCAATTGTGGAATGCTTCTTAATTTCTTCTTTTTGTTCTTCCTCCATATGCTTTGAGTTAAGCGACCAGTGACAATTTTTATTTGGGGTCCTGGCCACTCCTTTTCGATTTTTAATACTTCTTCCCCTATATATGATAAGAAAATGTATCGGGGGAGTCTATATGCATCCATTCACATTATATATTGTTGTCATTTATGTAGTACATAGTTCGATATTGTTTCAGATAAATTTGTGTCATTTAACTCTTTTCTTAGAAACTCATGGGCATTCCAACTTCTGTATTGATACCCAGGACCAAACCTGTCAAACTTACAATGAAAAATGAGTTAAGAATATCCAAAACAAACTGAAGAATGCTAAAAATGTACAGTGAATTAAAACGATTTAGAAATAGTTATTCACATTATTCTACTATATTAAAATTACAACTAAAATTTACAACAATACTACGCTGAAATCGGACAATATTCTTAATCGCTATTAGCTGTGGCGGAGTACGTGATAGAAGACAGCTTCGATGGAGAAATAGAAGAAAATCTGATATTCTCACGATATCTTTTCTGATACATTATGAACTCTCTAATGAATTATTATGGCATCATTCACCATATTTTAATGTACTCCCGAAAGGAGTAGTCATTTACGGCACCAGAAGATATACTATCATAAAGGCTAAAATAGAGGACATGAGAAACTGGACATCTCGTTGCTTCGCCGCAGTACTCGTTACGTAACCTGCAAACGCATAATTACGCAAACGATATGATTCTATACTGCAAACTCATCTAATAACTGTACATCACTTCATCTCAAAGAATCATTACGAATATGTAGCTCAAGGTAATTTACATCAAGTTGATGAATTCTCCATGAGACGAGTTGTATTTCAGTTGTCAACTACTTGTTGCTCGTTCTTGTTTCTGTAGATGAGATAGGCAGATCAACTTAGGTGTTGAATAAGTCTTTAATCATCTGCATCAAGGAGGAAACAAGGAGACTTTTCACTATCTCAGACACGTCAAGGTATTTCTTCAAGAACAACGTGCAAATGCCAAATGCTGAATTGCTGACGAAGTAATTGTGATTCAAACTACAAGGTTTTTAATAATTACATATTAATAACATTTGTATTACTTTTTCGAAGGGATAATTTATGTCTGGCATGAGCAGTGTTCTTCCTTATCCACACACTTCAAAATGCTTTCACGCTTCATGGATCTCGGGAAATAGAGAAATTACGAAACATATAGAGAAGAAAAATATGACAAAATTCTGTGATATGAATGCATGATATGAATGATATGAATGCAATGCAGAAAAAACAAGTCTATTCATAATTCAATTCTCTTTTTTGTGTTTAAGTTCAAGAATACAACATTTTACAAGAAATATAAACACTTTTAAATAAATTATACGGTTCATAAATTACTCATTCAAGTTATTATTAATATCATTTCCTGCTTATAAAATAGGAATTGTATGTTAGAGAGAATTACCGTACACAATGCAATTTTTTAAATGACACAAATTAAAATGGATAAATGGCGTAAAATGGAAACTGTTTAATTGCACTGTTTAGATTTTAAAATTGCAGATAAACATGTTACTAGATCTATAGAAATGCGGAGACAGTTAAGTGTAGGCTTGGAAAATACGAATGTCATTATCGAAACAAGTTGCTCGAGAACATCGTTTACATGAATTGACAAATTCACCTTAATTGTTTTAAGTAAATGCGCATTCGTTATCAACAGTTACATATAACCGAAAATTGGTGTATCCGATATATCCATATCCTAGTACGCCATTTCTCGTATCCGGTGTTTAAACACATGAACTGAAAACTGATGAAGTAACCGTCTACGGCCGTCGGCTTATAGAATGCGTAGTGCGAAGGCGATCAGTTTTCATTCATTATCCATTATAGATGAAGATTCTATAAAAAAACATAACGCATTACGTAAAAAGTGTAATTCGTGTGCCGCCATACTAACGCACGCGCACAGAGGCTGTGGAGGTGGGGGTGGCGACAGCGACAGCGACGAAGGCAGCTGTGAAGGAGGCGGCGGAGGGGGTGGCAGTAGCTCCAATGATCGCAGTGAGCAACGGAAGGGAAGGGGCAGGGAGCGCTTACTGTTGATGAGATGGGGGGAGGAGGGGGCACAGCGCTACTGCGCGCGAGCCTTTAATGTCGAGTTATGAAGCGATTATGGTTGAGTTACGGAATTGAGTGTTATTGGTTGTAGTTGTGAGGAGTGGAGAGGTAGAAATAAAGTGATGAGAGACATTTGTGGACGGTAGAATAAGAAATGAGTTGCATTAATGGGCGTCTTCTCTGTCGTTATCATTTGATGTGCTGTCATGCTGCTTCAGGCAAGAAGATAAACAAGGCATGTCTGTAAAGATGCATCACTTATATTGTACCTTAGTATAGAACCTTATATAGTACCTTAGTCGTAATGTGTATAATGGCCTGCTGACTGTGACGCCAGTTCTCAGCGCCCATAATCACAATAATTTTGCAATAATATGCCAGACAAGAAGGGCACTCGAGAGGATCTCTGCGATTTTATGTAGCACATTTCATTAAATATCTACTTTTTTCAGAAGGTTTGCCTGTTAAAACACTTCTCCCGCTTTTTTCTTTCTTTGGGGTTCGTTTGATTGCCATTGTACTGTTAGAACAACAGATGTTGAAAATAATTACTACACCAATTCACAATCTCGCCAAACATAAAGTTCGCTTCGTTATGTTTTCTAATGTGTAAGACGGACGTATAGTATTCATTTGTCGAAAAAATTCATCTTGACTTTGGGAATATCAAACGACTAATGAAGAGATGCCTTGGATTTTGTGGCAGTAGAAGTCATAATGACGATACCAAATAAGAAACAATAGATATTCACAGAATGTAAGAAAAATCCAAGGAAGTCCCGCTCGTGGCACATAACGAAGTCGCTAGGCTTTCACCACTGAGGTCCCGGTTCGATTCCCGTCGAATCTCATGTGAAATTTGTTCCAACAAAACGAGTTTGGCTGCTTCACAAGGGCTAGTCCAACCACTGTGAAGTGTCCCAAACCCCACCCCTATCCTTATTCCTTCCAAATTCTGGCAGCTGGGTAGTGACGCAGGAGCGCGTAGCAGGAGGCGCGTACGCGGAGATGCTACCTGGCAGTCCTCTTGACAACTGACTGCGACGTGACGTGAGATAACATATTAGTAATGGAGGATTACTCCCCAATAGCGCACATTAATGGAGGATTACTCCCCAGCGCGAAGCGCTCAACGCCCCTTAAGGCGCTTGGAGACGCGTTGCATCAAGTTGTAGACGCAACAAATTAAAAAAAAAAGAATGTTTGTATTTGATAATAAGAGATCATCTTACGGTTTTTTGATGTAAAAAAAACTGTGTTAACATACTAAAAAACCGGGTAAAAATCATGTGTTAAAAGAAGTTACCGCGATCTGGTCAAGAGATTAGCGGGTAACGTCTGGATACGAAGCTCCTAATTAAGACTCTTGAATGTTTGGATGGCGATAACGTTTTTATTGATAAGTAATGTATGTACCAATAATATACTTGTAGCATACAATCTGGGAAATACAACTTGAATGAGAATCGATTTAAAAATGTTAACTTGGGAATATATCTGGTAGATAAGGTAATCAATTTTTAGTGCTTAGGTACAGAATGTGGCAACAACAGTTGGGAAGATGTTACACCTAGTAGTTGGCATATGTGACTATACTACGTTTTAAGACTACTATGGTATGATTATTTCAGCTGACTCATCCTGTAACAAAACTGTTGATAATTCATAGATATGACCTTGTGGATCTATTTCTTTAGTGAAACACTAAACGCGGCATTTTTAGTTATGTTTATTAATCGTATGATTACGATTCATATATTTATGGATGAAGTCTTACATTTTGCCGCATATATTACTGAAGATTTTTAAGATATAATTTCCTAGTAATTTATCAGTAAATAGTAAATAGATATATCAGCAATAACACAATAATATGTTATCATAAACTTATTTATTTATTTATTTTTACGTAAAAAAAACAGTTAAAAACTGCGTATGACGTGCTATGGGGAAAAGTGAATTGTGTGCACATTTTCAAAATTCTGTGATCCCTACACTAAGTCATATACTACTTAAATTTTGAATTTTGAAAGGGAGAAAAAAACTTCCATGTATAAAATCTATTTTCAAGGATAAATAAGCAATAAATTTTGGCTCTTATCATGTTGTGCTTCGGAATAATACTTCCTGCCGCGACAACTTAAATCTAGAATTGTAAACTTACAATGTTAAGGAAAAGCTCAATATGTTAAAAAATATTATTGATACTTACTATTGATATTGAGTAGTAAAATGAAAGAAAAAGGAAGTTCAAGAAAAATAAACTAAAGAAAAAATAAAAGTGCCTGGAGGAAATAAAGAAAGAAAAACCGGTGTAAATGGAGTAGGGGAGTGAATGAAAAGAGAAAAAAGACGAAATTATAGAGCAGTGCAACATTTCTGTACGGTTGCAATTTGAAATTAGTGCAATCGACTGTGGAACGTTCAAGGCCCTTCAGATTGCAATGTTTATTTTTATCGCAGCTATTATACTCAGAATCTCCTAGAAAAGAAGGAAAACTTCAGGGAATAACAACATAAGCATATCTGATTGTCCTTCAGAATTTAAACACCAGAACACTTTCAAACTTTGTAGTAAACAACTATTAATAACTTCTCTTTATACAGATGTATTTGGCTTAGCTCACATAACGAACTGAGAATCGAATACACAACTGAAATACTTTTTCTCTCTTTGAGGAAAATCCATTAATGGAAAAGATCCTTTGAGATAGAAAACTTGCGAGAAATGGGACCCGGATACTATATTAAAAATATCTTAAGTCAACGGGGCACAAAGGTTTACAATTTAAGGAACGATATTTTTCCGAGTGGTTTTTCAGAATACCTTTACACGTGAATAGAGTTGAGAAAGTCAAGTGCGGAAGTTTGGTAGGGAATGTATGGACATTTCGGCACTTTTAAGGCGAGTGAAGAGAGAATTTCCGTGTACAGGAAACAAAATGGGATCTTTACTTTGTTCGTCTTGTAATACATTGAATATGGTTTGACAAATTGATTCCACGCAAATTGATGCACCGGAAACTATGAAAAAGATTCATCAAAATTTACTTTCAGAGACTATATACATATGTGTGTTCGTGTGTGTGTGTATATATATATATATATATATATATATATATATATATATATATATATATCACACACACACATATGTGTGTGTATTTTTTGTCATTAGTCCCGTAAGTTTAGTGCATTTTATATTCCGCGAGGTGGCATTATTCCTCACGCGTTCGAACGTGAAATCTGGCACTAACCTAACTTTAAAACAATGCAATAATTATGCGCTAATTTTATGCGAAAATAAAATATTTTTGTACTACTAAAAACATTTTTTTACAAAATGCGGAGGAAGTAGAGATAGCCATATCTATAGTTTACACACGCAAACATGGAATGAAAATGAAATAATTGAAAGAAAATCTTATTAACACAACGTACGTATTTACGCTAATAAAATGTAGCAATAAACATTTATATTAATAATATTTAATGCGCGCAAAATTGAAAGAAAAGTATCCATCTCCGGCAATGAATCTACGATTCGTTAGATATCCAGAAACTTGAAAAAAAAAAAAAAAAAGGAAAACAATGAAGCAACATCGATTTTGCCTGGAAAATGAAAATGTTTGATTGTATTATTCTGCCCACCTATTCTCACAATGCGCGTAGCGTCTGAATTCTCATCCTCAGCGCGGCACAGCTGAAGTCATGCGGGTGCCAAGCTCCAAAGAACAGGTCGTGCGAAATTAAATATTTGCTAATAACGTGTTGCGTTATGGAATAGCAAATTTCTGAAACACTTAATTTGTTAAGTATGCACCACTACTATATACAATACTTCAATGCTATTGCAGTTTTCGTGAAAATAGTTTTGTGTACATATTTCTTTTATTGGTGTGTTATACAAGAGAATTTTAATGGTTATTATTGTGCAGTGAGTGTGCTACATTTGGAAACTAGTAGTGCTACAACTGCACATACTTTCTTGCGTTATTTCTAAATTTGCAATTATTGAAAATTCTGAGCGTTCATCAAAATAAGATCTGTGCCATTCTATTAAGCGTCTCCTGTTCTATCCGTGGAAAAAGATTGAACCACAAATTTGGAGTGATTTTTTTAAGATTTTTTAAAATAATTTGCAATAATTTAAAGCTGAAATTACGCTAGAACTATTCGTTTTTTTTTTAAATTTACATGGTCATTTTTAAAGACGAGTTTTTAGAACAGGTTTCGTTTAAGACAATCTCTCTCTTCAATATTGTAGTACGTTTGGAATGCTAACTTTTCGCAATTTTCGAAAATGAGTTCGAGAGGAATGGGGATTAACGGCATTTTTTTACCGTTTTTTATTCTTACGGGGAGAAAATTTTAAAGAAAAAATTAAGTCCCGTTTTTGCGAAATATATAATTTAAAAATTGTCTATATTTCATGCAAAACTTACGCAAAAACTACTCCTATTTTCGAAAAATTAAACATGACCATATTTCTAGATCTGATACCAAATTCAGATCCTTAACCAGATCCCAATGCGCAAGGATATTAATATATCGCCGCATAATACACTACTTTGGTTAGATAATACCAACCTTCAAAATTGGGATTCCTTAGTTCAGACCCGGCCCGGGTGGACAATCCTTTGTGTCCTCAATACGTCTCAGTGGAAAAATCTTCAGTTTGTAGCATAGTGGTTCTATCATACTCTAAATGTTACATACTTCAAAGGCTTGTAGAGAGTTCAAAGAACATGTGGTGAGAAATATCAAATAACGCGGTTACACACAGAACATGTGCCCCCAACTCTTATGCGACCCTTTTTGTAATAGAGTTCGGCAAGTAGTTGCCCGACAAATATTTGACTGCATCAGAACGTGATTTGCCGCACACAAATTCATGAGATGTTGCCTAGATATTAGGGGCAAATATCTCATTCGAAACTTAGATGAAATTTTCTACCACAAGTTCACGAGAAAAATGCGGTCTTTTTCGACCTCTCTACAAGTTCTAGAAGTTTGTAACATTAATTATGAGACACGCCGTATAAAAGATACCTGGCGAATGTAAATACATAGAAAATTACTTCCAGAACTAGATGTAGTATTTGCTTAGCCAGAGTGCGAAGTCAATAAATAAATATGTATGAATCATTGTTGCATCGATCCATGGCGGCGAATATGAGAGTTAAAATTAATTGGGAATTTTCGGCAATAACCAATAGTCAGTGGATCAATGATACCTTTCCAGAGCCTGGACACCAGACATATCATTTTTTCGTAGACTCAAACGTTTTGCAGTGTTTGCTCTAAGTCGCTTCAATCTTGTTTGAGGAAAGATTTTTAAATCTTACACTGCTATTAAGTTCACATTAATCCACACAACTCTTGCATACAGAATAATGACTAGCTCGTTACGGTCGAGGTCGCGGAGTCACCATCGAGAGCTGAAAAGTCTCTGTTCAAAATTGGACACTTTAACAAAACATTCCCACATATGAAACATTTATGAAACGGCAAATGGTGAATATACGAATTCGAATAGATAATAAGAATTACATTTAGGAAGGTTTTAATTTTAAGGAAAAATATAATGAGAGACACATATAATAAAACATATTTTACTAATTTTAAAAATACTGGATTAAAAGACGTTAACCGATTCATAATACGACAGGTTGAAGTATTGCAAAATGTTAGTTCTTCTCTATATCTCTCAAGAGTTTAATGTTTTCCACGCGTCATCCATAATATTGGAGGTTACATATTAGGTTTTAATATTCGTTGCATAGAAAAACAAGATTTTCAAGCTGTTTTTTTGTACGTTATTCATTTGTTGTGACAATATACATCGTCAGAATTTCAACTCCACATATGATCGTTCTACCCTAAACTATAAAGGACATTGAAACTTATTTAACGAGAAAACACTTAAGATTATTGAAACTGCTATTGTTATTACAATAGTTGAAAATAGAAAAGCAATTTAGGAAGGAATGAAATTGTAATCTGTTTTTCTCAGAAAAAGGTTCATCTACTTTGATATTTTAGAAGGATGGTCCAGTTATTTTTGATACATGAAAGCTCTTGTCTGAACGACACTGATTTGTGAACAAAGAGTAAAACAGATGATTTAGACTCAAGGACAGTTCATAAAATACGCATTTGAAATGATGGAAGAATCTGTATTTCTGCCTCATTTTTAACTCGCATTACACCCACAACAAAGATACATCATTCCAAAAAAAGTATTTTACAATTGGCCAATTTAAAGTCTAGCCTTTCTCAACACCACATTGTGCATGGCGACCGTCACATCAAAGCCCAAGTAGAAGAGTTCATGTAAATCTGATAGATATTCTCATGGCTGCGAAATTATTCTTAAAGGGAAATTTGATATCCTTCAATATAAAGAAATGACGATAATAGCTGCGGCATGATCTTGCCTTGAAACAGTGGATAGTCTCGCGACAGCCGCATCGTATCGTGATGTCTAACTGCGTGCTACAGACCCGCTGTGTTCTTTACCAGATGGCCTTGCTTCTATGACTTCTTCCACGACTCATCCACAAGGTTTATAATTTGCAATGAAATGGAAAGTTAAAAATGTATAAAACCATGCGTATATTTTCCACGCGCTGTTGAAAAATATTAGAATAGGAAAACTAGTAGAATGGGAGCAATTCAATTGCTTCACCTTATTTCCACTTTCAAGCAAAAGTATGTGTGTAATCATTATATTATCTAACATGATGGCCTAGGGCAATGCTGATTCTCACGATAGACACTCAATACTTCATGGGTAGCGGGTGAAGTATTTGTGACGTGTCAATGGTGAATAATAAATTCTCAAATATTTTAATAATTGATCATAAAAACTCTAGAAAAATATTTACCAACGGTTGTTATACGTCTAACACATTATTTGAATCTAGTTACCGAAAAAAAAACAATTATTTTGTATACTACAAAAAAATGATAAACTCATTTTCTTTAGAGTTCTTTAGTTCATGAGAGAGGACGAACTACGGTATGTAAATCCCTTTAACTCGCAATTGTGCAAGAACATGAGTAACAGTATTACGGCTGCTTTATTCACATGAAAACAATGTATTTTTGGTAGTAGAAACTCTAAACATTCCCAGACTGCTGCTTCAATACACTCTATTAATGAAGTTGTTTGTTTTAAAGCTCCAGCTCTTTTAAACGGATGCATTGGCCTACTCTCGACTAGGGGAGCATTGGTGGAATTTTCTACTTGTCACCACAATGGACTTCCTACTAATTTTGCCTTCATTATTATCAGCAGGGACAGCCACAAAAACAGCGTAAGTGACATTTATCCATTACTTTCACCGTTTCCTTATTAATAAGGACGAATCGAAAATCCGTTTCCCAGGCAATTCGGACCTTGAATCATGATGCCCAGCGTCACGATTGAAGAGTATGCAGCGTCATGAGTTGCCCGCGCCGCTCCAAACATGATCGTAAGAACATAATCATGAGTGAGGCGAAGTGTTTCGCCGCCGCCACCGCCGCCGCCGGCAGCGCCTAAATCACTGGCGGCGGCCCTGGGGGCGGCGGGGGAGGCGCCCTCCCGATGGCGCAGCGCTAATGGCCACGCGGCGGCGTCGCGCCCCAGCCAGCGCCGCTCTCCGCGACCCGGCGCCCCGCCGGCCTTGCCTCGCCTCGCCCCGCCCCCCTCGCGCGGCCTCCGCCTTTCTGACTGAAACGCCGTTTTCGTCCCCCGCTTCCGCCAACGCGAAACAATCCCCCTCCGAGGGCCCATGGGCGTATACCAAATGCATCCCGCGGTCAATTGATTGATTGATTGGTGGGGATTCCGGGCGCGCCAACTGCTGAGGTCATTAGTCCTGTAAGTGTAGTGCATTAGTCCTGTAAGTGTAGTGCCATCTCTCGAGTTTCCTCGGGAGGTGGCGGTGGTCTTCACCTGCTAGACGGCGAGATCTGGCGCCGATCTAGCCGAGTAGTAAACTGGCACCGCCCCAGCCGGAGCAAGTTTTAAACTTCCCTGGTCTCCTCGGTATGTGTGGTAGGGGTATGCATGTTTGTGTAAGAGTGTGTAAGTAAGAGGTGAGGATATGACAAGAAAGAGGAAGGAAAGATCGCGCACGGTCCATGGCTAGATTCTTAGGGTAATATTCCGGCATTCGCCTTGAGTTGATCGGAGAAACCACGGAAAACGCCCGATCAGAGCAGCCGTGCACTAGAATTCTCCGCCAGCCTGCGACTGAATTCTACCTAGGTGAAAAGGTAGTGTAGAAATGCCTGCCACCGTCGGGACTCGAACCTAGGACCTCCCAGTCAGAAGCACTGCAGTAACATCAGTTGATGCCCTGAGCCACCTCTCCCGTGGTCAACTTTTCCTAACCCTTTTTACCTACCTCCCGAAAAGGCATAGCTCGACTACATCCCGTTACGTTTTCATTTGAATTGACTTCTAAGTTTACTGTGGACTGCTTAGTATTGTATTGATCGATTGTAAATGATCCACTTCTGTTTGTTTTCAAGAAACAGTCGCATGTTCTTTTAGACCTGCATTCGCCTTTTTCACCTGTATTCGAGGTTTTCTGAGGACTTTTGCGAGAACATATGAACATAATTTAAAAATGTTAACTCCTTCTGAAACACCGGATAAAGAAACAGAATGCAATCGGGCTACTCGAGAAAGGATTCTCGAGTAATGAAAAGCAAGTTTGAGGGTAAATTGATCGTGGAATGCAGTCGGGCGTTTTCAGAGCCCGTGAAGTTCCTGTGCCGCCACGAGCAAGCGCCGGCCCGCCGCAGCCGCCCCACGGGCACGTACTCCGAGGCACTTCAGCCTCTGCCTGGAGTAGAATTCTAGTGGCCGGCTGCTCTGATTGGTCGATTTCCGCGGTTTCTTTCAACACAATGCTAATGCCAGAGCAGTACTCTAGAAAACGGGTCACGGATCGCTTGTGATCTTTCCATCACCATCCTTGTCCTCTCCCCTTACACACAGATTTACACATACATGCACTACACTCATATTTGTAAGGAGACCACATGGGAAGTTAGAGCTTGTCCCCACTGGAGCAAGAAAAAAATCACTAGCCGACTTTTAGTTTGACATGGAATCTTATGTTCCACTGAAGAGGATCACCGCCATTTCAGTTCAATTCAATGGTGCCTTAATTTCCGTGGCAATGCTCAGACCATCAGGCCTGCACTTCCATTTCACCACGCAAATTTCGGTACGCTCCTTTCGTCATCTAACAGCAAAAGAAGGCTTCACTCGGGTGTTGTAATGGGAGATTTAAAATTAGCTTCTTTTACTCTTGATGATCTTTTACATGCATACATCTACAACACGGGACAATCGCCTTTACTTCCCCTGGAAAGAAAATGTACCCAGGATTTTTCGCCCTTGAAAACGAACGGTTTTAATCGGGGTTGAACCCGCGAACATTAACCTTCACACCATCGAAACTATCGCCGCTTTCCTGGCTATAACATGCACTACACTTAGGGAAGTAATGACCTAAGTAGGTGAGACATCCGGTATCAAATACTCTCTCATTCACTCACTCGCGCGGGGAGGGTGGAAGCGGAGACGCTGACGTCACTGGTCGGGTGCGCCGCGGGCTGCCGGTAGATGCGGGCGGAGGCGGAGCGTGGAGGCGCTCGCTGCGGCTGCCCACGCAGGGCGGCTGGAGGGAGGGGCCTCACACTTGAAACTCCACGTCTCTCATCTTGAAAACAACTTCTTTTCAAATATAAATTCAAAAGATCGTGTTAATCACATAATTTATCAGTAATTTCCCAAGAAGGATGAAAATAGATTTCCTATGGAAATACTCCTATGGAAATATTTTCACCAATAGTTGCTAAGGTAGCACTTGTAATTGTAAATGACTACAGAATGTTGTGGTAGTAGTCGTCTTTAGATGAAGTGTAGAATAGTATAGTCAGTAAATCAAAAAATGCAATTGAGACAGCAATGTACTGAACTATATGACTGCTGTCGTCCCGGATAGCCGAGGTCGCTAAAGCCGAAGGGCCGTACGTGCCTCTTGGCTGAAGCGACGCAGATTCGAATCCCGCCCAGGGAATAGACGTGTGTGTGTCCGTGTGCGAGTTCAGCTAGCAATACCCCAAAGCTACGAAACCAAGGTTAATTACAATGGTCGCTGTTTGACCGTAGTAGTTGAAAAAACGTTTTAAAATGAAGTAAAAAATATTCAACTATTAATTAACGTAAAACAACACAACTTGATGCGTTTAGCACTAGCGGCGTTTTAACCTTTGGTAACTATGTTTCCTTAGAATATTTTAACTTCGTAAAACAATAATGTAATATTTATTACGGTATATTACAAACGAAATTTTAAAATGTTCAGTTACAAAAATATTTATTATATATATCAGACTTTTTTCAGTTTACAAACAGCTATTCTACAAGTGTGATGGGTTAATTTAAAGTAAACTTCGAAGATAATGTTTCCAATAAAAATATAATACAATATTTTTTCAAACATCCTTCCACAAACAAACACTAAAACTAAAATAAACATTTTCTTTCCTATGGCCAATCGTAATTTTTTAGTTCACTGCAGTAGTTAAAAATAAAAAAACTTGACTTTACTGATAAATCTAGAAGTGAACACGAATAATAGCGTGTAATTAAATTATCATTAATAATGTATGTTTAGGAATCATAGGAAAATGAGTTGCATTCTAGCAAGAACAAGAGATATTTTTTATTTCTTGAACCTGAACTTGCAATAACCCATTGAAGATTGCCTCTCCAGATGACTATGCGAGAAGGACACGGGGAATTTTGGGAACTGAGAATCTTTCATTGAAGATATAGATTACCGATCGTGTTCGTTTACCACCAGACGGCTAGGAATAACAAAACTAATCTTTCTGCAGAAAATTTAGACAATTTTCGTTCAATATCTTACTGCAGAAAAAAGAATAAGAAGTGCCAAGACTTCCATAAAGATATATCAAATACAGCTTTTCTCTGAGTACTATAATATAATATTCCCTGTGTAGCGTTGTAACATTAAAGCAACGATATGAGAAAGATGGCATACACGACTTCGAAGAATGTCTTGCGGTACAGTCTGTTGTCAACAGATCGTGTCCGCATCGTCGCATACTTCTCTTCCTTCGTCCTCTTTTCCAGTTTTCGTGACATGCAACAATTGGTTTTGTTTTATTGTAGCATCGATTAACGCTACTTTCGTGAATTTTCTACCACACACAACTCGTTTTTCGTTCGGCAGAGTTACGAATGGGTCTTATGGTGGTCAAGAACTCTTTCTCTCCTGTCTTGCGTGACTGGTGCTTCGCGTTCAGCAGACGGACAACAGAGGTGTCCGCAAGAGTGTTAGTGTCTAGTTACTCTCCCTAGTTTATAGTAACGTGCTTGTGCAGGAAAATGCCCACCCAAGACAAGCCGACACCAAGAGTAGTTATCGTTGTGGTTCGCTCGCGCCATTGAATATTTAGCGAGCGTCGCAGATAGCGATCGCGGCCTATCGCAGGGCCCATCGTCATCGGAGCCCCAGGCGCATGCTCATGCGGCGCGCGTCCGCCAGGGGCTGCTGGGGGCGGCCGCGGGGCGCCACGGGCGGTGCGTGGCCGGACTGGCGGAGGCGGCGCTCGCCGGGGTGGTCGCTCTCGCGGGCACGACTGGGCGCCCTCACCAGCTCCTCTCCTTCCCCCGCCTTACCCCAGCGTCTCTCGCTCTCCCGCCCTCCCCCGCCCTCCCCCGCCCTCCCCCGCCCTCTCCGCCCTCCCCCGCCCTCCCCCGCCCTCCCCGCCCTCCCCGCCCTCCCGCCCTCCCCGCCCTCCCCGCCCTCCCCCGCCCTCCCACGCCATTCCCCGCCATTCCCCGCCATTCCCCGCCATTCCCCGCCATCCCCCACCATCCCCCTCTCCCGCCCTCCCCCGCCCTCCCCCGCAAATAAACACCGTCATTTTCAACACATCCCAACAACCAACTGCTCATAAGCACTCTACTTTCTATGCCATGATTCTCAGACTCGTTTGCCTCCCTCTATCACAAGACGATTTGAAACACACACACACACACACACACACACACACACTATCAAATGCATAGCTACCTCTCAGGGATACAGTACAATTCTCATTGACAACATACTTCGCAGAAAATTAAATAAGAATAAGCTGAGAACACACAGACGCCTTACACTTCTCACCCACAAACCTTCAAATTTATTCTTAATACGTTCTTCGGAAAAAAATCATTTTCACAGTGGTGGTCCATCTTAGACAAGGCTCGTTTTGAGTCCCTTCCATTGTTTATACTAGATTATGTTTTTTCAATTTGTGTCTTCTCAGTGTGTTTTACCTTCCTTTGTCGCAGACTACCTGATGATGCGGTCACTCTGTCTCGCAAAACGTTGTGGTTCTTTAGTGTACTAATGACAAAAATAATTCTAGTTTATTGGTTGGTCTTCCAATATCACTGTCTATAAGTTATATTTTTCTATGACAATCTTTGATAGGTTTTAGATTATAAGTGTACTAATAATTGTGTATGATAATATTACTTGTGATTTTAGTACATCAGCATTTCATTTTATAAAAAGGTAAATCCATTCTTTCCTTTTTAAGTCTTTGACAGTATGAAAAATAATTCTTCAGTAATAAAAATAACACAAGGAATACACCTGATTTATAAATTTGAACAAATCTGCAGGGTTAATAGATGACCAAGCATGTTATTGTAACTGAACATACATTCATAACTTAATATAATTACAATAATATAATTAGGGGGCGGATTTTGATGACCTAAAATATTACCAAGTATGATCAATAAAATGCTCTTTATGTTTTAAAAATAACCTAAAACCAAAGAAAATTGACGTAAAAAATGTGATCCAAACCATGATGAAAAACCTTAGATGATGTGTTACTGTTGTAATTGAGGCTTTCTTTATTCGTTCACGCGCGGTCAACTTGCAAACTTTTGGTTTGGACTTTATCAGGATATGTCTTCAATTATCCCTTAATGGGCCGGACTGACACTGGCGCTGACAGGCGTCACAGGAACCTTAGATTACACACAATGACATTGCAGTTTTTGAGCAAAAAAATCGAATAGGCTACTCAGAAACTCTATGGAGAACAATTGTTGCATAAAAATACTATTCAAATGATATTAAAATCGATTAAATCAGCAAAACATGCATTAAAAATCACAGAAAAAGGTAAAAAGTTACTTATCAGTCGAAATCGACAGAATTTAAAAAAACTCATAAAAATGTGTCATTTTGTTTTGTCATAACATAAAAGTAATTTATATAGTAAACGACATTGTTATAAATTGAGAAGACAAAATGACATTTCATTAAATTTAATGATATTTATTTTATTTTTTTTTTAAACTTTCGACAGGGCTAATAATATATTGCAACTTACTGTTTAAATTAATTTCTTCTCCGTTTTATATTGTTACGGAATAAACTTTCCTCTGGAGGTAATATTATTATATTTTTAAAATATATTCGGTATCTATTGCACTCCCACAGCTAGTGGTCAACTCCAACTGCAAAGCCAGCGATAAATCGTTCTTGGCCTTCATTATGCCTGGCCTTTTGTCTTTAGCAAACAAAACTTTATAATTTTTTATAAAGGTAGCGAACACTTCCAAATTCATTTGCTCTGTGTTACGAAAACAATTACATAAGCTAATTCGGTACACCGAAAACACTAAACGGAACCATAGGAAAACAGAGTCATCGCACTCAACATGGATTAACATACAGAACAAAATAACAGATCACACAACGTCCAAAATAGTGCCTTCCATCGTGAATGTAAATACAACAGAATTAACATAATCAACATAAAGCAAAGAATAAATATGAAACAAATTCGCATCGGTTGCCTAGATAAATGTATTTTTTCAATTTGCAGGGAGTATTTGCCGCTAGAGAACATTTTTATTCATACTAAGATAGGAAATGCTCATTGGTGCGAGAATATTCTCAAACCAAATGCTCAGGCTCGTGAGAATGTACTCTTGGCAAATGCATATTTTTATTCATACCGACCCCTAGCTGAAATTACCTGCCCTACTTGATCCAAGTCTGCCTCGGAGGAGCAGAGACTTGAAGCAGCGTCTACATACTACGTGGATGCGAAAGCTACGCAATGAGACCCATTTATGGCGGTGAGTGTAATGGATGCGATTGTGCATGGTTGTCTTCTCATACTACCACATATGGCATCTGAATCATCATCAATCATTCATTGCACATCCACATTCACCCCTGAAGATTATTAATTCACTGAATGGAAGTGGAAGGCAAACGCAAACCACGACAGACAGGCTTAGGTGGGTCAGGGCATCAATTGATGTCACTGCAGTTCCTCTGAGCGGGTGGTGCTTTGGTTCGAGTCCCAATGGTTGCTAGGTCGAATTCAGCAGCTGTCTGGAGGAAACTTCTAGCGGACGGCTGCTCTGATCGGTAGTTTCCCATGGTTTCTCCAATCAACCCCAGGCGAATGCCGGAATAGTACCGTAACAAACGGGCCACGCTCCGCGCGCGATCTTTCCTCCTCTGCCTTGTCCCATCCTTGCACGCACTACTACATATGCCGGCATACCAGTCGGGAGCTTATTGCTTGTCCCGGGTGGGGTGATGCCCCGCTGGTCCAAGATACGTGGTTGAGGAAAACACCCAAGCCGACGGGTAGGTCCGCATCACCGTCGGATCTCGCTGTCCAGCGGAGGAAGATCACCGCCACCTCCCGCGATAAAAACAACGCGCACGACACTTTAGCACTTGACGCGCAGACTAACGGCTTTAGCAGTTGACGCGCTCGGAATCACTAATCAATCAATCAAACCACCTCTGTGATCATCTGCTCAGGAAATGGTAGGTCGTAAAGAGAGCGCTCCTTCTCGCGGCAATCAACTCCGCCACTCACCAGGAACATCAGATGTTACCGGTAGCGGTAGCTCAGTGCATCAACTGATGTCACTGCAGCGCCTCTGACCAGGAGGTCCTAGGTTCGAGTCCTGACGGCGGCAGGATTTTCAACATTAGCTTTTCAGCTAGGTGGAATTCAGTCGCTGTCTGGAAGAAAATTCTAGCGGCCGGCTGCACTGATCGGTAGTTTTCCGTGGTTTCTCCGATCAACGCCAGGCGAATGCCGGAGCAGTACCCTACCAAACGGGCCACGGACCGCGCGCGATGTTCCTTGTTCTATCCTCTCCTCTTTCACACACACTTACACTGACATGCACCACACTACCCCATATTCCGGGAGATCGGTCGGGAGCTTAGAGCTTGGCCCGGCTGGGGCGGTGCCCCGCTGGTGGGAGAGTCCTGGTTAGGGGGAAACCCCACTAGCCGACGGTAGGTCGGTGCCGGATCTCGCCATCCAGCAGGGGAAGATCACCGCACATACATGAAAGACCAGGGACAAACAGCCATGCCCATGGCGGTACGCGAACCCGCGACTCTTCCGACCGAAGCGCTCTAGCCACCTTCGCCATCGAGGTCGGCAAATGCACATGCTTCTGTGTATATAGTGTAAATAGTGAGAACAAACATACGCTTTTTGTTTCTCTTCCTCAATAAAACTAGTGGTGCTTCCTCACATTATATCTAAATTTACAATTTTTTAAAATGCAGAGATTTCAATGAAAATAAGACCCGCGCCATTTTTCAAGCGTCCCTTCTACGTGTGGAAAAAATTTAAGAAAAAATTTGGAGTGGTGTTTAAGAAAAAAATAGAAATTACAGAAATTTCAAACGCAAATTGCACGAAATCTTCTTAGGAAGTAAGTGCGAAAAATTAAAAATGGAAATGAGAGTGAATGTGCAAGTGAACTAGAGGGAAAACATTCAAAAATGGCTCCAAATATTTGGAAGTTAAAAAGCTGGAAATTTTAGAAATGGGCCAAATCGGTTCTCTGCGCTGGGGTTTGTTTGAATGTTTTAAGATAATCGTATTTTTTGCTTTTCCTTCCTCTTCGTTTGCAAATGCAGAAGATGTTCTACGACGCACGTGAACAAGGAAACCAAGCTCGCTCGTCGCCAAAAAACATTTGATTGATTGATTGAGTGTTAGTGACGTGTCAATTGCTAAGATCACTAGTCTCCTAAGTGTAGTGCATATTTTCTCTCGGAAGGTGGCGATGGATCCCCCGCTGGATGGCGAGACCCGTCGCCTCTCTGTTAGCGCGATTTTCCCTAATCGGGTATCTCCCAGGAGTGGGGCACCGCCCCAGCCGGGACAAGCTCTAAGCTCCCGACCGGTCTCCCGGCATGTGTGCAGTGCATGTTAGTGCACAGTACGGGGTGAGAACAGGACAAAAAGGAAAGATCGCCTGGTGTTAATGGGAGAAACCATGGAAAACTACCGATGAGAGCAGTAGACCCTTAGAAGTCTCCTCCGGACAGCGACTGAATTCGACCTAGCTGACAAGCTGGTGTCGAAAATCCTGCCATCGTCGGGACTCGGAGTGGCAGGCAGAGGCTACAGTCGATACCCTGAGCTACCGGGCGAGCGAGGGCCGGCGCAGCCGGGAGTGCGCGGGTGTGTGCGGAGGCCCACCCGCGGGGGCGGCTCGCCGCCTCCGCCCAGCTGGCCACGTGAGAACGGGCGGCGGGCAGAAGGCGGGCGGATGAGCGCTGCGGAGCGGCGTCCGGCGCGGCGACTGGGCCCCGCCCCGCCCACCCCGTGGGTGGGAAGCGGGAGGCGCGACCACTCCCAGACGACAGGTGCCAAGAGGCAGCGGCGGCGGCGGTGGCCGGAGCCCCAGTTCGCCCTCGCGCGCCTTGAATGGAGACCTCCGCGCGGCGGCCTTCGCGCGCTCCAGCCGCATTGCTCAACGCCGGGCGACTCGTTCGCGATGGCAGCGGCTGGCGCTCAGGAATGCTCGCGACCGCTCCGCGTCCTTTCTTTTCCACCTTTTACTGCTTTCTCATTTCCTCTTTCTCCGCAACATTTATGTGGCAGTGCTTCATCATTCTATGCGTTTCATTTTCATTGGAATTCTCTATCATCATTCTATTCTCTATCATTTTCATTGCATTTTTCCGCCAGGGGCAAGAGAGGACACTGGCGCTTTGAATGTTGTCTTATTGTGTTGTCAAGGAGTTTCTACCTCTTCCTTGGCGATTTCGTTGTATCCATTCTTTTCTTCCCATCATTTGGTCTTTTGGTTGGTTTGTTTGTTTCTTTTTTTCATTTTTTCGAAACACTGACTCAATGAGGCAAAGACGCCGAGAGAGGTGGATCAGGGCATCAACTGATCTCATTTCCATGTCTCTTACCGGGAGATCCTAGGTTAGAGACCCGTCGGTGGCAGAATTATCGACACTAGCTTGTCAGCTAGGTCGAATTCAGTCACTGTCGGGAGGAGAATTCTACCGACCAGCTGCTCTGATCGGTAGTTTTCCGTGATTTTTGCGATCAACACTAGGCGAATGCCGGAGTAGTACCCTAACAAACGGGCCACGGACCGCGCGCGATCTTTTCTTCCTTTTCTTTGTCCTATCCTCACCCCTTACTTACACACACTTACACTAAAATGCACTATATGACCACACATGCCGGGAAACCGTTTGGGAGCTTAAGAGATAGCTTCGGCTGGGGCGGTGCCAGGTGGGAGGTATCTAGTTTACATAAACCCCGCTAGTTGGTCGGCGCCGGATCACGCCACCCAACGGAGGAAGATCACCGCCACTTCCCTAGGAAAAATCATGCACTACACTACAGGACTAATAACCGTAGCATATGAGACGGCTGGAATATCTAACAATCAGTGAATAATTGATAATCAATGTAACTTTTTTTTTTCAAAAATATGAATAACGTTTTGTCGTTCGGCTATTAAATTACCTCAATTTATGTCCAGGAGCGATGCTTGGCAGTAAACGTTATATTAAATAGCTCTTTATATATCTTCGTACAGTTCCGAAAATACATTTCCTTTGTATATGCATTATATACGAATATATGCGTAATATCACATACAAGCCTTATTGCATCTCAGTAAAGTTATAGTTATTACGCTTTATTTGGTACCATCAGTACATGCGTTATTCCCGATTTTAGATATAAACTGTTGCGCAAATTATAAATATGAATAAAATTATTCAACTGGTCCTATCTAGCCATAGAGATGGAGAAATATCAAGTTTAAATACAACTGCAACGTAATTTTGGTTCCGTTTAGTACTCAAGATGTCGATATCTGGAAATGAACTACAAATTACAAGCTTTGTCAATACCTTTGCCGTCGTAAACCTGTTAATAAAATCAGTGATCTAAAGGCCGCTTACAGCATTAATATCATATGTCCTTTTTATTTGCGTCAAATCTATATTACGTATCCTCATGACGCAGAGATTCAGACAAAAATGCCAACGCATATACGAAGCTCGAACGAACTCGTGAAATCTGATCTGTGGGGCACGATTTGTGTTTAAAATTACGGTTACAATCTGCAGACGTGAACAACATATTACCGTATCATCCAATGGAACAGTAACGTAACTGTAGAAAATGGAATTTTACAGAAGCAAAATTCTGGAATAAAATACTTTGAACCAACATTATACTTATAGTAATAGTCACGGTACCTTGTGCCTTGGTTTAATGTTACTTCTTACAAAGATCTTGTTAGTATCACTTTAAATATATTTTTTCTGGTATTAACTTCTACATTCACCCCCCTCTCTTACAATTGTGGCATTTTTCCTCAGAATTTTATGAGTCTTTAGCATAGTTAATAATTATGAGAAATTTTTGATTAGTCAGTTCGGTAAACAATTTCACAAGTAACAAATGAGACATAATAGTATTCGATTGAATGTTTAGCAAAAATTATAGAATTGCTCATTTATGGCGTTATTCCATTGTAAATTGCCTGATCTTCTTTTCACAGAATATCACAGAAGACACTTGTAATAATGTTGTACCGAAAGCGTTAAGTTTTTTATACGAACACCACACAATCAACTGATGCGTTATTGTCCTTCTCCAATGACGGTACAATCACGTGACATTTCAACAACGAAGTAACTTCCCCCACGCCGACCGGAATAAAAGTCCATCGTATTGCTGAAGAAACATTAAGTTTCTGCAATAGTTCTAACCTATTTACCTCCTCTCTCGTGATTTGAGATTTACGTCATTGTTCCGTTGGATAAGATATGATTGGACAAGTATGAATGATGAAGAGACGAACACAATCACTCTCGGCTATCTGATGAGGTGATAGCTATCGGTATTTTTAAAATACACCGAATGTAGGAAAAATATAGTTAATTCTTTATTATTTTCTTCCACCTTTTAGATCATTTACCTTTGCTATTCGTCACTGAATCAGCGGTTATCAACTAGGTTTCCTAACAGACAGAGTGTATTTTGGGGCCTGTGATAGTCAAAGTGTAGAGAAAACCCGATCAGCCTGATGGGAAGAGTGTAAATGGTTTCAGCGGCTACTGTGTCACACAGCACACAAAGCGCGGCACTACAGAAGAGCGCTTAGCGGGCCAGGCGTAGACCAGAGCAACGGCCGCCGTGCAGGGCGGGGAAGAGAAGACGAGCAATGGAGGGGGGGATTGAGGAGGAGGAGCAAACCGGAGCGAGGTGTGGACGGCAGGTGACTCAGGGGAAATGTATGTTCCCGTGTTCGGCAGCGGGATCCGAAATGTGCTTGCACACGTTGGCGCAATAAGTGCGAGGAGGTCCTTCGCTAATGCATGAGAATTTTTCATGCGAATCGCGACTGCCGGTCATGACGCGTCACATCTTGTGAGGTCTATGCTCTCTTGCGCTATGTTACCCACATCTGTAAGTCCGTTTTACTAAGTTTTGGCGTATGAGAGAATTGAATTCTTTTCTGAAATAGAGAACACTTTAATGTCTATAAAATACAATGCATTACCAAAACCTTTCCAAAATATACAATTCTTAATGCCTCCGATTTTGAATTTTTAACCAAAGCAGAACAAGTTTCTGTGAGTGATTTTGGCGCAATAACCTAGTGCAACATTGCATTTCCATTTTACTTACATCCCACGAAGCGTTTGAACCAAAGCTGGCCTTTTAGGAGCGCTGTCGTAAACGCTGCTCAACGCCATACGGAAATAAACCGAAATGAAGACACTTTTTTTCTGAATTTTGTGACAAAAATTAGAATTGACATCCAAGAAAAAATGCAATTGACAAAGAGCGCTTTCTTTTATTCCTAATAATGTTTGAAAATTGTATTTTCATAAATGAATTAAAAATCCGAAAATTCCCGTAACATGTATCACACTCGTCTGTTTGATTAAAACCAAATCCACAGGTGACAATCTTTTGCGCAGTGATTAGAAACCAAACTAAATCACTTGTGCGGAAACTAAAACTGTACAACAAAATCTTGTAGTTAAAAATCTAATAATTTGTATGATAAAAGAGTGCATGTATTGGTAAAAACTATACGACTGAAGTTCGTAAAACGAAGTATGTAATAAAAGGCACAGCAAAATCTGATGAATCAGGTAACGAAATGAGGTGAAGAAATAAAATGATAAACATTAAGAAAGTAGGAAGTGGTTAATAGGGTTAAAAGAGCAAGGGCACAAACCAGGAAGAAAATGTTTTGAAACCAGAATACTGAAATACAATGAAATTCGAATTAAATATATTATAAATATATTTATATTTTTCTAACGTTTTGAAATTATTATTATTAATACGTTCTCAAAAGAGATGTAAAGATTATCAAGAAAAAATTTAGCACAATATTTTTGTGCTGTATAAATTGAAGTTTTTCTGCCATGGTTTGTACGGTCCACATCGATGGAAACTGATCATGTCACTGTTTTTGCTCAAGCTGTTTTTCCACTTTGAAATTTACTTCATAATTTCATTACATTGCTCTTGGCCGTCACGCATCCCTGCTCGCACTAAAGGCTGACTGACATTTTTGCGAAGTCAAGAGTGCGTCAAGGATTTCTTACAAACCACAATTTTTCACACTCCTGTAACCTTCTATTGTTACACTGCCACACTTTTATCATTTTTTCAGATTTAGCAATTTATTACGATAAAGAACTTAAGAATATCTCGTGACATTGGAGGGAGACGGCAGTGACCCTTGTACGCTGAAGGAAAACAATTCAAACAGAAATGTCATTTAGAAAACAAGTCAAAATACAGGATTTTGCTGGGGACTTACTTGAAGGTTACAAACTTTCAATCGCTCGTAGTGTTTACTAAACAATTCAAGGAATAATTCTAAAATTATCGCTTATGTTTTAGCAAATAGAATTTCAGACTTAACTTATCACCTTCTCCTCTGATGACGTTAGGACTATTACATTACACGTTCTGACATTCTGCTAGTAGAGATGCATCAGAGACATCTGAATCTCTCCATGGTGTTTTCTAAAATTTCGTTTGCCGGTTTGCAACTCTCTTTTGACAGACAGCCGGTCCTGTGCGTTCGTTGGATGGTTCGGTGGTGTTCTCTGGACCGCGAGCAGCAGCTCGCGTCGCGACGTGTCGTATCGTTGGTCGCGTCGCCCTGACACTCGGCATTTGTCGCGGTCGGCTGGGCGGGCGGGCGGGCGGCGGCGGTCGCTCGGTAAGGCGCGGCAAGGTGAGGTCGGTCGGCGGCTGGCGTGGCGACGGCCTCGCGAAGGCCTTTGCCGAGGCGGGCGCGGAGGGGGGGTGACGGACGGGCAGTGACAGCTCGCCAGTCACACGTGCGCCCGCGCTGACGGCCACGTGGGATGCTCCGGCCCACCGCCGTGGCAGGAGCGCACCCAGGGACGGAGGCGGAAGGGGGCGATTTCTCGGAAAGCCATATTTCAAGTGTGAAATCATCAACTCAATATCACCGGGAGAGGTAGCTCAGTGCATTAACTGATGTCACTGCAGCGCCTCAGACGGGGTGGTCCTAGGTTCGAGTCCTGACGGCGGCAGGATTTACAACACTAGCCTTTCAGCTAGGTCGAATTCAGTCGCTGTCTGGAGGAGAATTATAGCGACCGGCTGCTCTGATCGGTAGTTTTCCATGGTTTCTCCGATCAACACCAGGCGAATGCAGGAGCAGTACCCTACCAAACGGGCCACGGACCGCGCGCGATCTATCCTTCCTCTTCCTTGTCCCATCCTCTCCCCTTACACCCACACACACACACACTTACACTAACATGCACTTCACTTCCACATATTCCGGGAGACCGGTCGGGAGCTTAGAGCTTGTCCCGGCTGGGGCGGTGCCCCGCTGGTGGGAAAGTCTTGGTTAGGGGGAAGCCCCACTAGCCGATGGTAGGTCGGCGCCGGATCTCGCCTTCCAGTGGGGGAAGATCACCACCATCTCCCGAGAGAAAAACATGCACTACACTAACAGGACTAATGACCGAAGCAGTTGACGCGCCCGGAAACACGAAAAAATCAATCAATCAAGTCAATATCAGCCACCGAGCTTCATTTTACAGCCTCATATTACTATTCGTCACAAAATATTTTATCAATATTGTTTTGTTGTCAAATGAAATGTTCTTTTAACTATATTAACTAATTTAATTTTTTATCACGGCGAACGATTAAAATGGCCCAGGTCAACAACTGTTGACACCGCAGTGACTCTGACCGGGAGGTCCAAGGGTTCTAGTTCCGACGGTGGCGGATATTCAGCACTAGATAGAAAGCTGGGACCTCTTTCTGCCGCTGTCTGAAGAAGAATTCTAGCGGCCGCCTGCTCTGATCAGTAGTTTTTCATGGTTTCTCCGACCAAAACCAGGAGAATGCTAGATAAGTACCTTAACACAAGGGCCTCGGACCGCGCCAGATTTTTCCTTTCTCATCCTTTTCTCCTCCTCTCCGTTTTCACGCACAAATACACTCATATCCTTTTACATTTACATGTTAATTAAATAAATTAATTTTATATAAAAACAGTTAAAAATTGTGCATGACGTCCTATGGGGAGAAGTACATTTTTTGCACGTTTTCAAAATTCTTTATTCCCTACACTAAGCCATATACTACTTGCATTTTGAGTACTGGGGGAAAAAAACGCTCCCATGTAATAAAATCTATTTTCAAGGATAAATCAACAATAAATTTTTGACTCTTATCCATCATGTCCTTCGTCAAGACATGCACTACAGTGCTGCATATGCCGGAAAAGCATTTGGTAAATTAGACTTTGTTTCGACTGGGGCGATGACTGACCGATCACGAGGGGAGAAATCGAATAACCAGATCACGAGGGGAGAATCAACACCGAGAGGGAAGAGGGGAGAGTCAGCGTCACATACGGGGAAATAACGTGTTTCACTTGTAGGACTAATGACCGCAGCATTTGAGCAACGTGCCCGAAATAACAATAAAATTGAGAAATCGTTTCTGTTACGTAAAGTTTCTGTATAATTAGATACTGCACTGGGCAAAAAAAAGGAGAATAGTAATGATATTATTCATATTGAATATCTAGAAAACAAATGTAAATTTGGCGTAATATCTAGAGCGTAGGCAGCGACACAGCTATAGAGAAGTCACAGATCTTGTTTGAGAATATGAATTCTTTCGCTTTGAGGCTTCATTCAGTTTTTTCACATTGCATTCCCTGGTGTTGTATCTTCTGAGGAATGAACGGCATAGGAAACGAATAATGATGAATATTCTGCGATCTGAAATATATATCAAATATAATTACCACATAATCACAACACTCTACCCAATTCTTTCAAATCCTTTCCGGATATCCGGAATTCAAATTCGGATACCAATTTTGCACGAGAGCGCACTGGCTACTGGCTATATCACATAGTGTTAATACGAGAGGTATTTTTAAAATATCGGTGAACATTCAGTAATCATTAAAATACATTTAAAGTGTTGCAATTTAATTGTTTGTTTATTTTCAGTGAAAAAATGAGTTGTGATTATGTGATATACCCTCGCTCTCTTTCGGTAGCAAAGTTTCCGACACGCCTGAACTCTCATATCTTCATATCTATCGAGGCCATCAGGGAAGCAACATTAAACAGCTATCAGAATCAGCTATTTCTATAGGAGTAAAGATTGTTGTTAGCCGTTGAAATAAGGTTACTATAACATTTTCTGAAGATAAATGTTAACACATAAACCATAATTCAAGAACAATGGAACGGAATTTGACCTACTCATATGACCTCCTCATAGCAATTGTGAAGGTAACACCAAATAAGTCTTTCCTTGTCCAGTTGTTTGGCAAGTCTGCACGAAAATGCTTATCGCACGTTGATCTGTGAACGATGAATACATAGTTGAAAAGAGAATGCGAATTGAAATTTCAATACCGTACACTGATTTTGCAAGTTTTGTCTTAGCTTCCCATATGAGAATTATAAACTGCAACGGCAGTGTCTTACGCCGCATTCTAACGCGCAGCTCTTAATTGTGTGCGGTGAGCTGCTGCTCCAACTCTCTGTGCTGCCAGGACTAGGCATCCTTGTCCATGTATTCTTTTCACTGGAGCGTTGAAAACTCTCCAAAGGGGCGTGATTCGATTCGTCCCACTTCCGAAGCCAAAGCCGAACAGAAGGCGCCCAGGGCCGACGGGCGACGCGGCCGGCGCTGCTCCGGCTGTTCTATGTGGGGAAGCGGAGCCAGGCGAACGGCTGAGGGAAGACCATAGGGGCCTTCCATAAATGACGTGAGGTCCTTTCAGGGAGGGGGTTAAGCGAATCTCACCTAATCTTACGTGGGGGAAGAGGGGGGATCTCGGCAATTACCACGTAGTTTTTCCGCAATTTAGGACTGTTTTTAGCAAAAAATTGAGACAATTTAAGGAAAACATCTTTCTATAGTAAAATACGGCTAAATCTTGTACAATACGTTTTATCCCGGTTATGTGAATGCTACAATAAGTAGCATAGAATAATATGGAAAAGAATGTAACAAAATTACCAAACTTGTTATCATTATAAGATAATTCTCATGACCTGTATCTTTTCAGAAATGTTAAAGAAAAATTATTGAGCGTTTAATGCAATAACAATGCTTTTAAAAACAATCTTGTTTTAATAAATATAATAAGCAACTTTATTTTTTAAATAAATTTGAGTGCAATCGACAAAAATTAACGTATTTACATTAAGAATACGCATTTTAAAATATCTCACGTGAGATTATAAGGGAGAGGGGGTCGAGCCAAATGTTACATCTCACCAAAGAGGGAGGGGAAGTCAAAAAATCGCCAAAATTTCCTCACGTAATTTATGAACGATTCCATAGGTGTACGCAGCCAAAAACGAGAGACGGGCAAACTTCAATTTTAGGTCCCCTTTTCCATTAAGCCTTTTTTACTTACATACGAGAATGTAATAGTAAATAAAACATAGGAGGGTAATGAAATTATAAATGTAATGATTTTGGTTTCTGTAGGGGTTTTCCAGATGACAGACAGTTCCTCTTTATATCCTCATAGCACGCGTATTCGACAATACACTAGAAACCAACACACTTTTCGGGCTCCTCTGATCTGGAGTCAACAGAAAGCGAGGCCCTTCGCGACAGTACATACTACAGGAGAGACAAGAGACAAACAACCATGCCCAAGGAGGGACTCGAATCCACGACCTTTCGGACCGAAGTGCTGAGTCAGTACACGCTCTTAGTCATCTCGGGCAGCCAAGTCGGCAGTTTAATAATATATTTAATAAATAAATTGATTTTATGTTGAACCATTCACAGAGTTGCTTGATGCGTTCAAGAGCCTCTTTTCCTAACGTTAAAAAACATTTCCCCAATCGTCAGAATAAAAAGGACAAACTCAGGGATTGATCATATTTAGGGAAATAATTTGTTTTATTGCATAAAGCAATAGAGACCCCTTCCATAATTTTCAATGGGGTCACGGCTCTCCTGCCCTCTCTTCGCACGGATATGGGGAGGATCGGTCGTCGGTCGAAGCGACACCGCACCGGCCTGCCACGTCTCCGAACGGGGTTACGCCACGGACGTTTGGAATGAAGTCAGTAACGCAAAATGATATCGTAGGCTTCCGCGGCCAGAGTCATGATCTGGGCTGTCCGGGTGACGCCGCGTCGAAGGCTGAGGCGAGACTCAGGCCATCGGGGCCTCTCTTCCGTCTGATCACGCAAATTTCGTTACGCTCCTTTCACCACCTAGCGGAGAAAGAAGGTATCAGTCGAGCGACGTAAACAGGCGATTTTAATTTAACCCCAAGACTTGAGGATCTTTTACATGCATTAAATCTACTACAAGAGGCATCCGTATTTACTTCCCTTTCTTCTCCCGCCTACCGTGGCGAACAGAAGAGAGACAAAGTGAAGTGTAGTGCAGTTAGAGAGAATGTAGAACGAATAATGTAAAAGAAAATTTTGAATAATAAATAACATTAATAAGTTAGCTTTAATCCAGGTACCTCCCACCAGCGGGGCACTGCCCCTTCCGGGACAAGGTCTTCCCATGCACTACAGTATCACTGTGTGGTACTGTAGTGCATTTAAGTGTGAGAAAAGTGTAAGTGAGGGGTGAGGATAAGACAAGGTAGAGGAAAGAAAGCTAGCGCCCGGTCCGTGGTCCGTTTGTTAGGGCCTTCTCCGGCTCGATAGAATGAAATAATTAGCATGTTGAGAAAACCTTCTAGCTAATTAAGCCACAGAACAGTGGCATTAGATTGTACGCACTATACAAATTAATACATTCCCGTCTCCACATGGCTACTGTGAAGGAGATGGATAAAAAAAGCGTGCGCCGGGACGCGCCGTTGGGAGGCATCACTGGCCCTGGCCCCTGCCCGCCCGCCGCGCAAGGCGCAGGCGGCGGCGAAGGCGAAGGCGACAACCGCTTCCCTGCGATTTCGCGGCGCTTCCCCGGCGCAGCGGCGCCCCGCCAAGGCTTTGTCCATACACGCCGTCGCGTCGTCGCCGCCCGCCCCCTGCCCCGCCCCCTTGGGCCGATGGCCATCGGCGATCGACGCCACGGCGCTTCCTCATCGCGCACGCCCCCGCGAAGGTCCTGCGGGTCCAAGGCAGGCGGCTGGGCGATGGGGCTCCTCCTTGCAGCTAGTGACCAGCCGCAGATAAATGCTGCTGAACAAAACTACACAAAAAGATTTTCTAAGAAGTTGCATACGTATTGCTCAAGAACAATAAATAAACTACTTCGTAAAAATACTGCAATCAATTAAATATTTTTACAAAAACTGTTTTCCCGAATTCTGTAATAAGACAGTGAAGTATATCATTCGCCCTCGCGGTGTAGCTAATTGGTCAGCGTACTCGTTTTTCATGACGCGATTCCGGGTTCGATTCCCGGTCGGGCATGGTTACAATGTGCGTTTTTTTCTTGCAATGTTTGTTGCAGTATATGTTGCTGTGTGACGATGAGAAAACCCACTTCTCAGGTTGAGAAGACCAGAATACGACGTGGGGATGTTTTCATGCTATCCACGTACCCCCTTAACCCATGGCCGCGAGGCCGGGACGCTGTTGATAGGCCATGGCCCGTACGCGAGCTGACGCGCGAAGTACATACAGTATACTGTTTAGGGATACACAGGCTCAGGTGGCTCAGCGAGAAGTTCTGCCGTCAATTAATTTTTCGGACTTAAGGACCCACAAAATATACATTCTGATGAAATGAAGAATATCGATCCGCTTCTAAATTTTATTTTAAATTAACTCTAAAATGACGATTTTTCTTTACTTAAATCTAAAATGAATTTTTTTTAGTTGGGTCACTTTTTATGTGCACCGACTCTAGTATGTGTGTATGTATGTATTATATGTACTCCCACCCCATTAGAACAGTGTACAAATTCTCGCCTGCCTCAAAACAACCGATTTAACTCTCTTCTCCTCACACAGATACACAAAATTAATGAATAGCGATTCAAATGTTCTGGAATACCTTTGAATCGCATATGGTTTTCATTATTTGTACCCGTGCTAGCATTCCGCAATTTGATTATTATTTTAAAACAGAAATAGCTTCATACACTTCGGAATCCAGCTTTAAATGGCGCAAGTAGTCAATTTATTTTACGCATATTTCGAAATTTTGCATATATATATATATATATATATATATATATATATATATATATATATATATATATATATATATATATATATGACCGGATGTGCTATGGAATGAGGGTGCCAAGAAAGTCTAAACCTCGAGAAATGTAATAGATTTTATACTTTATAACCTGAGAAAAATGAGATATTAAGGATTTAGAACCCATGGTATTTTACATCTTCGCCTATTACATACTTACGTAGCGAAGAGAAAGTATGCTTCAGCGGAAAGTTCGAATAACTATTGAGGAGCACTGATATCCAAAACAATGATAAATATTATTCCTTCGAATAGAATTTCACTTCTTCTAACACGTTGTGCAGCAAAATTCCACGTTTCGTGGGCCCTTGATACCAAAAAATTGGTTTATGGCAAACCATCTGCTGTCCCTCCGTCTGCTGTCAACGCTTGTGTCTGAACCGTTTCGAAAGATTTTCTCTAAAGTTCATACTCCCCGATAGATTTGACCGACCTTGAGGCGATGAAATTGTCTCGGAGTTTTTGATTTTGAGCGTATTTTATAACATTGTCCTGAACATTTTTTAATTTTCTCAAAACTTGCACCAAATGATTGAATAGTTAGACATTTTACTACAACTACGATATTGAAGATACCGATTTTTTTCTTAATGAAGTCTGTTGCTCCATCACAGACCATTCAATAAGATAATTTTCGAAAATATAAGTAGTTTTCGCGTAATTTTGCGAGAGATGTAGGCAATTAATAAGAACATTTTCTCAAAACTGCTCGAATTTTCTTTCACATACTGCTTATAAACATTTTTCAAGCCCTATTTTCGGTGAATTATTTGTTTGTTTGTGAATGGCAATATTCAACATTGCTACAGTATCGATAATAGAGAGATTTTCCTCCGTGAAATATGTTATAAATACAATATCCTTAACAATGGACGTGTAATTTTCTGTCAGAATATGAGTGCTTTTTGCGTAATTTTTGCTTAAAGTGAAAGCAATTTTTAAAACATTCTTATTTTTTATTGTTTTATCTTATTTTTTTCTCGAATTGAACAACAAACGCTTAAAAAACAGTTCCCGTTTTCGTTGAGCTTTTGAAATTTTCAGAAATTGCAAAAGTTACAATTGATGTGAGAAAGTATGTGCTTTTGTAGCATCACTTATTCAGTTATGCAGGAGGAAGTGGTGCTACATACCTTGTGTTGCTGGTTTATGTGCGCTTACTTCTTGTAGTTTTTTATTAGGTGGGTAATAAAACGTTAAATTAATGATTTTTTTCAGACTCATGTTCATTTTGCCATACCGTTATGTAATTTTCTTAATAAAGAGTAAAAGGTGATGGCAATCTTTAGTTAAATGTGTAATATATGTATAGGGAGATTCTGATTACATTTTACCGAAATGCCGTATTGTTAAACTCTTAACTCGTGAATATGGTCCGAACGTGGTTTCACATATCTAATTGGAATAGGAAGCGCATGATATGAATCTTTTAAACGCTGAAACTGTAAAAGATTCCAATTGTATTAATTAATTGTGTGATTAACTGATCGTTTAGTATTCTCGAGAATATTCATTACGAGTGCATTGACAGCCAATTACCCTCACTTCCGCAAACTCCCTTTCGGATGTGTGTAATGATGTCGCCAATTACTGTAGCTTCTCCTTCTACACCGGCACTTCTTGCGTACAATGCAGCTGGACCTAGCACATACCGCACGTTCCGTTCAAGGTTGCTAGGTGCTACCTGACGTCAGACTGCAGCAATGGAGTTTTTTGCAACTTCGCAGGTGGTTTCCTTGTATGCATTGTATATTAATCTTGTGGCAGGAGTACATTGTCCTGCGTCTGAATAAAAGTTTTTGTTTTATGTGCATTTCTAAATGCAAAACCATAGTATTTTGGAGTTTCACTTCCAACGTACTGATGTTCAGCTTCCGCGGTCCATATTCTCTTTAGATGGCACTCGGCAACGACGCATCGCAGGTAAAGTCGCTATTGCAACAACAGGACGACGTCATAGAAAGGTGTCAGAGAAACATCTTATTTCACGAGCTACAAAAATGATGTATATGCCCCCCCCCCTCTCAAAGTTTACATACATTGATAAGGAGTACAAAGTAATTACGAATTATGTAAGCAATGTGAAGACAAAATGGCTATCAGAAGAACACAGGAAGGGAATTTGATCTTTACAGAAAATATTGTTTATTAGCTTAAAAACATGCTGTGAAATGTCATTGGTAAAACAATTTATTGAAGAATGTTAATTGTCATGCGCCACATTTCTTCGCGTAATAAATCATTTTTTACTTCAGGAATGTTTACTTCAGAGAAACAATTGATAAATAAATCTTTTTGAATAGAATTAACAAAGAACAAGACACTTCTATAAATCTCTGCCCCTCTCTTGGACGTACGCCAGAGAAATTGGAGGCTACGATTAAAATGTTGCATTCCTCGCAACTAGAATTTGTACATACTTTTGTTCCCAATTTTAGCTATATTACATAAACAAGAAATCGGTTCCAAAACTAAAGTTTTGTATGGGATAGAAAAAAATGATTCCGGAATAAAATAAATCGGCGGTGGCGATGGTGTAACGGTTAGCGTAACGGGGTGTTATACCCAAGTTCAAATTCAATCGAAACCGTGGATTGTTAAGGGCGAAAAAACCCTTCGTACGTCTTCCTTCGGAGGGGAAGTAAAGCCGGCTGTCCCATGTTAGTAGATTTACTGCATGTAAAAGATCCTCAAGCCTAAATGAAGCCTCTGAGCTAAATTCAAATTGCCTGTTTCTTCGCCCAAGTAGTACCTTCTTTCTTCCCTAGTAGGTGAAAGGAGCGTAAAGAAATTTGCGTGGTCAGACGGAAGAGCAAGCCTCATGGCCTGAGTCTCGCCACGTAAAAGAAGGCATTCATTCAATCTATTTTTTCGGTCAAGGTTTCAGAAAAAATAACATCTGTGTTAGATGGAAAATAGCTTTGATATGACATGAATATTGACAATGGCCCAAACTTCACATGAGAATATGTAATAGAAATCCGGGCGGCGAGAAAGATACTTAAGGGGTGGGTTAATAGAAATAACAACTCCACTAGATCTTGATTGTTGCTTTGATCCATCCGTGAAAAACTGGCTATGGTTTACAAATTTGTGATCCCATGACTCCATGAGTAGTTGCTTAAGGATAGGTTTTGGGATATCAGGATTTGTAACTTTAGTAGCTTCAGTATTGATTGACAGGGAGAAATGATCGCAAGTGAGAAAACGGATGAGTTTCCTCTTCGTGATAGCATGAGACTCAATGCCAAGTTCATCACGGTACTTAGTAAGTATATCACTCAGCGGTGTAGGATAGATAGGATGATTCGCATATTGGAAATGTTACAAATATAATTAAATGTGAGATTTGGGGGACAACAATGGATAGAGTAAGCAAATTTTAAGCATAGGAACTTTCTACGAAGGTCTAAAGGAAGGAGGCTTGCTTCAATTGGTAGGCTATTACATGGGCTAGACCTGATGGCACCCAAACTTAGGCGACATGCAGAGTAGGTTACAGGGTCCAATGTTGTTAGTAAATGGTTGCTGACTGAACTATAAGCTACGACTCCTTAATCTAGCTTTGCTTGTATGAAAGATTTGAAACAATTGATTAGGGAAATGGCATCAGCTCCCCACTTATGTGAAGATAACATTTTGATTGTTTTAAGTATAAAAGAGCAATCAACTTTGTTTTGTTAATTTCTTTTGTTAATATCGGTATATTTCGTATAGTTATGAGGTATGGCAACATCCTTTCCCGTGAAGCCTTTAGCGGAAAACGAGCAGCGGGGAAGGAAGCCGCTGAACTCTCCCACGTCGTTGCTTAGGAAGCACTTGCGAGCGCGCATCGGCTTAGGGAGCTCAGGGAGCTCAGTTGGTGTCTCTGCAGTGTCTCTGACCGGGCTACAGTTCCGTGTTCCGACGGTGGCAAGATTTTCAACACTAGCTGCATAGCTCGGTCGAATTAAGCTACTGTCTGGAGGATAATCCTAGCAGCCTGCTGCTCTGATCGGTAGTTTTCCGTGGTCTCTCCGATCAACACCAAGCAAATGCCTTAACAGTACTCAAACAACTGGTCACGGAACGAACGTGATCTTTTCTTCCTCCTCGTCTTATGTTCCCCTTACACACACACACACACACACACACACACACACACACACACACACTTGCACTTACATGCACTATACTGCCATACATGCCGGGAGACCAGTCGAGAGCTTAGAGCTAGTCCCGGCTGGGGTGGTGCCCAGCTGGTGGGAGATATCTGGGCGAGGAAAACGCGCAAGCCGACGGGTAGGTTGGCGACGGAAATCACCACGCAGCGGGGGAAGATCACTGCCACCATCCGCGATAAAAAAACATGCAATTCACTTGCAAGATTCGGCAGTTGACACCCCCTGAATCACTAAGCGATCAATAAAAATGAGTGCGCGCACCCAAACCGCGCTCCTGGTCCCGTCCCTGCCGCCGTCACACCCGCGCCCCACCATCGTCCCACCGCTGACATAGCCAGCCCCACCCCCGGCGCCCTGCTCCGCCACATCCCGATCCCACGCTGCCCCTGCCCTCGCCAGGCCTCTGGTCGAGGTCGTTAACAGGCGCGGCCCGGCTCATCATCTCTTATCTCGCATGTAACAAGATAGATGATGTGGCGATTACCATGCAATTAATGTATATTTTTCAAACATTTCAGAATGCGTATTTCTTACAGGCAAACACATTAGAAGAATTCAATAATTGTCCTATAATAATTCTTCTGATAAGATATTCTAGGATGACTGTGCACTTTTTGACATATTTTGTAGATGTTTTGAATGAAAGTGAAGTCACTTCCAGAACGATATTTTCGTCCATAGAAAAAACCGTTGTCAAATGAGACCAAAATAAGAGCATATCGTGGCATTCATTGCGGTTCATTGCGCATTGACGTGCATTTCTTAGAATATCAGTTTCATTTTCTTACTTACAGAAATGGCTCTTCCCCGTTATCTCTGTAGCTATTTAGATTCAAAATTTCTCAAGCGACAAAATTATTATGTCGAGAAGTATACCAAATTCTTCCACCTTTAATTTCGCAAGAGAAAATCTGTGAAAACAATGCAAATTCTTTAAAACGTAGATATATTTTAGCTTTATTTTTTTTTTCAGATAAGAGTTTTTATGAGAAAAAATAAAATACTTGTGAAACTAGTGCTGGTACAGAACAACACAGACTTTATCGTAGTAAAGTTTTCTAATTCCCTTTGTGTGGACTTGCTTTACGGTCTTGCGCCATCTTGTTGCCTGCTGCTATCTATCACCGTTCAAAGTACATGTTTTAAAAAAATTGTGCAATTTTTCGGTTTCTTAATAGTAGGACCGAAATATTACTTTAAGAATATTATTGAAGAGTAAAGCCTCGTCCTAAATGGCAATTTTCATTAAAAAATTTGGAGCCGTTTTTTAGAAAATATTTAACCGTTACTATAAATACAAAATTTGAAGATTTTTTCTTCACAGAAAATTTAAATTTCATTTAAAGTCATTTGAAGATTCACTACAAATGCAATATGACACAAATTGGGAAATTGCGTATTAACGGCGTTTAATTAAATATACTTTGTGTAATTTTTGAAAAAACAAAAGAATACACTAAAATGAGTTTAACGACATATTAAACCGTGAAACTAGTACTATCCGTTGGAAAAGTTTGAAGAAAAAATTTGGAACCATTTTTTTTTCAAAAAGCGGATTTCATTTTCACAGAAAACTATTGAGCTTTCGTGAAATTTCATGTAATATTTAAAATCATGTAAATCATCATAAATACAATAATATAAACAAATTGCCACTAGTGTAAATATTAACGACGTGGAAGGCAAGTCAAAAAAATACATTTTTGTAATTTTTGAAAAAACAAAAAGGACAATATGGCGTTTATGCCATCTTATAGATGCATTTTGCACTATCCCTATGAAAAGTTTAAAGAAAAAAAATTGGAGCCGTTTTTTGAGAAAATATTGTTTTTGTAATTTTTTAAAATTTCAAATGTAGCATGCACGAAAAACACTATTGCACGAAAAACACTATTGCACGAAAAACTGAAATTTTCAAAAATCAGTCTACATGACCTTAATGAAAGAACTTATTATGGGCAAGTTATTTCATTTGGTGTAAAAATCTCTATTTCAATTTTACAGTTGTTGGAAGACGCCGAAAAAGTTCAAACTTTTGCAATTTCCGAAAATTCTCATTAAACCGTGAAAATCGGATCTATGTCACCTTTATAAGCGTATTTTACTCTATTCTTACAAGATTGATTGATTTTTTCGTGTTTTCGGGCGCGTCAACTGCTTTGGTCATTTGTCTCATAAGTGCAGTGCATGTTTTTTTCTTGGAAAGATGCCGATGACCTTCCCCCGCTGGATGACCAGATCCGGCGCCGACCTACTGCCGGCTAGTGGAGTTTCCCCTTAACCAGAAACTCTCCCACCAACGGGGCATCACCCCAGCCGTGACAAGCTCGAAGCTCCCGACCGTTCTCCCGGAATATGTGGTATTGTAGTGTATGTTAGTGTAAGTGTGTGTGTAAGGGGAGAGGATAGAACAAGGAAGAGGAAGGGAAGATCGCGCGCGGCCCGTGGCCCGTTTGTTAGGGTACTGCTCCGGCATTCGTCTGGTGTTGATCCGAGAAACCACGGAAAACTTCCGTTCAGAGCAGCCGGCCGCTAGAATTCTTCTCCAAACAGCGACTGAATCCGACCTATTTGAAAAGCTAGTGTCCAAAATCTTGCCGCCGTCAGGACTCGAAAGTAGAACCTCCTGGTCAGAGGCGCTGCAGTGATTGATTGCTCTTCCCGGTTTCTTACAAGAAATTTAAAGGGAAAAAATGGAGTCGTTTTCGAGCAAATTTTAAAAGAGTCAGGGTGATTCATGTAAAGTATCTCCAAATTTTAAAGAAAGTTTTTCAAAATCTCAAAGCTCTGACTCGAGGCAGATGGACAGGGGTTTCTTCAATTTGGAAAAAATCCAAAGTATGGTTTAGACGCTAGTAGTGTTCACACACGGACGGACGGATGAAGAAAATCACCATCACTTGAACCCGGGACCCGAAAACGTGTATTTCCTTTGAAACCTCGAAATCGATTTTCCGCATTACATAACTATACTACGTATATTACTGTGTATATACGTATGTATACGAGAAAGTAAAAATAATCTGCTCTTGTATAGAGCCTTGTGTGGCGGATGAAGGTTGCTGAAACACGTCAAACACCTTTGAATTGAAGCATTTTAATGTACCCAAATTGAATATTTATGAATGTCACATGAATTTATAAATAGTGCGTTAAAATTATTTCAGTTCCTTTCCAAACAGTGAAAAAAATACAACTATGTGAAAATTCTGAGAGTTGGCCGACAGAGGTAACTCGGTTCTCGCATTTTTTGAATACGAAGAAAACAACTAAGTCTACTATTTTAGAAACCTCATGCATGCAAATGATGTAGAAGAACATACGATCTGAGTTACGGCCGGAAATAGTGAGCTTACGCAATTCATAATGAATGTTGGAGCTCAGAATACATGGTGTTCTGTGGTGGAAGGTGAATATTTACACACCTCAATAACGTAGAAGTGAGCTCACGAAAGGGAAGAAATCACATTCTCGCTCTCTGGTACTACCTCCATAGTATCATTAGTGTTCTCTAATGATGGAACGAGTTTCTTTTCAACGGTCAGAATTTGAATAATGCTAACAAGGGAACCCAGTGACCACAAAGCGCACGGGATAAACAGCAAACTAACTGTTCAGAGGAGTCACGAGCATAATCTCTATCAGAAAACCATGCATTTCTACAATTTGCGGCTTTAAAGTATAAGGTTCGTGAAGAAAGTATAATTATAGTTCAACACTGCATGGCATCAGAAAGAAATAATGCATTAAATAAGTGAAGGGAAGGTAGAGACACGTCGGCAATCTAGGAAGGTCAAGTTACTAGGGATTCCCCAGATCATTCGGTCATGGTCGGTCACGTTTTTGTTGATTCTACCTTGAAACTATGTCGTTATTCACAAGAATGTACGTCGTAACTGTGAACTTAACATTGTAACTGATGATCCTAGTATTTTAACACCTTCAAGAAATTTTCCTTTGTATTTCAGTAAACAAATTTTAGGAAATTTAACAATTCAATGAAACATTTTGTCTTTCACTTCAAATTACAAGAGTAATTATTAATGCTTTCCTGGATCTTATGTCGTGGAATTATATAAATGTTTTATCTTCATTTTGCGACATTTTCATAACCGTTATTATCTCTTATGTATTATTGCGAGACTGGCTATCTGGTCTGTAGTGAATCTTCACGAACGAAAAAATAAAAAATGTGTAGAATATACTTTCAGGGTATTCGCTAGATAATACACAGCAGGCACAGTTTTGGGATAACTCAAGAAACGTTTCTTTCATCTTCTTCTATATCTTCCCCTTTCCTTCTCTTTCTTTTATTCCCTTGCTTCTCATTATATTATCTTTATTATTATTATTATTATTATTATTATTATTATTATTATTATTATTATTATTATTATTATTATTACTATTACTATTACTATTATTATTATTATTATTTCTCATTCTTTTCATTTACCTTCTTCACCTCTTTTTCTCATTTCCTTGTCCTCCCATTTCCCCTTCTTGTCTTTCTTCCTTCAAAACTACGTTTTGTTCCTGATACCGAAAAATGGACTTTTCTTGCTCCTAGACAGATTTCTAATCATAGACATATATTCATTATTTCTGCAGGAAGCTTATTCAACCTGGATGCAGAACACAATAATTTATGAACATTACAATTAAGGATATTAATGTATTAATGCAATAAAAAAATTTCATAAATTTTAACATTGGTTAAATTAAAATCGAACACTGCTAATAACTACATGCTTATGGATACTATATCTACTTTTTTAAAAATTAAACTCGTGATTTCCTAACTAGAATGCATTGTGCAAATAATAATAATAATAATAATAATAATAATAATAATAATAATAATACCGCTATGCCGACTTCCTTAGAAGTTACAAAACAGCATGAAGAGAAGGAGAGATAATGGGTGATATGAATAATAAAAATATATATGCGCAGAGTATCTTTTCAGGAGCATGAGAATTTGTTGGGAGAATATTGTTTGACCAATGGGCATTTACTCAACTTCGTATGAATAAAAATATTATCCGAGTGATGAGAATTATCTCGTGGCAAATTGAGAATATTCTTGTTTGTCTATGCAGCTGATGTGATTTTGTTCCGATTCGCGCTGTTATACGACTTGTTTGAACTTATCTTGTTTGCGTGCTACCGGTGCCGTTGTTTACGAAATCTACCGTTGTTGCATGGTGACGAGTATTTTTCGACCTCAAGCTTCAATTTCACGCGTAGTGGAGCAAATGAAATGCGGAAGCGTTGTTTAGTAGTTGTAGCGTAGTTGCCTGAAGAATCTCTCTGTAATAACGCACTTCCGAGGAATAACTACTTCCGAGGATTACCCTCTTCTGATTATGTATTGAGTGATTAAACACGGACAAAACCATAACCTTCATTTCAAATAAGCAATACCCTTTTATATTAATCTATTCATCCCCTAATACCGTAGTTTTCTTAAATACGAATATGAATACGAATTCAAAGTGCAGATTGGGGAAATAAATGTGTATTTGTTCTGGCTCTACATTTTGTATTTGCTAATTTTCTCTTCATTTGAGGCAATTTTTATTACACAGCCCATAACTTCAGGAACGGATTTTCAAAGTGTTGTCTATTTATTTATTTATTTTACGCCAAAAAAGCAGTTAAAAACTACGTATGACGTGCTATGGGGAAAAGTGAATTGTGTGCACATTTTCAAAATTCTGTGATCCCTACACTCAGTCATATACTACTTAAATTTAAAAAAAAGGTCCCATGTAATAAAATCTATTTTCAAGGATAAAAAGGCAATACATTTTGGCTCTTATCCATGTTGTCCATCGGAATAATACTTCCTGCTGCGACAACATGGAAACGATAAATTGAATAATTGTATTTCCCACTGAATTCTAGAAGAAGTTTACAGATAATGAAGTTACATTTATGTCAAGAAGCAAAACAAAGAGCCATCTCAGCATTTGCTCAATGGATTGGGGAAACTGGACGAAAAACTTGATCAAGATGGGAAAAACCTGATCGAGATGGGATGTCTGTCTATAAAATGTACAAATCTTCACCCACGCCTCACTGAAAAGATCAAGTTCACCTACTTACAAAAAATATTTTTATTTTCGTTACATATGAATGAGTGTCGCATCGTTTTCATCTTTTTTGACTGAAAACAAGCGCTGCGGTGCATTGAACATTTCTCACTGAAAATCGTAACAAACTCTGCAAGTTCTTTCCCAACGCCGTACTTCTTTTAGTTTCTTATACTCATGAACAATGCCGTTCTTGATAGATTACTACTAACAACAAAGGTACGGTAATCTCTCTAAATTTTTATTCATACTAGCCTGTTTCGAACAAATAAAAAAATATTTTATCGAAAAGTATAAGACACACAAAATTTTATCTCAAAGTTCCCGAGACAATTCTACTAACCGAATTTTGGACTGAACTGATCCGGAAAACAATAATGAATCAGCCCCATAGATTCAGAGATAACGTGACATATCAGAATATTTCTGAAATGAAGTTCCTCAGTTTAACAGGGAAAGAAATTTCAGCTGTGATTATACGAACACAACTGGAAGGCACCAGGACCTGATCAAATTAGTAATGTTGGTATAAGAAATTCCAAAAACTTCACCAACCAATAACCAACAATTTTAACGACATTTTACAATGCGAAGCCAGGTTGCCACAACCTGCCACTTCAGGTATTACATACCTTGGGTATTAACCCAAGACTGCTGAAACACACGATCCTAGCTCATATAGACCAATTACTTGCCTTCCCACCCTTTGAAAAATATTTACCTCACTTCTGGCCAATCGAATCTATGACCATCTTCACAAAAACCATATACTGCAGGGGGAACAAAAATAATATGGGAAATTCTCCATGGAATGCAGATAACAACTGACAATTGATGCTATAACCCATAAACAGGCACGAAAACATCAAAGGAATCCGGAGATTGCCTTTATTGATTACAAAAAGGCTACTGGAAGTTAAGCGCATTGAAAAATAGCAGCGCAAGTAATAAATACTCCTACCAGCGTTATGTGTCAATAGAATACTAGACTAAAAGAGAAAATAATCATAGCCGAAATACAAACTGCAAAAATACAAATTAAACGTGGCATCTTTCACACTGATGCCTTAAGACCTATCTGGTTCTTCATTACACTCAACCCTATGTCTAGTATCCTGGATAATACCCCGTATAGATACCAGTTACGAAACAAATGCCCAAGAGACCAAATTAAGACCGTCAAGAAGGTATCGGAAGGCAACAAAATGTCATAATAAGTATAAATAAGTGTAAATACTGTATAATATTTTTCTTTTCCCCTTTTCCCCCTTGTTTCATGTATATGTTGCCGCGGAGGGCCTTACGTTCTGCTGACCTGAGATGAGAGGAACCCGCAAGTGTGTTGGTGTTTAGTGTATGTTCTATTGTGCGTCCCATCGGGAATATAACCGTCTGTCGGCTAGGAAAAGCCCTAGAAAATAAAGAATAATGACAATAAGAGCAACAGTAATAAAAATACTACTACTACTACTAATACTACTGTTACTACTACTACTAATAATAATGCAACTAAATAACGCTACTAAAGTTATCTTGAATGATGTAAGGAAATGAAAACGTATTATAAACATTGCATGGATTGACTACCAGAAGACATTAAACAGTGTACCACACGATTCGATTTTGAAGACCCTAGAGATCTATTGATTTCATCCGAGACTTATTGAGTTTTGCATGGCTAGTATGAAGATTTGGAGTACCAGGTTACTAACACACAGCGGAAAGGAAGTAATAGAAACAAGACTATTCAGATTAACAAGGGAATATTTCGAGGAAATTCGCTATCCTCTATGCTGTGATCCCACTATCTAGACAGTTGTCGCAAACTGACTTTGATTACAAGCTCCATGGTGATGAAAGTCCAGTATCACACTTATTTTACATGGATGATCTTAAAGTGTTTGCCAAGAATGAAGCGACTCTCTCCAAAATGCTGTCATCAATGATTTTAGCGAAGACATCTGCATGAAGTTTGGTTCTGACAAGTATGCTAAAATCAACTTAAAGATAAAATGACCACATCAGGGAATATTGAAATTTTCACTGTGATTATACGTGACACGTGAAGTTGGCGTGTCTGTGTTACACTGTGATTGAAGGTCTTGAGCCAGGTAAAACGTAAAAATATCTGGGCATTGAAGAATGTGTGACCATCTCGAACGACACAATGAAAGAGAGAATTTGCAGAAAGTATTATAGCAGAGTGAGACTTGTCCTCCAGTTTACTCAGAACTCTAAGAATAAAATATCTGCAACAGGTAGTTTGGCGGTGGCTGTTGCCGAATACAGTTTCGGACTTGTGCATTGGACTGAGTAAGAAATTCGAATCATGGATTGAAAAAACAGAAAACTTCTTACAATGCATCATATCCCCCACCCTCGAGCTGACGTATATAGACTTTATGTGTCACCTAAGGAAGGAGGAAGAGGCCTCAGAAAGAAATGAAGTCTCGTGGCACAATACAATAGTCGGGATTGGAAAGTATGTGATCAGCCATCAAAATGATCCACTAATGAGGCAGGTCATGAAATTGACCGAAGAATGGTAAATAGAGGCATTGTAAGTGTAGCAAGAAGCATTGCGGACAAGACTATGAAAGACACGTAGAATAGCAGAAATACCGGAAATTCTGATGCTACTTAACCTGAAATGTGAGACACACACAATGTTAAACAATTCGTGGAGAGACAAACTCCCCATGGACAGTTTCTAAAAAGAATGGACAAGGTGCAGATAAATAAAGATCAATCATTTATGTGGATTAATAGGGGAAGAATGAAGCTAGAATCGGAAGCAGTTTTAATAGCCGCCCACTCCAGTCGCTGTTTTGAGGAAAATTCTAGTGGCCGGCTTATCTGATCGACAGTTTTCCGTGGTTTCTCCGATCAACACCAGGCGTATACCGGAGCAGTTCCTAAAAAACGAGTCACGGACCGCGCGCGATCCTTCCTACCTTTTTTTCACTTGTCTTATCATCTTTCCTTACACACACTTACACTAACGTACTCTACACTACCACACATGCCAGGAGGCCGGTCGGGAGTTTAGAGCTTGTTCCAGCTGGGTTGGTGCCCCGCTGGTGGGAGATACCTGATTGAGGGAAAACCCCGCTAGCCGACGGTAGGTCGTCGCCGAATCTCGCCATCCAGCAGGGGAAATACATACACTACACTTCCGGGACTAATGACCTAAGCTGTTGACGCGCCCGGAATCACTAACAATCATCGAAACCAAAGATATACAAATTGTAATGTCAGATAAGCATTTTTTAAAATAATTCAGGTATTTTTGTGCTCATCTTTTATTTCCCGAGCGCGCGTTAGCAGGAGAAGCACTGCGTGGCATTGGGTGGCGGACTGTTACATTGAAAATATCCGTTAAAAACGAGTCGCAAAAAAATGAAAATTACTCAAATTCTTATATGACAATATGCATTTTATTGGATTCGTCTTTTTACGCTCGTCCTGGTAGACTAAAAAATATGTTTAGTTCCATTCGAAAAACAAAGTTACTTCAGTATCTCGTAAAATAAAAGTGGTGAAATAGAAATGAATACACATATCAATTAGCCTCATTCCCTCATGCACTTCCGTGAAAATTGCATTGCAATAACTTCAATTGTTCAAAAACTAAAGAAAGTGGTAAAATTACGTGGCTCACTCTGTGTAACGCAAAAATCTAATCCGAATTATTTTGCCTGCAATATTAAAAAATATTTTTACTTATTGTAAAATTTATGGACAGACTCATATTATCTCAGAGAGTAAGTTTATAGTGAGTTTCTTCTCTGAATTCTAACGAGATTTTCCCTTCGCAAACTTCTATGCAGATCCCTAAGTCCCGCTCCATATTTCATTAATGAATGGGGATAATGAATTACTTTGTGTTCATACAATGTTATTTCTCGTACACGTAATTAATTTTGAATTCACTTTTGGGCGGTCCATGATATCCGAAAATGTTTTCTCTAAAAATGTCTGTCTCCGACCGATTGTCCGTCCGTCTGTGTAAAACAGTATCGTCTAAATAGTCCAGGATTTTTACCCAAAAATGCATATTCTCCAATGTACCTTATTTATGATGACCTATTGAATTTGAATCATATATTTTAATATCAGTGATATTTTACACCAAGCCTTTAGAATAGTTTCAAGACATCCCTGAAAAGTCTCAATTTTTTCTTTTATTGTTTTCGCTAACAGAGCAAAGTACGATTATAAAAAATAAAGTAGGTTTGATTTTCTTAAATTTAATTCTCAAAAATTTGAAAAGTTGTAGCGTTTTTTTCTTACGCTCTCTTACTCTTAAAAACAAAGTTTTTCTTCTTAATGAAATCTGTTCTTGATTGATTTTTTCGCGTTTCCGGGCGCGTCAACTGCTTCGGTCATTAGTCCCGTTCGTGTAGTGCATGTTTTTTCTCGGGAGATGACGGTGATCTTCCCCCGCTGGATGGCGAGATCCGGCACCGACCACCCGTCGGCTAGTGGGGTTTCCCCCCTAACCAGGACTCTCCCACCAGCGGGGTACCGCCCCAGTCGGGACAAGCTCTAAGCTCCCGACCGGTCTCCCGGAATATGTGGTAGTGTGGTGCATGTTAACGTAAGTGTGTGTGTGTGTGAGGGGAGAGGATAGAACAAGGAAGAGGAAGGAAAGATCGCGCGCGGCCCGTGGCCCGTTTGTTAGGGTACTGCTCCGGCATTCGCCTGGTGTTGATCGGAGAAACCACAGAAAACTACCGTTCAGAGCAGCCGGCCGATAGAATTCTCCTCCAGACAGCGACTGAATTCGACCTAGCTGAAAAGCTAGTGTCGAAAATCCTGCCGCCATCAGGACTCGAACCTAGAACCTCCCGGACAGAAGCGCTGCAGTGACATCAGTTGATGCACTGAGCTACCGCTACCGGTGTCTGTTCTTCAAAATTAGATCTTTATATTACGTCATGCACAACCTTTTAAAATACAACTTCTCACGTACGTTTTAGTGAAATCGTGACAATTTATTAATGGTGGTGGAACAAAAGGGCACATTCTTACTCATATAAGTTAATTCTCCTATTCTCATGAGTCGGGGTAACTTTCAGGTTTTTCTCTCGTACTCTTTCCAGCTGCTATAAGTCGGCGCCTAAATGGCCTACCAAGATTTCCTGCAATATCCACCTCTCTTCTGAACACAATTCTCAGTTAAGAAATCCTTTGCGTTCTAGAAGCATCACACCCACACCCCTTTTTTAAATCAATATGTGTTCTGAACCATTACTCATACAAGGCAGCCTGTAGCCCATCTCAGTGTTGAAATCCAATTCCTCAATTACATACAGGTATATTGCATAGAAATCTTGTGCAAAGTTACCACTTACGACAAGAGACTATATTACAATACGGACCAAAAATGAATTTTTTGATGGATACACAGCCTACAGTGATCTTTGCAATATCACAACTATCTCAATAACCATTCGCTTTCATAGCAACAAAAGTTACTTAGCATTAAAATATATCAATATCTGGTCTCCCGGCAAGTGAGGTAGTATAGTACATGTAAGTGTAAGTGTAAGTGTAAGTAAGGGGTGAGGATAGGACAAGGAAGAGGAACGAAAGAGTGTGCGTGGTCCGTCGTCCGTTTGTTTAGGTACTGCTCCGGCGATCGCCTGGCGTTGCGTGGACAAAGCACGAATTGATTAGTGATTCCGTACGCATCAACTGCTAAGGTCATTAGTCTCGTAAGGTTAGTGCATATCGCGAGAGGTTGCGATCTGCACCTCTGCACTGATCTTCCCCGCTGGATGGCGACGTACCATCAGCTTAAGGGGTTTTCCCAAGCAGGTATCTCCCACCCGCGGAGTACCACCGCAGCGGGGTCAAACTTTAAATTCTCCCATCTCCCGGCAGTGTGGTAATGTAGTGTATGTAAGTAGGGCCGAGTTTCCGAGAAGGAAAAGGAACGAAGGAAATATCGCGTGCGGGTGGCCCATTTGTTAAGGTACTACTCCGGTATTCGCCTAGTGTTGATCGGAGGAACCACAGAAAACTCCCGATCAGAAGAGTTGCTGTCAGAACGAGAATTCTAGCAACCGACTCAATTGGGCCGCTGTCTGGAGGAGAATTGAAGCAGCCAAGCTAATCCTGCCACCATCACGACTAGAACTCTAGGACCTCCCTGTCAGAGGCACTGCAGTGACATCAATTACCATACCATGAGCCGTTCTTGCAGATTGAAGTTGTGTCATTATATTGCATAGCAGTTACAAACTATATGAGACTACGTGCTGTAGCAACAGTAGTTCCGGAAGTACCTCTTTCTCTGGAATAATATGAATGTCTTAAAACTTTAAATTTAAAAAAATTTAGGTTTTAATATTATTCAAATAAATTCACAAACATATGTTTGACCCCCTCTCCCCGTAGAGACGCTCTACGTAACACTGTTTCAAGGAATGAGGTAGTCTCACCTCTGTCTTTAAACTTAGGCCTTCTGTGAATCATTTTTCATCCCTTCATCCCTCACTATAATTCCCAAGAAGCAGCGAAGGGTAGAAAGGAGTGTTTGAAATATAACTGACTTGTAAGTACTTCTTAGCGCCTTGTCTAAGACGGAAGTGTAAGTATAATACGACTAGACCTTGGATTGTCCGGGCCTTGATGAATTAATTTATGAAGATGGAAATGATTATGTAGAATAGTGGTGGTTTGCGTTTGCCTAACAATAATCACACGGTGAAATAATCACCCGAATGTTGGGTAATACCGCTTAACCCTCGGTGTTCTGTTGTGCATTGGTTGCCCAGGCCGTCTTCGGTATTTTGGTTGGCCATGTAGGTGGTATCAAATAATATAGTCTCTATAGAATTTGATAGTACTACTAGCCTTAATACACAACATTCCATAATATTATTATCCCCTATTGAACAGTAAAACTTGTTCAATGCGGAACGTGTATAATGCGGAAATCTGTGTAATAAACAAAACGCGGCCCTGCCAATCGCAAATTCTACAGTATTACATTGGATAAAGCGGAATCTTGTCTAATAAGGAAAAAAATTGTCCCTTGAGGTTCCACTTTGAGCAAGTTTTACTGTATATTTGCGACCTACAATAAAATGTAAATTCAGTTGTGATGATTATTTGGCAATGTATCCGCTAGAGTGTTCTCGATTCGCCTCTCGCGAACGCTGCCAGTCGGCGACCAGAAGGCGGGCTCGGCCACTCCTATATTCTCGAAAAATGTTGGCTTGGCTCGCCTCGCCTCGCCACGCTGCGCTGCGCCTTGTACTTTAGTGTACGGCCTTCCTGTGCGCCGTAGATGCCGAGATACCGCCAATGCCGCCCTGGCCGCCCCACGCCGCCGCCGCGGCGCGAAAGAGCAACGTCGACAGCAACTGGAGCGCGCACTGCCCGACCTAGTCGCGAAATGAACTTTTCTTCACTCACAGACAGACATCAACAAAATTCAAATAGTACGTACCATCACTAATGCACCCTGGTTCATATCAAATCATCAATTACATAATGAATTCAACCTCGACCTCATCATTCACCACATTACCTATCCCATAAGTTCTTCTCTAATATTCACCATATTCAAACATTATCCTCGTTTAACCTCTGTAAAAACCCCACTCATCCCACTCGCATCAAAAATAAATATCCATTCCACATATTTTGTAAAATATTTTCAGACCTAGAATAATATCTACGAGGTGTCATCGTGGTTTCCTCAACCACTGTATTAGAGTTAAGGTAGGTTAAGTGTTATAAGTTAAGCCATCACTGCATATGTATAGTTTTATAGGAACTGATCTATGTAAAAAAAACAATCAAATATAAAACATAATTTAAAAAAACCTCACAGACAGAAGCCTCGATTTTTTTCATACGAGACGTTTTGATTTCGGGACCGGTTTTGCTCCAGGCTATACAGGTGATTGGGCCCTTTTCACCTTCACCTTCACCTTTACCTTCAGCATGGCTGTTAGCAACAGCTGACGTATGTCAGGTCGTATCTGAAATAAATGGTTAGGAATGATGCTGCGAATGGAAGTTATAAAAGTACATTTTTCATACGTATAGAAGTTATGAAAATCCTTTTTCTTATTTCCATGGACTACGCTTCTTCTTGAAAAAGGGTTTCGTGTGAATAAGTGTATAAGATAGCGGGAAGTCATATTTGTAGGATATCTCCTGGCTCCAAGGAGAGGCCCCCCACATAAACGTGTCCAAATTAAGATGTTCCACATTAATTTATCTCATGATCTTGTCGTAAAAATATTATCGACTAGTCTTACTTATCTGGATTTACGGTATATTAAAGAATGACTCAGCATATTTGTGACGAAATGATTATTTAGAAAATACGTTTCAATAGGATACCAGAACTTTTGCGTAGGTTGTTTCGGACTAATTGTTAGATTAATTTTCAATTTCGATGTCGATTTATCACTGGGTAAATGCGCCTAGTACGGTTGGGTGGAAGAAGGCCCTTCATTACGAGCCATATGGAGAATAATTAGCACTTTCGCCCACGCTGGGGTAGAGGATGTGTTGTCGAAAGACAACTGTTATTGACCTGCACACAATTACGTTCTCTGCTCCCTCGCTACTCATTATCTTCTTTATCCTGCAAAGGCATCAGAATATTTAACATTCAACACATAATGAAATGTAAACTTCCAGGAGCCACATTCTCACGAAGTCGGCAAGTGGCCGCGTGGGACGAAATTCCTGTGCGCACTTCACGACCTGACGTCGCCACAAGAGGAAGACGGGAGGGGGGAGGAGCCGAGGGGCCCGGGCCTCCACCTACAGAACACTGTTACAACTAACGTTTGCAACTTTTTATTTCGGTACCGGCTCGACGGCAGGAATTTGTCACGCGAAGGCCACTTCCGCAACAGAACGTGAGCACCGCCTGCGCTCAAGGCTTATCGAGGCGCCGCCGCCCCCGCCGCCGCCCCCGCCGCCGCCCCCGCTGCCGGCGGCGCCGGCGACCTCCCCCGCAGCGCGCCCGGCGCCGGCCACGCCCTGCGGCGGCCCTTTGTTCCAGGAGCTACGGCGCGGGCGACGGCGCGGCGGCGCGGTGCTTGGCGTACTGCTGCATCATTGTCTCCACCTTCCGTCGGGCATTTATTTACCTATTTGTTGAGGTTTACTTGTACAGCCGACTCCGGCTATAGTGAACTTCTGACGACTAACATGTTTGGTTCACTATATCTGATGATGTCCAAATGAAACGGAATTTCTCCAGATTACTTGATTTTATTCATACAAAAAATCCATTAACAGCGCGAATTAAAAATTTCAATATTTTTATTTGTACGTAAAAAATAAATTGTTCCTCATTGTTTGCTTGTTACATTATTTTCATTAGATTCTTCTTTAGAACTCGTGCTCTCTCTATACTTGATTCTGCATGGTCCTCTGTCTCTAAGTATGGTAATGCAGTCTTGGTATTTTTCAATGCCTCTTGCACTGTTGGAACACTATCCCACTCTCAGATGACACCTTCTATCGCTTAATAACATACGAGATCCAATTATTGTAAAATCCTTCGCGATCCTTCTCAAAAATTGGTTGTTTGATTTTGCAGGAGGGCCTTTGGTCCGAGGGCTTTTTGTTGCCATTCGAAAATTAGAACCCTTATAACACTCCTGGTTCAAAAATAACTATTTTATTTTTATTCTCTTTATGCACTTTCTTTTAAAATTCACATAAATCATATCAAAAGATTTTTGTGATGTAGATCAAAATTTGTAATGGTGAAAATTGGTTGTTTTCTTATGTTTGCAAATATTTAAAGAACGATTAAGAAGATTAGAACGATTTAAAAAAATAATAATTAGGGACTAAATTCAAAAATCAAAATATTACTGGGTGCTTCAACAATGTATACAAATGTATAGTAAACACTAAAATAAATGCACAGAACTGTTGCAGCCATTTCAAAATATATTTAAATTCAAGTTAATTTAAAGGCGGGAAAATGGTTTTTATTCTTTTAACTGTAGCCCGGTTGTTGAAAAAATCTGAAGAACATTCACAACCATTTGTGTTTTTAAAGAAACGTTTGAGATTTTTTCAAACATATTCCATGTTTAGAAGACACCATAAAAATTGTTTTTGTTATTTTTTCCAAAAAATATTTTTGTGTTTGAATTTGGGTCTGAGAAAATATTTAAAAATATGTTTCTGATTGTATAATTTGTCTTCTTATTTATCATATTATTTTAGTCAGATAAAATAGTGTTAAGTAGCCGAAAAAAATAAAATTAAAAAAAATACATTTTTGGCTTTAGAGGGATGTGTGTGGTGGGTCGGGAGTCAAGAAATCTTTCAAAAAACTTATTTTTATGTTATAATTATAATGTAACCACTCATACGTCATTTAGTTTAGGGGAACTTTTTACCATCTTAACTGGGGGTACCTTTTGAACCCGTCACCATGTCGACGTCGAAAATATCTGGAACATTCGCGATGTAATGAAACATGATTCATCAATAAAACACTGTCTTCCAGTCTTCACACGTCCAGTGTTACCGACCTCATTCCCATTCGACGTATTCCTTTGCCATTGCAGTTGTAATTTTTGTTTTTTGTGGGCGTCGCGATTTTATATGCCATCTACACAGATAATTCTTACATTTCCCGGGGAAACACGCGCTCCATGCTCAACCATCTTCATACTTAATACTTTAGAAGTAGCTTTTTGGTTCATTAGACATAATTGTTACTTTCTTGCTTTACGAAGTAAGTAAAAAGAGAGAGGTATGGACTCCTGCTCCAGAAAACGGCGAATTTTCGCCAGAAAACTCTTATTGCCGAGCTCTGGCAACGAAAAAGTGAATAAATCCGGTTTGTTTTATGATCTGTTTAGGAAAGTTTGATTTTTGGCACATTTTCCTACTCTCTTATTGATATGTTTCGTTTTTCTCGTTGTAAAACTGACTCTTCTAACGTATTTTTGATTAATTGTTTTTCTCATATTAATATGCCTCTCTGTGTAGATACCTTCTTCCAAAAGAGTTTTAACAACTGCAACTTGCAATGTTTTCTCCTTCCGACTTCGCACTGTTAACCTATAATCCTTTAAAATCACGAAATTACAAAAAGTATTCATGTTAAAAATCCATTAACTGATCTACCAGAACAAGCAAAGTTGGTGAATGTCTCAGTTCTTAAACCAAACGTCACGTCACAATATAGAGTGTTGACACACCACATGTACTATGGCACGCAGAAGCCATTAGCAGTTAATCGTGATAAAACTGTTACCTAATGTTCATTAGCGATACTTCCGCTTCATAAAAGTTACGTTATTAGAGGGAAGATGGGAGGTTAATTCTTAAAATATATTTTCAGTGCTCTAGGCTTCAGTCCAAAGTCGGAACATCTATTTTTTTGTCGTGAGTCTAATAATTTCAACAGATCTGTATTTCTTTAAACACATTTCCCCAAGAAGATAAACTGGTTTCTATCTCAGTTCCCAAGGTGAAAAGACAAAGCCTATAGGATAATCACAGCGGTATTCCCTGATATAACGAATTAATGGAGAAAATCGTATTGTGTTGACAGAATAAACCTTAGAATAAATTATTGAGAGACTCAGACATCACTCCCGTGAGACTCTTCCGTGAACCATGTAATTATTACAAATTGCCATAGAATCGCTTCGTAGGCTTGTGCTGTCAAGTGAACGGTGGTGAGCACATACTCTACTTACTCCTGGGTTACGCATTAGACGAAGGAAAGAAATTATTTAATATTATCTTGTAACTAGATCTGCACCTTTTACGTTTTTCAGAGTGCAATAAAATGCCTGAGATCACGAGAAAATCACACAAGTTAATATAGTACATAAAATAAAAATATTATTTATGATTAATAAACCTAGTGATTAAGCTGAAGGACGTATTATTTAGTTTTATTTGTCTCTTTATTTATTATTATCTAGTTGAAAAATTTTAATCGAAAAAGATAAAACTTTTGACCTCGGTATCCTGGGTGGTAGTGCTTTTTCTGGATACGTACGAAGGATCGTCGGTTGAAGTCCGACCTTGAACATGAATGATTGTAGAGATTGTACATCTACTATAATTATCCTTCATTTGCTTGAATATATGGCTTACAGCCATTGTTGTAATTTAAAGACAATTCCTGCCTCTTGAACATTCGCAAGTTCCCACCATGTGTGATTTAATTGAATTCTTGTGTTCTATGATGCGCCCCTCAGTATCAGGAGAATGGGTGGGGAGGGTTGGATCCCGGAGATGACTGTCACATTATCATTCCTCGGTGCGCACGCACCTCTAATGAGAATAGTATTAATGCCTGAACGGGTCCTTTGAAGAGTCGTCCCGGCTCCTAGTAAATCTTTTGACCCTTCAGGAACGAGAAAACTGTGGCCCCACCGCCCTCAGCGACCACGGCCACTGAGGCCGGCTTTTATTGATTGATTTTTTCGTGTTTCCGGGCGCGTGAACTACTTTCGTCATTAGTCCCGTTAGTGTAGTACATGTTTTTTCTCGGGAGACGGCGGTGATCTTCCCCCGCTGGATAGCGAGATCCGGCGCCGACCTACCGTCGGCTAGAGGAGTTTCCCCTTAACCAGGACTCTCCCACCAGCGGAGCACATCCCACGGGACAAGCTCTGATGCCTTCTTCGACGCTACATGGTGAAAGCAGCGTAGCGAAATTTGTGTGGGCAGGGGGTAAAACAGGCCTGATAGCCTGAGCCGCTTCAGAAAATCGTAGTGATTGATGAACGAGTAAGCAAGTAAATGTGAATGCGAATAGAAATTTATGGCGTGATCTGGGTGATGTCTCGGACCTCGGAATTAAAAATAAATCTTTTATGTTTTGGTGGTACACTATATGATCTCTTAAGACATTTTCAAAATTTTGTAAAATTCGGCTCCAATTTTTTCTTTGCTTGAATAGAAAAAAGTAGCCTTATGAAAGTGACAGATATCTGATGTTCATTACAACCTCTGGAATTTCAACAATTGTAAACGTTAAAATTTTTTCGACCGCCTCCGAAAAGGGTTTTTTCTTGGACCAATCCATTGTATATTACTTTCTTCTAGGCCGTGGATAGTCAAAATCTACGTTTTGTAATTCCTTGATATCAGTTAGGCACTCTCTCAAAACGTCTATCCGTCCGATCTGTAAACAACACTGGCGCCTGAACCGTACACAAGAGTGTCGCCACAATTAATATTTTATATTCGGAATCTTATTAACCTTACGACTTCTCAAATTTCAAATAGATCCGTAGATCTGTGAATTTTTCGGGGTTCTGTACGTTCAGCTTCGGCGGCTTCGGTGGTGTAATGGTTAGTGTATCAGACTGTTTACAAAGTTCGCCGGTTTAAATCGTAGAGGAAGTGAAGCCGGTTGTCTCATCTTGTAGATTTACTGCATGTTAAAGAACCTCGAGCCAAAAAAGTACTCTTAGCTACATTCTAATCGTTTATTTCCTTGCCCGAGTAATACCTTTTAGTACTATCTAGAGGAAGGAGCGTAGCGAAAGCAGCATAGGGAAAACTCGCGTGATCAAACGGTCGAGCAGGTCTGTTTGCCTGAGCCTCGCCCCAAAGGAATTGAATTGAACTGAAACGTGTAGGACATTTTCAAACTTTTCTCGAAAAATTAACTTCAACTTTTTCTTCGATTTGCCTATAATAGAACAGAGTGCACCAATAAAAATGGATTAGTCCAATTTTCAGTGAAACCTCTGAATTTTCAAAATTTGCGAAAATTAAAAAAAATGTTAAGACACCCTTCTACAGCTACATTATTGAGGATATGCATTTTCTCCTTAAAGAAATCTGCTCCTCAAAATTAGGTTTACTATCTTACCATGTTCTTCATTGATCAAAACTGTAATATAGGCATTGATGATTGCTTCCTACAATAATTTGTTCTTAGAACTGTTAAGTAATGGTTAGTGTTCCCTAGCTATATATTTACAAGTTTGAATCACTTCACCGGATGAGTTCAGCTCAGAGTTACTATAGCCTCCAGTTTTTACGAGAGGACTCAGGGTTTGAGTCTCGTCACTGGCCGATTTTGACACTAGCTCTAAAGTAGGCCTAATTCAGCCACTGGTTGGAGGTGAATGCTAGTGGGGCTGCTCTGATCAGTAGTTTTCCGTGATTTCTATGATCAATGCCGGAGTAGTATCCTAACAAACGGCCATGGACCGCGGGCGATTTCCTTCCTCTTCCTTGACCTTTTCTTCCCCACACACTTGCATGCCCTAAACTACCACAAATGTCGGGAGGCCCATCCGAAGCATAGAACTTGACCCAGGGAGGGGTGGTGCTCCACTGGTGGTGACACCTAGACGTTACAAGATCGAAACGCATCCGGGATGTTCTGACGTCTCGAAATACAGATATTGAAGAGCTTGAGTCGCGATATGTGGATGCGCGTTATTTGCTACAAAGAGAAGTCTTTCGATAATGCATGTCTGCGTTCGCAGATGCAGAATCTGACTTAAGTCCATATGATTTTCCACTTCACAACGTTCGCTCATTGGTTACTCAGAATCAAGGCACAGATTTCTTCAATACTGGAATCAGTAGTGGAAAATTCTGGGCATCCTGCATGTTTCATTGATTGCCTTTGAATCGTTCAATTCAATGGTAAACGCTTTGCCAAAGAAAACAATTGCTCCCACGTGGAACAGAAAGTCTTCGAAGGATTTCAGATTTCGGCACACATTCAGATCACAAACAACGGATTTCAAAAGCCTGTTCTTTTTTGCTAAAATCGTAGTTGCCTTGCTATATTTACGTAGCAACAACTCAAGCTAACATTGGCTGACAACCCCGCAACTTACCATAAGTAAAGTAAACGATGTCAAGATTAGTAAGTGCACAAAGCTGTAGAATCAACCTACAGGTAATTTGAATGTAAGTGCAGATACGTATTGACTTACCCGCGTATGAAACACTGATATTGTATTACAATGCCTTGATCCGGAAACAAGGCAACATGTTCGGAATACTCGAAGTGTCTTTGAGAAAAAATGAAATTAGAGTAAACTGTGGCTTCACTAAACGCCCGTTTTGTTTATCTCTCCTTTTGCTTGTAGTGGTAGGAATAGAGCCGAGGGTGTGTAACTATTTTGTTAACAACCCCAAAAAATCAAATCTGCAGTTTGTTTACCGATGCAAGTACGTTTTCTAAGACTCAGAAGAGAAAATATCTAGTTTTTCAAATGTTGCGAATCCCGGATTTTTTATTTTATTTTATTATTATTTTTGTTTCTTTATTTTATTTTATTTGTTACTTTTATTCATCTTTAAACTACTTACAGTTAAAATGTTTCGAAGGGATTCTGGAGCTCCAGAAAACGTGTGCAGATGATACCTCACCCCCATACGTCACATACAGTGTTTACTCTTTGACTAAATAAATCTATTCAAACTATTGGATGTTCTTGAGAACAATAACAGGGACTGCGCGCGCCTCCGCCAGGGATGTCCCTGCCTGTTTCACCTGTTACATACGTGCAACGTTGTAATCTTTCTTTTCCTCAAAGTATTTTTTCTCATAGAACTTTTGCCACTATAGGGCACGGTTAGAAACACTGGCATAGAACAACTACCACAGTAATGTTTCTTGACCCAACAAGAAGTGCTGAGGAAAGGATGATTATTTGCAAGAGAGCGTCTAAGGCAAATTTGCAGTGTTGCTCAATGTAATTGCCACTCTTATTTCATAGCTGCCTCTGACTGAACCTTAAAAGGAAGGTACATTATGGTACTTCATGAACCTACTCTCCAATAACAAGATAGCAGTTATCAAGTTCTAATATTATCCTTCATTTCCATGGAGTTATATGAGATTAAAGATCCATCAACAACAAAAATTTAATTTCAAGGATGAGTTGGTCGTTTCTTTGCGTTATGCATCAGATAAACTAATTAACTTTATTCTCATTTATGAATAAAGCTCTATTGTTAAAGTGTGTCCAAGTTTCGGGAATATTTCTGCATAACCAAAGAACAATTGTGTATTTCTTTTTCGTAATATAACCGAGAGTGAGATTTATTTATTAACATTTGTCTTTCGCGAGATAATTTATCCATACTAAAATCATCTTGAGGGCCAAATCCTTTGTTTAAATCTGCATTTTTTATTTTTAAATTTATTTTACGTCAAGAAAAAACAGTTAAAAACTGCGTATGACATGCTATGGAGAAAAGTGAATTGTGTGCACATTTTCAAAATTCTGTGATCCCTACACTAAGTCATATACTACTTAAATTTTGAATTTTTGAAAGGGAGAAAAAAACAAAAAACTCCCATGTAATAAAATCTATTTTCAAAGATAAACAAGCAATAAATTTTGAATTTTGAAAGGAAAAAAAACACTCCCATGTAATAAAATCTATTTTCAATGCTAAATAAGCAATAAATTTTGAATTTTGTAAGGGAGAAAAAAAACTCCCATGTAATAAAATCTATTTTCAAAGATAAATAAGCAATAAATTTTGGCTCTTATTACTTCCTGCCGCGACAACATGGAAACGATAATTTTAATAATTGTATTTCCCACTGAATTCTAGAAGACTGCACAGAAAATGAAGTTACATTTATGTCCAGAAGCAAAACAAGGGGCCATCTCAGCATTTGCTCAATGAACCGGGGGTCATTGACCCGGAAGCTGTAGTACAATAGTTGTTACAGGTTGTTTATACTCATTTATACAGTCCAAATGGTAAATAATGCATTATGTATCATTGTTAAAATTAATGTTCCTTTTCTTGTGATGCTCAGTATAGTCTCCAATTGTATAGAAACAGTTGTGCAGCAGAAACGATTTCACTTGGGATTTAAACTTTTCTATTGAATTTAATCGTTTAATGGGAAATTAAAAAAGTAGATTGTTGAATTTTTAATGAGCTGTTGATACTGTCACCTAATATGATTTCTACGTCGAGTGTTATAGTAATAGACTTCGGCATTTTCTGAAAATATATTCCCACCCTTGAGCAAGTCATTTTTTACAAAAACCACTGATTCGTAAATAAAAAGACACGGTAATGGTAGAATTCCTAGATTAATGAAGAGAGGCTTACATGAATCACGTGGGTGGGATTTGGTTATTATTCGTACAATTCGTTTTTGTAACCTAAAAGTCTGGGAGCTATAAGATGTATTTCCCCAGAATATTATGCCATATCTCAGGCGGGAATGAACATTCGCGAAGTATACACAACGAGCAGTATGAAGGCTGACTGAATTTGCAAGAATTCTGAACGCGTAGCATAATGAACTTAATTTTGTGTTCAATTCAGTTAAATGGACGTTCCATTTAAGGTTTGACTGAATTGAGAGACCTAAAAATTTTGTTGCCTTAACATCAGTCAATGGTACACTGTTCATTTTCAATGGAGCACAGAATTGTTTATTTGAAATGGAAAACTGCATCAAAACCGTTTTCTTTTCGTTTACTATTAATTTGTTATTTCGGAACCAATTTGAAACATCTGATATTGTACTATTTACGGTTTCTTTATTGCAAAGGATGTTCGTATCATCCGCAAAGAGAACCGTTCTTCCGTTTCGAATCGTCGAGGGCATATCGTTTACGTAAAGTAGGAACAGAGTAGGGCCTAAAATCGATCCTTGAGGAACTCCACATGCAACGGGCAAAGAGTCGGAAAGGTGCGTACGTAATGTTCCATCATTCCAGTAAGGTATGTATAACTAATGAAACCGTTTATCATTATGAAACAAGTGAACAGATTTATGTGATTATTCAGTGCAAAATTTGGTCGTGGATTCACGTGGTCACTTATTGAAGGTTTTGGGAAACCGCGAAGTGAACAATAGGTCGAATATTTCTACTTGCATTAAATAAAATGTGCAACTTTTTAATTGTATCTGAAATAATTATGCCCCTTTCATTTTACATCATTGTACTAGTTTTCTTCCATTTCCCTTAAAACTTGCCTTTTGTTTTATTATAATGTTATGTATTTGTATAATTTAGCACTACAATATTTTGTCAAATTCTTTCGATAAAATTCTTTTCCCGTTTTCCTTATTTATTTTCTTCCTCACTGTTGCGCCAGGCAGCTTTAAGTTATCGCTCATGGAGTTGCAAGTGCACCTCACTTCCGGACTCAGAGTACCGAACTTAATCAAAATTTGGCTTGCTTGATTATTTCGGGTTTTCAGGCGTGTCAACAGCTATGGTCATAGTCACGCCAGTGCAGTGCATGTTTTTTATCGCCGGATGTTGCTGTGATCTTTCTCCGTTGGATGGTAAGTTCCGGCGCCGACATACACGACGGCTTCCGGAGTTTTCCCCAACATGTTTCTCCCACCAGCGGGACACCGCCGCAGACGGGACTAGTTCTATGTTGTGGTCTGGTCTCCCGACATATGTGATTGAGTGCTAGTAACTGTGTGTAAGTAAGGGATGAAGATAGTACAAGGAAGAGGAAGGAAAGATTGCGCGATGTTCGTGACCCGTTTGTTAGGGTACTGCTCCGGCATTCGTCTGGTAATGATCAGAGATATCAAAGAAAACTACCGATCAGAGCAGCCATCCGCTAGAAATCTCCTCCAGGTTGCGGCTGAACACGGCCTAACTATTTAGCTAATCTCAAAAATCTTAATACAGTGAGGACTCGAACCGTACAACTTTCATGGGATTTGGACCGCGGCCGTGGAGCAACAATTCCCTTCTAAAAGAAATTTCAGAGCATGTATAAAAAAATCTGTTATTCGGAACAGAAATTGATCCTTTGGTGACGTAAACAACTCAAGATAATTCTATTCTAATTAATTCTGACGTTGTATAGCAGGAAAATCCTGAACATCACCACTCTTTCGCTCCTTATTTTGTTACAGTTCATAATCGCTACAAGACATTGTGACCATCAAATTTAGGTTTATGCACGAAATGCGCATGACTGCTGGGTGCTTAAAAAAGGGAGTATTTACACTTTTGGATATCAGTAGGTTCCGTAGAAATATGGCTGTTAATGGAGGTGACTACTAACGGTAACTTCCGTAACGATTCCCTGCATTCGAATTGCCCAATTTAAAAATCGTATACAAATACGCACAACTCAACAGAAGAGAAAACTTGGGGTTTCAAAACTCTCTTCTTCGAATACATTCCGTTCTGTACAGTTTTCCTTGCACGCATATAAGGGCAGGATAAACAAGAAAACAGCTAACTCGAGGAAGTGAAAGGATAAGGTAGGAAAAAGGAAACCTTTAAATCTTCAAAGAGGAACAACATATTAATAAAAATAATATATGTTTGTTTGTTCCTAGAGGTTTATTAAGTGTCATAAATTTGAGATTTAATATTATGTATAATATTACATTATTATGCAAAATTGTTTTACAATATGTTTGCTGCAAACTTCCTTGAATATTGTTATGGGGCACTGAAATGTTAATTGATGCGTAAACTAAAATTACAACACTAAATGTGATATACTTACATATAATAACAATAATTAACCAATCATTTGTCACTTACACTCGAGTTTTCAACGCGATTACTGATCAATAAAGACCTGTTTCAGCACAGGTCCCATCGAGCGAAAAAAACAAAGAAATAAAAATTAAATGGCGGTGCGAAGAGCGGGGAAAAAATCGCCAGCGCCAGTGACGTCCGCAAGCTTCTCGCGGCTTTGAACCCTGTTTTTGCGCGCTTCCACGGGCGCCGGGCGACATCTTTACGCGGCCGTCAATTTTCTCGGAACGCCATGCAAATACGCGGGCGCGGCGCGGCGCGGCGCGTGAGGGCGGGGTGCCGAGGAGGGGGAGGGAGGGAGGGAGGAGGGGGCGCGGCAGACGCGCCGGGAGGGGGAAGGAATGTGGGCGGCGGAGGCGGCGGCGGCGCAAGCCGGTCGGCGGGGCGCCCTCGTAAAACCGCAAAATGGACGCGTCTTACAAGGTGCAACCGCTCCCGGGGCCGCCCGGTGCGTCTCATTATACGCGGCCGTGCGATGAATCGGTCTCCGCCGCCGCCGCCGCCGCCGCCGCCGCCGCCGCCGCTACCTGTGGCCGGTGCGCAGCTTCCGAGGAAGTGCGATGGGTACCGTAAGCTGCTGGTTTATACGGTATAATGAGTGGACGCCTCTACAAGACCAGGGCCTGAGGCAGCTCATTTCAATACGAAGTACAAGAGGGGATTTAAAAATTGAGCGTGAATTTTCGAGAGTGTGGATTTTGTAAACATGACTCTGATAAAGAATTATTTTAAATGCATTTATTGGAAAGAATTTTAAGGCATTTTTGAAATACGTTATTGAAGTTACACAGACCCATTTCATCCGAGCAGTGTGACGAATTGAAAGTTGAAACTCGTCGTATGATACATATGCCATGAACGAAGTAGAGAACTTTCACAAAGTTTATCCGGTGTTCCATTCATTAGCGTTCATAGACTCCGTGATGGATACGTTTTGAAACGATCTCAGTATTTTGAGTGTTCTGTCTTCTTTTTAACGGTGGAAAGTCATGTGGCATAGCAACTGGCATAATGGTGTGTAGCGGCGAGGTTCCAAAGTGGGGAGACTTCTTGAACGTACTGTTGTAAATCATAGGAAAGAATTGAATTAACAAGAACTTTCTCCAGAAGAATTGTCTTATACAAGACGACATCAAATATACATCGATCTTTGTCTGTTGTATTCGGTGCTGGAACGCGAGGAAGCAATGTTGTAATAAAATTTAATACAAGCGAAAAAAATTTGGTTCATTCAGAGTACGCGTAATGAACAGCCAAAAGATGTAAGGACAATAATTGAATAAAGAATTCAGTGGAGGAGGAAATCTCGAACAAAATATCAATTATGAACGAGGCCAAAGAACAGGACTATTGTTTCTCGAGTACCTTTCAATTGTCCTTTTGGGTACTTCAAAATCTTTTGAACCTTTGAGGTTCCCCATTCTCTACTTTTTGTCCGCATTAACCTTAGCTTCTTTTGACCATTCTCTCCACTTTGTGGAACCCATACGAATATATAAATGTTGACGTACTATAGAGCAACGAAAAACAACAAAGATACGAAAAGAAGTGATTTTAGAAGCCGATGAAAAAATGACGTATTGTGATGTATCTCTTGGCTTATCGTTGTATCGCAAATTGGGCAAAGTCTCTCCTTTCAGAATCACATCACTCACATCAAGTAAGAGGTTGAATTGAAGAGAAAACAAAAGAAATGTATACGTGAAATGTAGATTATTTACATTGGCAAAGAATTTTAGAAACGATATATTTTGTCCATCAAAAATTCAGCCAAGGTAAGGCCTTTCTTTGAGATAGGTTTTCGTTAAAAACTTTCTTGTTTTTTCGCTACTGAAGCGTAAGAGCATTGAGGAAGATTTTGCTTGAAATCACTTAATCCCCTCTTAAGCTAATATTTCGATATAAAATGACGTTATTTTAATAGTGATAAAACATCATTGATAGTAAGTACACATTGACAGCATTTTCAGGTATTGAGTT